>OX336896.1:12337766-12937766 GCA_946959425.1 Argyrosomus regius | reverse complement strand
GACTGAACTGAAGCAACCAGACCAAATCATTTACATAGTCAAGTTCTCCAACAATATGTCTGGCACTGGCGGTGGAGAAGGCACTGGTGTCGGCTGGCAGAGTCATTGAGTGGAGCCTTGACAGCTCAGAGAGAGCTTTCCAAAACAAAACACAAGTGGCAAGAACAGCACTGCTGCTTCAATCAGGAACATCTCTTTGTACTAATCAATGACGGCGAGGAAAGAGGCATCTTAATGGACAATCAATGTATTGTTTTGGGTGATTTTTTTTGCAGTGTTTGGACTGGCAAGAGATGCAGAAGGAAGTTTCATCCTGTGGTTTTGAACAAAATTGTAGGCCAACAGGGATAAAAACTTTATTACCTTAAATTACCTTAAGTCCTGAATATATGCTAAAAAAACTCACTTGAATGGTTGCTACAGAAGGAGGACAAAGAACCAACGAAAAATAGATACTTAATGACCAGAATATGTGTTAGATGAAGAATAATAGTGACAGAAATAGACTGCAGTGGAAGAGGGGAAAAGACAAACTGAACAAATACGAGCTAAAGAGAAAAAAACACAACATTTTATAACAAACGGGCTCTGGAGAGGCTTTACTTCCCCTCACTCACTCTACCCCGTGGGCTGCTGTTCTACTTTAAAAAAATAACACACTACCCATAATGCCATATGTTTGGTGTACAAAGAATGTGTCAATGGAGGGTTTTACCACTCATTGTTGGCCATATTCACAAAAAAACAACATCAGCCAAATGTTTTTTTAAAAAAAAATGTTTTTTTATCTTAAACCAGGAGCAAATAATACAAAGATAAAGACACTGATGATCAAGTTATGTACATTAACTGGTTAATTACAAAAACTGCACCTTAAAATTATTAATAGACTATAATACACGCAGCTTTGTCATCAGTAAAGTCCGCCTTTAAACTCAAAGCAGTCCTGTATCAAAAAAACACAAGGAGATGAGTCGGTGTGGGTGTTGCTACAGCTCTATTTGTGAAGATGGAATTCGATCCAGCACAGCATCCAGAAAATGCACTGCACAGCAGTTCATATAACCATGAAACAGAATTTTACACCAGAAGCCATTTTATCCTTTATCCATGTTGTCTCATGGTTAAAGGATAAAGGATAGTCTCAATTTTAAGGTAAACTACAGAATTACAAGGTAATCTACCAGGAATGAGTGCTTGCACCTCTTTGATTGGCCAACACAGTGTGTTGCTGAATGAAAATCGGATCCAATCTCAGCTTTTTTTGCTGGAAAACCCTGTGTTGAGTAACCCAGCATCACCAGATCTGGGAAGTCTTTGCAGGGAAACTGTTTGATGAACCACCTTGCTATTACTGTCACGGATGAGCTCACGGGTAACCAATCAGATCAACAAACCATATAATATAGTCAAACTGTTAATGAAGCCAGTAAGAAGAAGAGAAAAGTGCTGTTCTTTGCTCATCTTCCAATGATTCTTTCAATACAACCGGTGCTAGCAGCATCTACACTAACCTTTTTAATGTCACTGCTGTTTTCGAGCAAACAGTCACTTGAACCACGCCTGTAGCTAATGTCATAGCTGCCAACCTGATGCTAATGCTGATGTGATCCTAACCACTGTGGTTTGGACACAATCACATAGCTTGAAGCCTCGCAAGATGGATTCTTGTGTGATCTCACAAGTCCAACTGCCTCACGTGATTTAAAACATAATTATTTTTTTATTCAGTTGTCCTGATTGAAATGAATGAGGCCATATCTTTCCCAGTATCTTTGCCTAATTTGAGTCTTTCCATTTAATTTGGATGCACCACATCTAAAAATAATCCCCAACTATAGTGGCAATTTTGTCTTCAATTCCAACCACAGACTGTTATTGTTGTTAAATTAGCATAGTCATAACTTTATAGCCTAGCTTAAATAAAAATGATGATACCTCCAGTCTTGCGCCGATGCTCTGCCATGTCAGTGTCCTCCTATTTGCCATCCTGTTTAAACAACAGTTAGTCTCTTAATGGTGGTCAGTGCTCGACAGTATCTCCTGCGTGTTGTGTAGAAAAAAAGACTATTATAAAAGGACAATTCAACTCTGGCAGCGGGTGGATACTCCTGACCTGCTTGTCAGATTGTCCATGTGAACTTACCTGTCTGCTTGCCTCTCATTGAAAATGAATTAGGAGGTGTGCCAATCGCTCCTTGTCTGAAAAGACCTTACAAGAGTAAATCTATACAAACCAGCCAGGTTTTCCAGATGATGGATGCCAGCAATACTCCATCATTGCCATTAAATTGGATAACATTGTTTACCGCACATCAGCTGACACCTTTATCACACACACTATGATAAAATTGCTGCTTTTTTTTTAGTGTGTGAACAGGTGTCAACACTGTGACGGAGGGCAGTGGTTTCTCCTGACAAGTTGATGCTGTTGGCTTACGTAGAAAATATTGTTTGTGCCAGTAATGACGCTGGTGTGCTGCTCTACGAGCTTTATTGAACCTTTAGTTCAGACTGACTTGGTACAAATGTGTTCCTCATGGATAGAAAATAGTGAGCGCTTTGTGTTAGATCAAAGGTTATTCATCTGGGCCCATTATTTGTACATTTTCACAGTCTTTGAACTTTGAAAATGTACTTTTGTACCTCTGTGTTTAAACATAAAGGGGGTGATAGTAATCTACAATATCACTACTGGTGCTCTGCTTTCATATTCGATTTTTCATCCCCAACAAGACTTCTTTGGGATTTTCAGGTTTTAGTTCTTTCTTTTGATCCAAGTTTTATTCATGTTGTTCAGCTGGATGCAGAGTAACTGCATGAAAACTTAAAAATCTAACTACTGCTAGGCAGCGGCCAACTCTGTTTGGTAGTTTTCCATTATTCACCGAAGATGATGATGACAATCAGGATTTGGCTGTAACACATTTTAGACAATGATGACGATGTTGAGACTAATGACTATGATAGCGATTATGAAAATTGTGACATCCTTTCAAAAGCAACGCACATATTAACACAAATGTCTAAAGCTTTTAAGAGTTGGTTTTCATGCCAGCAATCAATTGTTGTCACATTTCTACATTTATGGACATTTCAATTGGAATGAAATTATAAAGCAATCTTCTTTGAGTGAGTTGATTAGTCATTGTTCCATGATGAGCTTTTAGCTCTGACCTCAAATGAGGGAACAAAATTATTTATAATTACAAATAATGAGACTCTGTAACAAGTTTTAACATGACATAGACACACAAGAATGACTGTTTGACAGACGCAGAAAAACATACACGTGTATGGGAGCGCTTCTCGAAGGGATCCCAGCCAGGTGGTGATGGAGCAGCTGGGTGGAGTTTGTGCTACGCTTTCAAAAGCTGCCAGCTATGAATCAGAGGCGGAAAACACCAGCCAACAATAAAAACAGGCAGCTAGAATCTGAGAACTGAAGTTTTAACAAAACACCACACGTTTTCTTGAGGCCTTATGTTTTTTTTTTTTTTACTCCTTACTACATATTTAAAATCCCATTGTGTAACTTTTCGACCGTAAAATAACAGATTTTGAATCATTTTGATGTTACACTGACTTGTAATCAGATGAATGATGTGTCTGTCATTCATACGTATGTTCTCACGCTATGCAACTTTGTGGTCCGGGTACGATCACCCACAAAAATACAAACGCTTTAAGTCACACACCGCCAACTATTTCACTGATTTTGGTCGAAGTGGGCCCTGCGATAAGTTAGCGACTTCCAGCCCCACCATGACCCTGATAAGGATAAGCAGCTACAGATAATGGTTGGATGGATGGATGGTCAAACTGGATCATATTTTATGGATAAAATGTTTTCTGGTTTTCCCTCTGATGTCCTCTGGCTGCTCTGCATCAACTATCTGTGATGTACAGTTTCCTGATGGACAGTAAAGTGAAATGCTGCGAATTATAGCTGCTGTTAGCCAGGCTACCCGGACTGTAAGCTCAGAGCACCAGGGGAGTGTGCGTGTTTTGGAAGAGGAGGTCAGAACCAGAGCTGGGATAGTCGGCTGATGGTTGATGGAAGAAGCTAAGAAGAGAAGAGAGAGTGAGGAGAGAGTTGAAGAGCAAGAAGCCGCCGACAAGAGTAGGTCTTGGACTGACTTTTAGTCCTTGTTAGAGCTTTACGAAATAAAAGGCTGAAAGACAGACGCAGAACTGAGCTTCTTGCTGTTGGACTAGTGAGTAATATTAGCTGGCCGCTATGTCTTGTGTTGTGTTGTTGCAGATGCTTGATTTTTGGCTGTTAGCAAAGTTGTCTACTCACTAGTTTTTGATCATAAATAATGTAATCATAACAAAAACACTGGCTCATCTGTTGATATTTATGACAGTGGGATTACAAACTTAAAGTGGGAGCGCTAAATCACAGAAATACTAATTTCTATGAAAAACATTAAAACTAGTAGCTCAACAAATACTGAGACTGAGGTTTTTTTTTTATTTCTTGTAAAGTGAAATAACACACACAGTCCTGCATGAGCCACCAGGCTGATTATTGCCTTCATGGTAATTATATTACTAACTGAAAATTAATGCGGTAATGACACGATGGATTTGTTGGATGGACCTTTTAACTGTGTTCAGCAGCTCTAACAGCATCATTAGCCGCAAGTGAGCTTGTTCATTAAAAGGCAGCAGCGTCTCACTTGTGTCAAAGTCCTTAGCATTACAAAAGAACTGAAGTTTGTGCTTTTGGTTTTCAGATCTGTCTGTAAATGACAGCATCAGTTTTACTTCTGACTATCTGGTAAGATTTGTCCTTTCAAGAGCTATCAAAGAAAGTCAAGTTGATTTTATTAATATTTCCCAAAATCCCAGTTTTGGTTTATAAATCTGAAACAACAGTTGAGATTAGCAGTGTGTTTGAGCTGCTTCGATGCCCGTTACTTATTCCTTGAGATGTGATGGAGATATTGTTTTTAATACTTTTTGCATCACAGCACCGCATTTGGTCACTTTTTAATGCATCTAATATACTTTTTAATGTAATGTATGTCTTCATCTACATAGCCCTACTGTGGGTCCTGAATTATTTTTATGAATAAAAACGCACCCCCTGTAATCTGTGTATAACAATATATATTATTATACTTTGGATAATTTGCTGCTTTATAAAATATCATAACATCCTAATTTCACCTTTGAAACGCAGTACAAAAAAAAAAAAAAAAAAAAAAGTTACCATGGAAATGGCGGAGTAATATTATTAGTAATGAAGAGTTGTGATGTCATGATGATCTGAGCACATTCTCACTTTTTTTTTTATATATTTGACCAATCAGATTGCATTGTCAGGACTACTTGTAAAATGAATGAATAAAAAAATACAAGGATCCATTAATTGAGGCCTTATTAAATTTGATGTTTTTCCAACATTACACAAATGTCCACAGCATTTCAGATAAATTATGATGTCACAATCACTTAAGAAGAGACAAAGTTGCATGTTGCAGCTTTAATGTGAAGACATATTCTTCTTACTGGTTTATTGATGACAAATGAGAGACTCCCTCACTGGTTATATGCAACAGGCGAGGTAATAACACTTCGAACCTCCTGCAGAGAAATGATTCCATGAAACATTCAACGGCAAATTCCTCAACTCGCCAAACTACACAGAATTTTGGCTCAACGAGGGGAAAAGTAAAGTAATGAAGCGCCACAACAATAGCTCAACTTCGGTCTGCTCCTCAGATCCCCAGAGTCACACATTTAGCCAACTAACTGCAAATGGAAAACGGGCTAACTGCAAATTGAATGTCGCCTAACAGAGGGGTCTGGTGTGAGAGACGGTAAGAGTAGCAGGTTGACTTCCTCCAAACAAGAAGTTGCTGGGGCAGCATCTTTTTGTTTTTTTGAGAGGTCGCGATTTGAGGATAATCTTCATAAGAGGAAGTGTGTGTGTGTCCTTCAGATTTTGAATAAGACAAAAGTCACAGATTCTGATTTTTCTAATGGCTCAGAAGGTTCAACGGAGGTGAGTCTACAACAAAGCACTGCAACACTGAGTGTGTGTGTTTGTTTGGCTGCTGTGTGTTTTGTGTTTCCATCCACCGCCTGGCAGACATGGAGCCTCTTGGCTGAGTTTTCTCTCCCCACATCTCAGTCCCTGCAGGCCTGTTGTTACTAACCACAACCACATACACACAGCAAAACAAACCCATAAAACAATATCAGATCATTACCGAACACAAAATCACAAACACACATTGAAACACACACACCTCTCTCAGCTGAACATCTTGTTTTGTTTTAATAAAGCTGTCATGAAGTTAGCACACACTCCACCGTTGGAAGACTGAGAGGAGGTAGCAAATTAAGAGACCCCCATTGGTGCTCCAGGGGCCCCCCAAGGGTGTCCACTCCACAATTTAAGGAGGGTGGAATCATCAGCTTATCTTGTGCTGCACATCCTGTGTTTCAAGCCTTGAAAAGACTCCCAAAACATGGATATAAACTGGGAGACTGTTCTATTGACAGAAGACATCTTCCTGTCCTCTGAAGTAAAAAAACAAAAACAACGATCAAACAACTGATTTAGAATCACTAACCTTAAAAAGACAAAAAAAAGTGCTGTATTCTGGCTAATAGCATCTCTGCTTGTGGTTAGAAGTGATGGGAGATACCTTCTGTCATGAACGCAGAAGAAGGCACATTTAGCAAACACAGCATTAGGACTTATCATAATCATAGACAGTATAAATATGGACATCATTTTTGTGATGTCACCCATAGGTTTCTGAGGAGCCGTTGCGAAGCTTTGGTTGCCACCATCTTAGCAGTCTTGCCTCTGCTGCCTCCTGGCTAATCTAAAAATAGGCTCAGAGGTGGACTGTCAGGTGTAGCTGAAATGGGCTGAATGAAGTCTGATTACTGAAAAACAGCCTCCTGTAATGGCACCTACCTGTCAATCAATTATTTTTTATTAATTATGCATAACTTTAAGTCTGAATATAATTTGTGAGTTATATAAAAATTCACCCTCAATACAGTTGTCATGGATGGGGAAATTAGCTATAGAGACCAAAACTGAAAAACTTTTTTTGTACCAGGCTGTAAACATGTTTATTTATGCTGTGAAGTTGGACATTTTAACATGGGGACTTACGGAGATTGACTCACTTCTGGAGCCAGCCACAAGTAGCCATTCAAGGAACTGCAGATTTTGGCACCGCATTGGCTTCACTCAGCCACTGAGGTTGCCGCTTGATCAAGATGAGCCACTACAACCTACTGCCAGATGGTCATGTGACCTACTGAGGATAATTTCCAGAGACTTGCTAACTTGCGCAAGACGGTAAACAGTAAATAAGCGTATGACACAATTGTCCTTGAAAAATTACACATTGCCCAGAAAAAGACTTCTAGTAGCTCAGTTCAGAATGTTAAATGTCATTTTCAAAAATCATTGATAATGGTAACTTAAAAAAACAGCTTTATTATGAGGGCTTTAAGTTAACAATGCAATATGTTAGCTCAGCAGATTAGTTCGTTAACGGTATTTGCTCACGTGTAGATTGTAGCAGTCCATCATGTGACTAAAGAGTATATTTGGTCTGCAAAGTTAAACTCAACATCTATGGGAAACTAAAAGACTCGTCTACAGTCCGTAGTGTACAGTTAGTGAAGGAGGACGGTGTTCGTGTCACTTACTGTACGCAACATGGAGGTCGAAGCAACCTCCCCCAGTCAGTTAATTGACAGAAAATGTGTGTTTGATTTGAATTATTAATCAAGAAAAATAGGAAACCTTCTCTGTTTACAGCTTCTTAAAAGATCTGCTGCTTGTAACTTGAATATCTTGGAGAGTAATCATTAGTTTCAACCTTACTTATAAACAACTTTGTGATGGGGAGATGTAACTATACACTATATGTCTTGTATATACATTAACAGAATTTGACAGTACACTGTAAAGACACAGTAAATATGGGGAGAGACACCAAAGCAACAAAGATGTTGTAGCCACTGCAAGTATGAACATGTGTTCTGAGGATGAATAACCTGTTTGTCCTCAATTAGCTACAGGGGAAAGAGTAGTTGAGGAAAAGGAAAGGAAGGCGATACGAACGATGAAGAGAAGATCACAGAGAGGAAAGAGGCCAAACAGGTGGAGCAGCAGATGAGAGAAGAGTAACTGGAGGAGCAGTAGAAGACAGACAATCGACAGAAAAAAGAGAGGAATGAGACACAAGCGGGTGACAAAACCGAGGTGGGTAATGAAAGCGAGATGGCACCGGGGACTCTGCAGCATCACTGGACCTCGATCCGACTCACCCCTCCCGTCTCCTTTCTTGCCTGAACCTCCTCCTCTCCTCCCGCCGAGGGGAACAACGCCAGCGCTGCATCTCTACTTTATCAGCAGCGACCACATTCACGCCGCATGAAGATGAATCGGTGGAGAGGGGTGGGGGTGGCGGCGGTGTTTAACAGCCACCATGACGAGCGACAGGAGCCAACCACGCAGCAGGAGACGAGTAATCCTCAGCTTCTAGTATCACAGGACTCCAAAAAGGGAGCAACTGGATAGGGATTAATGTGGGAGCCATCCTGCCCAGTTTACAGATAATAAAAGAAATCAACACTCTCTTTTTTTTTTTTGGCTGCTTTCTGTGCGACTGCTGTAATCCTGTCCCGTTCTCAAGAGAGACGAGACAAATACAACACCTTGCTTTCTTTTCATTTGTCAGAACTTACAAGAAATGATCTGGTAGCTGCTTGTTTGAGAGACAACGCAGCTCTGAATTGCAGTGATTTAACACAACAATCAGAGAAGGATTGTTTGCTAGAGAATAATGCATGATAGATGAAGCATTAGAGCGTGAAGAGGGAGTCATGAAATTGTTCCCAGTGTACAGAGAAGCTTCTGTAGACGGTATTTTTTTTCTGAATGAGTAACAATGTGATGTTACACAGCTGAATTACTGCGTCGCTTTATGCAAAATGATCAGGGCCACAGCCGAGGTCTTTACCGAAAAACTGTGAGCTGTTGTTCGCCATCTCGAGGAATCAATCTGGCACAGCTGGGCTCAGACACTTAGACAGTATCCTCCAGGTAAACGAGGACCTTATAACCTCAACGCAGGAACTCTGACAAATCGACTGTCGGCATCAAAACAAACTCATTATTGAAGATTGATGAGTTTGGCCGTCCCAGAGTTTTAAAACAGCAGGTTTAGGGATTAAAAACGTAATGTAATGTAATGGAGGAAATGATCATCTGTCTTCTTTAACATCTTCTTGAACATGTGCAGTGAAACAAAGTCTAATCAGGACACTGTGGGACAACTACAGAGCTGTTAGTAAGATTTGGAATTAAATCTGAATATAGCTTTTTTTAATGCAGCCGCTTTTGCATATTTTAGCAAACAAACTTTATACTTCACATAATTGCAGACCATTTTAAGGCCTCTTTCTAGATGGATTTCCTACCTTTCCAGTAGCTCCTCGTTTTCATTATTTAGAGTCTGCAGTAAAAATAGCTGAAAACCTGTTGTGATACTCTCAATTGGTGGTTCCTGAACTGTGGTTTTGGCCCATAAACTGTATGAAACATCGACATAGTCATAGTTTCTAAAGAGCTGTTGCGAAGCTCAAGAGTGTGGTGGCTCTCTCTTGGCAGACCAGCCTGAGGCGGGCTGAATGAAGCCTGGTTAAATCAAACAGGTCACCCACCAGCATACACGTTGTTAATTACGCATAAGTCAGAAATATGTATATGACTGACTCTGACTTGTTCTGGAGCCAGCCTCAAGTGGCAATTCAACAAACTGCAGTTTTTGGCACTTGTTGTTGGCTTCACTTCACAGCCACAGAGGTTCCCACTTGGTTTGACTCCATTTTCAAGGTGGTTTTCAAGATGATTTTTGTTTGGGAGAGGTGACGGGGTTTGCTTTGTTCACTTTGAGCCTGACCAACTTGTAGCAAGCGACAATGACATTGACAATGACAGTGTCATTTTCAGTCAACACAGAAGCTAGAGTAGCAGCTATTCCAAGCGATGAAAGGATAACTCTGGCTATATTGTGTGTTTTTCTCAGCCAATCCGATGAAAAGACCAAAACTAACACTGAATGCATCTACTAAATAGCATTGTGTATTAATCAAAGCCTGATATATATTATTTTGTGCTGTAGAGCTCCATAAACACACATTTATTTTAACTCAATCCCACACACACGATCCTCCTGCCATAAATATAATAAAGCACCAAATGTGGATTAATCCGCCACTGAAAATAGTCCCATGCACCATTTTCCTCCTGTACAGTGACCAGTTGAAATTATTGGAGCTAATCCCTGTACGTGTAAAAACATCCTGACCACAAATGTCAGGTTGGCTTAGTAAACAGATTTTCACCAGAATTTTCTGTTAAACATCAACGGTACTCTGTTTTTATGAGCTCTTATTATATACGACTAATTTCAAAGATGGCCAGAGCAACAGGTTATGCCAGACACATCGGGCACATCTGAAAAACGACCACATACAGAGCCAGTCGCCCCCCGGCTGAGAAATGATGGTGGATAAAGCTTTTGTTTTGAAGATGCCAGGTTCAGGAGGAGCTTTCGTCCAGACACAAACCTGACCACAAACGTTCATCTTCACCCGACAGGACGACTCCTTTTAGGGCCATAAGGCTTCTGCCTCTTTGACGTGGGTGTCTGTACCCAACAGCACAGGTTCCTTAACAACAGAGCTGCTTGTCAGACAGCCAATCCTGTCGCAGTCATTCAAACACACACACACACACACACACACACACCAAACACACACACAAACTCAGATGCAGGGTGAATATAGACGCTCACTTACTGCTACTGAGAACCATTTAGCATCTGCTCTTCAGTTTCAGGATGAAGCCATAAAAACAGAGAACGTATTCTGTCCTGTGATAATGTGAGTGACAGTGACACAGGCAGGTAGAAGACACAAAACTTTCAAAGCACCCATCAACCAAAAAATCTGCCTCAAGGGGACTGCAGCTTTAATAACACTGTGCACAAATGAGTCATGAGGATTATTGACTAGAGCCCTGGTTACCAAAAGCATTGGTTTTACAACAGCAATGCTTTATGGGAATCGCAATTATGTTTGGAACGTGTTTCTTGGACATTCAGATGACATCTATATAATTACTCACTGTACATGACCGAATTTTAAGCAAATTTGTTTCCAACTTTGCCATCCGGGTGCTTCAGGATCCGTTTCCACACCTTTCATATACATAAATGTAATGTTACATACTAAAACACTACACTCCAGCCTGGTACTAAAAACAGTTTTGGTCTCTATAGCAAATTTTCCTGTTCATGACAACTGTACTGAGTCTTAATTTTTGTATAACTTACTGTTAAAATTATATTAAGGCTTAAAGTTATGCCATTATAGATGGCTTGATTGAGCTCATGTCCACCGATGATCCACGTCTTTGCGTTACGGATATGACGTCCATTCTTTATACTGTCTATGGGAAATTGTAATAACTTTGGTGATCAAATCAGTTAACTTTTACATTTAGCACAATCATCAAGTGAAATTTTTTATTTGCCCAATGGTGGTTTGTGACTAAATACCTGGAAAACTAATGACTTTTCCATCACTCTCAACTGTACAGTACTGTTTTTAAATGTTAAAATGTTGAACGTGTAAACTTTAAAGAGACAGCCATTAGCATGACCCAATACTCATGTTTGATTGGTAACAGTGGTTATCTAACATCACAATGTATTCTGGGAAATATAAGAAACCACAAACTGTTTTCAGACTTTTCCTGCATCATCTCATGTAAAATCAGACAATAGACTTCAAAATAACTTCCTAAAAATATCTAATATGAGTTTGATGATATCTTATAGATGCTGTCTGAATATGAGCAGCATGACATGGCAGCTCTTATTAAAATCAACATGTTTGAATGGTCAAGCAGTCCAATTAATAACCGCAGTGCAAGTTGTAATGTTACAGAGGGCGAACAAACAGCCTGACTTGTTAACCGGCTTTATTCCATTGAATATTCTTCATTACCGATGTTTATTAGACATTTTTGTTGCTCTGACTGTGTCTACGTGCATGTGTGAGTAAAAGTCTGATTAAACAATAGCACAGCTGTGTTTGAGAAGCATCGTGTCAGACTCGCACAGTGCAAACATGTAAATCCTGCAGTGGCAGAGAGATGTGCATCAGTGGGCAAGAACACCAACAGAGTTAAACACTCTCACTTCAGTACACTTTTGATGAATACATGTATGAACTGCAGTCCTCCTGATGCATACTCAATCATTTAAAGAATAGACAAGAGAATGTTTGAAATGACTGACGGAGTGATTTCATGATGCACATAATGATCAGGAGTAATCCCACAACGACCGGAACCCATTTAGGCCTGAACAGAAGCGTACTGAGAAAAGCAACATTTACATTTTTATGTTTTAGGTATGATGATCATGCTTTTATTCAAACACACTCAGGAAAATCTAGCATCAAAATGAGGTTAGAAGCAGCCCTGAAATACATTAGTTTTGGGCTGGTGAACCATCAACCCCCATAACACCCATAATTTATGTTTGTTTTTAGCATATTGAGGCTCAGTCTGTAATGAGATGTTTTCATTTGTGAACCAACCAATCAAAGCATCAGTCAGTCCAAAAGCTGGCGTGAAGAATGTGTAAGACTGAATACAGAACTTAGACAACTCCATCACAATTACAGAATAAGAACTGCCTTCTCTATGAGCATATACCAGTGTGTGCACCTTACAGGTCGCAAGTCCAGAGACCACATTGCATGGTGCACTATCACCACTCATAAACCTCATTTCTAGTGGCAGCAGCAAGTTTTGTAAACAACACACGGTACAATATCTGCCCAACACCAAATGGCAGAAAGACATATTTAGCAAACATGCTTACAATCTTGTGGCTAAAGTTGCTTTGTGCCTTGTGGATGTGTAAATATGCAACTGTTGTATTTTTAGTGGTGATTTAATCATTTCAAAGTTTAAGTGCTTCTCTATGAGCTGTTGAACTTCTTGACTATCTGGTGAAACTTTTTTATAACCAGCCTGTTTGATTAAAGTCTGAGCAGATAGCGTGTTGAAACTGACATATTTTGTGTTGACTGTTGGGATGTGATTTTGGTGTGCTCTGCACTCGGATAAGAAGTATGTGAGTATCTGTACTGTGAAGAAGTTGATGAGATTTTGGCTTGAATGATAAAAAGACACGAAGAAGACAAAAATCACACACAGAACTTTTCACTTTTTTTGATTAAACTTTTCCTCAAGAGACACATTGAGTTTATTTAACGCAGTTTCTGAACTGAATTAATTAAATTTCCTATTTTAATCATGCTGCACTGCATTTTTATTATTTAGTATTCATTTTATAATGTCCAGGTGCATGTGGTACTGTTGTGTTATTAATATCAAGTTTTTTTTTGTAACTTGGCCCCTGAGATACCACAAAATTTGGTTTTGATTCAATACCAACTACAACCAGGACCAGCATCACAAATATCAACACCAATGTATTGTTAAAAGTAGCTAATGTACCGTTCATATGCCCAGGATGTGATCTGATATGTGATGGATCCATTAGTTTGTATCGACACGATTGATACGATACTTGAAACAAGACTATGTATTGGTAGTATCAATACTTTGGGGATTGATACCTCCTAGGAATGACATTTCATGGAAAATAGAATAAGGATATAGGGTTTGTATGATAAATGTTTTCTCAAAGTCAAGTCAAAAACAAAATTTATGGAAGGTGCGTACTTCGACTTCGAGGTTTTGAAGAAATCATTTAAGTCAATTGTAATAAAACTTCCAAATTAAAACCATATTCTTATAATAATAACTTCACTGTTTTGGCTACAATATGTAGAATGGGGAAATAAGCTAATCCATCCAAATATCTTTACCTACTAATTTGAAAAAGCTATTTATTAAGGAAAGGAAGCTCCTCACACAGCAGCATAATGTGTGTACGCTAACTCGAACAGAAAGGAAAATGAGGTCTGTTTGGGGGCAAAATAGTGAGAGATGCTGTCCGCCTCACCAACACAATGCTACTGTCCTGCATTGTCCCAACCAATTTGTCGGCTGCAACATTATCGTGTGTCCTCCTACAAGATTGGAAGCAGTAGCAGGAAAGAAATAAACAGCCATTTCTTTTTTCCCCTGGGTAACAGTATGGAAAGTTATTCAGCCACAGATACATAAATAATAACAGAATCCAGAGAGTTTTCATAGATATGAAAATGAACATAACCTCCATGCAGGTCAGCACACATGCTGGAGGAAGTTCTCATTCTGAAACAACAGCGGCAATCAAACACTGCATAAACTAAAGAGGAAGGCACATAGTTGGGTTTCAGTATTTGTCTCTTTTACATCAAATATGAACAAAAGCTCACTGCTAAAACATTCTGTGCACATGTAAACAACAATACAATCATGCTGGGGCTTTAGCTCAAACTGGGCCTGCAGCAGGAAGTAGAACAATGACACAGGAGGTGCATGAGGGATTAATTAAAACAACAAGACGAGCTAATCAGCTTATGAGCACCAAAAGGCACGGGATAATTTGGTTTGATGGGTAAACCTAAAAAGTTAGTGGATTTTCATTTCCCAGTGGCTGAAACAGACACAAGTCGAACAGCATCTCAATCGAATATCATTGTGAGAGAACCGAGCTGGTACTGTCTCGGTCTCACGTCACAAAGGCTCTGAGGTTAGAGAAACAAATGAAAAACTGCAGTGGAGTGTTTGCCAGATGGGTTGAAACCATGTCTGAAAAGTCCTCTCCCCACACCGTTCTGACAATTTTTATACCTTTCTGAAACAGACGATCTAATGGGCATAGCCACCTCACACAGTGATTGACATAGTATAAAAGTTTAAGTATAAAGTCTAAAAAAATGTCTCTCAAACTCCTTTTTCAGTATGCTTCAAAGTGCTTGCCATGTGGGTAGAAATAACATCTGAAAGGTCATCTCCCAGCACTGTTCTATCAATTTCTATGCCTTTCCGAAATAGACAATCCAAAAGGCACCTCACACAATGACTGACCGGGTGTGAAAGTTGGTAGAGTTTGAACTTCTCTCTCAAGCTTTTTCTTTGTGATTACAACCAAGTGCAGCAACATGAATGCCTTCAAAAAGAGATTGTCCGAAAGTGACTGCTGTTATCTCCACTTAGATGAATCATCCCATCTCGCCCTTCATGTGTGGCCATTTGGATCAGGTATAAATGAGCCTTTAAGGGGCCAGTATGCTTCAAACAAAGTGTTTGCCGGATGGGTAGAAATAATATCTGAAACGTCCTCTCCCCACACGGTTTTGACAATTTTTATACAGTACCTCTCTGAAATCGAGATGATCCAGTAAGCACAGCCACCTCACACAGTGGTTGAAGAGTTGAAGTTGAGTTTGCAGAGTTTGAACTTATTTCTTTTTTTCATTCTTTACAAAACTACTTCTGTTACTTCTGTTACTACTGTAACTACTCTTGACGCACCTTTGGCTATATGGTCATTTGTTCTTTTTTTAATTGATTACCAAGCGAAAGACAAAAATAAACTTGGAGAAGGTAGAATGAGATTGAGGACGGTTCTATAAATGGTGTTAAAATACACTGAAACTGGCAAAACTGTATCTGCCCCAGCATGAAAAGTTGTACCTTTAATAAACAGAGTCTCTAAGCCATAGGACAACCTGCTGCTCCCAGAGAGGAGAATCATTTCAGATAAGCGCTTTTCCTCTGCTGTACCCTGGTTTACGGCCACACCTTTCCCTTTCTGAAAACCTACAGTGAGGCGATGAGAAAAGCAGCCTTTTTGGGTCTTTCTGTGGCTCTCAGGTGGCCTCCTCCTCCCATCTCTGCTCTCTTTGGAAGCTGCTAAAGCACATTTCCTCCAAGATAATAAAACCAGCACAATAGATACTGTGGAATATGGGACTCTGGCTTCTGCCGACAGCATATTTTGCCTCTTTCCACTCTGCTTACTTTTCAAAGCCCTGTCCCTCTGCTGCTTTAATACAGCAGGTGCTTTTCATTGTACTCCATTGTGGAGACACAAGCAGCTGTTTCTTCAACATCTTCAACCCCTCTGACCTGACGGCGGGTCAGTTCTTACAAATCAGTGCTGTGTGGACAAACTTTACTCAGACGTTCAAAACTTTATATTAAATTCTAGATGCCAAGATACCAAATATATTGGCTGACTTTGGGGTAAATGTGGATAAAATGATGCAGAAGCATGTAGTGGATATTGATTGGCATTTACAGTAGCCTGTAGTGAGTGTGCGTTACAACCCCACCTCTACGATCTAGTGTCAGCGTCTGCATTCCATTGAACACAGCTGGATCTCGGACCAAACTCCGAAACTAGCTGTGGCCAGTTGCAGGAAATACAGTAGCCTACAGAGGAGGTTTTCTTGCCAGATTTGGCCACTGGCATGTCAGGGCTCAGTCAATTCAGTTAGCTGCATGGCTGACCAAGCTAACAACGGTTAGCGGTTCGCTACCTAGCATCCCTTCCATCGGGAAAGTCTGTAAATCACCTTGATAATGTAACGTTATTCCCTGTTAGACTAAGAAACTGTGCTCAAATCCGGCCCAGTACGGCTACTGAACCCGGTTCTGTTGCAGATTCAGTTAGCAGCAGTTAATTATTGGTTAGCTACTTTAGCAAGTCTAAGGCTAAAGCCATCTATCGATCAGAGAACTCAGGTGCGGCTGAGCAGCCAGACAACCTCTGGGGGAAAACCAGCAAATATATTCTGTATAAAATCTGATCCAGTTTCACCACAATCAGTGAATAAAGTTATAAAGTTGTGCTTTTGTATAGTAATCAGCGAGGGCCAGCCATAGATGCATGTAGCAGCCTTCAGAATCATTCATAGACTGTATAAAACAGGAATAAATTATATTCACATTTTTAAAATCATACGATTTTGAGCTGGTGTCTTATGTATGCAACAAAAGATGGCCTGGGTCTTAAAACAGACTTCCACTACTGAGAAGTACGGTGTTATTGTGATTGGAGCATTGGACTGATTTGTTATTCGTTAAGAGACAGAAAATGCCAACAAAACACTTAAAGGTTGAGTGCAGTTGGAGCAGAACACTCAGTTCCATCTTCAATTCTTACACTGTCACTAGTTTTGGCAGGAGAGTGGTCACAATATTATTTACACTGGCAGTCTGAATATTGGAGCCACTTTACAAAACCGCACAGGTTCAACCTTCAAATATGTTGGCAGTTGGAGAAAGACAGGAGTAAAAGAAAGCAATCTAAGCTTAGCCCAATATAAAAAATGTTTTGGCTCGTCATTGCAACTGCCTCGCTGTTTCGTTCTATCAGTCAAGCAGAGTCTATAAATCTTTTTCTTCAACACTGTACTGCGTTTACGGCACAGAGTTGTAAACAAAGCAAACAGCTCATTAGGCCACAGGATTTACACTCAGACTAGTCCATTATGAGTCCGGAGGTCAGCGCTGTGTTTCGATAAAGGCAGTCAACCACCGAACCATTAAACCAAACGCTGGACTCGCTGAGTTTAACAGCTCTGGTTCCCGTCCAGGGGTCACATGATCTGCATGAACAGGATGTGAGTGGATGAGACCTAGAAGAGTTCTAAAAACCGACACCAAACGTACGACAACCTGGACACGATTAACTCTTTTACTTGAAGCTTTGTCACCTAAAACTGAAGGGCATCGTGGCTTTACAGTATGTTTAAATAACAATGTTTTCTTCTTTAATTTAATTTTCGTCAATTTTATGGCCAATCCAGTTAGCGTGTGTGATAAAATGAATTCTTTTCATGAGCATCTTGTTGATGTAGGAAAAATTACCTTAGAGTTGCGATGATTAGTCGATTAACTGTCACCTATTTAATAGAACTATTTTGATCATTGATTCATCATTTTGAGTCATTTTTTTAAAGAATAAATGTTTAAATTCTCTGATTTCAGCTTCTCAAATCTGAGAATTTTCTGGTTTCATTAGCCATCAATGACATTAAACTACATATCTTTAGATTGTGTACAAAGTTCTAACATTTAAGGACGTAAATATTCACCATTTTCTGACATTTTTATGGACCAAACAACTAATCGATGACCCAAGAAAATGATTGATAGATTTCATGAAAATAACAATTAGTTGTAGCCCTAAGTTACATTGAGAAAATTAAGCAGAAGGAAGACTTTTGGGGGTTGTTGCCCTGGACAAGGATGTCTGGGCTTTCTTGCTCAGCCTGCATCTACCGTGATGTAGACAGTTGGATAAGTGGAGGAAAATGGATGGGTAAATTGACAGTAGAATGACTTTGCTCTTTTTGTTGTGGATCAGTAATCAAAAGGTATCTGCTTGTTGACTTGCCTTAACCTGCTCATCAGATGTGCTCTGGATGTACGCGAAGGTTGAAAAACCACAAAAGCTTTCTGCGATTTGCCCCGAAACTATTACACTCACTCACAGAGGAAGATGTGGTCGATGCCGGTTGTTGTTAACAGGCTCTTGAAAGCACAGCAAAGCGAGCCACTTTCTAACTGACCTGCTGCAGCGTGAGACACATTTTCTTTTCAGCTCCAAGCAGGAAGTCAGTCAGTCAGTCATTCTCATTCTGGACAGGAAGAGCTGCTTCCTTCTTATTCTCGTCTTCTCCAACTCACAGATTGCATCTTCAGAAATCAAACAATATATGATAAAAACAATTTGGAGGGCTCCATACGGTAAAATATTCATGAATTCTGAAAGAATACATGCAGAGGAGGAACCTTTTTAGTAAAAAGGAAAATTTTCAAATATTCTCTTGTTGGAGTCGAGAAAACCTGAAATCTAAATCCCTTTTTTCCAGCTGGATTTTTTTTTTCTTTTCTTCAGCTGGGGATTTTTTTGCTTCCCATCTGGAAAGGTTTTTATTTTTTTCCAACTGTAACATAGCCACGATCAGAATAGTAAAAATGCCCGCACACAGTCTCAGCACTCCCCTGAGCCCGTCATATGAACACAGTCAGAGAGACAGCAAACAGAGGCAAGAAGAGGAGGATAAAGGAGGAGAACAGAGAGAGAAAGAGCAAAGAAGAGTGGAGAAAAAAGGCAAGGGTGTGTAAAAGGAAGAGAGGGAAGGAAGAAAGGCATGTGATCCCGGTGCTCAGGATGAGGTAATACTACTGATGAAATCCAGGCACCTATGACGAGAGACATGGTGTGTATATGAAGAGAGGGAATGAGAGACAGAGAGAAAAGAGGAAGGAAAAAAGAAGCAAGAGGCAGAAAACAGCAAGGTAATAGTCAAATTCATGAGTGCAAGCATCTAAAATGATGCAAAGCACATACCTGTATTTCTTACATACACACCAGGTGAACCAAGTGAATGCCAGTACAATTTTCTGTCTAAGTTTCTGTCTGAAAACATATCCAAACCAAACAGCTCAGAGACTGTCCTGATTGAAATGAACAGGCTAAAATAAATAAATAAAAAAACTAAAACACAAGACTCAGAAGAAACTCAATAAAAAACTTAAATGAATTGAGCTGCTGCTGTGAATGCCACACAGCGGTAGAGTGCCCTTCCGAGCAGAGAATATGTCATGCAGGTCCTCATGACCTTCTCCAGGGTGCCTTTGCAGTTGAAAAAACATGATACAGGGCCCCCAGAAGACCATTCCAGTGGTGAAAACATGATGCAGGGCCTCTAGGATGCCCTTTCAGTGGAGAAAACATGATGAAGTGCCTCTAGTGTGCTGTTCTAGTGGAAAAAACATGATGCAGTGCCTCTAGAGGACCATTCAGTGGGGAAAACATAATGGAAGGTGTCCTTTCAGTGGAGAAAATGGGGCCTCCAGGATGCTTTGACAGTTGAAAAAACATGATGCAGGGCTCCTAAAGGACCATTCCAGTGGAGAAAACATGATGGAGGGGGCTTTATAGGACAATTGCAGTGGAGCAAATATGATGAAGTGCCCTCTAGGATGCCCTTTAAATTAAGAAAATAATTTTGTGCTAGGATGCACTATATGCAGGTGTACAAGACAAAGGAACAGGTTCACCTCAAATGCATTGGCTTTCTGGTTCCTCATTGTATGTGGCTGGTGCCCTTTTTATTTTTTCCCCACTGGTGCTGGCAAAAGTAAATAATAAAAAATGAACACATCTCATGTGTCATTTTTTTGTTCAGTATATACTGGTTCATCACAGATATGTGCTGCTTCCAGGACACACAGCGCTCAGCTTCTCCTGTCTCTCTCCGTCTCTGCTGTTCCCAAGCTAACTGCCAGCAATTGACACAGAGGCATTAAACAGTGTTATGAAATCACTCAGTCCTGTGACAAGGTTTCGCTTACTTAAAGCAGTGTGGTTGATGGCTGGCTGACATGTTTTCCTCTCAGGGCTTCCTGTAGCTGTTCAGTACCACAAACCCTGTTGCTCATCTTGACTTGGCTATTGGTAATACCAGCTCCTGTACATATGTTGCCCTTGAAACTTCCTCCACAGACCAAACTCTTGCCTGTAGGCTGAAGAATACTGAATATAATGTTTGCCAGACTTGTTCCTGCATCAGTGAGCACAGGCAGTACACTGGGTGCTTGTGGATACCACTCTTGCTGCCTGCAGTTTGGGGAGACTCACTGTGGCAGTTGTTTGAAAACTGTACAATGGTTAAAACTTCATGTTATGACCTAGCTTTTTAGGGTCAGGGAAGCGACACAAGACAAGAGAGTTTTAGTAAAATAAAAGTTATTTATTTCCAAGGAAAACCTAAAAACTTGAAAAGGTCATTGTGGAGTTACTTAGCAAGATAATACACCAAAAAAGTTTATTTTCTTTTGTTGTTGCCAGTGGTTAAACTCTGTGGTTTATTCTCTGTCACACGAGCTCTTTCTCACGTCCTTCTGCAGCTCGGACAGAAGACACACACACACACACACACACACACACACACACACACACACACACACACACACACACACACACACACACACACACACACACACACACACACACACACACACACACACACACTTTCTCTTCTCCATTCATTTTGCTCCTTCTGTCCCAAAACAGAATAATTTACCACACAAGTTGCAAGACCAAACAAAAAAAACTCTGTTTGTTTGACAGCCGATGATAAAGAGTCTATGTCTGAGTGTGTGTTCTTGTCTTTCTGTCAAAGCTGCTGAGACATGAGGAAGAACTGTGTGTTTTGTGTGTTTCCCAGGTTCCCACCCCAGTTTCCCCACTTGGCTGTTTAGTTTGGCCGTCTCAGATCATAGTAAACACAAGCTTTCACATCAATTCCTTCTATCGTATTTGGCTCAGAGCCTCGATGTATCTCTGCTCTCTCGTTTTCAGTTTTAATCATCTTTATCCTCGAGAACCACTTCATTATGTAAGGCTGTTAAACTGTAAAATTATTGTATAATTAGTTGGCTGTTTATGTAAATAAACAGAGGTGGCTTCTGGGTTTCCCTCCAAAAAGAAAATGCTCTGACAGGAAATTATGTGTCTTATGTTTTTAGCTTGAATACTCTGTTCCCCTCTGTCAGCTTTCAGCAGATTTTGTCCTCCAGTATCACAAATTCAGAGGTGGTAAATGCACTCAAACATGTGTTTACAAATTACCAAAGAACATTAAAACTGAACAGCAAAAATTCATTTTGCTAATCCATCAAAGTAAAAGTTGACACAACCTTTATGATGCCACAGTACACGTGAACATTAATCTTGATCACCAGAGAAATTCATCACAGCTGAACTTCAGATCAAATTTGCCATGATGGGGGAGTTTGAAAATCCTAACCAATTTTGAAATCGGACTGCATCACACGCACATGGAGAGATTCTCCAATGTCGGACATGCACACACAACAAGATTTGAAAATAATGGCGCATCAAACATACAAAGATTATCGTGCCAGACGGGAGAAATCCACCAGCTCGGGATCTCATATGGAAGCAAGTAAGCAGAAGGCTAAATGAGTCTGGATGAGAAATTGTTTGGGTAGATGCGGTCGACATAGGTTGTCTATACTGGAGATGAGCTTTTAACTGTCAGTTTTAATATCTGTAATATCTGTGTTATGACAGCTAACGTTAGCCTCAACAGCTAGAATGTTTACCATTGCTTGGAAACATGTCAGCTGCTGAGGTAATCATCTAGATTTTAAATCCTAAATATCAAACTTTTTTGAAATTATTATGGCGCCCATTGAGTCTGTGAGCAGGTCCGAGGTTTAAAGTTCCCATGAAATGGAAAGCAGAGTGCTTTTTGTGGCTGCATGTTTATGTTTTTTTTTCAATTTCGCAATCTATGCATCAGGAAATTATTTCCTGTTGTTCTCAGAGGTTGCGCTCAAACCCGGTACAGCTGCTGAGCCAGGTTCTGTTGCTTGCTAGCAGCTCAAACAGTTACCATTAGCAACCAGTCAGACTAAAGCTATCCGTCCATCAGGAAACACTGGAAAACCAGCAAATATATTCTGTGTAAAATATGATCCATTTTCACCAAAATCAGTGAATAAAGTTAGAAACTAGATGCATGTAGCAGCCCTCAGAATCACTCAGACTGTATAAAACAGGAATCACTCCGCTCTGGCGGTGTCATAAGTGGGAAAGTGTTTAATTTGACGCAAAATAAGTATATAACCTAAAGTACAGGATTAGTCATCAACAACTTTTTAGTGTTTATCATTACCAAATTAAATAAGAGAAATAAAATAAAACACATCTGTTGGGTCAGATACTAGTGTATAGGTGACATAAAGTCACAGATATATGTGATAAAAACACTTCTGAATCCATTTTAACTTCATGGGGACTGTTAGATTAGATAAACTGGGTCATACATCGGCACCAACCAAGGTCCCAGACCAGATTTCTCCTCTGATTATCAGGACATCTGAAGTACATTTGCAGAAAACTCCTGTAATCTGAGCATGGCTTAAGTGCAAAGGTTAATTGCATTTCTTTACAGATTTTATTAGAAATTCTACAGGAATCAAACAAGCTTAGGCACTGCGTGGCCTTATAAAACCTGAATGTCACATTAAAGAATCTGGAGAAGTCTTTTTCCTGCTGTAGAGCAGAAACATGATGACTTCAGAAACATCCCTGTCAGTCTATAAACCTCCTATGAATCTGGATTTAATCAAAATGACCTTTTTAAGTCCTGAGACATCATCTCCCACTCAACATAAATACAGGACACGACTGTTTTAGCTTATTCAAACTTCTTACCATTATATTTCATTAAGTTCTGTGGATTTTTACACAGTCCAGATGTTTTCGAATGAAACTCCAGTTTGCATCAGGCGGTGACGTTTCTGTCACATTGGTGATGAGTCCATCCAGGCACGAGGAAAAAGTTACGACAAAGTTTACAAGAGTGTGTCTGGCAACGACTGTGTTTGGAAGAGCATCGCCTTCGAGGTTTGAATGGAACACCATATTTGGGCCGTGAGTTATGACAACTTTTTAGCCGAGGAGTAAATATTAGGACGGGCCGATGAAGGAGAACGGACGGGTGATGCTCCTGTGGAGGAGAGACTCGAAGACGGCGGTGAGGGAGGAAAGAAAAGTGGAGGATAGTGAGGCTGAAATGAGGATTAGAACAGTGAATCTCACGGGTTGTGTTCAACGCGGTCATCACTCCTCAGGAGAGATGCAAATCCGGTTCAGTTCACCGCTCGGTCATGAGAAGAAGAAAATAACCACCAGAGAGTACCAGCTTCATGAAAAGTCAAACTAGGTTGATTACTCTCTTTTTTTTTTCCCCAGAAAGAGATGTAGTTAAATTACACACTCACAGATCCGTGATTTGTGATGGCACAGTATATTGGTGACCAAAGTAATTTATTCAAAACTAATATGATTTTTCAAACAAATCTTTCAAGAATGCTCCTTTTCATTTTCTTCTGCCAATTAGTTATTTTAGATAAGTTATTTGGAGTTTAATTGAAGTCAACCTGGTGAGTAAAATATCATAGCTGACAGGAATATATGAAATTAAGTTGTGAAAAACAAATTTAAGATGCTGTGGTGACTAAATATTGTTTCTTTTCCAGAGAATGTATACAAACACGAGATCTATGTGATATATTGTGTTGACTTGTGTACTAAAATTACTCCAAATGTTTCCAACAATCCCCAAAATCCATCATTTTATTCAGGTAGTGGTAAGTTTCTTTTTTTGCCTCAAATTGCTAAAACTTCTTGGTAAACACAGGATACGTCAGAGGAAGGAAGGAAGGAAGTTGGCAGACCTGACTAAATGTAAAGTGAATAAACACTTTAATACTGTACCTCATCTGTGAACAATTACTGAGTCACATCAGATCAATTCTCAGTTCAGATCATCTGCAGTTGTGGTTGTGTAACAATGAAGACTCCCATGATACCACGCTACTTCACGACGTCATCAAACTAGTATTTTGTTATTGTTTTGATGTAAGAGACCCCGTAGCACCAGAGAACACAGCAGTACCTTTAATGTGACTTGGTAATAAGATATTGAAGCTTGACGTAAAATCTATTGTACTCTTTATGCATGTTTAGATTCTTAAAACGTTGTTTTTCATATGGAAATTACAGGAAACCAGTCACTTGTTTTAAATGTATTTAAAGTTCTATGAATGTATGTAAAGTACACACAGTTTAATTCAAAACCATTACTGTGAGTCTTCTCTGTTTTTTTCTCTGCTGTGTTTGAATGTGTGTGTGTGTGTGTGTTACAGGATTATGAAGATTACATAATCTATCTCAGCCAATCACAGAGCATGACTGCTCTTAACGTCACATGTTGATGTAATCCAAACACACACACACACACACACACACACAGACGTAAGCGTACACACAGCTGGTATCAGCTCTCACAGAAAAAGCAGAACCAGCTGTCTGAATTAAACACACAGGAAAAAAAAAAAAAAAGACTGTTCCCACACATAAACACTCATTCATACACTCACAAACCTGCACACACACACTAATACACACAGGTAGTCGGTGAATCAGAGGTGTTCAGTGAGGTTTAAGAAGTGCTCAGTGAGAATCTGGACTTTAACGTACAGCAGACGGATTATTCAACTCTGAACTGTGACAGAAGTTCATTTAAACCCCTGAAGGAAGCTGCTTTGAATTTTGTGACTAAAAGCTTCTCAGCTTAAAAACCTGGCCCTCCGATCCTGCAGCCGGCTGATCAGAAACATATTTTACTGTCTGTGTGGGAAAGTGTGATTTTTGCAGTCACAAACATGACTTCACATCATCAGGGTCATCAGAGTTTAGCTACAAGAATCAAAACACAATGGACGGTATTCTCTTCTAGAAAAGGCTAGTTGCACGTTATAACATGAGTTTGATTTAAGCACAAAGGAAACATGGAAGGTAAAATCTTCGTTATGTCATCCACAGGTTTCTGAAGAGCTGCCGTTAAGGTCAGACTGTGGTAGCTCTGGCTGTCACCATCTTGGCAGTCCTGCCTTTGCTGCCTCCCAGCTAATCCAAAAATGGCCAAAGACAAGGGTTGTTAGTGGAGCTGTGCAGGCTGAATGAAGCCAGGGTGCACAAACAAGCCACCTGTAATGACACCTACCTATCAATCAAAGTGGCCACACTGTTAATTATGCATAACTTCAGGTCTTAATATAATTTGAATGGGTCAGTTATGCAACAATTCAGCCTCAGTACAGCTGTTATGAACGGGGAAATTAGCTATAGAGACCAAAACAGTTTTTTGTACCAGGCTGTAAACATGTTTATTTCTGCTGTGAAGTTGGAAATATTAATATGGGGGCTTATGGAGATTGACTCACTTCTGGAGCCAGCTTCAAGTGGACATTTGAGGAACTGCAGTTTTTTGGCTTCACTTCACAGTCAGAAACCTTCTGCTCTTGCATTGGATTAGGGGCCTGGGCCATGTTTAATCATTTCCGTAACTTTCCAAAAGTGTCAATTTAACATTCACACCCATTCACAAGTACCTCTGATTGACCAGTAGCCATTCCCTCCGTTGGTTAGGGTTAGCCAATCAAAGGAAGAGTAGAGCGGGGTCTTCATGGAAAAATAGTGGGATTCATATTTTTTTCAGAATTTTGTGTGCCTGACCCACCAGAGGTCAATGCTTTTAAAAGGATCTGTGTGTCGGATTTAGTGGCATCTTGCTGTGTGGTTGCTGATTGAAACGCACGAAAAGGAACATGGCAGCTCAACATGATGGAGAGGCTGTGGAAACAAAAGGCTCATTCTAACGTAACTAAAAATTATTTTCAGGTGATTATACACAAATGAAAACATAGTTATTTACATTATATTCTGCAAATAGAGCCTCATAAATCTGCCACCATGCACCTTTAAAACTGTTTCAGCATGAATTCACATGTCAAAGCTGAATTTAACACAAAAACTCTTTAATTAAATCAAAATTACGATTCTAATGATTCAAATAACTTAACACAGAGTTTTAGTGGCATATTTCACAGCTGCCTGGTTTATATTCATACAGTCCCTCATGTTTACACCCAAGACTTCCTAAACTGCAGCAGGTGGAGGCAAAGTGTCGCCCTCAAGGTCACCTTTCACATTTTCTCAGCCGGTTCAATGAATTAACTTTCCAGTCACAAGTTCACCTAACAAGACCACACACAGACACACACTACAAACCTACCTCGAGGAAATTCAAACAAAAGCATTCTCTGAAGCCTCCGTTTAACCACACACACCACAAGCTCACTGATCTACTATAACCTGCTTTGTGTTAACAGTGATGAAACACTGCCAGATGCCTGCCGAGGAGTTTCAGCGTCAGGAAGACCTTCTGACCTCTCAGGATCTGTCAGACAGAGAGAGAGACTTAATAGAGCTCCATGCTGAGATTCCTGGAAGTTTGGAGCAGCGGACTCCATTTAGCGCCACAAGTATCAACATGTGAGTTACCCTCATGGTGTGCAACAAACACTGGAAAACACTCACTGCTTCAATGAGACGTGAAACCGCAATCAGTCACCACTACAGCTTACATGGTGGTTTTGTGGAGCCGCCTTATAAATATACGATAGACAGAAAACAGCAGGAGGTGACCAAGATGCAATGACAGCTTTTTGAAAGTGGTTTGAGAGATACTGACGGATAAGGCGGGCGTTAATTTATCTTATTGTTACTTTTGTTTGTGACTTAGAAACAAATTCCCATTAAAAGTCTTTTATCATACATGTCTGTGCTAAATGTCACCAATACTCCAGAATCTGGTCCAACAATGACAAAAAAGTTATAGCATTTTAAAGTTTGTCATTTCCTGATAAACACTAAAAAGTTGTTGATGACTCATCCTGCACTTGGAGGCGTGTACTAATTTTATATCCAATTAAACGCTTTCTCACAAAGCCAAGTCATTTTGGTGAAACAGGATCATATTTTATACAGAATATATTTGCTGGTTTTCCCTCTGATGTCCTCCGGCTGCTATTCTGCAATTTATCTGCAATTTACAGTTTCCTGATGGACAGATAGCTTTAGCCTAAAGACTTGCTAAAGTGGCTAACTGCTAATTAACTGTTACTAAGTGAATCTACTGTTAGCAGGCAACAGAACCGGGCTCAGTAGCTGGAAGGGACCAGGTTCAAGCACAGCCTCTGAGACCAACAGGGAATAATGTTACACCATCAAGGTGACTTACAGACTTTCCTGATGGAAAGATCGCTATTTGCGAACTGCTAACTGAACTGACTCAGCCTGGGATGCCAGGAGCCAAACCTGGCAAGAAAACCAGGTAATGCACACTCGCTACTGGCTACTGTAAACACTCAATATCCGCTACAAGCCTGTCCCTATCCTAAATGAGGAAACAAATAGCGCTCATTCCATGTGGACTTACTACTAACAGGCAACATATTCCTTCATTGCAACCAACAAGGCTGAAACAACTCCAACTTTTAATCTCTGACAGCAGTTCAAAGTGTTTGAGAATAGTTTTGACCTTTCGCACATCCACCAAAAGCCTCCAAAGATTTAAATTCTGCAATAATGAATGAACTTTAGCTGCGTGAGAGATGTGAACTTTTAAAAATGTTTCCCCAAGGCATACGTGAAGTGCAGCATAGTGCGTCCGTCACCAGCGCAGCTGTACTGTTCAGGATCAGCTGGACTACAAATGAAGTGAGTCTTCATTCAGCTCCAACATCTCAACTCCAACCAGCTCTCAAGCAGTGATGAAAAAATGAAGGGGGGACACTAAAGGTGAATATGATCAAACATTCACTGTGAAACTTTCCCAGATGATTACTTACATTAAAACATTTATTTTTTGTATTAGAAGTTTTCTATAATGTTATGTTTGAATATGCTAATTAGGTATTATCTAATGCTAACTTTGAGTGAAATTTACAGACACAAAAAGTGAAATTAAAACACCTAAATGTGCATTTTGGGAGTTTATGTTCGAATATTCTGACGTCATAGAAGCAAAATAGCCCAAAATCTCCAAACTGACCAGCGCATTAAAATGTTTTTGCTTGTAGCTTGTAGACAAATGCAAGAAAGTTTTCAGATGATGGATTAAAACTAATGTTTTTGAACATTTTTGTACCTTTCAGGATCTGATTTAACAAACTGATGCATGTTGATGAAGCTGTATGACTCCTGACTACATCTCAGCTTTCACAGACACTAGTATAACCTCAGAGGCAGCAAGTCAAACTTCACAGACTTTGTATTTACTTCACTTGAGCAGCCAAAGACTGACATCCCCATCATTCAAACAGCTTACCAATGTACTCATATCGCATTATACCAAGGTTTTAACCTCATCTCCCATCCCTAATATCAATTTCTTGAATCATGCTGAGTTGCAGAAAATGAGCCTTTGCTGCTACAAAGATGCTGCTGCAGCTCGTGTAAGCTCCCTTCCCAGCTGCCAACCAGCTGAATAATCTACATTCACATCATATCCCAACTCACCCCACAGCCGCCTCTCCCTCACGCCCCTCCAGAAGACATCCCAAGCCTTGTTGGTGGAATCTTTCACATGCTCGCTGAAGGATCTGCGAAGTCGAGTCTTTACTGCTGGGGTCTGAGCCATATTCCAATGCGTTCAACAGTTACATATTCCCGCTGAAAAAAGCCTGCATTTCTGGAGAGTTCCTAGTCCATGTGGGCAGTGTTTGCTCCGTCATGGCTCATGCAGAGGGTGTGTTTGACTTAAGAGTTCAGCAAAGTGAGAAAGGAGGAGGAGAGGAGGAGGAGGAGGAGGAGGAGGAGGAGGAGGAGGAAGGAGAGGAGGCATGGGGGGGGGCTGACACTTGATGCAAAAAGTCTGCATGTAATTTGTGTAACACCCCTGTCCTCTCCCTCCCTACACCTCCCTCCTCAGAAAGTTGTGTGTGCATGTGAGTGAAGAAAATATGTGTGAAGAATTGTTATTGCATGTGGATGAACACAGTGGTGTGTGTGAGTGTGTGTCTGTGTGTTTCGAAGAGGGTGAAGAAGTGATTTTCTTTTGTGCGTGTGTGTTTGTGTGGGAAGTTAAAGGATTTGGCCCGTCTGAAGAGAGGAAATGACATCTTAACCTGGGTTAAAGACATCAGCACACACACACACACACACACACACACACACAGAAACAGAGACACGCTCGCATTATGAACACAAGCTTGAATTTTTTCTCCTTTACACACAAACACACTTTCACACACGCAGCTGTTGACTTGAGACTTAAGACTCGCTGAGACCGACTGAAACCATGCAGAGCAGAAGAAGAAAGCAAAAAGTTGTGTTGTGTAATTTTAATGGTCATTATTCAGAGACTTGACAGACATCTTGACTTGGACATCCCTGTGAGCACTTGTGACTTGTTATGAGACTGTCTTTGAAAGACTTGTGACTTCTATGAATGTCTTGAATGACTTGAACTTGTCTTGTGACTTGACTTATTTTAAATAACCTGAGACCAGACTTGGACTGGTCTTGAGTAACTTGGACTTGACTTAGACCCATCTCAAACAACTCCATACTTTGCTTGGGCTGGTCCCAATGACTTGAGACTTCTGTGGACATACATGTACTTTGACTCAGCTTTTATTTGTCTCAAATGACTTGATACTGTTCATGGACTGGGGAGTAACTTGAGATCCGACTTGGACTTGCAATGATTTGACACTCAACTTAGAATTGTTTTGAATGACTTGAGATTTGACTTGGACTTGTCGCAAACTTACATCTGTCACAGCATGTCATAAGTTTGTCTGAATACTTGAGTCAGCCTCGTCACTCATGACTTGAGACTTGTCTTGAATGAATTCATATCTGACTAGAGAATTGTCTCAGCTGACTTGAGAACTGACTGGACTAAACTTAGACTTGTCTTGAATAGCTTAAGACTCAACTTAGACCCATTTGAACAATTTCAGACTTTACTTGATGACCCAGTGACTTGATTCTTTGGACAGACTTCAGTCTTGACTTTTATTCGTCTTGAATGACTTGAGACTGAAGTTGTACTGGTAACTCAACTTGGACTGGACTTGTGACTTGACTTGGACTGGTTTTAAATAGATTGAGACTGAACTTGAATTATTCTTGAGTACCAGTTTTGATGCCTGACTTCAAAATAAAGTCCGTCACAGCATGTCACAAGTTCTTCAGACTTGAGTCAGACTTGTGAATGACTCAAAACTTGACTTAGACCCAGCTCCAACAACTCCAGACTACATATCAAAGCCCGGACGAATGAGTTAGCTATAACGAACCACCCAGGCATCAACACACACACATGCATCATCATCATCATCGTCCAAGCTAAAATCTGTTTAAACATACTTCCTCTCTTGGGAAAGAGAATAAATAAACAGTACAGGTCAGACTGGTGGGAAGGAGGAAGGCTAGAAACTGATGAATGGGAGTGGAGATGGAAAGAAAGGATATTGTTGTAGTAGCTCAGTCCCTCTGGATTAAGTACTTTCACAGTACGACTGAAATGTTCAAGTATGTTCTTCAAACTAAAGTATCTGACAATGTGCTGGTTTGGCATCAAAACGGAAACTCAGGCTTAACACTGACACTTGTATGAAAAATAAATACTGTATATAAATAAATAAATAAATAAATAACACTATCCAGCCTCTGCTCTGACTTGACCGTGTCCATCCAAGAAAACAAAAACACTGAAGAACTAAACAGCCAAATAACAGCTCTACTTTGTGCAGGTTGGAGGAAATGTTGCCAAAATGATCCCATTCACTGTCACGATGGTTTACGCAAGACTCACCATGCAAAATGTTTGTAATGACAAACTCAGCAGTCAGTGGGATTAAAAATATTAAAACACACAGCAATGCTCTGTCTACACACACACACACACACGCACAAGTCAAAACCAACAGCAGAAATCAACACAAACTGAAATGTTTTGATGGTAATGATTTATATAAAAAGATATAAATCATTACCATCAAAACATTTCACTTTGATTGAATTAAAGTTTAATCTGGTTTAAGAATTGTTGGTTGGAAAATAGGATGTTTGGCAGCAATATGAAAGGTGTCTGGTGTCTTGTTTAGCTAACTGGTAAAATTAATCAAGGAAACTCTTGAGGTATATTCGTTTTATTCTTATTACATCCTTTGGATTCCTTTCACACCATCTGAGAACAAGCACAGACATTTGTTTTTTGCTGTGTAGGAGACTGAACATGCAAATATTCAGATTTTATTTGAGACTGTGACTGTGGTTTGAAGCTGTATCACACGATGTTTTTGATTGATCTGTTTCCAAAACACCACCCTGCTTTAGTGCCCCGCTCCAACAACACCACTACCACCAACTCCACCACCACCCTTTGGCCTCTCCGCGTCATTTAACTTTGCTGCTTTACTCAGTTTAATGATAATGGAACAGCAGTTTGGTCACCTGAGAGCTCATTTTGGCTAATTTCGTTGTCATCTACTTACTTCCTGTTTACTGCCACCACCATTATGGGCATTTATGTTATCGACTTAAAGAAAATGTAACTGTACATATGTGGTCAGTGAAGTAATTTACTGGGTTCACTGGAAGATTCCAGTCTGAGAAGACTCTGCTAAGCTGTATTTCCAGTGAATGGCACAATTTATCATTTTAATTTGCATGTATGGCTGGTGTTAGGCGGGTTTAGGACGGTAAGGATCCAGGTTAATGGAGACTACAGACTCGTTAATCCCGAGTCAGTAAGAAGATCTGGGTGAATGATCCGGATGAATCGCGATTCATACACCACTAATTGCAATAGATGTCACGATGATGGTACAGAGACCACATTTGTCATCAAGTTTGTGCAGCCTTGAAACGCTGAACTTGGCTTAAACTTTACAATATGAATAACAATAATAAAGACTTTTTTTTGCCATCTTATATATCCACAACAAAGTTGGTAGAGAACTTTTCAACAATAAGGACTTCCCCAAGCTCCAAAATTAGACATCCACCAACTGAAGTCTTAAACTTGCTCTGCATATCTCCCAGCGTTTAAGTCAACATTTCATCTCGCTGCTACACCTGCAGGTTTGAAACACTGCGCTCGAGTATCAAAGCAAAGTTTTTTTCTCGTTTTATCCTCCTGCTTTTGTTTCCAAAGCCTTTATACTCAAGTGTTTCAGAACAAAGCTCGCTATTTGAATATCAGAACAGCCCAAAGCTCGATCAATTCACTGTGGTGTTATGCAAAGTTAAAACCTTTCAGTGTCACTATTACCGCATGCCTTCAATCCCCTCCAAGAGCTTCTGAGAAGGCTATTATAATATTTGTGATAGGAAGCAGCTCCTGCCTCTCCCGCCCCATCCTCTTTCTCTGCTGGGAGGGTGATGGGAGACATCTTCTGGCACATTTGTTTACCCTTCAAACAAGACCTAAATTAGTTGCATTCCCAGCGGTTTTCCAAAAGCAGGTAATTAAATAGCACTCAGCTGCATGCTGTGCCACTACGATCTGAACTCCCTTCACTGTGGATCCAACAAAAAGAGGCACAGTCTTACTTGTGACAGAGCACATCCCTTTGCATTTGCATGCGTCTGACTAATGCACACATCCAGGGTGACTCACCGCTCTGAGGAAGCAGGTGGGAGTTCAGCTCCGCGCTCTGCGACACGTTGATGGGATGGTAGTGGCAGGATTCAACAGCAAGATCGTCTGTCAAACCAAAGTGACACAATAAAGGTGACATGAAAGACGCAAGTATGAGGTGTTTGGATATTTATCCTTTCTTCACGCTGACTACTAATTCAATTTGCTTTAAGTTCAGTTTCAGTTTTCCCCTGGTTATGTCTTATGTCTTGTGTTGATCACCTCTGCTAAAATCACAAGAACCGACTGCAAATCTATGAAATGTAATATCAGTATCCAGAGTAAAAGAGCAGAGACTGTCACACAGCAAAGGAATTTGATATTCAAATTAAATGAGTGATGATGTAAACATTTATTCCGAGCCTCACAATTTTTCCAAGAACTCTCCTGATTTCCTCCCAAGGTAACAATTCTCCCGATTCCTGACACATTTTTACACCTTTTTTTTCCCCTTTTCACTATCGCAACCTGTTCTAGCAATGTACGATGAGTATAACTGAGAAAATACACGGGACACAGATGTGAAGTGTCACATAGTTGGGGCGTACAGACTCCTCATATTTGCAGCTTTAATTTTTTTCCTAATGGACGACTCTGCTGTGTCAGTCAGTCAGGGGCTCTCTGAGGGCAAAAAAGGCAATGAATGAATGAAAACTGTCTCACGCCAGAGCAGTGAATTATTCTGTATTCTTTCCTGAAAATTAAAAGTCAAATTAAAAGTATTTAACATAAAAATGCTGTTGCATTCTCCCCCCAGCTCTGGTTCTGGCATGACACCGGCTCTGCTCCCCGTCACCATTCCCCCATGCCTGGGCATAAAAACCTCCTCTTCCCGGTGGTCCAAAACACCTGTAATACAAACACTAACACTTCCTTGGTGCTCTGAGCTCACAGTTTGGGCAACCCGGCCAACAAACTGAACTCAAATCACCTAAAGTTTACTTTACAGTCCATCAGGAAACTCTGTAAATAAGAGAGTTGATGTGGAGCAGCCAGAGGACATCAGAAGGAAAACCAGGAAACATTTTCTCCATAAAATATGATCCAGTTTCACCAAAATCAGTGAAATACTTGCTGGTGTGTGACAAGTTACATAATGTGAGACCAAGAATGCGGGGCATCCAAATGATATTTTATGGTAGAAAAGTTACACAAAGGGTCTTTAAAAGACTTTGTTCAGAATCCATGGCTTCACTATATCAAACCACCCTCAACTGTACAAAAGAGGTAAAACACACTGCCAGAAATACACACTCAAGTGTCCAAAATATCATGAACTCCCTCCTCCTGTTGAGCACCTCCCCACTGCTCACAGCCCACAATATCTTTGATTGTCAAGAGGACTAAAAGCTTTCTTTAACACGTCTCCTCCACTCACCTCTCCTCCAGTTTTCGCCTCCGGGCACAAACTCTATTGTTAGTCTGGTCCTCTTCTCCTCCTCTGCTGCTGTTGTTCCTGCCCAGAAGCTTTGTCACTCATCTTGATGAGCTGTCTACCTTTACAGCAGGCCTCTGGCTGCAAGCAAACAGCATCAGTAAACTCTCCTCAGGCGCTGAAGAAGTGAGCAAAATTCTTCAGCACAGATCTTCAGCCAGCTTTTGAACTTTTCTTGTCAGTTACATGTTTAGCTTTGCTGTTTTTTTTTTCTTCTCTTTGTGCTGTCTGCCATTATTGTTGACCTGTGACCCCACCTTGATAAGTAGAATCCAGCTCAGTGCTGCCCCCTGTCGACTAGGAGACACATGAAGGTTTCACAAGAACTTCAACTTTCAAAATGCTGGTTAGAAAAATATGTGATGGGTGTCCTCAGAAGATGCTGTCCATTAATCTTTGTTGTCCTCATTTCCTGTGACTTTCTCTCCTGTTCACTGGATGATAAATCCAAAACAACTTGAAATAATAAAATAAACTAAGAAATATCCAAAAGTTGCCCAGTTAATTCCCAAGACACTATGAAAATGTTGCAGTGAGGAGCTGAAAATGTAGCCCACTCTGCAAGTTTAAACAAATGTTTTAAAATCATTTAATGAACAAAAATAAAAACATAAAACGTCCATTTTATAATTTTCCCTATTTATGAAGCTTTTTGTTAAACCTAAAGCGCTTCTCATTGGTGTTTTTTTTTCTGCTTCGAGGCAGCAGAAGAAGCTGCAAACTTTGACACATCACCATATGCTCAACAGGTGTGAACTATAGATTTGTTAGATGAGAATGACTATTTTAGATTTAAACATTCAAATATTAATTTCACTGTAAAGCCTTTTGTAAAAATATGTAAATAAATAAATATTTTTAATGATCCTTTGGGGCATTTATAAGACTTTATTTGTACAGAGATAAACAGGAAACTGTGGAGAGAAAAGAGGGCGACGTGCAGCAAAGGGCTGCATGTTGGAATCCACTCTCGGTCGCTGCAGTAAGGACTCACTGTCACTTAGTCACTGGATTAAGGTAACTATACAAGACATTCACTCTACCTATGATCTGTCCTTCAAGTCTCTCCTGCCCGATCAGCTTCATCTCTATCTCTTCATTTCTCTGTGGATGCTCTGCGAGCTCCACGCTTACTTTTGAGGCTACTTAAATGCTGGACTGATTAAGTGTGACTGCAGCTAAGAATAAACAGTCGAGCGCTGAGTGTTTATGGCAGCAGAGGTGTTGTGTGAGAGGCCCAGTCATGAGGAGAATCTTTTTTTTCTTCTTCCTGGTTTGGCCTAGTTTGGCCCTGCAGAACAGGACCTGAATCCTCTGCTGTCTGGATCACATTAGAAGGATTTATTTATTTAACACCTTCAATCTCTGTTTGATCACTGACTCTAGGGGAATGATTGAGCTGTGAACTCATCTGTTCTAAGCATCTGCAGGTTGTGGTGTTACTACAGTACAATGGTCCTCTTGTACATGATAAAACTAACACTGAAGCTTTCATTGGTATCACCAAAAACAAATCTTATGATGAAGAAGGGTCATTGCCCAAACACATTATACAATATAATATTATATATATATATTTAGTGGAGATATGACTAATAGTAGTAATAATGATAATGATATATGAACGCAAACCAATGTATTGTTCATGAAGAATAGACAGAAGCTATGTATATTACTAAATCTACATTTGTAGGATATAGATGGTTGGCAGGAAGAGGATTATGGTGCACAAGAACACCATAATTTTTTTAATTAAAGTAATTTTTTTTTTTTGTTTATTCAAAGAAAAGAAACCATTCACATCTGTTAATGCACATTCATCATGGTATTGATTTCATATGAAATATAATGCAAAGAATCTTACCTGATCTTGCTCTTAACGTGAGTAATGAGATTAAATATCTTGGCTATCATAATGTCAATAATTTATCAGATGATAAAAGTATGCATATTCTCTGTTTGTCTCTGAAGCTGTGCTCGGACCTGGTCCGTTCCGGCTGCTAAACCCGGTTCTGTTGCCTGCTAACAGCAGATACAGTAAGTAAGAGTTGAAGCTGAGCAGTTGGACATTAGAGGGAAAACCAGCAAATATATTCTGTATAAATATTTCACTAAAATCAATGAATAAAGTTATAAAGCTGTACTTTTATACAGTAATCAGTGAGGCCCGGCCATTGAAGCATGTAGCAGTCTTCAGAATCACTCATACACTGTATAAAACAGGAATCACTTATGACTGCAGCATTATAAGCGAGAAAACGTTTAATGGGATGCAAAATTAGTATACACCCCAGAGTGCAGGATGAGTCATCAACAACTTTTTATTGTTTAGTACCATAAAAAACACCTGAAACAACAATTTAACAGCAAAACTAAATTTGACTTCACAGGGACTTTAAACTCTGACCTGCTTTACAAACTGTTTTGTCATCAATTCAACAGGAAAAGTGAAGTCAAACTGGGAGGATGTGCTGGCTTTTTGTGGAGGTCTGGAGTTTGCTGAGTGCTTTCGTGCTGTGAATTTTTGTTTTGGGGACTGATGAGTTACGAAATTGGACTGCTTTTATATTTAGATAATGTCAGCTTGTTTGTTAACATGCAGAATGAAACAGAGCTACTGAGCAGGCTCATCAAGTCCAATAATGAAGCAGATTGGAAGCCACTCAATGACAAAGGGACAGTTTATTTGCTTGTTGGTGTCATAAAACAGCGAGGAGGAGGAGGCGTGTAGAGAGCTTCTGCACCTGATCGTAATGAGCTTTGTGTTCCAATGGCCTCCAGTTTGTTTTATTATTGGACTTCATCTTTGCTCAGCATTGGTTTGTGAATGCTGCCAATTTACAGAGAAAAACTGTTGGGCACATACAATCTTGTTTTACTTGTTTTGCTAAAAGTTTTTGGTAGAAATAGAACAGACATTGTCATTCACATAAACGCTCCTACCACTGCATATTTTAACATAAACTGATCATGGCGCCCAAAATGCAAACTGCTGTTTGCCATATGAACACCAGTTTGCATATTTGACCATTTACAGGTAAAAAGATGTCCAGACAACTAGTTTACAACTGCCTTTGGTTGAAATGTGAAGGTTCTCAACCTCTTTCTTTAGTTGAGGAAACTAAGTGACAAAATGTATGGGTATTTCATATTATACTTAGTGCATAACAATTTGAGCTGTGAATATTTCATCAGAGGTGAGTTTTCCTGATATTTTTAAGATCATTCTATTAATAATTTAGATCTTTAACAGTACAGATTCAGTGTTTTCTTCTCATTGTTTGATGAGCTCTTTGATTGTTTTAACTGCGTACTTTTCTAATACAGGACGAGGCTATTGTGAAGGCTCTGTGAATATAGTTTGTGTTCAGGTCCTCACTGTGCCCTTAACCTGTCACATTTATTTAACTTTACATCTTAAATCATAATATAAACTTTAAAAGAGCATTTCTGTGAAGAAAATTTAATGAAACAGTTGAGATATAGGCCTCCTGTATATTTTAAAAAAAAGTTTTCTCACACCTCTCACGACCCCCAGTGAAGCATTTATGACCCCTAATGGGGTCAGGACCTCCAGGTTGAGAACCAGTGGTTTAGATTACTTTACTCTAAAGCTTGGCAGATATTGTGTGTTATACATTGTGTTATTTCATGTTATAATCTGCCTTTCAGGTCGTCCAGTGACAGCGACTCCTGTTGAAAAAGATTGATATTCTCTATGTAGCTCAGTTTAATTGTAAATGCAAAGTAAGAAAAAAGGGAAGATGTAGACACAGTACGGTCTGTCTCAAAACTTTCAAAACAAAAGTTTTAGTCAAAACATGTAAAAAAACAAAAAATGACTCCAGTAATATTAATACAAGCTCACTGCAGTTTAAACTGATCTCTTGACAGCAGCCATGCGGGGAAATTAGACAGTGAAAGTGCTCGAAATGCAGACAGCTGACCAAAATTCATGACGTGCCAGACTGATTGTCTGACAGCCAGACTGCTCATCGTTCAGGAAGCTAAGTTATTATTTTTTTCACTGGTTGTCATTTTGTTTTTAATTTTTCTAAGTTTTATTATTTCAAAAAGTTTAGTTTTAGTTCAATTTTTATTTGTTCTGTTTTAGCTTGTAATATTAATAAGGGGGATATTTGTCATTTGAGTGATGATATCTATTACAATACAACAATACAACACTGTCTCAGTGTTGTTGTGGAGAAATTGCTGAAGTCAAAGGTCAATGGTGAGGTCAGGAGGGAAGAAAGTGTTCAGGAGCCTCTGATGTCTTATGCTGTAATATTTATTGACACTTGGCCAAGGAGAATTAGAGACACTCTCATAGTGCATCAGAAGTGCCTGAGTCGGTCTCACATTCTGCCGAACTCGTGCTGGTGGATAGACTTTAAACCTCAAGATAACACCTCAAATACTATACGCCCCAAATGAGACAAAGAGAATGTTTTTACCAAGAACGGTGTTATCGTCAACATATTCTAGACTGGAGACACAGATGTCTGTTTACGTCAACGGCAAGCTATCTATTATGTCTAAGAAGGCAGCAATAGGTCTCTTCGACCCTGGCCACCACAGTGTTGAGATAGACTGGCACCTACTTCTCCCAGTCAAAGCCAAACAATTAGTACTGCCGAGGACCTCAAGGCCCACATGTGACCTTGTGTAACCTAAGGATAGAAAATTCCATAACAAGTGTCTATAATTGTCTATAAGTGTCATGGTTGTGTCAATAAATTTTACAAAAGACTAAAACTAGACACATTTCTGGTACGCTTTTTTATTTTAGTTCAGTTTTTATTTTTTCTGGTTTATTTCAGTTTTTCACAGCCAGTTTTAGTTTTTAGTTTACTTTCATTAACTAAACGACCAAAATTACACGTAAAACGACAACCAATCTGTAAGAAATTCTGCCTAATTAACAAATGATAATCTAAATGAACAACAGATTACTGTAAATGACGTTGTTAAAAGACGAACCCTGAGCCTAACCCTAACCCTAGTTTAGTTTGTTTAGTCGGAGAAAAAACAGTTAGTAGTAGTTAGTAGAAAAACAGGTAGGGATAGGCCCCACCAACACCCAAGACCTTATTTCAGGAAACACACCCACCATTAAACACACAAAAAACACCCATTGACTTCGAGATGCAGGAACCAGAAGTGCAAAAATGATAACTCTGGTTTCAGGAGTCATTCCTGCTGCACTCTGTTCCCTGTGTGGTTTGAAGTTTTCCATTGCATCCCCTCAACTTGAGATTTAATGAAATTACTTTTCACCTGTGAATCCAACAGTTTCCTTTTGATATCAAATTAAAACTATTTTTTTATCTCCTGCTGATGCTGAAATGTGTTGCTGGTTGTTAAACGCTGTCATAGCATGACGATCAACAGAGATCACAACGTATCGTCTCAAATCGTGACCAGCAGCTCCTTTGGGAGGATACAAATGGTGGTCACATGGCGTGACTGTCATTTTATGAGCCATGCCATCTTGTAAAGAAAAAATGTCTGAAGGGGAACACCTGGAGCATCGGTAAATTGAGCCCACTGGCCCTTAACACATTGGCTGGAGATAAAGATGACTCATGGGAGGCCGTACCTCAACTCGGATCGGCTCAGCGTTTGATCTGTGGCTTTGAGGTCATGTGATGAAAGAGCTACATGTTGGGGCAGAGCTCTGCCAGGATCAAAAGGTACCTGCAGCTGAGTGTAACAACCAATCATCACCTCTGTTGATCAGATATCTGAATGCAAGCTTTTGAGTACCTGCAGAACCCTTCATACGCGTTTAAACGTGGAAAAATGTCGACTAGACAACCTCAAACAGCCTCTGGTGATCAAAGACACACAGACGTCTTGGTGTGTGTTGCTCTACAGAATGATTCACATGCTTTTCAACGTAAAAAATACACAACACTATCAGATGGGGATGCCTGGCTGTGATCAAAGCCTGCAGATCTTATCGATCTGATCAGGATTTTCTGCTGCTGTCACAACAATTATGTTTCATGGGATTAGTATAATGTTCATACAGTGACACTTTCAGGAATGGAATAAAGATAAAAATGCTCCTTTCAAATATGTGATAATGCTTTTTTAGATACCAAAATCTAGCGTGTCAAACACGTCATTTACTTATACGTCAAGAAGTTTTCACAGTGGAGAGGAAGTCAAAATTAGGAATAAGCGAATGTACCGTTATCTGTATGTGTACTCAATGGGTGAAGCTTAAACAAGAAGTTATAGGTCACATCTATTATGTTTTATGAGTGTTGATATAGTGCATCAGAAATCATTGTATCTACCTCGTGCCTTTTGTTTATATCGTGTGTCTCTGTTTTGTGTTGGTAATATCATAATATATATATCTAATAATATATCTAATCTATCTATCTATTTGTGTGTTTTTGAGTGTAAGTCATAAAGCATTATAATTCACAACGAACGCCCCCATAATGCACTATGAATGTCGTCTTCATAGAAAGTGTCCACCCCTCTATTACCAACACATAGCTGCAGTGCAATCAATCTCATAGCTTGGACATTGCCGACAAGTGCTGAACCCACATAAGTACACACCTGCTTGGTGTATTAGCTTCACAGGCGTTTGGCCATAATCCAAAGTATTGAATTGAATTTTGACCAGATGATGGTGAATCCATCCAATCCATTTGTCACGACATTTCACTCAGAACTACAAATGTGAACATGAAAAGTCAGAGTGTCTTCAAAATTAGTACGTAGTGCAAAGCCAAAAATAACAAACTTTACAGCAAATGTATGATTGTGATGATCAGTGATAATTTTTAGCCACACTCGCATCATGTAGCCTTGCGAGGCAGCTGGATTGAGATAACAAATTCACTCAAGAATCATCTCACCATGCTTCAAGCTATGCGTTTCTATCCAAACACAGTGGTTCAAACCAATCAGTGTCATATGAGGAACAGGATGGCAATGTTGGCTGCTTGGTCCACTGACTGAATTATTTCAACAAGCCTGTGGGCTTTTCCTTGTGAAGAAAAGAAGAAAAACAAAGATTAAGAAAAAGTACATAGAGAAATACAGAACAAACAAAGAGAAAATGCAGTAAATTAGTGAAATCCATTAAGCTGAATGGCCAGTCATCTAGTGCTTCCACCACCAATTTAACAAGCTGAATCAGCCAAACGACCACTGATAATAGCCGACCACAGCCAAACCACAAAATCTACAGCCAGCTATCATCCAAGGCCATTAACCAGCTGATGCAGACAAATGAATGGGGGCGTTTTGCCTGGAAATGTAAGTATATCTGTGTATGTGTATGGCACTGTGATTACATTGTGTTTACTCATGCATGTACTGTAAATTGTAAGGTGATGACATTATTGAACTTAGCTCGTACAATCCATTGGGCTGCTTAGTGAAACATGTTTCCCAAATGAGTTCAGAATTAACAGACGGTGGCATTAACTAGTAATATTAGCAAGCATATGGTATGCAGCTGTCCAGTGGGAAAGAATGTGACCCATATATATATATATATATATATATATATAGCTGCAGAAAATTCCCAAATGCTTTAGTGACATTAGACAGAATTTTGGTTAAATAAAGATAAAATAGTTGTGAATCTATTTGTCTGGATGTGACAGAGCAATAAGGTTCTTTGTAGATGTTAAACCATTGTCCATACTGTAAATTTGAACCAGAGGTGTGGAGTCATATGACTTGGTCTCGAGTCAGATTGGTGTCACAAATTTGCTCCTTTTATACTTGACTCCACTTGGCCTTCAACCCAAAAGACTCGTAGCTCCATTTGGTGTTGAGCCTTTTGACTTGAAACTCTTGATACATTCCCCCAGGCCCAAAGATGAAAAAATATGTTACTTAAAAAGTGTCCTACTAATCAATTAACTAATGTTAACGTTAGCAAAGAAGTGTTGGTCGACAAAAAATGAAAACATGCAGGTCAAAAGATTACTAAGATGAAACACCGTCCAATTTTGTTTGACATTTCCAAGTATCATAGAGCTAATGCTTGGCTAACATTAGCTTAAATGAGATGTCAAAGTGTCCTTGGGTTACATACTGAACCCCAAATTGCTCCCTGCATGGCATCCAGTGCCATGAGTGTATGAATGTGTGGGAATGGGTGAATGAGATTTGTAATGTAAAAGCGCTTTGAGTGGTCGAAAGACTAGAAAAGTGCTATACAGTATAAGTACAGTCCATTAGATATATAAAAAACTAATTAGAAGGTAACAAAAACACAATGATTAAAGTAACAAAAACACAATGATTATAATACAGTAGCTTTCTCCTTTTCAAGTGCTGCTAAATTTAGATGACATGGAGACTCCACGCTTTGTACAGAGGTTATAAAATATAGTTTTGTCCACAAAATTTGTTCTATTCACTTCATCTTCATCCTATCCCTCCAGTGACCATTAGAACTAGACAGACAAGAAGAAGAAGAAGAAGAAGAAGAAGAAGACTGGCATGTAAAATTAATGTTGCTTCGAAACTAAAGTACTAAGTTCAAACTCTGTTCAAAGAAAAACGCTTTGAGGACAATGGTGAGAGCAGCAGCATCACTGATGAACAAAGCTGCAAGTCTCAGCAAAACAGACCTTGTACAGAGCCAAGGTAAACCGTCAAACTTACCTCCCAAAAAGCTGCCTCCTCACTCCTCAAAAATACATTTGAAAACACTGTTCTAACCATATTGTTTCTCTTATTACACAAAATACATAAAACAGTCTTAAACTGAAGGCTTTCATGCATGAGCTGCTGTTCGTGTCCCGTGTGGCGGTTATGTGCGTGACCTTAAAGTCTGTGTAAAGGCAATTCTGAGATTTCTTTCAAAATACATTAAATATGTTGGAAAATAGTTGCTGAAAACATGTGAAAAGACTTTGAATGATATATTACTAAAATGTGGAGTTACAGTAGAGGGTGAAACAGTTTTTCACCAGTTTTCAGTCCAGGATTGGACTCTAATGGGCCCAATAGATTATACGAGCTCTCAGGAACATTGCTGTCAGAGAAGACCAGATGCTGAATTAGTGCTTTAAAAAAAAATAAAAAATTACATCAAGCTTTATAGTCCATCACCTTGGCTGCAGCACTCTTCATGCTCATTAACTGTCATTTATTTCAGTTTAAACAAAAGAAAATACAGAAAAGTCTAAAATATTTACTTCACTTTTACTTTATTTACATTTGCCAATATTTACTACCTTCTCTGGATCCATTCATTGACTAACAATTTCTTGTAATAATTTAATTTAACTTTATCACCACCACAACCCAAATAATAAAACCAATAGTATCAATGGTCATGTTACACTTAAAAGACTCAACACTTTGATTTGGCACAGTGTTTGCCACAGGATTTTGTGTGTGTTGAGTGTGATGATCCTGAATAAGAAAGTTTTGACACTTTAAAGCATCAATCTGGAGCATTTTGAGAGCAAAAGTAATCTATGAAGAACTGAAGAAGCTCTTGTAAACAGTTTAATCATAAACACATTGGTTGTAAATATGAACGGTGATGACACAACCAACCTGCTGAGAGCCTTGAAGGGTAAACGCTGTAATGTTTTTCAGGTATGTCCAAAGAAATGAAGTCAATTTCATTTGTTTAGAACAAAATCACAAGTTTCAATCTATTTTGTTGTTCCTCACGTTCTTCCCCGGTTGCTTGATTATGTCTTTGATACTCTCTCTGGATCCCCCAAGTACTTTTCAAGGACAATCTACAGATAAAGACGCGTTTGCAGTGGCAGCGTTCTATCAGGACACTCAACACAACTTTACTTTGAAATTCATCATGTCTCTTCCTGTGGGCTCAGCATGGAGATGGATATTGTGAATTGAAGGTTGTGTAGGTGTGCGCTGGTGCTTTGGTCCGGGAATGATGTCGTCATGTCTACCTTAATACCAGTGAAAGCTGGGATCAGCGTCAGACAGACTTAAACACAAATAAGCCCTCCATCTCATCCCTGTAACTACTGAGATTATGTCTGACAATGGAGGGGGGCAGGAGGGCATGTTCCAATACTTCAACTCAACACACACACACACACACACACACACACACACACACACACACACACACATAAAAACACACACATCCACCTCTTTCTCCAGTTCAGGAAAAGCTGAGCCAAGCAGCTTTGTGATCCAGGATGGGATCAGGATGGATTGATCACAGCCTGCAGACGTGTGCTCGGAGATCATATACGCAACGTTCAGGGACGAAATCATGTGAGACAAGAAGCAACTCTTCTTTTCTTCTTCTTCTTTTTTACCCCGTAAGTCCTCACCAAGATGAAAAGGAGCATGATGTCCATAATTTTTTACCATCTATGGTGGGAACCCTGATTTGATTTGACGCAACCAATACATGATGAGGGATCCGGTGAAATCAGTCAAACTACTTTTTCATGAAGGTTGTTTCAGTATTTCTCCCTCTTTAAACACCCCTTGGTGCCCTTTTAATGCAGATCACTCTGAATGAGTTTCGCCCCACAGGATTTGTTTTGTTTTCCCTGCTTGCCATTTCTCCTTCAGGGATGAATACATGTTTGCATCTCTTCTTAAAACCATTCAACCACTTCTACTGACCTGGTGAGAATAATCCAGGAATGATTTCTTACACGAGGAGGTTATTTACGGCCACGTGTTTGGGCTAAAACCATTTTGCAGACACTTTGCAGACACTTTCCAGCTCCCTGTGGAGCATCAGCAGGCTGCCGCTCTGCTGGGTCTGAAGGCTTTGTTGTTACATCAGCTCAGATGTATGTAGCTAAGCACACAGCAGGAGATGCTGAATGGCATGAACGTTTTTTTGTGTGTGAATGTATGTCTGAATATAGTCAGAGGTAATTGTTTGAATTTTAATGGAAATCTTCTTGGTCACATTAGTGAATTTGCACACAGTTCATTGATCTTTACCAACCAGAACATGGTCAAAGAAACCAAAAAGATGAGAGAGGAAAAAGCTCTAATGGTTTGTCATCTGAAGAAGACAGTTCCGCTTTCAATCCATCAATTCTGACAGATGCCGTTAACTAAGTTTACTGTCTCAGTTTTTCTGAGATTTTTTCTGGAGCCCTTGTTTGTAGATTAGGCTGACAAGCTGTGTGTCACTGGGTGCAGCTTTGATGTTGATGTTACTTCAGCTCAATGGAGGAGCTTTCTAACTGCGGTGATGATTTCCATGAAGCACAACACAGCGATAATCAAAAATGGAAATTGTTGCAGTGACAGATTTTGTTGGTAATCACATAGCTGCTTTGAAAATGTTAATTATTTTTTCTGCATGTTGCTTCTTGATGAAGAACCTTTGTCAAAACACACAACATAATACACAGTGCAGTTCTTGATTACAGTTACATGACAGTGATGATACGCAGCTGAAGTCACATCAACAACAGGAAATTTCTGCAATGAAACAATGACAGTTTTACACAAAATGAGACAAAAACAGACACAAGTAAATATGGTTTGAAAGTTCTTACTAATTTAAACACCTTGGTCTGGAACATAATGTACATACATATATAAACAAATATGGACATCAACTATACAGAACCATTATCAAGAAACAAGCCTAGCAGACACTTTTACCACTTTAGAGATCCACAGGCTTTGCTAATGGTGTCTGTGATTGAATAATTTGATTTAAAAATGATTTAAAGTGCCTCATCATTTACTGCTGAGGTTTTAAGCATCGTCTATCTTCCCTGATACTATTTATTCCTTGTCTTTATTCACTTAATGGATCTTAATTTACAGTCTACAGTTTTTCTGTTGGCGCTTTTTGGTCTTGTCGAATTGGTAAATGTAGAAATCCAGGACCGTTATATGGCCACAGTGAATCTATTTCTTTATTTAGTTTGCAGATTTCATTGTTGTATATTCCACTTTATACTTTTTGCTTGGTGAAACACTTTCTGCTGTATGTTTGCATGAAAGGTGCTATATGAATCAATCAACTTTGATTCAGATTCCTTTCTGGAAAGTATCCAAACACCCTTTTCCCGATTTCTGTACGAACATTTGGCATAGAGAACACAAAAAGAATTGCCTTGTATATGAAAATATACCAGTGTGTGCGTGCCTGTGACTTGCTAAACAAAGCCATCGTACCTGAACGCAAAGCTCATAGCGGTGAGTCAAAGCTTTATAGTTCATGATGAATCTAAGCTGCGTCGCTCATATGTAATGCCTGAGCAGCAACACACATGTATAAAAGATCCCCATAAGTCAAGTCTCTTCTTTTGCATTAAAAGAAAACATCTTGTTTCTAAAATAGAAACGTAATTTAAGCCTCAGTTTTACTGTATTCATGAACATTTTACACAAAAAGTTCCTGCTTTGCTTCTTTGCGGAAAAAAACACAATCAAACAAACACCAAATGACATTCTGTTTTAATACGAACCTTGATGGCTCCTGTTTTCTTCTAAGCACGACAGGTTCAATATATGTTCATTTGTTCAGGCAGCACTTTTGCTAACTAGAAGGCTGATAATTAGTAGCTTGTATGAAAACAGCTTTGATAAAGGAGCTATTTTTTTTTTTGCATATGTGTTGGTTAACCTTTATTTAATAATTACATAAAACCATAATACCTTTGAAAAGGCTTTTATATGTGGATTAAGGCTTGAGAGCTACATCATGGTCAGGCCTGAATGCCTTTTCAATTCGGCAGATAAAATGAAATGTAAAAGAAACTTCTTTACAGAGTGATTAAAAAATAGCAGAAAATACAGAATGAATATCAAAATAAAAATTTCAAGGTAGTCAGCAGCAAAGAATCTGCTCTCAATAGTTTGATGAAGGCAACATTACATAGAAATTGGTATTTTTGCAGTTTCAGAGTGTAATACCACTGTCGAAAATATGGACACCTGTATAAGTGTATTTGTTATATTGCTAGCTACAACAACTTTGCTAAAAGCCAAACAGTGAGCAGGTGCAACAACACAATATATAGCAGCCAGCTATTATTACTTACTAGTCCAACAGCAAGATGCCCAGCTTCGCTCTCTTGTTTGGCTAACAAACTGAGCTAACATTAGTTACCAGCAGCTACAGTTGGCAGTAGTTTACAGTATCGTGCATCAGGAAAATAAATATTCAGAAAGTTGATGGAGAGCAGCCAGAGGACATCAGGGGGAAAAACCAGAAAACATTTTCTCACTAAAATACGATCCAGTTTGACCAATATGAAACAGTGAAATATTTGGTGGTGTGTGACTTAGTGCCATAAAGCATTAACTAAAAAAGCATACTTCTCGCACGGGATTGTACCCGGAGCACAAAGTTAGATAAAGTTAGTGCAAGAACAGATGTATTCACCTGGTCATAAGTCAGTGTGGCATCAAAATGATGTAATATTTTATGGTTGAAAAGATACACAACATGCACACACACAAAAATTAACACAATTTCAAAAACAAATTACATCCCACCTCTGAGTACTCCCACTGCTCCCACAACCATGCCAGTGTAGGTTGGAGTTAATGTCTTAAACTGACAAAGAAACTCCTTGTTTAGAGAGTCCAGGTTCTTATTATCTACTTACAGCATCATTTCGGTGTTTGCAGGATGACCTCAGGACAGGAGACAGAGTGAGTGCATTAGCGTGAGGGGAGCAAGAGACTGACTTCAACCTCAGAGTCTGCTGCAGTGATTCTTCAGCTGAGGGGTCAGGACCCAGAATGGCTCTCAGGACGGACACCGATGGGTCTTCTTAAAACAAAAGTAGTTTTTGTAATGAGCTCCGATCCCAGGGACCCACCATGGGCTGAAAATCCCTGCTGTCCTGTGAGACTGGATTCCAAATGCAAAAGTTTCAGGAGCTAATTACGAGCTCACAAAAAGGAGTTCAGGGACGTCTGGGGGTCCATAAGGGCTTTCCACAGGTGCTTAGCTAATGGCGGGGTGGTTTAATTTTCTCTATTATTTCATCTGCTAAAAGCAAGAGTGAAAGAAAGAATGATTGTCCTCAGTACTGGTGAGTTTTGTCTTGTTCAAGGGCAGTCCAACAAAACAGATGCTTCAGTAACACAAAACTCTCTAAAATAGTCAAACTCTGCTAGCTAGCTTTGTCATTTCTGTAAGTAAATGTAAACTCTTAATCAAAAGACATATTGGTAAGAGGTATGGTGACTTGTCGCGCTATAAGGCATTTCAGCAGTGTTGACTAATATTTGACTAACACATTCACAGCAGGTTTGTGATTCTCTGGGGATCTGATGTTGGTTGATCCAGTTAAAAATGTCAGCCATTTTGGAGAATTAAAGCCACAAATTGTGGCTAAAATTAACTAATGACCTCAGTTAAAACTCCACCAACAAAAACCTAAAGACCACCTGAAACCTACAAAGACTGGACAAACCACACATAAAGATGGTTTCCATCTGTGCATCCAGATTTTTAGTCTCTGACAATCAGGAAGGAGCGTTAACACTGTGACTCAGCCGCTAATCGGAAACAACTTGAATTTTGATGGTTTGCGACAGTAAGGTTTCTTGCAGGATTTGCAGGGCATCTACCAACAGCTTGCACTTTTTATATGTAGTACAATTTCTGCTGAGAAGGCCAAAAAAAAAAAAGAGTAAAAAGGCGCAGAGTTTGGGTGAGGTCTGGGACTGTAGCCCACAGAGGGAGATGAGTAAACACTTTGAAATGGAGGTAACTTCAGGTAAAGCTATTCATTTACCCGGATGTCTCAAGTAAATTCATTGGTCGCCAATGACACGATAGCAAATACCAAATGTATTTATGAGAACAACAGGGACTGGCTGGATCTGAAGACTTATGGCCCTTCAGGCACAACACAGCACGGCAGTACTTCACTGTGAATCACATCATTTTCAATTGTTTTTCTTGTTGTGCATTGAGCAAAGTGCACCACACCGCAAAATGTATTGTGCCTGGAAGGGCCATTAATCTTTAAATATCACACATTATATATATCGTCAGTCAACAACTGACCCAGACTGGAACACACCTTGTCCAACTTGGTCAGTTGATCAGTTGTCATGTTCAAACTATATTGTCAATCAACTCCACAGCTGTAAGATGGCTGGCAGTCCCCACCACTTTAAATAATCATGAAACTCTTGGCACTGTTCTCAGCCTGAAGCAAAGTTCTCTTCATGCAAATTTATTGAAATTTGATTGATTGAATCGCCATTTTGTTTCTAGATTCTTTCAACCTGACATTAGCTGTAAAATGTTTTTACGCTCTCTTGAGGTGTTTCTTTTTGTCTTTTTCAAAAAATTTCTTGAGCTTCCTCTCGCGCTGTTTTAAGTACATGATCTTGTTGCACCCTCTTCTTCTGGTTTTCTGACTAGAGAATTGGTGCCACCTACTGCTTATCTCCTGAACCAACTCCTGATATTCACGTAACAGTAGTGGACAGAGACAAGCATTCATTTCCATTTCCTTTTGTTGTTTTTCCTTTCCTTGGAGTTTTGGTTTTGTCCCTACCAATACGTATTTACACAGAAGTCACAGTAGGTGTTTCCACGCAGTATTTCAAACGTGAGTCAACATAAAACAATCTGTACAGCTGCATCAATGTTAACCACGTCTGTCACCATTTTCTTGTCGCAGTGAACCCATAATCTTGTTTTGTGCATAATGAAGCCTTATATGAGGTATCTTAGACACAACTAAACTGTATAGCAAACTCACAGTTTCAAGTCTGCATACTTCAGCACACATTGTGTAACTATAGCATGATTTCTTCAAGTTGGTATCCACTGACCCATTTTATATGCCTGTGACTCACGTCTGGGTACCAACAACAGTCACTGAAGCACTGCGCTCCAGCCCCTCACCTCCCTCCATCTTCTGATCCACCCCCCCCGTCTCATTTTCCACATTTCTCTGAGGTGACGTCTCTCGCTGTTGTGTAACATCCATCGCCCCGTGGAGAGGCCAGTGCACTGCAGGGTCCTGACAGGTAACTCCCTGGACAGCCATTTGCCTCCACTGGCAAACATTAATCCCACGCTCTGCTCGTAAAAAAAAAAAAAAAAAAAGCTCCTCGGTATGGAAGCCATTACACATAGAGGGGCCTGGAAGAGAGAATGAGTCTGGAGAGGAGAAAGAGTGAAAAACAATGAGAGGGCCAGGGTAGACGGAAAATAAGAAACTTGAAGTGATACTCCACCAAAAACCTCTTATGAGTATCTTAAAGTCACCTGGTGCAGGGTTAGGGTTAGGGTTAGGGAGTTTGTAGTTGACTTTGATAATGATCAGTTGATGTATTTCACACAGGGACAAAGCAATTATTTAAAGACGAAATATATAATCTTAGCTTTGAGGGAATCTGATTGAAAGGTTTGAACAACAACAACAACAACAACAACAACCAAGATGGCAGAGCACCTTAAGTGTCCTTATGTTGTTGTATGCAAAGGGCTAACTAGCTAGGTGACCAGGTTATGTTTTTATTTGCTAAAGTGGTTAAGTAACAAATTAATTCTGATTTTAAATTTTAAATTCGACACCAAATTAAAGATGCCATGTAAAGTGTTTGACTCATGGTAGCTGAATGATTTTTCGATTGGCATTTGTTCGTATCTCGTATGATTTCTACCGATTGATGCACCCCTGAATACACATGATAATTAGATATAGCAGCTATAGTCAGTACAGGCTAGCCTCACCAAATGGCGTATGAATAACAAAACTTTAGACTTTCCAAAAGGCGTGCGCTGCTTACGCTAAAGCCTAATTTTATGTGCAGATGAAATGAAAATCCTTCTGTAAGGTAGTATAAAGAGTGAAAAAGTCCACGTATGGAGGCGGTTGGGGTGGGTAGATGGATGGGTCATATATGGATGGATATGGATGGGTCATATAAAAACAGGATTTTCAGAGAGTACAGTTTGTGTCCCGCGTGAAACCACTTTAGCTAAGATGCGCAAAGAATATAACTTTATCTAACCGAGTAGTTTTTGTGCCTAAACCTAACCAAACCAAAGGCACTTAGGGGGACAAAAACAGAGCACAAAATGATTAAAATCCTTGAAATGAAAGTGAGAAATTACTGCTAATGAGACACCCTGGATGATAATAATGGTTTAGATATAAGCCACCAAACCAAACAAAACGAAAACAAAAAGACAATGTTTCATTGGCTCAGTCCACAGCGCTATTTTCAGAGCGTTCGTCATTGCCGTGTGCGCTTGTGCTTCTGTTGCCTTAAGGCATGCTGAGTATCTGACTGTTTTCTGAGCCACAAGGTCAGACAGACAGTGGCAGCGTTAAGACAGCTTACACACACACACACAACAGGGATGAGAGAGTCTTAAATTATTCAACAGTAGACAAAACCCAGACCTGGTAACTTTTCAAAGTGTAAAAAGAGAAGGCTGGAGTCCCCTGGGTACACCGACGCAAACCTCTTCACATTCTGACCATTCAGGTTTCCTGTTGAGAGAGAGCAACGCTGGTCCTCTGTGAGAAGACGCACAACACAAATAAAAACGCCTCCAGACACACAGGCAGGGGTTTTTCTACAACTGGTGTATGATGGTCTAGCCATCAGGATTTGACTGGGTTTAGCATCAAATCTAACTGAGGCAAAAGTTTCACAGGTAACATTTAGACACAATCTGATATCAGAAAAAAATATTCCAGGAAAATTCTATGGTGACAGCGTAGACTGATGCATCTGAATATAATGTGTATCTGTGGCCACATGTATAGAGGGCTGAGTGCCTGTTTAATTTCTGTGCAGAAGAAAATAATGTTGTGCTGGCATGCTGTTTTAGAGGTCTGCATTACAGTATCTTGGATCCCCTCTGCTGTCAAGGACCTGGTTACGTTTGGGCCTAAAAGAGCCTAAAATAAACTCAGTGTCCCTCGATGCTATAAATGCTGTTTCAGCGTTTTTTCTAGAATAAAGAATAACATTCTGGGTCAGTCCCTGAATGATGAACTAGATCTGGCAGGACACTCTGCTGCTTATACAAACATTCATCATTATGAGCAGTTCACTGAGCCTCAATTTCACTCAAGTATTTCTGTGTACATTGTTATGTGCATCACAATGCTGAGGCTCTGCTGGTTGTCTCCTCAGATTAATACTGCTGCATGATTTAAAAAAGATTCAAGAATAAGCCCGGTGCTGCTCGTTGTCGGAAAAGATTTGCTTTGGGAGCTTTAAAACAACATTGTGTAACTTTTCAACCATAAAATAACAGATTTTAAATCATTTTGATGCTGCATTGATTTATAATCATGTGAGTGGTACCTCCGCCATTCCCACTCTCCACCCTGTCTGCCTATTTCTGCACTATTGTGCTCTGGGTATGGGTCACCACTAACTATTTTTACTTATTTTGGTGAAACTGGATCATATTTTATGGAGAAAATGTTTTCTGCTTTTCCCTCTGATCCTCTGGCTGCTGGGCATCAACTTTCTGTGATTTACAGAGTTTCCTGATGGACAGTTGCAAAACTGCTGTGCACTGTAGCTGCTGTTAGCTAATGCTAGCTCAGTTTGTTAGCCTTACTTATAGTACCGGGGGAGTGTTAGTGTTTATACCCCAAAGGTTTTAGGCCTAAGGGACGAGGAAGTTCAGGCTGTGGTGCAATGCAAACAGGGAGTGGAGCTGGTGTCATGCCAGAACCGGAGTTTGGGAAGTAGGCAGTGTACAGTAACTGTTTAGATTTACCTTAAAATTGCAAAGAAAAATGTAAAATTGTTAGCGTGGAGATAAACGTTTATATAATAAATACTACTACTACTATTACTTTTTTACATTTCAGTAAACATTCCATGGTCACAAATCCAAAGGTGGGCTATGGAGAAGGCTTTGTTGCCCCAGGTCCAGTGCTTGGTCCATTGAGGCTATGGGATGGTTTGTGGTGGAGCAAGTCACTGAGGTAGCAGGGGGCCTGGTTGTGGAGGGCTTTGTGAGTTTGTTCACCAAGTGTAGCACAAAAGTCTGAACAGTGCCTCATAGCTGTGGTGGCAAAGCTACAGAGCGAGAAAAATATGTCCTCAGAAACAATGTCATGCGAAACTCTGTAACTCTATTTGAGCACGGCAGCAGAGCGTAGAGGTGTAATTGTTGCCCTTCATGCTACACACACCCAACTTCACCAGGACATTTGATGGAAACAGATTGATGCCAGAGGTTAATGTCAGTACCTGCAGCGAAGTAGGAACACAGCGACTAATAAACATCGCTCCAACATTGTCTGTTTTCTCAGCACCTCCGCTCGCAGGTTCTTCATTAGCTCTTGGCAGCGGTGTGGCAGTCTAAGCCTCACATACACCACTTTTTTTTCTATTTACATGCCAGTTTCAATGAATAGTAATGAGCATTGTTGTTGTTGCTCTGTTTGCTGATGACCTTCTCAGTCTGTCCTGGAAGAGATATTATTCTGTCTTGCAGAAATGAATTGTATTGGTACACATAGGCCATCAGCAGTTTTAATGCATGTTTAATAGGCCTTCCTGTGTTTGACATCCACTGCTGCCTTCTGTTATTCCCATATTACAACATGGCTGTGATATACATACATTAAGGAGATAAGCGCCGTTTGCTGAGCACACGCAGCAAGACAATCTCAATGTGACCCTATTCATATGCTTGTCAACAACAGCATATGGCCCACATGTTCACACTCTTCAATCCAACTTTGAGAAGTTGTCTTTCTCAACTAGCAAGGATCAGGAACTAAACTCAGGAACTTTAGTGGACTGTTTATTGTACAAAAGCACAACTTTGTACCTTTTACAGAGTATTCAGATGAACAGGTAGCTTTAGCCTGATGACTTCCTGCAGGAGCTAATCGCTAATTATCTGCTGCTAACTGTATTTGCTGTTAGCAGGCAACAGAACCGAGTTTAGCAGCTGGACAAGACCAGGTTTGAGCACAGCCTCTGAGACCAATGGAGAATAATGTTATACTACCAAGGTTAAGAAAGAAAACCCCAGTAGGTTACTGTATTCCCTGCCAAAACTGGCCAACGTTAGTTTCAGAGGTTGTGTTCGGCCCTTGGTCCAGTTGTGTTCACTGAAAGGTAGACGTTGGCACTAGCTTATAGCGCTACCTGCAATGCATGGCATTGGCTACTGTAAATGCCAATCAATATGTCCCCCATTAATATCTCTCTCCATCTGCCTGTTTTTACAGGACACACGTAAAAACGAGGAAGCAAACAGCACTCTGCTTTCTCGTTCAGTGACTCTCAAATATGACAGGAAACTTTCATCATCTGAAAACTGATCACTTAGGACACACAAATTGTTTTAGACATAAAACTGAAGAGAGATACCGGAGCATAAAGTGAACACTTCTCTGGAACAGGCACCAAGAAAAATCCACTTGCAATCCAGTCACAAGAAGCACAGTCGCAGGCGTTGCCTGCTAACAAGCACAAAAAGATGTGTTACTGTTTTTATTTTATTGAATCTCACTGTGAGAGATCGCTTAATGTCAGGCCTATATACTCACTTTCAAGAAGAACAACCAGGAGATTTTGCTTATTTTCAACTCAAAAAGTAGTGCAACCTGGTGGTGTTAAATCTTTTTTAGATAGATTTTGCTCTGCTGCTGCTGCACAGGCCACTTAACAGAATTACAAAAACTATTTTAATTTATCATTTCTATTTTGAGAATATCTTAGTTTCTTAATATATATATTTCTTATTTTGAGTATGATAAGTGAATTTTCCCGGTTTTAGATCAATAAAGTCTATCTTATCTTATAACTAGCCAGTTACTGCAATTCTACACAAACGGTTGATGACAAAAACTAGTTTGTCAATAACTTAGCTAACAGCAAAACATGAAACAAGTGCAACAAGACATAGACACCAGCTAATATCACTTACTAGTTCAACAGCAAGAAGCTCAGCTTTGCCTCTGTCTTTCAGCCTTTTAAAAGTCTTTGAAAGTATTGACTTTCAATAGGTTCAGTAAAAAAAACTAACAAGATTCTATACAGGGATAATGAAATCACTGCATGATACATTTCAGTGGCCTAGCATGTGGTCGGTTGCATCTATTTACATAATTTACAGCTAAATAAATCTGCATAATGATCAACAACGGGTTTTGGAAATTTAATATATTAGAGCCCAGATTGTCCAAAGTAAATAAAAGCTACAATAATCAATAACTGTGCTAACAGTGAAGCAGTGTTGAACACAACTGTAGCTAACTTTTTAAGGCAGTACTGTGTGTCTGTCTGCTTTTTGTCGAGTTATGTTGAGTGTCCCCAAGTTTCCAAAAAACAAACAAACAAACAAACAAACAAAACAAACAAACAATTTCTCAGCAGAAATTAATGACCTTGAAATTGAAAACTACATGAAACTCTCTCAATCGCTGCTTTTCTCTATGGGTTTCACCAGGGGTGGTGGTGGTTATGGTGGTTGTTGTGAGGGTTTTGTGTTGCATGTTTATCATAAACAGAAAAAAAAACCTTAAAGGCTCTGTAAAAAATAAGTCATCCTCTGGAAATTTGGGAGGAAATGTCACAACCATGCTTGCAGCAGCTCAGAGGTAATTTTCTGGCAATGTGGAGGGAAACTCCAGAGCTATGGCCCGGTTGTGTTCTGCTGTAGGTACTAATTCTAACCATGTTTTGTTTATGAAGTATGTTTACACTTGTGACATATTTACAGTAAGGTTACTTAACCTAAACTCCAATTACTCATGTTTCTGAGTTTGAATGTGGTGGTGATTGATAATGTGGCCCGAGAATGCAACAATTTCCCTTACAGGGATAAATAAAGTTGACACACAAAATGCAAACCTCGAGCCTGTTTATACCCAATATTAACATGCATATTGGTTGATCTGATCACAGTGGACAGCTCTTAGTATGTCAGTTTACACCTGCATTAGAACTGAATCTCCACATGCGTCTCGGGTGATCACTCTTGATAGGCTCTCACGTCCCTGCTCATTTCAGCTTGCATAAACCAAATGCTATGTTGTTTTTAACTGGCCGCTCAACAGTAGTACCCAACATGTTTGGACAAATGGATGTTTGTATAACATTTGCTGAATTTACAAGAAAGTCCAACTAACTAAGAATGCATGTAATTGATGGTTTTCGAAGTCTTTCAAAGTTTCTACTAATAACTCATTAAATTTTAAGGGAGTCTGGGAACTTTTTCCACAAGCAGTATAGCTACAAGACGTAGCCGATATAGACCTTTTTCACAGCAGCCATTTTAACATGAAATAGCACAGTAAACACGGTTGTTAACAATGATACTAATTAAGGGCTAAAATTGTGTGACAGCTCTACATTAGTTGGTATCGAGTGCCTGGTAATGCCTACATTGACGAGAGGAGGGAGGAGAGGTGCAAATAGGTGGGAGTCTCATGTATATGAAGCAGTGCAAATTTTCTATTTTGCTGGAATTTTTTTGTCAGATTTTGTGCTGAGAATCTCAGACCACATCTGTGTCTGGCATGAAGTGACTCTGTCGCCTTCAGTATTTGGTGATTTTGCTAACAAGGCCAAATGACCGAAATGTACAGAAATGTACCAGAGCTTAACATTGTAAATACAGTTATTTTAATTAAACAATTTGTAGACATTTATGCATCAAGCAGGACACATATGTTTAAGATGAATGTGCAGCCTCTGATTTGAGAAGAGCGCAGTGTCTTTACACATGACCATACAAGTTTGTCTTGGTGAAACCACCTGCAAATGACACTAAAACACATCAGTCAATTATCACTCAGTATTCCATCCATCTATCCATCCATCCATCCATCCATCCATCTTCTTCCCCTTAACCAGGATCAACATTTTCCAGCTCCTCCTGCCAGACCCTGAGGCATTCCAAGGCCAGATGGGATATGTAATCCCTCCAGCAAGTTCTGCTTCTGCCCCAGGGTCTCCTGCCAGTTGGACATGCCCGGAAAACTTCCAAAGGAAGGTGCCCAGGAGGCGTCCTAATTAGATGTCTAAACCACCTCAGCTGGCTCCCTTCGACGTAAAGAAGCAGTGGCTCTACTCTGAGCTCCCTCTGGTTGTCCTTTGACTTCCGGCTCAGCTCCTTCTTCACCACAACAGTCCAGTACAATGGCCATAATATTGGTGACTGCAACCAATCCAAGATACTTAAACTAGTTTGCTTGGGGCAGCAACTCTTGCCAAACCTGGAGGGAGCAGTCCACCATTTTCCAGCAGAGTACCATGGCCTCAGACTTTGAGTAATGATTTATTTAGCTTACTTTATCACTTGCATTGTTAATTTTATATTTAGTTCTACATTGTCTACTTGTTTTTACAGTAAAGCACTTTGTATTTACACAACCCTTTTCTTAACATAATTACAGTCATGTTTTCTGTGTAACATCCAACCATTCATTTTGGCCTATGTTGCATGATGCGTGTGTGGCGCAGTGTGTTTACGTGCATGTTTATGTAAATTGGCGTGATACAGGGTGAGTCATTAATGACAGGGTTTGTTTGTAAGGTTTTGCATATGGGCGCAATATGAGCCATTTTATGGCTGACATGCTTTGTTTAGCATTCTCCTCGGACACCCGCTGCGCTGACGGTTGCTTGTTTGACAAACAGTGCGTGCTAATTGCAACCTGACAAATACAAAAAACAAACCACAGACAGACATGCACAAAAAGTTCAAACAGTCTACGGAGAGGCGCATATTTCATCAGCTGCTCGTAACAAATGGTGGGTGGTCGAGGACGGAGTATCCTGAACAGATAGTTTTTTTTACAGCGGTGATGGATGGAGCACATACACACATTACCAGAGCAAAACTGAATTGATGAATAATAACTAAAACTAGACGCTGTGTGCCCTGAAGGCTGCAGTTTAAACGTTTTTTTAGGTTGAATAAATAGCTGCTGAATTTGAACCAAAGCCTTTAGTTCAGGCAGGACTGTAAACGGTTGCCCATTTCCCTCCAGTCAGATCATTTGAGATTGGTGTGAAACACACAAGTGACACTATAAAACCATAACCAGACCTGGGTCAAATTCAGAGTATTGAGTCCCAATGCTGGATAGCTCTTCTGTCCACAGAAGTATCATACAGACGTGAATGAAACCTGGTATGCAAAAAGGAAGAAAAAAATACAACAAAACAACATTAGTTCCATCAGTGCTACAACAATCTTGAGCTATTAATAGAAGAACTGATTAATTCTGATCATAACTTCATTTGTTTTTGATTTGTTTGTTTTTCAACACGCCCTGAAGAGGTTTTTACAATAAAACCCTTTCAATGTAAAACAGCTGAAGGAAGCATTTAGTTTTCAGCAATAATAACAAAAGGCAGAACGGAACAGAAGATGAACATGGCATGTGGAAGAGAAGATCGGACAGCAGGCCTGGAGAAGATCTAGTCCACTGTATGAGATCCTGTATGCTTCCATTAGAAAGGCTGAGAGAATTAGATGTGTACTGCTTTTAATCAAAGGTGGGAAAGCAAGTTTGTCCTGGCACTTGAAGCCTGTTAAACCGAAACATGATGTTAGAAAACACGGTAAAACATAAAGCTCACTTTTTGTGCTGTTTATCTCAGTGAGTTTTTTTGTTGTTCGCCTTGTTGTCCAAGTCGAGAAAGAACAATTGCCATAGGGTAGTATATGTTGATATGAAACAGGGATTATCAAAAAACAGGGAGGCTTGGGTCTAAAATTTGATTTAAAAACAAAATATCTCATGAAGCATTAATTTGGAGATCTGCAGATCAAACACATTTTGGTCAAACAGAGTAACCTTTTGGTAATGTCTAGTAGCTAGATCACTGGAGGGGACGTCTTGCTTCATATGAAGGTTAGACAAAGAAATACGATCCAGACAAGACTTATCCTTACAGACACACAGTGGTTTATAATAGTGTGGGACAGGATTTTTATTTTTTTAGTCATCTGCATTCATATTCACATTTATGTTTAGAGATTAGTTGAAATGTGCCTTGTCATTCTCGTGTACCTCGTGTTAATCAAATGCAAGACAAAGTCTTGGATGTTTTCTGGATATCTGCTTGCTACACCGGAAACTAAAACGTCGTCAAACATACACCATTTGGTGATACCAGGCTGATCTCTGTGACTCTTAAGTAAACAGGGTTGGCGGTTCAATCCCCAGCTCCTTTTGTCCACATGCACAAGTGTCATTGGGCAAGACATTGAATCCCAAATTGCTCCTGATGGTCAGACCAGCACCATGATTTACAATCATGCTGTTCACATTATCCTGTTCAAGTAATCTTCCAGTAATGTGCACTTGCACTTATTCTTTGGCTTTGGACAAAAAGTTAAACCAGGTCAAACTTTTTTTGCTGGATGATCCCGTGTTTTCAGTCAGTATCAAGATCCCTGCTGTGCCAACACAGTGGACTAATTGGTCTCATTGAAATGAACGATTAGGCTGTGTGTCTAGGAATTGTTGATGTCAGTCAGAGCACAGCCTGACAGATAACCTCGACATCTTTAGACCCACAAATCACAAAATCAATACTTACTGAGTCATTACATCGCTGTACTTTCGTGTTAAGCAGCTGAGATGGAATCAACACCTTTCTGCAGATTTTTCACAATAAAAATCAATTTTTTACAGTAGAATAGAGGAGAGAGTTTAGTTTGCAGAGCAGCAAACAGGAGCAGATGAGAAAACAGGCATGTTTTCTTACTAGAATATTGTAAATGGACATAGAGGTAAGAAAAGGTCTGGTTACTAACAGAAGAACATTTTCTCAGGACTCTACATTTTTGCTTAAACAAAAAAATGATTCATAGCATCCTACACAGACCAGGAGTGTTTATCTGAGAGTGTATTCACATGTTTGGAGTGTATTCAAGTTCTTGAGTGTTTACTACTTGAGTTTGTTGTGGAAAGTGGGCACCATGTTGTTCCAGCTCAGCTGGCTCAGAAAAATCACAGAGGCTCTGAAGATTTGGGCGTCAATCCTCCTCCAAATGAAATGCAGAGTTCGTTTTTCACAAAAGGAAGATTCAAACTAACAACGGGAAATAAACACAAAACACTCAAAGAGTTCATGGGTATAATGAGATGGATGTTTACGCCTGATCACCCGCACATGGAAAGGAGAGACGAACCCATTAAAGATCAGGTTTCTTAAAACTGCAATAAACAAACTGCTAGTGAATTAAGTTTTGTTTACATGCCCTGGTTCTCTGTGTGAGTCTAAACCAGGGCCAAATCCTGCAAAAGTAAACTTTTCCATTTCAGTTCAGGCTGAATTAAATAAACTGTGATCACATTTGTATTTAACTGTAAGCTCAACATCAAGACGGTTGAATGAATTGACTGACTCAACTGGTCAAATACTTGGTCAGAGCCCCTACACTTAAAAATGTGATGCTGTAGGTACCCCTCTAGCACCATGTCTGGATGCGCAAGGCTCTGCAATCAAGTTAGAAAGAAATATGTTTGTTTGACCATCCATTTACCCCACATCCTCCAAATGTGGACTTTATCACCTTTAATACTACAGTACGTCACCGGGCTCACTTTTAGATTTTTATAGAAAACCTACTGCTGACATTTTAGTTCACTGAAACATTTCTGCAAATCAGACCAAACTGTGGCTGCTGAAAATGTCAGGACATAACATCTACAGTTAGTGAGTTATGTGTAAAAACAAGTCTATGGAACAGAACCACCAGCCTTTCCACTCACAAAGTCACTGCTCTGAGCTTTAAACCGCTGCCTCCTCACACTTTGTTAGCAATGTTTCCATACAGTACACTGAAGGAAAAGATCAATGCAGCTTAATAACGGATGAAAAACACTGCGGCAGGAAATAGGAAATTGTTTTTCTTCTCGTGTCCTTGGCCGCTGGCTGTTCCTCGCTTATTTAAGGCAATGAGATTTCTCAATTAGGCCCTCCAGAGCTGATTATTAATCCGGCAGCCTGATGTGAGTCAGCTTATTAGAACACGTTTCACCACTTCTCTCCTCTCGCTTCACCTCTACTCTGTTTCTTCCTCCCATCTACCCTCTACTTTATCTTTCTAACGCTCTTGTTTGTTAATCCTGTCCACTCCTCTTTCCCCATGCTCTAATTTCTCCAACCATTGGTAATTAAAATCAAAATTGTCTGCATGACTCGACATGACTAGAGATAAGGCCTTTTAGAATTTGTGATGTGAATAACTCAATAATCATCTCAGGAGAATTGTGACATCCAGCTAAAACCACTTGTACAAAGAAAGCAAGTATGAGAGACCGTTTAAGTTTGATTTACGTTCAGGTCTTGAGGTGGGATGCTTTTGTAGAGGTCATTAAAATAGTTTCCCCAGATGTCTCCATCTTGTATAGGTAATTGTCATGCCTTTGTAGTTACTAAACTGTACAATATGTTACAGAACTGAACCTGGTCGACAGCTTTTTGATGGTGTGGTGTAATTTCGTTTGTCTACTGGTCTGTTTATACTGTTTTAGAGTATAACGGTATTCATGTACTTGGTCACAGTGATAATGTTTTTTTGTTGGTTTTTTTTATAGCGTAGCAATGACATATGCAATGTCATAATACAAAATAAACTTAATGTTATAATACAATATTAAAAACAAACTATGATCTCACCAGGAAAAGTAATCCATGGCAAAACATCAGCAGTCAGATGGGGCAACTACCAGCTTCATAAATGGGCACGTAGTTTCCGAACTTAGCCAGTGGTGAGCAAAGAGCAAATCTCATATCATGTGAAGGCACGATAAGAGATCCACTCTACTCAGTGGAGAATACACAGCTAGTCTTTTTTTGACGGATGCTGCGTCAAGTAGCTCAGAGCAGATTGAGCTTGCTGGAAGTCAGACACATAAACAGCACAGAGAATCCAATCAATTTTCAAAATAAAACAATAACAATAAATAAAAAAACACACACTGTGCTTCCTATGACTCCTCATCATAAAAACAGTTTGTAGCCAGACCTGGGTAGCCAAATTTGAGTTAAAGTTAAAGTCTGAAAATCTCCTGGTGGGGTATGAAGCCATGTGGGGAATGGACAAGATGCCCCTCTAATCAATATTAGCTTGCATGCTAACAAGCTAGGTTGCAGGTTCTATGCAAAACTTGCTTTGGCTGATCAGCCTCACCTGTCAAGCCCACTGCACTGAAAAAAATAAGACTCAGCAAGGTCCTGGCCCTTGCTCCCTGTGACACCCTTCTGTGAATAATTCTTTCAATTAAAAATTTGACATTTTAACAACAAGGACTTTAGATAAGGCTGAGATGGGTCAGAGGGACTTGATACAAATCCACAAGGTTTAACAAAACACCCCTTTACAGAGAGGTCAACATGGTCAAGTGGAGCTTCCTGCTCAAGCACACTTCAGTCGGACTTTCAGTTTGAGATGTGAAGAGAATCACTCACAGACTTTCATTAGTGAAATGCACATGAATGAAATCACAGTGCAGTAGCTCCAGCTGAGTATTGATACCTATTTAGAGCTCATCATGCTGATTGACTTATGTCATCCACACGGTCACACTGCTAATGTGATAGGCCTCGCTGTAATTTGTTAACACGTCTTAAACTGCCAATTAGTGGGAACCATGTTAATACCACCCTCCGCTAAGCCACCACCACCCCACTCCTCTGTCTGCAGAGCTGCCTGCAGGATCGACTTCCTCTCCGTTACATGAGCGACTGTCAGCTTCTCCGATATCCTGAACTCACTTGATTTATGGCTCTGCTTTTTCTTAAAGTGACACTCGGTACTGAGATTTCACTCGGCTCAGGATGTTCATCCCCTCAAGCTCATTTATGTCAAACTGAAAGCTCATTATTTTAGCTTTTGTTATTTAAAATGAAATTCATCAGGTAGGCTTTTTCACATGAATACTTAAAAATGTCAGAATCAGATGTAAAACAAAGCTATGAGGAAAAGTCTGGATGAAAAAGGTATTATTTAAACACAGTTTGCACTGCCCTAAGATGAAGATTTGCATTTTCTACCCAGATTTCTCCACTTTCTACGACTCTAAGCATATATCTGCACCACAAGTGAACCTATTTACTGTAAATGCAGGGCTTAAACTTAATTTCAGTTGCTTTCACCTTTTAGAGTTTATATTTTGAAAGTCACAAATTATGCAGACTGGAGGAGCCGGGGATCGAACCGCCGATACTACGTTACATAGTACAAAAACAGAATAATGAATGACGGAGACGCCATTCACCTGATTAAAAGTCAATGTTATTTTATAGTAGAAAAGTTTCACAATGTTGCTTCACAAACATCAACAAAACAAACCAAAAGCAGCAAGAACAACAAATCAAGATGATAAAAACTCCACTGATTTGGACAACAGAACATAAATATGACGTGAAAAGACATAAAGCAACAAGAAGATACAGTAAAAAATGACAAGAGAAATAAAAATGTTTTTTGTGCTAGTTCTCCCTCAGCACTGAACACTCTCGATTAGATTTATTGTTGTTACAAGCCGATGATAGCAGTGTGGGACAGGACAAGCTGTGAGGGATTATTACACTGTAATGAAATCACATCACAGGTTCTGGTGACTAATCCACCCACCTCTGACTGAAGGAAACCACAGAGGTTCACAGAGTAGGATCCAAGGAGTCCAAGGCAAAATATGCTAGCTAAATGCTTTGTTATTTATGGTTCTGCTTCAGAAATAAAGAAATTAGCAGAAACCTTTAGCCTGTTTACAGGTGGCGTTAACATGCATCTTGGGTGATCCGATTAACAAGACGCCTTGTGACAGCATCATTCAAATACTTACCGAGGTGGTCTGAGATGCCTTTGACCACATATCTTCTGTAGTGTAAACGCTAAAGCATCCTGGGTAAAACTGAAGGACTGCCTACTCATTTGACTCCTGGAAGAACACTAAAAACACTGACTTCCATTTTGCACTCTCATAGCTGCCAAGATAAGCAGCAGCATTTGGCCTGGTTAATGCGCTTCTAAATATGTAAATATGCTACACAGCTCATTTGTTTCCGGGGTATTTTATTTTGAAAATCGACCAGATTCTCGATGCCACCGCAAGCTGCTCTGTGCAGATTGGTGGGGCTGCTTGCGGTGTCCGTCAAAAACACAACAGCAGCGTATTCTCCGCAGAGCAGGGCAGAGAGCCGCTTCCGGGATGCTTCTGAAACAGACCGCGGTGGGACTGTTGGGGCTTTAAACATCGACTAGCAGCAGGGTGTTTGAACACCGTTTGAACACCATTTACACTCAATTCATGGAGGAAGACAACATTTTATTGATGGTAAACATGTCAAATTTTACATATATAGTAAACGGTAACCAACCAACTCCCTAAAATATCATTGCTGTTGGAAATTCCAGACTCTGAATTGCAAGTTGGAGCCTTATGTGAATGCTCATAATTTCTGTGAACGTTGTAGGTGTAGTCCTTTAAGTAGATCTTTGACCTTAGAGCCAAAACTGAAAGTAGAATATTTAAGGTGTGAATCTTTGTAGTGCTTATGTACTGTAATAATATCATTAATCACAATATCTAACACAGACAATCTCATACACACACATACACAAAAGTTGCAGGGTCACTTTCAGGTGAGTGATCACACTCGCGTTTTTTAATCTAAAGCCTCAGAGTGGACACAGTAACCACAAAAGGCAATTTTATCTTCTCTTGAATACAGGATGTTCCTGAAGAACACTAAAAACAAAACTGAGGAAGTTGATAACACTTAGGCAGTCTGCAAGCATTTATAATGTAGCTGTAAGCAGATATAAAGGATATTAAAATCTGTTTAATAAAAAAAAAAAAGTTATAACTACTGTACTCCTATAAAGACATTACTACAACAGTGCTTTACCATATTGTTGTTCATTTTAGGTTTATACTAACAGGCAACCGCGGGTCACTCAAAGTACCAAAGCTGCAGGTCTTCAAATGGCCTGTCCAAATTATATTAAGCGCAACAAGGCTTCATTCAGCCGGCCTCAACTCCATCCATGCTCCACATCTTTGTCATTTTTTGGATTAGGATGTGGAAGCCGGAGCCACCACACTTAGCTGTGTCTAGAAACCTGTGGATGGCATCACAAAGACTACTTCCATGTTTTATACAGTCTATTGCGGGGATACTCATCTTACTTTGCCCGGGGGCCACTTTTACAAAATGACAGGGTGGCCTGGAGCCAGTTAATAAACAGGTATTAATATTTATCAGATAAAATTCATAACAATTGGGACAGTTCATGTGGATGACAATAAGATGACTTCAAAATCGTAGACTTCTTTTTCTTTGTGGTGCTACCAGGTGGGAACGCTGCACTGAAGCTAGCACATTGTGACTCGTGATGCCACCTGATATTAGCAGCCTTGCATACAGAAAAAAAAAAAAACATTAAACAGTGGTTTAGGATTGGGATAAGGTATCACAATAAAAGGCAAAATCATCAATTTTTCATCAGTTGCCAAGAAGCACTGCCCAAGGGCCTTAAGTTGAGTATCACTGGTCTATGGTTTATACATCAGGCTCCTTATGAGTGCCGACATGAGGAGTTATAGTTCTTGACAACACTTTAATCTGCTTGCATTAGAGTGTGTTATAAGCCATTTATTAAATGTTTTATTTACTGCTTATAAATGCTTAATAGGGGACCTGAAATGAAATGCTGAGGGTGCTACAACATTATGATCAAACCTTTTCCAATCACACTCTGCCCCTTAATTTTCATCCATCCATTTCCTTTGAGCTGTCTGTAAGTACAACACTCCATTGATTTCTTATTTCTTCTACTGTCATGATACAACACATCTGCATAAGACTGAGTAAGTAAGCCATCACATTCTTCCTCTATGTCCACATTCTTTGTCATTCTCTTCCTGTCCACCAGATGCCCTCTGGCTTCTTCTCTTGTCCCAGTCATTTCACCCCCACATCCAGCCACTTCCTCCTGTCCTGCAATAACCTCTTTCCCTCCAGTCCCTGAGGCTGCAGACAAATTGTCTTTCCTCCTTAGGAAGGTTCTAACTGAGTGGAATGATCCAGAAGTATCTAAAGTGGCTGCCATGATAAGAGCTGGTTAAATTCTCTAAATGCTAAGGAAAGGAGCTTCAATGCTTCCTTTCTTATCTCCTTTTGCATGTGGATGAATTCTCCGTCACATCTTTCATGACGTTTTCCGTTGAGGTCAAGGAAAAGTATTCAGGAAAAGGATGTAATATTTTGGACTATTTGACTGCAGACCCAGTCACCTGATCATCCCCAGCCTATCTTCTCACCTGTTTCTTGTCTCCCTCTTTAGTCCTGCAGTACATAAAGGTCCAGTGTGTGGGGATTTAGTGGCATCTTGCGAACTCACCCTCTCCCTCCTGGTGAGATATGAAGGAGCAACAGACCAAAACAGTGTGGCGGCCGCTACATAACAGAGCTGTTATGGACTTTAGGGGTAACCGTGGAAACAGCAAAACTTTAAATATTATTAAGTGTTAAGTGAGGAGACAAATTAAATAAGATTAAGTTAGTTGACTTGCACCAAAGACAGGCTCGGCAGGATCACTATGTGTCAGTAGTTACTTCGCGTGGCATAGAAAAAGACAATTCAACTCCAGCAGCAGGTGGGCGTGAACAGAGAATGACCGCAGCAGTTTTACAGGATCTGCCTGCTTGCCTCTCATTGACAATGAATTACAAAGCGAGTCAATCGCTGTCCATCTGATGCAGATGCAATAATGGCCGGCTGTCCATGTCCAGGATAGGCCTTTGCTTATCTGATTGGAATGGATGGATCGATCTTGCTTAGCTTGTGCATATACTGTACATGTAGAATTAACTCAATTATCACAGTAGGTAAAGTAATATTATCAGTTCATTTGCAAAAACAGAAACACCAAAATAAATAAACACCAGTTTGATTAATGTTGTCTTGAGTACACAGTAAAAAAATAAAATAAAAAAAACATTTATGAAAATATAAAAAAATATGTAATATCTTAGTTTATAATATTCTCTGAGTGCACAACATAAAACCACAGTTAAAATAAATTAAAACAGAGACATCTGTTTTTGCATATGAACTCTTCTGCCTACATCTTAATATTTTGTAAGGATAATGAAGCATAAATTACATCCTCAGCTCTGTACACACCGCATAATACTCAAAAACTGGAGTTGATATATTTTACTGATGCAACACCCAAACCTCACGGCTCTAGACAGCAGGAGGACAAACTTGTCTTTTCCAGGCTCGGTAATCTTAGAAATTCACTGGACAAAAATTGTTTTAAAGTCGTCTCCCTGACAAGTGTTCATAAGGAAGATGGTATTACTTTTATTGATTGATTGATGTTGTTTTTTGCTTCTTTCTATTATTGATTCGAACTGACACTTGAGTTTTAGGAGCTTCACACCAGGACTTGAACACACCGCTCCTATCACAAAAATAAGCTCAGGGTTCACTTTACTAACCCGACTCACTCCTTCCTTCTCCTTCACACTGATATAAAACATGTGGTTCAGGCTGGGGGATGGCACCAGGGATTTCTGGGCCCCATGAAAAGGTATCAAATTGGGTCCCATCACTAAAGGTCATGCAAAATCACCATCCCTTGCAACTCTCTTGTAATCCAATACTACGTCAGTCCCAAATTGTCTCTTTCTCGATTGCTCTCTCCTTTTCTTAGCTTTCTCTTTCAGCGTCACCTTTGCCCGTTTAAAACGTCTTCCCTGTGGTCCAAAAAGCCTGTGGTACAAACACTAACACAGTGAAATAGTTGGTGGTGTGTTGTTTTTTTTTTTGTTTTTTTTGCTGTAAAGCACTACCTACTTCATGCAGCTGATTGCACCGGGAGCACAAAGTTACAGAGTGCAAGAACAGACGTACAGGGTGCAAAGCAGGAATAACAGGCAACATTCACGTTGAGTCAGTCTAGCCTCAAAAATATATAAACATCTCCAGATAGGGGATGGGAATGCGATGGGGAGACAGGGATACTGAGCCTGAAGTTGCATCTGTTGGGCCTGGCACCAGGCAGGATCAACTGATTTAGTATGAATGAATGAATGTGAACATTTGTGGAGATATTACGTATCTTAAAGTCACTTAGGACTCAGCCATCAGGTTAATTTTCACCACTTAATAACTACATCCAGTTTTCTTTGTGAAGAATTGGGTGACATATTTTCTCTCCTGTTTCTTTTTGTCTTTGAAACATGATGTCCTACTGGGACTTGCAATTCACTGCTATCAAGTACTGTTTGGTGGTTTGGGGGCAGGGCAGAACCATTTTTCATGTAAATAGAGGGGAGATTGGGCCATACAGAGGCTCTCTGGGTGTTTACTTTTAGCCAAAAACTAGAAAAGAAAAAGAAGTTCCCCTGTTAGCCTCTCTTCCCTCATAAAGCACCACTGAATACAGGAAATATTCTCATGATAGCAGCAGTATATAAGCTCATGTAGTGAGGTTTGTTGGTGGTGCTGATTAATAATTACATGCATGAGTAGCTTTTCCCTGGTTACTGTCATTACTGGATACGTGGAACAGCTTCATTTTCTCAGTGTGTGTGCAGAAATAATGTCTGTACATTACATTACTGTTCTGTACGAGCCCCTGTGTGCAACGGTTTAATTTTTCTTAGTGTGTATGTGCGAGAGAGAGAAAGACAGAGATCCATGCTATCTGTCTTTGAGCGAGTGTTTTAATTAAGCCTGCTAATTGAGCTGTTAAGCCAACCTCTGTCTTGATTACACATCTTCTAACTGCTCTCTGGGCAGCTCTGCCGTCGGCTGCAGCAGCTCTCACGCTGTTTTTCGAGGCTCAGGTGATGCTGATTTTGTTCAGGCTGCACCAGTGTGACCAGAACAAGTTTTGCTATGTTATTTACCAGTTTTATGCTTGACAGTGTTAGCCATGAGTCCCTAACCTGCTCCACAGTGTTTTATTCTGCAGCTTACACTTGACCTTTGACCTCAGTGAGGTTTTGAGGTGAGGGTCAACAACATTAAAAAGCTGCCATATATAAGATTCTGAACCATTTTACGTATTAATCATGTTTTATTGCCAATTTGTGAACGGGTTGTAATGTAATTTAAAAATGAGACCTACCAGAACTTTCTCGGTTGCCTATCACAGCCTGTGAACTGAACTTCTATTTAAGGGTTTCAGGACAAGAGCCTTGTTACTCTGCTTCTCAACAGTGTCAACAGTGTGCAACAGTAACTAACGTTAGCTCAGTTGAGTCTGCTGTCAAACGACTGGCACCCACTACACCGCCAAGTCTAACATGAAGTCCAAGATTTTGTAGCAGGAGCGATTTCATACCAGAGCAGTGTTTATCGTAATTTGTTGATCAGACATTGGTCGAATTGCCATAAAAGTGACTCCATTTTAATCTCACAAGTCAAACAAACAAAATAAAACTCCTGTGGTTTTAGTCCTACAAATGTAAGCCTGAAGAAAATTGGAGGTTTGGGGTTTTAGAGTTTTCACTGCATGGATCTTGTTGTCATAATCAAACTGTCCATTCATTTAAGCCAATCAACGCCTACAATGCTAGCAAAAACTTAACACAGACTAGCAAAATATTCCTCCATGTACAGCTGGCCAATCCCTGGCATTGGTCAGGAAGACTGACTGATATTTTAGCCAATAACATTATCAAGTCATTGTTTTATGGCAAGGCAAGTTTTCATATAAGGGAACTAAGTTATCCTAAGTAATCCTCTTCTCGATAAATGAAATCACCTACAATAGCAACAAACTGTATGCTGATGGCCTTGGTGGCTTGCCTGACAGACTCTTTGTCTACTTACAGGCAGTATGTGGACACCATGGGGCTCCACACAGTCTCTCTGGACAGCTGAGGCTGGAGAGGCAACAAGTTTTCTACTGAGGAGGCTGAAAGGGTTTAATGTCAGTCCTCACATTAGCATTGTATTCGGGTACAACTTCCTCACAAAGAAAAGCATGCATCTAAAATCACCGGCAGCACTCAAACTAAACTGTCAGACCTTTACAGTCACTCAGTAAAAAGGAAAGGCGGACTCTATTATTAAGGATTTTCACCTCCTTTCAGGTACTCCCATCAGGCAGCTGCTTCAGAGCAGCACCTTTTTCCAAAAGAGAACTTACAAAAACTATTTTATTCCTACTGCAATATCCATTTTAAACAAAGCCAAATAGACTGGCACTACCGTTTTCTGAAGTGTTCCTGACTGCTGTAGTAATATCCTTTATGCAATCATGTCGGTTTTTATTGTAAAGCTTCTTGAGGGGTTGAAGGTCACAGCCTATCAATGTTGGATTTGGGCCTTGCTCCTTACATGCAGAGATTTCTCTGGATTCTCTGAATCTTTTATTGATATTGTGGATTGTAGATGTTGGAATCCATAAATTCACTGAAACTGTGTTGAGAAACAACATCTGCACTACAGATTTTTGGGGTTTCAATGCCCATGTCTACCCTTTGGGTGTCTGCCTAGATGAAATAAAAGAACAAAACAATGCAGAATGGTCAATGTGCTTTGTGTCTGTGTCTTGTGTTAAGCTGAAAAAAAAAAACTACATTTGTACCTGAAAATGTGGTTCAGTATCACTTAGAACTGGAAAAACACTTAAAATGTTAACTATTATAGAATAACAGACAGAAAAGTGAAAGACACATTCACTTTCTGCTGACCAAATATAGATGATAAAAAAGCTGCTGCATGTATTGTGTTTGCAGGCAAAGACCAGAACGAAATGCAAATATTAAATTAGAAAAAGAATAATATTATAAGCACTTGTGTGTCCTGCTTTGTAATTTAATCTTCTGCTGTAAGGAGCATTGGCTGCTGGGAGAAAATGTTGTTATGTGCCCATTTGTAATTATTGTGAACAGCAGGGAAGGACAGGAATAGAAAGTCTATAGAGGCTGGAGGGGGATCACCCTGAGAGATGGAATAAAATTATTTCGTTGTATCTGTGTGATTTTTAAAACAAACAAACTCAGACACTAAAGTCAGCACGAAACTCACAGTGTAGTGAATTTTCTTTCACTGCAGGCAGACAAACAATGCCCCCCCAAGATAGAAGATCATATGTGAATCCACTGTGATCCTGTTTTCTGTATGAGGGTTGAGAGGGAACAACATTAGAATTTAAGAGAATATTTCTGCAGAGGAAACAACAAAAACATGAAGAACAACACTTTTCTAGAGGTCACAAGTGGAAACTCACTACGCTACTAAAACAGTCCACACAACGCTTAAAGTCTATGTAAAGTAAGAATAAATATGTGTTCTGAGTTTGTCAGACCAAAGACGAAAGTGTTATTAACCACCCAGTCAAATCTGAATGATTAAAAATATCTACAAGTTTATGAAATTAGGTGTCAAAATCAGGTAAAAGTGAGCAGTATTAGAATGCGCTGAAGCCACATCCACTCGTGTGAGCAGTCAAGCAGCCATTTTAAAGTGACTGAAACGTGTCAGATGAGTTCAGAAAATGACATTACTAACTTTGAAACACTCTAAATGAGATGAATTAACAGGTGCAAGGGTATGCTCAGGGTGGCCTCAGTGTGTCATCGAGCCACCCTTTAGGACCGCCCAAAAAATCCTGGACTGAAAACTGGTGAAAAAGTGTTTGAACCTCTAACTCCACATTTCAGTAATATATCGTTCAAAGTCTTTTCACATGTTTTCAGCAACAATTTTCCAACATATTTAATGTATTTCGAAAGAAATCTCAGAGTTGCCTTTACACAGACTTTAAATAGGTTGCGTTGCCTTCTTCAGTCACTGCTCTTCCACCATCATCCTCCCACTGACTCACTCCCTACCTTACTTGCTCTTTCACTCACTTTCCATGCCTCACTCTCTTCCTGTCACTGTTAACCATCACTCCCACCCCCCACACTCACTCACTCATTTCATACTTCCCCCATATTACCCCTCCGCCTGACCTCACTTGCTCATTCACCCATTCCCTCCCTCCCCACCTCACTCATTCACTCCCTCCCTCCTTTATTCCATCACTCCTTTAAGCAATGTCTCACTCATCTGCTATTCTCCATTCCTCCCTTTGCTCACGCATCCATCACCCTTTCACCCCTGATTCTCTCACTCAGTAGTTCACACAACCCTCCCTGCCTCACACAATCACTAATTCAATCCCTCACTCCTCCACCCCCCCTCCCCCACCACTCACTCACTCATTCCTTCTTCTCCCCTCATCACAGTACGTGTCTCACTCACTGATTGTTGTTGTCCCTGCTCCTCTGTGGTCCATCATTCATTCATTCATTCATTCATCTGTCTGCTCTGGTCCAGAGGATTTGTCTGTATCAGATCGCCTCCGGAGCGTCTCGACATCAGCTGATAAACACTCAAACAGCTCGTCCTCGTCTGTCAGTCCGAGCGCTCGACATCGGCAAAACAACTTTTCTAAATTCGACGTAATCTCTCGCTAATATTCTGCTTCAATCTTCAGAGTGTCAGGAGGCGACACAGGGAAACAAATTATGGTGTGAAGGGTGTTTTCTTTCTTTTTCTATTATGTTTTTCTTTTTTCCTCCCCCAGAGCGCCCTGATGTGTGTGTGAACTCAATTAATGCTGGGTGGATAGTTCAGCTGTCAGTTTGAGGCGCTGACAACACACTTGCACACAAACACACTTTTCAGATACACGTCGATGTGCACACATACGTAGACAGGAAAGACATGAATCCTCACTCACGTGTTTTACACTGTCAGGGACAGCTAAAGCTTCATGACTTTTCAAGGTGTGAAAAGCAAAAATAGTCAATTTACTAACAACTGAAATTGAAAAAGGAATTTAAAGTAAATGAATAATGCTGCACATCCTGTCGCCTCCTTTTCTTACTTTGAAACGCAGTTTAAAGTGTGAACTCGGCACACTTTTTTCCACTTTGCATCGGTCCTTCTCAGATGAGCTCATGTCCAGAGAAGTTGGTGGCGTTTCTGGATGTTCTTTCTCTTAGTATGGTAGAGTCTTAACTTGAATTTTTAGAATGTAGCGATGAACTGTGTTCACTGACAACGGTTCTCTGAAGAGCCCATGTAGTAATATCCTTTATACAATCAGGTTTTTAATGCAGTGCTGCTTGAGGGGTTGATGTTCAAGGTTGGTTCTTGCCTTTGCCCATTACCCCACAAAGTGGTGAATCCTGCCCGATCCTTGCTTGTGAACGACTGAGGCTTTTGTGCTAATGTACTTTACCCTTCAGAGGGTTTGCTTGACTAATAAAAGCATTGCAATTGGACCATATTGCAAGGAAATACATAAAAATATATGAAGAATACAATATACACATATATTCTTTTGTAAATTATGGCTGCTTGTTTTCTATTTTTTTTTTTTTACATGGGAAACAGCAAACACCTATGACCTTTTCTCCAGAAAGTTTCAGATATCAGACCAGCACTGAGACTCACACCACTAGGATCCTAAATGTGGACACTGCCTAAGACTAGTTATCTCTTATTGCTATTTTTGTCAGTGTTATTGCTATTATTGACTGATTGAAGTATCATAAAGCAGAAGTCAACTGAATAAATAAAAGTGAATAAGATGACTTTTCCTCTGCAGTGTGATAAAGCTTTAACAAGAAGAACAAACATCTGTAAAGATTCTCTGCACTGAATATTAAAGAACCGGCACTTTGAACCACAATAAAAGTCCATTTCATATCAATAATCCAAGATGAAAAAGAAGACGTCTCACTAATACCTCTGTTGGCTCTTCGCCAAATAAAGAAAAGAACCAAGTAAACATATTCTTGACAATGATGTCTAACAACAGGACAGAGAAATCTTTTCAATAAAAATTGCTCCATTAAACTGGCCTCATGTCTCCTGTTCTGTGCTCCATTAGCAGTGTTTCTGTGCTGTGTGGCTTAAATACATTTACCTCATTTTGAAGGAATCGGGCGATCATAGGTACTCAGTTTTTGAGCACCTCTTGTTTTTTTATGTTATCAGTCATTTTCAGATCTTTAAGGACTTTTTAGCGTGACAACAAATAACATCTAAATATCAATATATAATACAGAGTATCACAGAGCAGAAACACAATGTGTTTTTCGAAATATTTGCTTGAAGCCGAGCCGGCAGCGTAATGAACTCTGCATTGAGTGAAGTATATTGTTGCTGAGCTGAGTGTTCAGATAGTTTGAAAGCTTAGTTTCGACCTTCGATGATGCTTTGCCTTCCTGATGCTTTATTGGTTGACAGTCTAATAGTGCAGTGAATAAAAGGTTTTTAAAAGCACATTTCATGTTCCTCCCACAACTCTCAGGACTGATGCAGCTCGTGCTGACAAAGCTCAAACACACTGGTGATGAATGTGATCTATAAGCTTTGTCCGTCACTGTTGATTGGTTCATCATTGATCAGAAACAATTTATATTCCTGCACTTAAATAAAAATGAAGCAAAGCAGGAAGTAGCATGGCTTTCTTAGTGTTTTTAAAAGTCCGGTAACAGTGGAAGTTACAGTTGTGAATGAGGCATAAACTGGCCCCAGCCAGCAGTTTATTCTGGTATCAACAGAATAAAATGAGGTCTCCCACAGTCAGCTAAAGTTGCAACAAGCTCCAGTAAAAGAGTTAAAGAAGATAATTTAGCTGCTGGTGGCAAGCGACACAACAAAGATTTCTTCTGAAGCTGCGTCAGTCATGAAAACAATTCAGTACAACAAATTACTTGACGACAAATCATTCACAGCTCCTCTGCAGTCGTGACCTCTTCAGCAAACGTAATACATCTTTACCAACCGCTAACTTTGAACAAGCTTATTACAGATGAGCCTACCTGGGCTTAAAAATATAGCAGACTGGTAACAGTTTGGGGCACTCGTACTATACACCAGTCCTGGTGGGAAACTTGATATAACACATTATAAACAAGACTGACAAAAACAAAATATACATAATGGTCAATATGGATACATATACTTATATAGCGCCTTTCTAGTCTTCTGCCCACTCAAAGCGCTTTTACACTACTTATCTCATTTACTTATTCACACACATTCATACAATGATGGCACTGGCTGCCATGCAAGATGCCAAATGCTCAGCAGTTTTAGGAGCTAACCATTCATACGCATTCACACACCGCTGGCATAGCCTTCAGGAGCAATTTGGGGTTCAGTATCTTACCCAAGGACATGCAGACTGGAGGAGCCGGGGATCGAATCACAGATCTTCTGATTAGTGGACGACCCGCTCTACCTCCTGAGCCACATATACATAAATAATTATAATAGTAAAATACAGCAGTGACTGATAAATTACATTTATAGTAATAATGGCAGGTAATGGCTAATGGAACAGTTAACTCTGCTACACTGAGGTCCAGATAATGAATGTTAATGCTAAATATATCTCAGCACCAAAGCAGGGGCTGTAATCAGTGAGCTTTAGAAGTGTTGTAGACGTGTTTACCTTTGGACACGTCTACTAGATGCTCCTTCTAAAGTTTATTTCATTAACAAAGAGTATGATGAAAAATATTCATCACCAACCTAGGCAAGACAATGACAAGCTAAAACTAATCATTGATAATTAAAAAATGCTGATTTCATTGACGAAACTGGACTAAAATATCAGAGAAAATGCAGATATCTGTTGGTCCTTTTTTTTTGCCTTATATGAATGCGCAGCCAAAAACAGACAGGGAAGCTTGGACAGACAGGGGGGAACAACACACAGCAAAGACCACCGTCTGGTGTGTGAGAGCCTATCCACACTGACTAAACTGCAAAAATATTGGTTAATCAATGACCCAGAGTGCAAACTTTACACATTATAGCAGCACAATTGTCAGGATTGGGCAGCGCAGAGCTCTCCAAGGGGCTGATCTTGCTGCTGGGAGCAACTAGAAGCTGCCCAGAGCCTCTTTTCTTCCCACTCTTACAGGAGTGGGAAGATCTTGGCTAAATTAACAGAAAAATTGTTCCGAACGTGTTCTTTATTGTTGAATAGCAGCAAACAAGTTTTTTCACAAATATGTTTTTCAATGGGGACTAAACAAGGCTGAAATATGAAGGATAAAAATGACTAAAACTAATAAATATTTTCATCTAAAGAGTGAGACTAAATCTAAAATAACAGCCAAAACTAACACTGCTTCCCCGTGTCCAGTCTTTATGCCAATTTACGCTTACCAGCTGCTGCCTCTAGTGCAGGCAGTGGCCTCTCATCTAAGAGATAGAAAGCAAATATTTCCATCATCTGACCTGGGCAGATAATTTATTCCACTGTTAGTGGTTAGCATGCATTGTACTGAGAGATAGCTTTAACACATACTGTATAACCACCCAGAACCATGAATAAAGTTGATTCAAACAGGATAATAAATGTGTTAAAGCTGAACTTTTGACAGGATGAGAAATCTGACTTTATTTTGTTTCCTAGAGACATATTTTAATGCCATGACATAAATGTTTGCCCTCTAAATCATATCTGTACACGGTGTTGATATGAGACGTATGTTAATGTCAGTTGATATTAAACGGCTCCTTCTTCTCTCTGTTTACATCCCAACAAGGCAGGAAGCCTCAGTGGATATAATCAGTCTCACAGCTCCCAGCGGTCTCACATTCTCACCCTCACCCACTCGCTTTCTCTCCCTTTATATCTTTTTTTTCCTTCTTCTTTACAGCCCAACAGAGCAGCAAAGCTTCCTGAATAGCAGCCTATAATTAAAAAGTTTACAGTCCACATTCGGTCTGGATTCTTCCCTCTGAAGAACGGTCATGCATAAATTTCAAAAGGATTATTTGGTTTATGGGGACATAAATATTTGTTTCATTTTTTTGTGTTGCGTTGTATTTATGTTTGCACACTTGACATAATATACAGGCCCTACAATACTCAATAATGTTAAAGGAAAAGAGAAAACAGACAGGTTGCTAACAACAACAACTACAAAAATAGTTTGATTTCAGAATTAGAGGTATTAAAAGGAAAAGGATGATGTTAAATAGTTTTCTTATCGTCAATAAATCCAAAAATACCAAAAACAACAAAGAATGTATCATATAACAAGTATTATTGCCCTATCAAAGCCTGATATGCCTTCATTGTTGAGCCACACTGCACTGAGTGATATGTTCCTTCATTACTATGAACACACACTAGTTTATTTTCACTTAATCCCACATACACTGTCCTGCTGCCACAAATACTCCCTAGAGCACCAAAAATGGATTAATCCACCACTGAAAATAATTCCTAATAAATACACTACTTTCTTTTTTCAAATCTTCTATATTAAGAATATTTTCACAGCCTTACCTTGCCATCAGAAAACCTTTTCTTTGGCACTAACTGTAAAACTTCTGTAACAGCTGTTTGGGTCAGAAAGTTGCGTAAAAGGACTGAAATCAAACTTCACATTTCTAAAGTTTTCAAAGAGGGTTAGGGTTGCATCACAACCAAAACCCCAGAACTTCATCAAACATTGAAGCTGAGGTTCTCCTTACCCTTACAAGGGTTGGCCTTCTGTACATTATACATTTTAGGTCTAATAATGTCTGTGATTATCGCCCAGGCTACAGGCTGTCTGTCAACACGGGTGGTAGCAAAGAACAGAAAAATAAAAACAAAAAAACAGCAGCAGCTGTTGGCTGCAAAATAAAGAGAGACTGAGACCATAAATAAATTAGCTACTTAAGTAGGCTATATACTGTCTGGTCTTGGTCGTGACTCGGTCTTGCCCTGCCTTGTTCCTGGTCTTGACCAAGCGGCAACCTCCCTGGCTGTAAAGCCAATGTGTAAGTGCCACTGCAGACTGCAGTTCCTCAAAGGACCACTTGAGGCTGGCTGCAGAAAGTCCAAAAGTCCCCATATTAAGATGTGCAACTTCACAGCAGAAATAAACATGTTTACAGGCTGGTACAAAAAACGGTTTTGGCCTATATAGCAAATTTTCCCGTTCACGACAACTGCACTTGGAGAGTCTGAACCCCAACACAGTCTGAATTTTTATTTGACTCACCCGTTCATATTACATTGAGGCTTTAAATTATGCAGAATTAACAGTGGGGCCACTTTGATTGACAGGTGGGTGCTGTTACAAGCAACCAGGCTTCATTCAGCCTGCCTCAGGTCCGCCGATGATTCATGCCTTTGCTCATTTTTACATTAGACGCAGTACTGCCAAAATGGCGGCGCCCAGAGCCACCATACAGAGCTTCACAATGGCTGTGGGTGACGTCACAGATACTACGTCCATGTCTTATAATGTCTAAGGTACTGACTTGGCTTCCATCCCTTAAAGTCTTGTCTTGTTCTCGATACACTCTGGTCTTGGTCATGACTACAAAACTGGTTGTATTTGCAGTGTGTTTTCTAAATGTTGTGCATGTGTTGTCAAATTGAAGACACTTTCTTAAGCTGCAGTGCGTTGAGCCCTCTCAGCCATAATACTGATCCACTATTTTGTTGCCAACAACTGCGGCGCAGCTTTGGTTCTTGTAACAGAGGTGGAGACTTGCACATTTTCATAGGAAGACTGAGTCCTGCACACCGGCTTTCAATCACTGAGCAGCTAATTAGTCCACAGCTTGAACTGCACACCTCCTGCTGTTTACAGCCTCTTTTCATTAAAGGCTCTTCATCATATCAACAAACAAAGTTTAAAAAGGGCCTGCTCGAGTAATGCCTCCAATTAAAAAAACATGTAAGGTTAACAAAATTAACAGTTTGATTTGATACAGGTGTCAAAATGGTGTACATGTTCAATACAACCACAACTAAGAGCTAAAAGAGACAAACAATCTCTGTAGAGTTGATTCTCAATAATCCAACAACAAAGAGTTTAAGATCGTTGTTTCCTCAGAGCAAACTGCTCCAGGATCAGTAGACGTTGACCTTTCTGGAAGAATGCAAGCACTATATAATCAGAAATTCACAGAGATTCAGGACAAAGATGTCCTTTACAGTTCATAAAGTGACTGAATGAAACATTAGTTGCAACAATGGCCCTTTTAATAGACATTCACCCTCTTCACATGGTTTAGATAGAAGTAGTAGTAGAAATTTATTCATGCATGAATGTGACTATTGTTCCCTTGTGAGAATACCTCTACTGTGTTACCACTGTAGGTTATTCACGGGATTAGGAAAAAAATAGTTTTTGAAGAACCAGCGAAAAACAGCCTGAAGGAGAAGAAAGAAAATGTTGGCACCTCAGAGCCTGTAGAGGGGGAAAATACCGACATTACACAAAGCGGCGTCAGCACAAACTAAAATTGACTGACCACAATGGTTTTAAAAAAAAAAAAAGGCGTGCTGCCAGTTTCATCAGGGAAGGAGTGCGAGATGTGTAGTTTTCTCTCAAAGTAATCGTTTATGTCCTTGTTTATGTAACTGTATGGTGAAATAATAGTCAGCAGAGACAGAGGAATGCTGCTTCTGAGAGCAACAATGACCATAAAAAGTCTGAAGTACTGAATTTACAGCTTTTGCCATCACTAGCTAGTGGCCTGTGGACACAGGTTAGCTTGCTAACCATGCCACCTCACTATTTTCTGTCTTACTTAAATCTGATTTAACCACACCACCTGGGTAGAAACACAAAGAGATGTCATTTAACCCTGAGAAGAGGTCTACTCAGCCAAAACAAGTGGAATCACCCCTGGTGTGTAGAGTGTTTAGCCCATGTGGAGCCCTTACATGCCGTCATAGCTCATTTAGTATATCATTAAAAAAGTATTTTATTGTTGGAGGAGAAAGTAATACTTTAAAGACAGAAAAAAGAAAAACAAGTTTTGTCAAACTCAAAGACGGTGAAATCACACATGATAGAGATAAACTTTTATACCCACAGCCCTCCCATCTCTTTGGTGCAGCCAGGTGCCTTGATGATCTATGCAGACTCCCACAAAGAGGAACACCAGGTGAAGCTCAGAGTCAATTATTCTAAAAACCATTGGTTAGACTGCAGTGGAATATAGAGGATGAATCCGTTGTGTTATCATGTATTAGTATGTTGACCTTTTTGCTCTGTCTGCGTCTCTATCATCACATCCCTGCAGCAGATTCTCATAGTAAAAGTTTGATTTCTGGTGTGTAATAAGTGCTACAGAATCGAAAGGGCTGCTGAAGTGTTGACAGACTTTTAGCTCCGCTTAGGAATCCATGTTAATATTAGTATTAACCTGGGAACCAGGCAAATATGCAAGCTCATGTTTTATTTGCTCTGTGTCTAGCCCCCCTCCCAGTCAGATGGATTTCCACCTGTCCTGGATCTGGTCAGGTTGATCACAACCATTTACCTAATATAGGGCAGGTTTTATACAATGGCTGTACAGAGCAGTGCAACCTAATTGGACTTTGAGGCATTTCCGTAAACAACCAAGATGGATGGCCACTCTCATCCATGTCCTGGTTAAATCCTACAAATCTCTTCATGCCCTTGCTACCACTATCTGTACACTACCTACCGACCTCCTTCACCCCTATACCCTGCTGTGGAATCTGCAGTCCTTGGACATGGGCCTGCTTATCATCCACTGCACAAGCTTTCAGCGCTGCAGAGCCTCTACCCTCTGGAAGATCCTCCACAGCACCACATCCACGATCCCTTTCAAAAAATCTCTGTATTTTCTCTACAAGAAGAACAAAAAACTGCACTGAAAGTTTTTTGTTGATAAGAACGTAGTATTTGCCCAGCCTGCTGGGGTTCCAGGTCATGAAGCACTGATGCTTTGTCACACTCAACATCTCATACAGATGCACACAGCAACCTTTAGTGTCTTTATAAGAGGCACCAGGCTGTCACAATGTCTTTATGTCAGAAAGCCGTTTAGCATGTGGTTAATGTTGTGAAATGGTCACAGTCTGGTTAGGTTTAGGCACCCAAAATACTTCGTTAGTTTGAGGAAAAGATCGTAGTTTGGGCTAAAATAACTAGACCATTATGTAAATTAAGTGTGTAACATAACTTATGTAACATTTACATTTGGCATCACATGGGACACAAACCCCAATTTCCTGGGTGAAAGTCCCGTATTTGTTTGACCAGGTGTGGACTTTATGTCCTTTACTACTCACCTACTCACCTTTATATCACCCGATGTGGCTGGTTTTACATTGCCAGGGGACAAAACAAAGCATCTGTATTCTACGACCTTGGAATTGGAATGGGCTGTTTTACTGTACTTCTGACACGATTTGCTACATCACACATTTCATTCATCCGATTGGTTGTAGGTCTATCTAATTGCATCCAGAGGCGTTCTGGTCTACACCTGTTGATAACATGCCCTGGGTTGTTCCAGACTAGTCTGCAATCATTAAATCAATATTTTATACTAAAGTTGTTTACTCGTCTCTGTCAGTTCATGGCTAATGGCTTTATCTCAGCTGGTTGGGTTGGTTGTGTATAAAGGCCAGATGTTGTTTGTAGAAAATCAGCTGGAATGTATGTGGGAACAATAAAACGAACCAAATTCTGATTCTTGGGAACTGAAACACCTTATCGTGGTGGATTGTCAAAGTGACCTCACACTTGTGGTTTAGTTTCATGTTTGAGTTTCAGTTTGAGGTTCTTTGTTAACATTTTTACAGACGTGTCTTTTATAATGTTAATGTTAAATGGGCTTTTTGCAGGTGCTGCAGGTATTGTTTCAGACGGGGACTGGGACAAATTGGCAGCAAGGTTAGTTTCAAACTAGAAAATGTAACAGGACTGGAAGAAAAAGTCTGTGGTTGGAGCTTTGTAGAAGCTGACTTGAAGACAACTAAGACCTTTGCCTTCCACGACTTTATTTTCATGGTGAAGTCTCAAAATCACTCCTGGCTCTACAGACCAGACACTCAGTAATTGATTATCTGCACTCAAATTTTAGTTTAGTTTTAATATAAATTAACTAATAAACTTAATGTGAAGCAAGTAATACGATTTGTGTAAAAATACTAATATACTCAATGTGCTTCCACTACACAGTAGCCAGGTTTATGCATTCAATATTAATAAAGCCAATTTGTTTGCCCAAACCCAACACATACACAATCTTATCACTTGCTTCACATTAAGTTTGGTAGTTGTAGCTGTCATCTGTGAATATGTGTAGTTACATTTGTTCTCTGGATCCAGTAAATGTAAGTCTGAGTTTCACTGACAAACAGGAAGAACTATAAAGTGCAAAACACTTTGCATCAGCTGGAAGTAATCTTTTTTTAAAATAAGTTTATTGATACTGTTTAGATTGAAACTCAGTTCATAAATACAAACTGTACACAGAAAGTAAAATAAATTTAAGAGAGTTTACTGACATAATACATTGCATCATTACAGTGTGTTCTATGTCCATTTGTTTGCATAGAATGTGCGAGGATCTCATTTGCATGGTACAAACAGAACAAAACATCCTGTAACTCTGACAAATAAAATTCTCAATCCCACAAACCCGCAAAACACTGAGTTTTTCCGCACTTTTAAAATCTGTAACCACTGATAGATCCACAACTGGGACCCCTATGTTTATTAAGCGACAGCGTCCAAAAACATCTCCTATGAAACAGCTCGTATTTACACTCAGCTGATGTGGAAATATGACAGAATGAAATTAGAAGTGACAGATTGTTTCAGAGTTTGTGCTCCACTGAAATGACACCATCCATTTTCTAAACACATTTCTGTGAAGCCAAACAAAGGAAAGGTTTCCACACCTGGATCGAACAACCCTGCAAATATATTCCTTAACGTTCTTTTTTTTTTTTGAACCCCCCAAAATCTTTACAGCTCAGCATGCATAGGTAAACCCCACTCACCTGGTGCACCTAAAAACACATTCAGAAGTATCTATAAATGCCACTGATCCAGTACTCAGTAGGCAAAAATGAGAAAAAACACACACACACAAAAGCTCAAACACAAAATATATTTCTTTAAAAGTTTTACACTCTGCAGATGAACCATAAATAAAAATCCATGACACTCAGTAACTCAGTAATCAGCACAGGTAAAAGCAAATCAAACTGGTAAATAGCGAGTAGACAAAAAGCTGAAATCACTTGCATTCATTTACCGGCCAAATTAGACTTTTAGAGTAAAACTCTCTAGTACAGCTGCTGATTCCTGCAAAAAAAGCACTTCTGTAATACCTGTACTGTTGATCGTATGCTGAAAAAGCAGAACACTGTGGAAAGCTTGTTCCTGTTCAGCAAAACAGTTCAGTAGATTCAGGCAGAATCACCACCAATAAACAGATGACTGTCAGTGACGAGTGATATATTTAAACCAGCTTCAAACAACACAGGTAAGGCTCAGTATCAGACCACAATACCGTTAAGGTATCAACCAAAACAACCCAGTACCAAACAGACAAAGTAAATGATATCAATCTAGGGTGGGAAAGCTGACAATTTCATCAAATACACTTCAGCGTGCAACCGAGATGCAAACAAAACGTTCAAAACTGTAGCGCACTACATTCCCAGTTTTATGCGAGTAACATGATACAGGACCTCATCAAGCATAGAGAAAACTTCTGGGTTCTGAAATACTTCTGAAAAACTGAAATAACCCAGTACCAAGTAGTATCAAAACCTCTTATTCAAATTATACTTGCATCCGATCCTTGTACACTTCCAGCCAATCACTTAAAGACTTCTTCCATTAAATGCGACGTGTGATTGACCCGCTATGGCAGCTACGGCTAGCAGCTACATACAGTCTAGGGAAGTCGGACATGGTGTATTTGACGGAGTTGGCAGTACAGCGTGCTGAGATACCAAAATGTTACCAAAAGGGGCTAACGGATTACAATCCACACCCAGCTCCAAGCCAGTGAGCCGTACTTCTTCACCCATTTAAAGTTTGAAAATAGATTGAGATAGCTTCGGCCCCACCTGAGTGTGGCAACACTACACACCTGTGCAAGGGTTATTTCACAAAAAAATGGTGGACAGCTGCACCGCCTTCACAAAACCAATGATTTCTCTGACACCAGTTGCCAAGTATTTTTTTGGTGTCTGTATCACATCGGGTACTGGTATCGGTACCAGTATTTTTAACGGTACCCAGCCCTACAACACAGGTGATATTAATACTAAACCAGCCTCACTGATCCAACAAAAAGCCACAGTCCTATAAATGTGTGTCTTAACATCTTCCACATTCATAGTTCAAGTAAAGCTTTTTCTGTTACACAGACTCCATCCTTGTTCATGCAGCCCTTTAGGTAACATTCTTAAAAAAAAAAAAAGAAGCATTTTTCTTAAACGCCTTTTAACCGAGGCGAGGAGACCAGTCAATAGCTCACTCTCTTTATGGGCTTCTTGTTCCAATAATCCAAGAGAAAATTCTAAGAGTGGCTCTTTGTATGAAGCAGCAGCGGCAGAAGAAGCTCTTTTCTTTAAAGACTAGCTGCCAAGTAAAATGGCACAAAGTCGCATGAAATCTTAGTCTGGCTTTCTGTGAGAAAGACGCTCGACCTTGAAAGGTCCTCATTTAGTCTTCAGCGTTGGTGAAATTAAAAGATAGAGCTGTTGTGTGAGAAAAACTAGACCAAACCCTGATAACTGAGGGTCAATTCGGCGTAACGGGTGTGTGATTGATAGGGAAGCTCCTAATCCTGCCAACTTTCATTCTTCGTATTGTTATTAAAACGTTAGGGAAAGGTTTATTTTCAATTTGACTTGTTGCCACTCTGATGCAGACAGGAGATGCTTTAAAACATCTTAAATCTGACCCAAGACAAAAGCTTAAATGACTCACTAAGATGAATATTTTTTGCAGTTCATCTGTAGCTCGAGGTTAGTCAGTGCTCAGCGAAGATTGGCTAATGAGCAGGCAGTCGAAGCCTGTTTTCGAGGCCTCCAGCAGCTCAGGAACACAGATCAAACACTCCCTCACTCTCTCTCTCACTCTCTGCAGCCTGGCCTCACCATCATAAGAAAGCGAGCAGCGTGGCGTAATCTGGGGTGGCACCGGTTCACTCGTCTGATAACACAGCAAACAAGAGGGGAGGCATGACCCAGACTGAACTCTTGCAGGGCTCAGCGCGGGGGTCGGGTGAAAACCATCAAATTAAAATATGCTGAAGGAAATTTAAGTATATGCTGAGCGAATGTGGCCGGTGGAGCTTTAAACAGAGTTGAATATTTGACTTTTAGTAACAGGACAGTTTGTGGAACAGCTGCTCTTGGCATCTTGGTGATGATAGTGGCTTTGTCTTTGACACAAGAGGGAAGGCAAAAAGGATTTAAATAACTGTCAATTAGACAATTTCGACTGTTTCCTGTGGAATAAAAAGCTTCATTAATGCCTGACAAAAAGCTCCAGGGCGTGTCTCTCTTCCTTCAGTGGTTTTTATTTGCACGTCGGCTGCTTCTATGCTCAGAGACAAAGAAAGGCATCAAAACTCTATGGAAACCAATTTCACACAGATGATTACACGTGTGCCATCAGAATGACGAACTGCCGCCATGAAGATGACAAGGACATCAATGTTTTTGAGTAGATTAAATCCAGTATCACTCTTCAGTTCCAGTTTCTGTATCTGTGATATGATCAGGTGACGTCATGATATGTTTAGAAGTGCCATAGAACATAACAGAATACATCATTTTTCTCTAGCGTTGTCTACCATAAGGTTTTATCAAAATGAAACATGGAAACTGTTGCACTTACAAACTGATAATAAAAAACAACCAAACTGACCAGGACATAAAAGGAAGAATTACCAAATCTGAGCAAGTTAACAAAACCCTCACATGGAGAACGGGCCAAAACAGAGACGTGCCTGATGGGGTCCAAGTGAAATACTAGAATCAGCCTGTGAAATGTGCATCAAATGTTAGTTTTTTTTTTAAATATTTAAATATAATACTAAACCCTGCAAACAAACAGAAATGAATACTGAATGAAATGAATACCTTAATGTTATTAATGTACTGCAGGTATGGCCTTGTGTTCTATTTGGAAGAAATACAAACTAGACACAGTTATGTTGAAAATCAATTTCTTTAGAATTCTGTGTAATTTCCTCTGTCCTCTGTTCACCCCAGTGTGCTGTTAAGTTACAGCAGAAATGTTTGCTTCACAGATGAAAAGGAAATTAGTCCAGTGATGGTTGGCCTGAGGGAAAAGGTGACTTCCTGTTTCTTTTAGGATGATTTAGTTTTTTTTTTTTTTTTTGTAAATCAGACGCTGTCAAAATCTGATCAAAGTCACATTTTTCTCCTGAAACCAGCTACTGAACCTTTGAAAACTTGAAAACCCACTATGACTTTATTAGACTTATACTTACATACTTGCATCTGGGATTTCAGCACAACAGGTAAAAAAAAAGAAGGGAAATGTAATAAACATGACCATCAGCCTGTTCAACCATCAGCTTGTCCCACACATCATTAACTCTTCTGACTTTTATAGAGAGCTGAAGTCCGCGCTCTGTCTCCTTGCTGGCCTCTGCTCCACTACCCTCTGCAGCTCATTGTGTTTTTTCTTGAAGGTTTTTTCATCATTATTTCTAAAAATCTCAGATTCTGGAGGAGCTTAAATTTCAACTATGCTCAGCCAAAAAAACACCCACAGTTTTTTTTTTTTATTTTTTTTAATGCTTGGCTGAGGTTTAAAAGTGAGTGCATCAGTAAAAGCACCTTCCTGCCTGTCACGATGAACCAACTCTGATTATTCGGTAACAATAATGGATGGAAACCTGAATGAATTTGTATTTTCTCCTGCAGATTTTCTGAAAATTCAGTTAAAATTTGCACTGAATTTGTATGGAAACCTGGCTACTAAACTTACTTACTTAAAATATTTGAAAGAGAACCGTGGATCAGGACTACGCCTAGATTAGCTCTGGTTCTGCTCAGGATTTATAATAATCTCTTAAAGAATAAACCTGCTGTGTAAACTGTCCGTAGCTGAGCAGGGTTGCCTGCTGCTGTATTTTAACACCTGTCATAATGGTGGTACTTGAAAAGCCAAATATTTCCTGTGGAGGTGTAAAAAGTTTAAGAGACACTGATTTATGTATAGTTGAAACAAAGGCTAACTAGAAAAGAGGCCAGGACTTCATTTCTCTATTGAAAGAAGCTCAACAGATTCTGTTTTTTCTGGTCAGGGAGGATCCAATGACTACTGCAATCAATTTGAGCAAACGCCTTTTATTTTGGCATCTTTGAAAACTACTCCATGAACGGCAGTTTCAGACTGAAAAATGAAGAAAAAATGTAAATATTCAGGATGGATGTTAATCCCAGTGTGTAGGAAAGAAAAGGAAGCACTCAGCGTGAACACAGGGCTGCATTACAGAATGCGATCTGCTCGATATTATCATTCAATCAGCAACGTAATCCATCATCACCGAATCACCTTCAGAGTTCTTTATTCCAGTGCCAATGTAATCATTTACTTTCTCAAAATGTTTTAGTGAGATTTATAAATTGGTTTTTCAGTGAGTGGATTTTTGTTGCATGTTTCTGTACTAATTCAATCATTGCAACTCCTTTGTAACGCTGCGTATCATTTCCTTCTCTGCTTTTTGTTTTGTTTTGTTTTTTTCCACTTTTTACTTTTGGTTTCTGTGTTTGTGTCTCTGAGAATCATTCAAGACGTTCTGTGGAGCAGATGAACAAAAACAAAAGCTCACTCATATAGTAGCACAAATTTACACACAGCACACTTGGTGAGAATGCAAAGACCTCGGGCCCGACTGAACACCAACAACCAAAACAAATAAGTAAGGAGGTTTGTGTTTGTGTGTGAAACATCTGAGCTCAGTGGGAGAGACAAGTACAGGAAGCAGAAGGAATAAAAACAAAACCTGCTTGTTCTCCACAGGCGAACATTGTATACATTTCTGTACATGCTAACTCAATGAATATCCTTTAGCATTATTTTTCTTTTTTGTCATTTAGTATAAAAACACATACTGATGTACATTATAAAAACGTCTTCCCTTTTGCAAAAGAGCAGTGTTTCTCTTCCATCGGCTTCGTCTGGTGCGCACCGACGCGGTTATGTATACATTATTTACACATACAACCGTACAAAAATGTGTATTTCTCTTGTGTACACATATTCAAAAAAACAAATACATCAGATAGGATCAATTTTGTTGTGAAATATTTCTGAAAGTCCTTTAATATACAGCGACAGAGAAGCTCAGAGACAGCGAGAAGATTGATACACCTGACTCTTGAAAAGGTTGTGATACTTTTTAAACAACGTAAAAAAACGCTGTGCCCTTCTATGTGTTCAGGACTTATCACAAGCTACCTGGCCAAAAGGTCTAGTTGCTTGTGGGTGTTATAACACAAGATCTTGGCATCTTTACAGAAGTTCTTACATCTTGTAAAGTCAAAATCTGGTGCCTTAAGACTAGTGTTGGGTATAGTAATCACATTACATTTGTCTGTAACTCAGTAACTCATTCAGACAGGTTCCGGTGCTGCTGTGAAAACCCATGTTTTTCCATTCACTTGATGATAGTGGGGATAGTGCGGTTTGCCGATGCGGGCTGCAGGGTTGTCTGCCAAAAAAACGCAGCAACAGGCGGTGGAAAAGCCCGACGTCATGCTACGGCCACCAGTCAGACGATCAGACCGGTCAAAAACCCCTCCACAGTCAGCCTGAAATGCCACTGAAACTGAGGCTATCCAGGTGGGTTCATGGTGGACTAAACTCTGATACTCTACTTGTTGTGTTCTGGCTTTGTTTATTTCACGTACCAAGCCTCTAAATCTGTTTCTGGCTCGCAATTAACATTGCAAAATAGCGACACTAAGAAGTTTTCTTTTTTTTTTTTTTTCATTTTTTTAGAGAGAAAGACACAGACAAAGAGAAAGGGAGACAGTGAACACTGGTTGAGAGAAAGAGACAGTGAATCAGAGTGTGGGAGCGCTGGCATAGATAAATCAGCAAAATAAAACGTTATTTCCTGATTGTTTCACAGCGGTTACGTTCAGCACAAACAGACACACCACAGCACAATGATTCTGTCTGAATGTACCCTTAATCGAACCATTATGTTGTTCCTTATGTTACAACTTAAGTTCTTTAGTTATCCTGTTGAGCTGAGAGATGAAATAAACAATTGTGTAAAGACATGACGATCTTGTGTGCTAAAATGTTGTATAACCTAGATGCTTATTGGTCAGGTGGTTTGCGATAAGCAGAGTGCGCACATCCAGGCATAAATATTTAGGTGCAAGACAAAAAATATCACTGCAAGGCACAAAAAAGAAAGGACTGCACACAGGCTCCAAAGAAATACTCTTTCAAGGCAATGTTTTGGGCCTTTTAGAACAAAACGTCTTGCCTTGAAAAGAGAATTAAGCGATTTATTTGGAGTCTAACAGTGTCTCTTTTGTGCCTTGCGATATGCAGTGGAAATCAGACCCATCAGTGGCGTACTCTATCAATTAAACTCCACAGGATCACATGTTCATCGCTTTAAACAAAAACACAAACACACTTATATGTTTTCACACATTGGATCATGAGAAGCAAAGCAACAAGAGGGATTGTCCAAAACTGGGGAAGTTAAAGTGGTAAAGTAAGAAAGAAAAAAATGCCACATCCTTCAGCAGAGTCAGGTGTTGACAGCAGGGGGCGCTTGAGACAGATGTGGCTGAAGGTCTTTGCATTCACACAGAGGGAAAGAGATTTGTGGATGGGATGAAACTGAAATCAGAGATCATGTTACACATTGATGCCAAAGAAAGTCTGTGTGATGTGCTTCTTCTTGCCACAAGTGCATCGACATAAGGCACAGGCACAGTTCCCCTCTTTCAACAGAGTGGCTCGCATTAGTTTGTTTTGTTTTTTTGTCCTTTTTTTTAAAAAATGTCCCAGTGCAAGAAACAAGTAGGGTGACCACCACCAAGGTTCGCGCAGCTTACATTGGACATTTATGACATTTATGTTCTGCTGAGGGTTATAACAGGATGTCAAGTTTTTTTTCTTTTTTTCTTTTCATGATCTTCTTCATTGTCAGGTTCATAGGCGGGTGATGCTGTTTTGGCAGGAAGAGACATGGACGGGATTTATGCAGGCGTAACATAACACTGACACTCTTTATGCAAAGTTAAAAACAGCTTTCCATAAAATCAAAAGATTACATCGAATAAAACAAAAAAAATCTCATCAAACAAAGAAAAACCATCATCACCATTAGACCAGTAGTTGAGAGGCTGAGGTCTGTGTTGCAGCACTTGTGCCACGTTCACATCATATCACAGGAAGTGTTAAGACCTGCGCAACATCTTTCTGTTTAAATATGGAAATAAATCAAATACAGCACTGCTAGCTGCTATAACTGGGGAGCTAATTTGAATGTTTTTTCCCCATTTGGGTGACTGTGATAGGACGTGAACATGCCGTGGTGAGTCATTGTTTATCATAATGCAATGGGCTGAATATTTTGTGGGATAATTTACTGATACACAGCTTCACTGCAATGTCGATTTAGAGCCTCAACAGTGAACGACTTTCTGTCCGTCTGCCTTTTGAACTACAAATGGCCTAATTAGTTAAAAACTTAGCTGGAAAGTTTAGTACTGTTGCTCTTAAGCAACAACTCTTTTCCACAAAATCAGACTATTGTTGATGCACTGTTGCATAGGCACACTAACAGCACTTAATGCATACAGTTTATAGAACATATATATCTGGATCCACCTCAGAAACTGTCCAAGTCCCATGGATGTATCAAAAGAGCTGGATATGGCGCCGTTAGCCCAGTGGCCACTCACTGTACTTTTTCAAATATGGCTAATATCAGATTCCAGTGTAACACGTCAAACGACTGACGTCACATAGTACATGACTTCGTGAGAGGATGAGGAGACAAGGAGTCAAAACCAAGCACAACTGAACTCCCAACAACCATCTTCACGCTCTCGTCCAAATATGGACACTTCCTGGCTCTGAAAACAAACGAGATGATGACGTCCACAATGCGAAATTTCAAAACAGGTCTCCACACGCCAATGGGTGACGTCTCGGTGGGCTAAAACTTGGTCTCATTGTAACACATCACACTTGTGTCTGATTTAGGACCACATATGAAAGTGAACTGTTATTAAAACAGATCTTGAACCATGAGCTTGAACATTTGTTTTGGGCTGGTGTGCTGGCTTTTTTCATTCATCCGGGTAAATGGGTGCCATTTTGGAGTCCGGTATCCAGCTCTGATAATACATCCAGGGCAAGTCTTCATGTTTATTATACCATCTTTTATCCTGACACAATTCATGTTAGGAATAGCTGTAACTGAGTGCTTATAGCATGCCTATGGGGCTTTAAAGAACCAGTATAAACCCTTTGATCATCTCAGCTGTGGTTACAATCACAGAAGGAAAATGAGGAGATGAGGAAAAGGAAGGGGGCAGTGGGTGGGGCTTGTTGCGATGGGTGATCACCCTAGTGATTCTGGTACTGAAATGCTCTTGAGGGAGAACAGATCAGTGTCTCTTCTAGTAAATCGTAGTCTGGAGATTTTTCCTGTCAGGTTCTACCAGGAGGCTCCTATGAGCAAAGAGTGAGTGTGTGTGTGTGTCTCTACACCATGTTCATGTTTGAATGCATGTCTGTAAGCTAGTGTGCATGTATGACTGTTAGGGTCAGACCGATATATTACCAATACTTTAATTAGTATATCAGCCAGCAGTCCAATATTCCCAATATGATGGAGATGAAGGTTCCTTTCTGAACTCAGTTGTATTAAAAAGTTGTTAAAACCTGCAATGCAACACATTTTTATTTCTTCCTTTATCCGTATAATTCAGTTTAAAAGCCGTACTGCATGTATAAAGAGCTTAGAGAGATGTGAATGACACTCTGTGGAGAGTTTTAGTATCCCATGATGCTCTAGATGCTGATTTCAAAGGCTTTTACACTCTGAAACATATAAAATTAAGGGAGAAAATACTTTTTAGCATTTAAATATTGGCAAAAATATCAGTTGTCAGGAGCTTCAATCCAAAACTGTTCGGTATTGGCCTGTTAAAACATATCGGTTGAGCCTAAATATCAGTCTGAATGTTTGTGGTTGTAAAGTGTATACATCAGTGTGTCTGTATAAGTACAGTATCTATGATTGTTTATATTTCCATCAGCTCTGGCAGTCTTTGTATGTAGTGTTTGCTGTGAATCAGTCCTAGAGGCAGGCGATATGTGTACATCTGTCTGTTTTTGCCAGTCTTTCTTTCAGGATATCTGTGTATTTTATTTATATTTGCATGTATCAGTCCTAGAGGCAGACATTGTTGCTGATCTGGCAGGTGGATCCGGTGCCAGCCTGGGACAGAAAAAGCCTCCCGTTGGGGCAAACGCAAACCTCGTAGACAGTCTGCCTGGTCCCAGAGGACGAGGAACTGGTGGAGGCCTTCCCCTCAGGCAGCCGCATCAGGCGAATCCTCCGGGCATCCAGAGAGATCTGGGGAAGAGGGAGAGAAAATGGGTGAGATTGGGAAGAAAACGGGGATACGGAATGACCAGAGCTCAGCTTGGACAAACAAAAAAAGAAGGGAGAAATACACAGCGAAAAACACGTGGAGCTCCAAAGTACTCATTTCGATCTATAGGCGCAGCTAAGGTGAGAAGAGTGTCCGGTTCAAGAACCTCAGAATTGTGTTTCTGCTTTTTTGCGTATCTCCGATGGCTTCATCAGACCATGACCTCCAGCACACAATGGGGTGGTTTGCAGCTGAGTGTGACGAGCACCTCCAAGTCTGAGGCCATGGTTCTCTGCTGGAAAATGCTAGATTGCTAGAGTTGCTTCCCCAAGAAAAGGTGTTTAAATATCTTGGGAACATGAGATGACCAGGTGAATTGTTGTGGCATCAGGAGTAATACGGAAGAAGGAGCTGAGCTGAACAGCAACACTTTTGATTTATCTTTCAATCTATGTTTCAACCCTCACCTGTGGTCATGAGCTTTGGGTAGTGACCCAAAGAATTTGATCAACCCTTATAGATAGTGTGAGGAGCTTGGACAGCCAGAAGGAGCTCTGAGTAGGCGCACTGAAACGAGCCAATCTAAGTGGATTGGATATCTGATTAAGATGCCTCCTGGGTTCCTTCCTTTGGAGGTTTTCTGGGAAGAGACCCCAGGGCACACTTAGAATTACAGATGGGATATCTGGCTGAATGCTTCAGGATCCCCCAGGAGTAGCTAGGAGACCCTGGGGAGAGTGTTGTCTAGAGTACCCTGCTTAACCTTCTGCCATCACGACCCGACCCCGGGTAAGCAGAAAAAACGGGATGGATGGCTTGTTCACTAGGTGTACTGAATGCAAAGCAAATTTTAGAGGCCTACAAAGTAAATGGGATGCGATACATCTAACTTGTCTTACCTAATGAGCAATTAAATTCTGAAAAACTTACAGCAAGCTGCATTTCAAGTTCTGTTCTCCTTCTCATCACGTTTGTTGCATATTAACCCAAAACTGAGCAAGGCTTTTGCTATTGGTGACTAGCATGTTAGCAAAAATATAGAACTTGAAAAATGACCTGTGATTTTCTTCATCTGTTTTCAACTTTACCCCTAAGTTAGGCTAAACACAGCCTGGATCTCTTCATCAAATGTTTTTAGATTAAACGCAATCAACTCATCTAATTACCTTTAAGATAGCACACAAGCATATTCCCCAAAATGTTGGTTTGTTCTTTTAATTACGGCTCGACTGACATGAGCAAACCCATCTGTTTTCCACATGATTACTCAAGTAATATGGGTTTAGTTTTGTATTTTAATGTCAAACATAGTTACACCCATTAAACTTCATGTTACCGGAAAGGGTTATTTTTAATTCTTTTCCTTTTGTTTTCTCCAGTGACACAGTAACACATCATGGTAATGGCTTCAGAAAGTTTTATTCTTTAGAAAGTCTGTATTTCTAGTTGAATTATTGAAGCTTTGGACATGTTACACACTTGCTGTTTAAAGGACAAGTCTAAGCTAAGTGGAGTTTCTTGTTTGCTGATTGTGAATAAGCATGTTTGGACCGATGCCAGCTGGACAGGACTTCCTCTGTCGATGGTCAGGATGTGTAACGTCTGGCAGAAAACCAGCTACAGCTTAACTCATCTTCAATCTCCCTAAAATCACTCCCCAATAAACGTTTGCATCTGCTTGTCCTGCCTCTAACTGTTTACATCCCGAACCCACAAACTAAACAGTATGTTTGACCTCACAGCCATGATCCTTGTTTTCTTTCTTTATAGGCTAAAAAAACTAATCTTTTCCCCTTTCATCTTTACCTCAGCTAACCCCCGCTGAACCATGTGTCTCTTCCCATCTCTTCACTCTAATTGCTCTCAAAGCAAATCTCTTCACCTGCTGTCTTTAGCTTAGCCTTTATTTTTTTACCTCACAGGATTGGACTTGGACAAATAGCGTCCGTGGCTCTCAACACCTTAGCGCTCCACACCGTCAGTTGCAAAGAATGTTAAGTGGTCTTGCAATTGAAAGTCACATTCAACAATGACATCTGTCCTGTTTCTCTGATATCAGACCTTATGTATGGCCTATGGCCTATGACATTCAGTGCACAACGTGGGTGGAGATGTGTGAGTGGAGTAAATGATGAAGGTCATGTGCTGGTTTTGAAGCTCACAGTGTGAACAATAATGCACGGCGGATTGATATCCATGGCAAAAGTCACCCACAATGCATCTTTGGCAAAAAAAAAAAAAAAAAACCCTCTCATAGACTGAGGCAGTGGTAACCCACAGGACAGTGAAGCTGGATTGTTAGGTCATCAATCCCTGAAGCAGGAGACAAAATGAAAGGTAAAAGTAAATCTCTCAAAGCCAGAATATATTGCGCAAAAACACATTTTTCCAAATAGATTTCGAGAAGCAGACAGCATGGAAACTGTAACATACGGAAGGCAGCAACAAAATATAAAAAAGGCAGACCTACAAAAATCAATAATAGTCTAAGTGTACGCTATATTTAGAATAATTTCACTGCTCTTTCCAACAGGAAACTGAAACTGGATGCGTGCAAACAGCCATCTACATACAACAGACAAAGCGGAATAAGGGACCTGCGATTTGTGCGTTGGTCTAAATCAGGTCTGAGAAGGGTTCATGTTGATGTCTGTTGTCAGTCATCTACTGTTCAGCCTACTTCAAGCAACACTTATCTCAACAAATTCCTGTTGTAACTTGACATTCCCTATCTTCAGACGACTTTTACAGAACAAACGGTGAAGTAGATGTCGCTGCTTACTCCCTCTTACGCTGACAGTTCCACTGTGCCGTGATTTCCACTCAAACTCTCATTGAAGTGACATAAAATTGACATGGCTGTTGAGCATTTGGGCCTGTATATAACTGTATGAGGTTATTGAGATGACCTCTGCAGCTCCTTCACATGTTTGATCATGTCATGGTGAAATCTGTCACCAGATAAGGCCAAAGATTTCCCTCTTTGTTAACCCGTTTATCTGTCATGCATCTAAAGGTCAGGTCGTTTATTGATACAGGACCATGATTTATCCAAAGGTTCACAGAAATATATTCATGAGTTTTTGAAATATTTTGTCGACAAATTGCCAGTATCTAAAAAACTACCCAGCTAAAAAAAAAAAAAAAATGATTGTAGTAAAAAAGCACAAAGACTTTCCTCTCTGCTGGTTCCCAGATCATTCCTCTCGCCTCCTGAGGAATGAAAAGAGAACAAAACTCCAGAAAATTCCTCCTGCCACCCCACCACAAACACACACAACCACCCATCCAGTCATTTTACTCCCTTCAACACCACACTGATTGGACCAAACTGTCTTTCTCCCCTCTGCACAGACACGACCCAGTGCTGCATGAATCCCATCTCCCAGCCCTCTCCTCCCTCTCTCCCGCCCTCTTGGGGCTCCTATAGAGCTGGTGTTTCACTGGCCGAGGAAAGGAGGAGCTCTCCAGCCATAAAAAGGTAAAGGAGCCATTATCAGGCGCCTCGGGGAGGCATCGCAATCAAATGACCTGGAACACTTTTAAAGCAGAGTCTCAGCTGACTTCCTCAGACAGCTGCTGTTGAACAAATCTTTCACCATGAGGGGCGGACAGTGTGAAGCCCTGAGAACCTGTGTGTAAGTCTGTGTGTGAGAGTGTGAGTGTGTGCAAGTGAAGGACAAAAATACACACTAAGGAAGTAAAGGTAAGACTTATGGTTTATAACTTTTACACATTTTCACAGACAAATACCCTAATAGTTGGACCTGATGTTTGTTTTTCACACCTTTTCATTTTGTTTTTTATCTTATATCAAGTCCCCAAATGTTCTGAAGTTGTTTTAGTCGCTGCTGTTGCCCACAAAAATGCATTAATATTCAAAATTCAATTTAAATTTTCAATTTAAGAAACATATATATATATATATATATATATATATATATATATATATATATATATACATTGAAATTAGGGAAGCCTGATTGGTGTGAGCCATTTTTAGAGAAAGCCAGTAAAAAGACTGAATCTTGGCACTGTTGTTGCTGCTGATTGGATTTTATGTCTTGAGGCTCAGTTCTTGTAACTTGTTTGTTCGTGACCTTTCAATGCACAACCAATGAGATGCCAACTGTCCATGTTGTAACCTCAAGGCGTCCTGTGATGAAATTCACTTTTTACGCCTCCAAAATGACTCTTATTTTGTGGTTTTTATTTTCCAAAGGCAGATAATTGCCAGTGTTGAACAGAAATACAGACACAAATAGTCTTTGCAAGGCTTGTTGTTCAGCCTTACAGATTTCCCACGGCTCTTCTACCTGGTGTTATGTGACTTCAGTCAGTTATCAAATGATTGAAAAGGGTTCTGTTAAGGAAAAAGGTTCAGAACCAGTTGGCTATGACTTTGCCTCTGCGTCGTGCTGTGGCCACAATGTCTCTGTAACGCTAACATGATGTCTGCACAATGTCTACGAAGTGGAAGTGGAGCAGCAGACGTTTCCGTCCTCCATCTTTGTCTACACAGGATGCGTTCAAGCACATTTCTGAATGTTGGTCAGCTGTATCCTGGCAAAGCTCAGATCCTACAAGCCACAGCTGGGTTTGGTTAGGTGTTGCCTGTTGTACAGCTGTGATGTAGCACAGGGCTTTAGTGCACACGGTGTAGAAAAAGATTGTTGTCACCACTAGTTGGCAGCGCAAGCCAGATTATAAGACTGAGTGATTCTGCTCTTTAAGAGAACATGTGTGTGTGAGTCTATTTCTGGATCTGTCTGTGTGGTTTGTGGATGTCTAATGACCAAAACCTCTCTGTAATTGCTCCGGTGGTGCCAAAGGGGTCCTGAGGAGAGAGCGTGTAAGACAAAGGTTTGACAAATGGACATTAGCAACACTAATGGAGTGTGAGAATGTGTTTCCAATTATATGAATCAACCATCATGAGTTCAGTGGCCTCATTTTGGAGCACACATCCATAAAAACTGCGAGAAGATGTGGTGTGGGCGTGGCTTCAGACTTCCACTGTGGCGACTTTTAATTGGACTGAACTGAATCCAAGGGCACCTTCCTAAAACCGTCTCTTCTCTCTCTCCTGGTCCGTCTCATATCAGGCGCCTGTCTTAATGTATGAAACTGTTTTAGTGGGAAACTTTTAAACGCTTTCTTCTCCCTAATCCTCGTCCGCTGATTTCAACAGATCTGACATGACACGACTGCCGCAAAACTAAGGTGGGAAATCCTTTTATCAGCGAAGCCGACCGTGATGAATGTGAGGACTGATGTGTGTAACGAAATCAGGGGATGGTTGGGGGAAATTAGGAGCAGGGAGGGAAAGGATGAAAGATGGAATGAAGCGACGTGAGCAAAAAAATGAAAGACAGAAAGAGGACAGAGGAAGGAGGGGGATGAGAAACTGGGAAAGAGGAAAAGATGGATGAAAAATAAAGTTATTAAAGAATCAAAGAGAACTGCAGTAATGACTGAAGGAAGGATGGGGGAAAAAAGGAACAAACAGTAAACTTCTGTCCTCTATTTTCCTGCAGATTCTGGTGGGTGGCCAGTATGTGGGCAATTGCCAACAGCCAATAAGCTAAACGCTGGTCCATGTTGGCTGAGGGAGCTCACTATTGTTTGGATTGTTTGCTAAAAATAAGTTTGGATGGGAGAAATATTGAACAGAGATAGAGCCCCCATCAGCCAGGATGGCCGGAGGACAAGAAAAGTAAATTTCTCAACTTGCCAGTGCACAGAGTGGGAGGTTTGAAGTAACAGGGTTGCTTTTAACAAAGATAATTAGCATTTTTCGGGATAAATCAAGGTGTTTCAGCTCACCGTGAGAAAAAAAACCTAATGAAGGGTTTGTTTCAAAAACAGTGTAGGCTGGATTTCAATTTTAAAACCAATGGTGTTAATTAACCGTTATTTAAAAAGTATGATTACATTCTTTGGAATAAAAATAAATGTGAGGCCGACATTTTTCACAGCAGGCATTACGCCTGGTAAAAGCACAGGAGTTAATTATAACGTTAATGATGGCTCTGTTCTCTTCAAAAGTCCTGACAGTGTGACAGCACGTACAATACCAGGACAGTGAAACTGAAATGGAATTCAGCCATCATTAATTTTATTGTTTTACACTTGTGCTTTTACTGCTCTGACATGTCAAAATGTAGGCCCTGGGTAAAAAAAAAGCCCATAAGTGTTGAGCCCTGTGTCACATATATCACACATCTATTATGACATAATGACTGATACGATGGTAGGAAGTAAATAATAAAACTAATCCCAGTTTGTTAAAACCTGACTGCTATTTTCACAGCATTGAATGTTATTTTCTACCCAGTTATGATAATAACAAGGTCCAACCATTGACTGGATCTAAAGATGGATACATTTACTCAAACAGCAGAAAGTAGTACTTTTGTTTGGGACTATCATTCAGCGGTGGATTAATACACATTGTGTCCTCTTTTTCAACAAAAAAATGAGCTGTATGGCACAGACACTGACTGTATATAAAAATGAATGACATGACAGCTCCCCTAAAGTGAAGCCAAAACATCTCGAACGCCTCTTGGTGGGTGGCTGTATAGTATAGGCAATAAACCCCGCCCCCTTGATGTGAGCAGTGTACTAAAAGTACACGTTAAAATGGTTTCTGCAGTTCTTATCACACTGATGTTGGTTCAAGTCTTTGAATAAGTTATTTGATGCTATAAAAAGGGATTTTCACGCCATGATTGACAGCTGAGTCCTACTCATGATTGAGTCAGCTGGGTGTATGGGCGGGGCCTCGATACTGGCACTCTGGCTCACCACCATGGCTCACCACCATGGCAGGAGCTGTATCCGGGATAGTTTGACTATTTTTGTTCAGTGACTTAAGTTGTGATAAACGAGAAATTTGCCTGTATTTTCTTGATTTGGTGCACTCTTTGTTCATTAGCTATTTAGTTTGACACACCTCTCCATCTTTGGACTCCAATCGCAGCTCGTTCCTGCAGATGGCCTGGATGTCACCCGCTTCAGCCAGGATCTGGATGCCTTTAGGAGCCTCCATCAGTAGGGAGCGAGTGGGAGACTCCAGCCTGGAACAAAGCCAGAACAGAACAGTAAGTGATCAATGTTTTGACTTCATCTTTGCATGAGAAGGGAAGCAAACTCATAAAGGAAGGAAAGTTTAAGGTGTGAATACACTAAGAGTTTGTTTTCTGTGTTATGATTCTGAGTATAAAATATTCTGTTATATGTTCTGTTTTTTAAAAGGAAATCTCAATTTAAAATCAACAGTGTAGTTATAATCTAACAAGGTCTTGCAAACAAACATCACAACTCTGGAGGAGTCTGTTTATTAGGCATTTTAGTAATCCGTCATCATGACACAGTACAGAACATGACTTTTACCAATAACAATATAATCAGCAAGGTAATGAGAACCTTCACAACTAAATGGTTATGTTCAGGGATATTAAAAAAGTGTTATTTTAAGAGTTATATAAAGTTATATAAAGTTTCAGGATACATAGTTATGATCAGGTTCTGGTATACACATCTATAAAGAAATATCTGATAAATATAATTTCCAATTCTATGCGTAAATGATGATTGAAGCAATATACAATGAGTGAAATGTGGGAGACTGAGAGCTGCAATAGCCTGGTTCTGTCACTGCCACCATTGCTTTGAGCCACATCCACGAAAACGGGCATAAAAATGGGTACAAACGGGAAGTGGATGGGACTGACGCAACCATAAGTTGCTATGAATAATAAAACTTTGCTTTTCAATAAGAACTAATCATCAGATACAGTAAAATACTCTCAGTGAAGAAAAAACAAAAAAACAAAACATAAAATAAAAGTGAGTCTTGAGAAGAAATTTAAAAGAGAACACTGAGTGTCTGCCTGAGATTCCCAGAAAGGGACTTCCACAGCTGAGGGACCTGGACAGCAAAACGGCCTGTCACCTTTAGTAACAAGTTGAGATTTTGGAACCATTAGTTGTGCCCTGGTGGAGGATCTCAAGCACTAATCAGGCACATTGGGAGTTAACCCATCACAGATAAAGGCAGGAGCCAGACCATTCAAGCTTTAAAAACAATCTTAAAGCTAGCTCTAAAACTCACAGGTAAGCAGTGAAGTGCAGCAAGGATTGGTGTGATGTTATATCGGAATATTCTGTGAATTGTTGTGCTTAGACAACAGATTTATGTGCAGATACAGAGAACGGGCTTGGGGAAAGAAGGTTGAAGTTCTAATTCTTTGAAATGGAACAATTCATGGTGTATATATATTCGTCTAAAAATGTAAATCACTGATGCTGATGTAGCGTCACCTTTAGGCACTTTTAGTCTTCAGCCCTCTTTGGACATAAACCATCGAATAAATGTAGCCATTGATTACAGCAGTGTTCAGAGTCAATACATGACAAAAAATCACACACATATTTTTACACAATTGCACAAACTCACAAACTACTATGTACTTGTGAAAACTAACCCTAGCCCTTGTTAGGACCAATAAGACATAACTCATTCCCTTGACCCCAGCCCCAACCTGGAGCCAAACATCTCTAATGTTTGAATAGAGATTTGATTAGATGATTTCTCATCATTCCTCGAATATCATATTGCTAAGTGGACTGTAGAGGAGGTCATAGCATGGATATCTGTTAGCCCCAGAGGCTAAATTGTCATCAGAAGATAGACGATGGGTTCCAAGATTGGTGTTGATGACATTTATTATTATTTATTCAGCCCTTGTTGAGAAGAGAGATTCTTTTGTTTCTTGTTTTGGCCTCAGTTCACCCTGAATTATACTACTTCAGTTTATTACAATTTCACCTTTTGCAGTAATAAATTATTTAACTTTAATTGCAATTCAGTATTCAGACTGTGCTTTCGGGGCTGGGGAGGGAGCGACCTTTTAACTTTTTATGTGTTTACAACCGAAGACGGGGGCGTAACATCCAAAAATAGCCCTAGTCTAAAAGTCTAAAACTCAAATTGGTCCTCACAAAGATAGACATACAAGAACACACAAATACTTCAAGGACCACCGTGAAGGGAGTGTAAATTGAGTGAATCTGACACTTGAACACTACGGCCCACCTGCACGCTATGGCTGCTTACAAATTTCTGTATGAGGATTAAAAATCAGCCCACTCCTCTTCACATCTTGACAAAACCACTCAGAGCCACGAGCTGATCCTTACAGGAAGCAGCAAAGGTGTCAAAACGCTTCAGTAGATTCAGACCTGCAGAGGAGGTCTCTGTAGACTTCCTGTCTTCCTGTCACCATGGTGGTTGTGGATGAAATACGTGATACTTTCTCCGCAGAGATGGTTTTCATTGATATCACACACTGTATTCAGCTGGAGGATTGTGGGCTTTTGTTCTGAGTGAGGAGCAGCTATCAAAGGTTCGGTTTATATGCACACATACAATACATGATGTCCATCATCAGCTTTAGTGTTCTGGATCTGAGTAATTCTGTGGATTTTGGTTTGGTTTATTTATTGCAACAGAGATACTCAGTTGGCACATTTTTGTGTTACTTCACTGTTGCCATGGATGGATAACCAAACAGGCCTACCGGTTAATGAATGCCCCATGTTTGCGCCTCTGTATGACACAAGTGATGTCAAGTTCACATTTTTTTCAGATGGATTTGCAGAAGTGAGATCAGCATGGATAGAAGACATAGGTTCATTCCGATTTCAAACTTTACTTTTGACGATATAATCAAAATTCATCAACTTAGAAACACAAGAGTCTCCTATAAAATGTAACAATAACATAGTTATGCTCATCGATGCTTAGGTATAGCTTTACTACTAATGTAGTTAACTAACTGCTGCTAACTGTTTTTGGCTAATTAGTGCAGTTAGCTGTGCAGCTGGCTAACTCAGCCACAACATTCAGCAGGTAAACTCGGTAAATCCCCTCCCAGTCTGGCCATTTTTACTGGGAGGCAACTGAGCCTGGTTCCGTTGCCCACTAACAACAGCAGTTAACAATTAAGTAAATGCTATCTGTCCATCCATATTTATATTTTCTCCAAATATCAGTTGTTGACAGACAGTTTTTGTGTTGAATGCTTTTGTGCATTTTGTCATTGGCCACCATTTGGCAGTGAGCATCACTTGTATTATAGGGGACCTTTTACATGTCTGTGCCCAGGGCCCTTTGTCCAGCCATAGACGAGTAAAATAAGTAATGTTTTAAAAGTTGCATCAGAGGAAGAAAAAAAAAGTATATATATATGAGCAGGAAGTTGAAGAACAGGAGAGGGAACCAACTGTCTTATCGTGAATGTAATCCCCTGCAGTTGGCTGGTGTCGTTCTCTGAATTTGCTCCTGGCAGGTTTAATGAACAAAGTCACCAGCTGGTGACCTGGATTCTCCAGAAGATGAAGAGAGGTGAGAGGAGCTGAGGCTACAGTGGTGCTGGTTTCATGTTAAACTAATAAGATTTGGAAAGAAGAAGAGAGAAAAAAAACTAAAAACTAAAATAACATCGTTTGTCAGGATCCTCTGTGTTTGAGTTCAAACTCAGGTTATCTGGTAAGAAAAATGCCAGGATGGAGGATGAACATTTTTCATGCCATGAAGCTATTTGGATGACAGCACCAACAACTGGCACATGGTAAGGGATAAAATGAGAGAAAAAAAGGGAAAAAATTCCAGACAACCTCCTTCAGGCAATTTCCTCACAGTTTCTTTACTACAGCAGTCAGAACACTTAACACCCACTTGCCATAAGATCTCATATATTGACCTGGATGCTCTATGCACACTGGAACTGAACAGACTGCACTGGTACATCAATCACTGTACTTTCTGCCTGTTGGGCTATTTGATATGTTGGGAAACTGAACTCTAGATATATATATATATATAATGACATATTCTATCAGGGATCTATGTATATTATAATTATCAAGTCCTTACTGTCTTTTTTTGTCTGTTGTCTTTTGAGAAGGCTTTGGTTGCAGGTAAAGAGTAAAGGTGGAGAGCATATGAGGTGGAACGATCTAATCTCAGAACCCATTGGCTAACCTCTGGCGACGATTTAGTTTTTTATTAGCTTATGACCCTGCCAGAGCTGAGTGATTCTGTTTGATATTTGCTACATGCATCTATGGCCAGACCTCACTGATTACTGTACAAAAGCTCAACTTTATAACTTTATTCAGTAAATTTCGTGAAACAGGATTATATTCTCTACAGAATATATTTGTAGAATTCCCCCTAACCCTAGCTTTACTAAAGTAGCAAACTGTAACAGAATTTGCAGACAACAGAACCAGGCTCAGCAGCTGGACTGGATTCAAGCACAGCCGCTGCAACCAAAAAGGGAATAATGTTAACCGCTTACTGTTGTTAGCACGGGCAGTTATGTAGCTAACGAAACTGACTCAGCCCCGGGATGCCAAGAGCCAGACCTGGCAAGAAAACAACCTTGGTAGGCTACTGTATTCCCTGTCAGAATGGCCACCACTGGTTTTGGAGGTTGAGCTCAGTAGATCATAGAGCTACCTGCAATGCCTAGCGATGGGGATGTAAATGCCAATCAATATAGTCTGTAGTATGTCTGTTTTTACAGGAAACAGTAAAAATGGGGAGCCAAACAGCACTCTGCTTTACGTTTCATGGGAGCTTTAAGGTAAAAAATGTATCAGAGTATAGAACTGCAGATTCAATGCAATATTTAATAACTATAATGGGGATGGCCTGGCTGATGGCTCCCCACAGCTTTCCTTTCAAAGGGCCCCCTGAGAGCTGGATTGAGATAAGTTTTCAAACCTAAGTTGAGTTTAATGAGGTAATATTCAGTTCTATCCTTTTGTGGGTTATACTTATGAATGTGCTGCTTGAGTGGTATACGGGATGAAAAGGAAGCTGATGAACACCACAAAGAAAAAAGGAACATCCACTGATTAGAGTTCACTGTGAACAAGTTTCCAAATTAAAATTTTAATCTTCTTTGCATTACCCCTTGCTCTCTGCCCACACAGGGTTAACACACATTAACTACAGTGTGTGTAATATGGTGATTAATTAAATACAAATCATCTAATGCATCATCATTGCACTTGTTTGGTTTTGTGTTCAGTTTTTAGAAAACAATTTAAAACAAGCGCTCAATTAAACTGGATTAATTTGCGACAATCAGTTTTTCAAGCATCTTCTCTACTCCAAACATATCAGAGCAGTCATTCATTCTATCAGCCTGTTTCTGTTTGTTTTTGCCTGCATCAACAGTGCCACAATCCATTAGTATTCTCACTAACCAATGCCACCAGAGGGCAAATAAAAACAGATTAGAGCCAACACAATTTAAAACTTGTATCTGGACATTAAGTGAACCACGAGGACGAGACTTTAATCTTATGCTTTGCTAAACAAGAGTAAAAATTGATCCCATGGAGGTTGTGGTGGGAATACTTACAGGCTTCAGACCTTAGAAAAGCTCTGAATCTGAGGGATGGAAATCTCTCACATTCTGGCACTGAGTGGCTATTCAAACATCCAAGAAGCCAAATACCTCCTCATCAACTTTGGAAACAGTCCGTGGCTATGAAATACTCACAGGTCATCTTTGGATATACTTCAGAAGGAGTGATCCATGAATGTGAAGGTCGAGAATGTTTTATGAAATTTTGTGGAAAAATCAATTCATGTAAACGGAATCTGTGTGATTAGTGGAGTCTGTCGCAGGGGTGAAATACATCTGCATTAATTTTTTGTGTCAGATTCAACTTTGGCCAACTTTGACTCGGGATCAATAGAAAAGTTGTCTCGCTGAAACAGGGAATGAAGCGCCGGACAGAACATAGCCTCCGCTATTGTACCTTATTAGCTTACCAAAATTACTTTGGTACTTGGACTTCAAGGTCTCGGACTCTCCGCAGTTATTGGTACCAAGTACCAAAAACTGCAGTTCCCCAAACAGCCACTTGAGGTTGGCTCCAGAAGTGAATCAGGCTCCATAAGCACCCATATTAAGTAGCAGAAATAAACACGTTTACAGCCTGGTACAAAAAGGGGTGTAGGTGTCTATAGCTAATTTCCTTGTCCATGTGCTGGAGGTGAATCCACCTGTTCAAATTATATTAGGCCTTAAAGTTATGCATAATTAGGAGCATAGCCTCTTTGTTTGACAGGTGGGTGCTGTTACATGTGGCTTATTCGAGCAACTAGCTCTATGTAGGACTTCCAAGATGGCGATGGGCAGAACCACCACTCTTAATTTTACAATGGCTTTTCAAAAACCTGTGGGTGACGTCATGGAGCCTACGCCCAAGTTTTATACTATGGGATTAAATGTGGTGTTCCTAAATTAAAGGGTTGTGGGGAAAAATGGCGAGTCAAATCAAACTAATATATATTATCAGATTTTAGCTAGCTTAGGAATCATAAAATCTGGCCGTACTGATGTGTAATATAACCAAATTCAGTGGGTCTTTGTTGAGGTTTATGTCTCTTCACTTCTACATTGAAATACTGGATGAGCAGGAAGAGAGATATTCATTGTCTGTGGATGGGAAGTCCTCCATTACTCCCTCCTCTGATAGGCCTCTGTTTCCCAGGTTGCTCCTCAGGGAGTTGGGCACTAAAATATTTCTCTCCCTAAGCTATATTCTTATTAATTTCTTCTTCACTGTTATTTTTCCATTTCCTTCACAATTGTTTCTGTCTCTTCATGAAATAACCAGCTTCTCATATTTTAGGTAATTCAAAGGTATATATGTACAAAACAAATTTTAAAGTCAAGAATAGATATGATGAAGTAATCTTAGCCATTACTGACAAGCTGATATCTTATATTTACGTACTTCCACTCTCTGACTCTCTTGTATACATATTTTATCTCCTTTCTATTTTCGTCTCTGCTTTCTATTCTTATCTTTATTTCCCTGTTGTTACTTTTATGGCTGCTACAACCTCATTTCCCCACAGCAATCAATATAGTTTCATCTTGTTCTCCTTCTTGTTTTCTATTCAACTTTTGTACAGCCATTTATCCCTTCTCTCTCTCTTTTCTTGGCAGCATTTCATATCTGCAACTTGGATCAAAGGTTAATAACTTTTCACGCTTCCGCCTCACATCAGCCAGCCTAAGATAGCAACGGAAATGACTGGAGGTTTTTTGACATGACAGAAGTTGTTAACTTGCTCAGTCTGGACTAGGTGGGTAGCTTTGGTCCTCTCCTTTTGCTCTCCTTTGTCCTTGGTGTTTCTCGTGGGGTGCGAACACAGCGGTCAGAACTGTTTGGCGTTATAAATATATAAGCTACGGCGAGTTGAAATGGGCTGCAGTCGTGCCACGCAGCAAATCATAGGTTAAATGGCAATCTTGGCCAATACGAGTGAGGCTGATTGCTTTGCAGGGTTTTGTGAACAGCCAAGCGGATGACCCAAACTCTCTGCTGGGGAACAGACCATTCTTTCAATTACTGAGATCAGTGTAAGCTGAAGGCGTGGATGACGACGAGGGTGGAAAGGAAAAAAAACGAAAGGAGTAGCTGTGACATTAAAGGGGAATGAAAGGGACCGGGGAATAAGAGGATGAAAAAAGGGGCATGGATATGATATCTTCATTTGCTACCTATCTTTGCCTTTCTTCTTTTCAAAAACAAAAAGGGGGACACCAGAAAAAGGAAAGAGAAGGACAGGAGGGGTGAAGTAGGGACAGGAATAAAGGAGGTAATTGAGTGAGAAGAAGAAGAGGAGGTTGGATGGGATGAGAGAGAGGAGAGGAGAAGAGAAGAAAGAGCTTAAGGCAATGATCGCAGAATCTCTGATCTCTGCGCAGACAACAGTGGTCAGGTTGGTTTGCAGTGTCACAGCTTCTTCTCTAATGATTAAAAATGTTTTCTGCAGCACCGTCCGTCCACCATTAAATTTCCCCATTTGATTACTTACATTAAAACAATTTGTTTTCTGAAATTTTGTTTTAATTTGCAAATGAAGCATTATCTAATGCTAACTTTTGGTGAAATCTACGGATGCAGATAGACAAAGTGAAGTAAAATAAACATTTGGGCATTTTCTTTTCATGTTATGGAAGAAAAATGGACCAAAATCTCAAACCAGTGCAAGAAACCAGTGTGAAAAAAAGCATGTTTTCGCCTATAGAGTCTCGCAAGAACTACAAGATCAAAATAGCTTTCATAGCAGTCTCAGTCTGATTATATTCTGAACTGTAAAAACATGTTGGGTTGAACATTTTCCACTTGTGCCGGATGATATTGAATTTAGCCTCCTGCTGTATGTTTCCGTCCGTCACCGAAGTTTCAATCTCGGCACTGTAATGTTCTCATGCAGAGTGAAGATTGCAGAGCACTAAAACTGTCCACACGGGGGAAGAGTTGTGGGACAAACTTCACCAGATTGACTTTCTGTGAGTCTAATGTGAGTCGATCAAAGTTTCCATGATGTGAAAACTTTCAGCTCTTGCATGAAAGTGAGCCACTTCACATTTTATTTCACCTTAAAGAAAAAAAGAAAGCTCCTCTTACAATTCTTCTCTGTGCGGTTTCCATGGCACATCCACTTCCCTTCTTATTGCTTCATATTTATTCTTGTTATCTGTGCTCTGAATTGGTCAGGACATAAATCAAAGTGCCCTATCAAATTCACCCGCGCTGCCATTTTACTTTCACAAAGGCGTTCGTCTGATGCAAGGACACATCCTGTTGACAAGGCATTACCGTGCAGATGGATATGATGGTTGCAGTTTTTCGATAAGCTCTGGGTGGGATGCGTGTGTGTTGGGGGGTTAATGTGATATCCCGAAAATAGGATTTGAATCCTCGATTGCTACCTGCCAAGGGGTTGGGAGAGATTAGAGAAAGATTAGATTTTAGCCATGCTCCAGCGAGCTCGCTCCCCTTTTCTGACATAATTGGATAGTTTGTGCCATATTTCATTCTGAATTGGCTGGTTGTCACCAAAAGATGCAGAAACCTGGGGGAGGAGGAGAGAAAAAAAAAAAAGCCCATCGCTGTAGACTCTGACTGTCAAATTATATGGACGATCACATGATGAGGGGCTCTGGAGCGTCGCTCCGAAATGATCTGTGCACCGCTGACGGGACCTTTTTCTTTTTTCTTTCACTTTTTTATTATTTGAAATGGTGATTTCGAAAGGAAAGCAGCAGTGATGGATGAATCACAGTTCATCTCGGTGTGCACACACCGCTGAAATGCTGTTATTAGATATTTGTCATCAAAGTCTTTCTCTATGCGACCTCTAATTCCCATCACACTCATCTCCACAGGATTTCTCCTCTGTCACATGAAGACATTCTTTCTTTGTTTTATCTCTCTTCCTCATTTTCTTCTGTTTTTGTACATCTTCTTCCATCTTTGTCTTCTATTCTGTTTTGCCTGCCTTCTATACTCTGTCCTTTCAAGCTCTTTCATTCTCGCTCATGTCTTTGTTTTTTTCTCTCTTGTTCTTTAATCTTCATACTTTGTACTTTTGTCATCTTCTCTTTCTAGATTTTCTTATTTTCACTTCATAATCTTTCTACCGCTTTCCCCCCTCTGCTTCTCTTTCAGTTCAGATCAAAGGATGTCAGTGTGCTATGCAGATAGAAACACCAGTTACAAAATGGTCAATTTTCTAAAGAACATTTCGGTCTGGTTTCTGCTTGAAATATGTCTGGAGTAGGTTTTAGCCAAGATTTCACAGTTTTTAAGACAGCTTCATGATGGATGGTGTTTGTGAGTTTTTGGTTAGGTAGATAGCGTGTGACTTGGTCGTTCCCATGGTGTTCAAATTATGCAGGGCCCAAACACAAATATGTGTTTGTGGTGCCAAATTTATATTATTTAGCTTCCATTTTAGCTTCATCTCTTCTTGCTCTCTTGTAAAAGAGATTTGGATCTCAGTGAGATTGAATAAATGTTGTATACAGCAATAATATTAATGAATGAATAAATGGATCTGAACTGAAATTAATTCCTGTCTGAATCCAGCCGTAGTCTTTAGGAATATTTAAAATGACTCACAGACTTCACAGAATAAAAAAAAACAGGTTGTCACCCGCTGTTCCTTTCAGGCATTAAAGGTCTTGTATGCCCTCACAGGTGTTTCCAGTTATTCTGGTTGATTTGACTTCTGCCAGGCTGAAGGTTGAACGTGGGCGGATCTGTGCTGCTAATTACATGATGTTACCAAACTTAACAGGTGCAACGGGAGGTGATGGAGATGTCAACCAAGCACAGTCTATACACGCCCACTCAGCCCTGAGAATGACTGAAATAAGTGTGTGCACAGTCAATACTGAGCTACTACTTTTATATCATAATAATTATGCTGAGAAATATGAATTACATTTTTCTGCTTGTCTTCTTTCTGCCTATTTCTTCTTCTGTCCTGTTCTAACCCTCTCCCTTTCTCTCTGTCACAATTGGTCACTCTTTCTGTCTCTCTCTGCCCTGATTGACTGTCATCACATCTGACAGCAAGGGCGGGTGAAAGATGATAAACAAGACGTTTACACCAAAGCAGACATCTTTGAGTGTCCACACAGGAGAACGAGGGAGGATACAGCCACACACGGTCGATCAGTCATAGTTGAATTTGACTGATTCCTGTCAGGGAGCTGATAACTTGTGACACCTGTCCACCTTAAAGTGATCGCCCACTCAATAGTCTTGTGATGATCAAACTCTCAGGTGTGAAAGGTTTTCGTTTTTTGGCCACTGAGACTCAGAAGAACTGAGCATTTAGCTGACAGACACATAGCCCTTTTTTTTCTTGTCATCATATACAGTACGTTGACCTGATCTGTTTAGCTGCTAGAATTTCCACTTTAGTCAGTAACTTCTGAAAACAGGTGCCTGAAACGCATTTAAGAGTGAACCATGCAGTACATTTACTGTAAAAAACAGAACAATGAACTACAGAAGGCTAAAAACACTAAAGCTACCAAGAAGGTGATAATCCTCAGTGGATTCATCCATCATGAGGGTCCACAGGAGGGATTACTGAGATCTGTAATTGGTAAGAATGGATCTAAAGCCTATACCTTAGTAAATTGGAATTTATTAAATAAATTAGCCTCTCCAAAATGACGTCAGTTGTTCCAGCAAATGTCCAATTGAAACATATTGTTTGTGTTTAATTGATAAAGCTCCGGTGGAGAAATTGTGGCTCTGGCTCTTGTTGCGAGCAAAGTTAGGTGACATTCTTTGTACACCTCAAACTTAGAACTCAAAGGTTCGCATTTATTAAAGGTCAGAAGTCTGGAACGACATTTACAACAATTACAACATTTACATTTCCACTAATAATATACCTGAGAAAGCTCTATATTATAGAGCTATGGAGGGAGGAGGTCAGGGTGGATGGATGACTCAACAAAACAATACCAAAGTCAACTTTGCTTTCCAAGCAAGTATTATTTTAATCTTAAAGATAAAGGGTTGTCTTTCCCAAAGCCTAACCAAGTTGTTTGGGGGCCTCAATAAAGATTTTTGCCACAGATTTTAGTGTGCTGATGCTTTTCTTCATTTAAGTTCGATAGTCCACCATCTCACCTAAGCCTAATACTAGGTACGATGTGCTTTTTTTCTCAATTTTAGGCCAAAAATGAACCATCATTAACCATTTTTTTGTCTTTGCAACATCGGTCAATCAAAAAATCTGCTCATAAAACACTTATGTATTGTGGAGGGAAATGACAAGTGACTTATTTTGTAGTTTAGTTCGGAGGACTTGTTTTCACAGCAGGAGAAAACAGAAAAGTTAGGGTTGTAATTCACATCTCTGCTGTCTATACTGTATGTACAATCAGTTTGTTCCAAGTGAGCATCGTTTTAACAAAATATGGCTGATTAAACAGGCTTCCTTTACACCTCTTCCTAACATCATGTTTTTGCCATCTTCTTCTAGTGTCTGTCTGAAAATATCTCTACATATCGATCTCCTTTTAGCCTCTCTCTCATCTTATTCCTCTCGCATTCATTTTCCCCTGAGACCAAAGACGCTGGTCTGATGTTGATTTACGTGAACATCTGAATGTTGATCTGGAAATAGAGAGGGACCGATAAGTTAAATTGGGAGGCATGAAGCATCCGTTGCCAAATACGAACCCACTGATGTCTAAGATTAGTTAACACAGCACTGATTCTGGCTCGTACAGACAGACATTACTGGACAGGAACACTAATGCCCACATAAAAGTACTCTTTCCCCCTCTTCATATAAATCCTGCCTTTGTAAACAGTTTGCACCTTTTTTTTCTTGAAAAGGTCTTACAAAGAAAATGCATAAAACGTCAATGTTGCAATGACCTCATGTAGAACGTAGATCCTTTATCCTTTAATGCAGTATTCTTTGACACAGCATTGACTTTTCTTTGGGCAAAATTAAATTAAGAATAAATTAAGGAAAAGGGGCCAATATTAAATGCATATGATGAATCAAACTGGGTTGGAAAGTCATTAGTAAAGCAACAACAATTAATCAATAAGCTGTGCATCATAAATTCAAAATAATAAATTGGCAGAAAAATCTTAATTTGGAGTTGTTTTGATACTTTTAGAACTCTTTTGGTACTTGGTACTGGAATATTAGTTTGTGTAGCATTTGGTGATTATTGCTGTGAACTGATAAAGAACAGGTAAACTGAAACTGCCTGAATCATTATCACATTAGACTGGACAACCATACTGAGGAAAGAAGTCACTGATTTTTAATGGATCTTTTAATTTTTACAAAAATTTTTATTGCCGTCAATAAACTGTTTTCATTGTCTGAACTCATCGTTGGATTTTTACACCTGCATTTACATTCTCTCTTCCATTGAGCCCAAACACACAATATTGTTGCGTTTCTTTTCTTCCACTTTACCAGCATGAAACCTCAGTGGCCCTCCTGAAACATGTTTGTTAGGAATATTGCTCCTACGGGGATCCTGTTCTTGCTGAACTGGGACATCTGGCCTCTCAGACACGACCATGAGTAAGCCTCGATGTCATTTTAGATTCTGACCTCAAATGTGCAGCCAATTTTAATTAGTTGACTAAAAGTCTCCCTTATCATCTGCTCAGTATATAAGGTAAGACCTGAGAACTGTAACACGCTCTTTACTGGCCTATAAAGCAGCCATTGCAAAATCATATAACTCCTGTTACCACTTCTTTAAGAAATGACTTTAAAACCTTTCTCTTAGTTTTAAAAGCAATAATATCCTCGTCTCCTTTATATCATAGACTCATTTTATGAGCCTTCATGAACCCTAATATCTTCCACGGCTGCTTTAACTATTCTCAAGGTCGCCAGAAAAACCTTTGGCGATGGCTGCTTTTAGCCACAATGCCCCAAAAATATGGAACATTACATTTAAATATCAGAGTTTTCAGACAATTCAGCATATATTTGTTCAGCAGCTATCTGAAGCAGTTATTTTTGCCATTTTATAAATTGTAAGTCATTTTCTCTCTTCCTCCTTGTGTTCGGTTTTAAACTTTTGATGTTTTTATTTTTGCTGTGTTCTGCCTCTGTTTATCTGTGCTCTCCCATAGGCATTTATTTACAGCACGTGTGTTGTGTGCTATGATTAAAAACAGACTCACCTTAACTCTTTGAATGGCTCGGCCCTGACATGCGGCGTCTCCACTGATTTGCTGAACACGGCTCCCTCGGCCCCTGAAATCACAGAACACAACATGAGACGGGAGGCCGCCGTCACCTGAAACCACAACCCCCTCCTGTCCGATCAATGGACATAATCTCCAAGACTCCACCGATCTATATGGCTCCAGTTTGCGTGCACAGCGGCCCTCAGCTCGCCTCACCTCACTGATAAAATATACACACACATTTGTGGAGGCAAAATACTCTGGTGAAGCATCATGAAGGTATTTTAAAACTAAAAATGTTATTTCAACAGGAAGGGGAATAAGAATACATTTAAAGCTTCTGCTACAGCAGCTCAGAGCAGTCCAAAACATGCTGTGTTTACTGTGCAAGCTGGTCTTTTGCTGTTTGGATTTCAATTTTCCATTTTTATTCATGACTTCCTGCAGGCAGTGAGGTGGCTCTCAATAAGGCTTCACAATAAGAAGCAACAGGACAATGTTCTGTGATAGGATGCAGTATTTTTAAAATAACATTTGGTCCAGTGCAATTTTTTAACTTATTTAGTTAGCATTATAAGCAACCATCTGTCAGGCGAACAAGAGTCTGATATATAACAATGGAGTCCTTTTTATCAAGAGAATGCTAATGCTAGCTAACGAGCTAAACTGAAAAGTCAAGTTTATTGATATGACCCAGAATTACGTCTTTCTCTCAGACATGCAAAATGTGTTGCACATACATAGTAGATATAAGTAGCAGTCCTAAAATCACAATTTATAGAAAAAAGACCTACATGTTACATTCAGAAGACAAGGTCAGACCGGTGTATACAGGTGCTTCGCAAAATGTAACGTGCCCCTTTTTGGGTGTTAAAAATTTAAGAAACAGTAGATGTCAGTGCAATTTCATGTGTGTCTGGATAATTTTGATATGTTTTTATACATTTCTTTTGTATTAAATAAGCCTTTATTTTACAGACATGTCTAAAAATTATTTTGTGACCTTTCCTGAACCTAAGCATTGATCAGCCAGCTGCCATGCTCTTTCCAGTCTACCACCACCACCAATTGGATCAGTGACCGAACATAGTGCCTATAGATATTTCTTACCAGGACATCTATACATATTTAAATCATCAGGTAGTGTCTGGCGATTGGTTGTGGACAAAATAAGACCTTTGAGGAGGTCAAAGTTCTTTTTAATTGGTGTGCTGTCTTTGAATAGTATTATTCTTTGCAAAGAAGGTCAGCCGTCATACTGAATGCATAGCAGTCTATAGAATGAAAAGACAAAAGGTTACACATTATGAGTATTTATCGGAAACTATGATGGGTGGTTATCACTGCCCAGGAGAAGCATTGGTTTGGACATTATCATAGTGCAAGGACACCCTGTTCCAAGGAGAAATAACAGAAATACATTTCTACTAGCACACATCTATAATTCTCCATTACAAGGACATCACCTTGGGCTTTGGGAAATAGTGATTTTTTTTTTTTTTTTTTACAATTTTCTAACATTTTATGAACCAAACCCATTCATCAAATCGATGAACCAAGAAAAAAAGAAATCACAGATTGATCGAGAATAAAAGTAATTGTTAGTTGCAGCCCTACTATGGTCTGATATACTAAATGTTAGATGCTAATCATCAGCTTGTTTTTACCATGCATTAGCATTAGCACATTAACATGTCAGGATGCTAATTTAAACACAATTGAGTCTAATGCAGATCAGCTTTAATGAGTGCTGCCTGATGACATGTCTTCAAATTACGGAAAGAAATTAGTCTCAATACACGAACGTGTGAATGTTTTGCCCAGGAGTGGTAAATAGCGTAGGATAGCAGATTTGTCAAGCATAACAGAAGCCCTCCAAACAATTTTATTTCCTGGTGTAACAAGTAATGCAGGGCCACCAGTGGCTATAGATATTTAGGCTCTGAGTGACTGTATTGCCAATACAGCAGCTCAGCTCGAGTAACCCAAAGCATTCAGGTACATCAAATCAACGAAGCATCAGGTACGGATCAATGGCCATGACTAAATGTGTTTCAAAGCGTTTTGAGGCGCTGCTGGAAATCCAAATACCTCTCTCACTCAGTGACACACACGGAGAACAAAAAGAAACAAAAAATACTTTCAATCTTGTCGGATCCAATTGGCATTTAGACCCAATCCTAAGTCAAACCTTTGACATCTCACATGACATGACATGTTGTGAGGCTGTCAAACATGTTTCATATTATGCAATTTTGACAGACTTTTACTACATCAGACCAAAAACATGATGATAGACCCTTATAATGACATCAAAAAGTTCACATGAAAAAGGCCCACATCTCCCATTATTCCCGAAGGACTCTTCTGTTGTGCTCATTGATTATAGAAACAAATCAAGCCAATCAGAGGTTTGCTGGCGGCACCTTTAACAAAAAAAAAATGCCACAAAAATGTCAATGGATATGATTGAGGCCATACCAACATGTTCTCATGTCAACTCATAGTTTTTGATCATAAGTAATGTAATCATAACAATTACACATGTACGGCTTTCCATATTCAATACAATGGTATTGCACTCTGAAACTAGGGGCACTAAATCACAAAAGTACCCATTTCTATGTAATAAGGGACATAACGTAAATAACATTAGCAATGTTACATACGTATGTAACATAATGTAAATTAAATATAAGTCAGGGTTGAGTTTCTGTTCCACACAACAGTGATCCTAAAAGTCCTGTGTTTGACACATCCATCCATCCATCTTCTATCTAATCTATCTAATTTAGCCGCTCATTCCTGTGTATTAGCTTATATTTCTTTTCACTAGTCTTAGTGAGACCAGTCACCCATCCCCTTCTCGTAGCTCAGCAGTGTCTCTCAGCAGCTTTGTGAGAAGCTATTAAGAGGAAACTTAGGAACTTTTAGCCACCTGGACAGATTTAGTTGTGGTGGGACAAGTTTGACAAGTTTGAGTATTTTTCAGCTAAACAGGCGTTTAATGGTTGAGCTTCCGTGATGTCTGGAGATATTTACAACACTCATTCCCCCAGGGAGCTCTTTGTAACACAGCTCAACCTGTCGAGAAGTCACAGGGAAATAAAATATCTTTATGCAAAGTGGAGCTTCGGCTCACCCATGTGGGATAGATAACTCTCATCTTAATGACCGCTACAGGTGGAGCCACTTCTGTTCCTGTTTTTTCTTCTTTTTTACCCATGGGATACAACTCGTTCAACTCTTGTTGAAATTTTGCTTTATACTTTATACTCGACATCAACATTAAACCAAGTAAAATATGTGTAAAACAAGCTTTCACCAGTCGAATGTTTTAAGTATTGCAATCAGTGGTTGCTGTTAGGAATTAAGTGCTATGAATATGAGTTTTAAAGAGTAATTTCTCCATTTCCCTGCATACAAAAGGAAAGAAATCTCTGTTTCCAATAGCTCATGAAAGCTCCGGTGACATTTAAATACCTACTGTTCAGTCAGTTAGAGCCAGAGTACAGAGAGGAGGATGTAAAGTGAAGTGGAAGCCTCGGTGCATGTCACTGCCTCTTTTCCTGCAGTAAAGTGAGTGAAGATAAAACAGAAGCCTCACATTAGAAATCCCAGCTCTCAGTCGGAATAAAAAGAACAAAAAGCTCTTTACTTTGCTTCCGGCTGTCACTCTGTCTTAGTTCGCTAGTTTAAAGGATAAAACCAGCGTCATTTTATTTCATTCATACTACCGTTTTTATCACCCATATAGAAAGTTCAAACACAGAGATGTACTTGTCACAGTCAGTAGTGAGGATTTCTAGTCTTTTATGGCTGTTTAATTTTAAATGTAACGGGCAGATGGTTTTTAGAGTTTGTACTTATTTTATTTGTATTTGAAACTTTTTTTAGAAAGTTTATGTTTAAAGAATATTTCTCAACACAGAAGTCTCCTGGATAACTTTGAATTACAAAAGTTTATTTTAGGGCCATCAGTGATGAATGATTCAGCTTTCTGAGCTGACAGAAAATTTACTTGGACTTAGAAGTTAAAGACTCTAGAGTTGCACGATTAAATGACCTATTCACGTTCGTGAAGGGCTAAACTCAAAGTTAGCGGTTTAGCAGGTGGAAGTCTCGAGTGTGCTTGCTTTATGGGCCATACAATGCGGAAATATGTGCGAAAGATCTGGGCAATGTTATGCCCAGAAATTGAACTTTTTTGGATTGACGCGCCCCGCCTCCCATGCTGGATCCTGTTCTCTTTATACATCCATGATTTGAACATGTGGAGCACATTATTTCCTGTTGTTTAGTGGATTCTTTTGTGGTAAAGACTGGATACAGATTGTGGTGTGTAGAGCTACAGTATTGGCCAAACAAATTCTGTATGGTAGAGGCTCTAGTTGTGCATCAGACATTGATGAAAAGTTTGATGACAAAACATTTACTCCCTTTAAATGTCACAGATTATTGACATTGCGACACTGCAGATGTTTATATTTTTGCCCTGCTGTCTTTATTTGTACTCAGCAGAGTGTGACGACTCCATTCATGTGCACTTCTGTGAATAATAAACTTGATCTATCCGATTTTCTGATTACAGGCTCCACATGAATGCTGAGCAGACAGCAGAAATATGTCACAGCACTGACATGTTCATGGACCGGTGGGGGTTTGGGGGGTTTGGGTGAAGAAATAAATGATGCCATTAAAGATTAATGTGTCTGTGTGAGCAGCTGTGTGTCCATGTGTGTATGTGTATGTGTGTAGGTGTGTCTGTGTGTGTGTGTTTGTGTTTATGAGGTAGTAGTCAGACCAGAGGCAGATATCATCATTTGTGGCCTGAAGTATCTCAGAGGTGATGAAATACAGAGGCACACAAGGCACAGAAGAAACACCCTCCAGGAATAATTTCAATGATTGGTGATGGTTGTGGAGTATACATGAGTAGCAATAACTGAAAACCCAAAATCCTGCATTTATCTTGATGCATTTCAGTGCATAACTCTACATCATTTTACTGTCATTTTTAATGTCTTTTTTTAATGTAAATTAAAGCAGAAACAGATGATTTTTTCTTTTAACTCCCCACCACCCCTAGAATTTCCAAGTTTGAGCCACTGTTGCAAAGACCAGATTTCCATTTTCCTCAGACCCTAACACTGTGAAGAAATGATCAACACCTCTTTGGAAATAAGAGAGAAGAAAGAAGCATGTTCACTGAAGAGGTAAATTGAAATTGTCACATTTTTATATTGTATATTTGGGCAGGCAAAAGCTATTGTACTGATGTGCATTGCATAGTAATAACAGTTTGAGTGACGTTATTGCTTTACACAAACAAAGTAGCAGGAGTCGGGGTGGGGGAGGGCCAATGTTAACGTTTGAAGAAAACATTAGGGGATAAAGCACGAGTCTGTTTTGTATTGTAAAATGAAGCCTTCAGTTTCCTGGGAAATATTATGCCCGCTCACAGACAGAACCAATCAAGTGTAAACCCAATATCACGTCACGCATTGGTTTATGGACAACCATGATGAAGCCTTGAGTTTGGCATTATGGCCTTAATGATTAAGCAAAAAAAAGTTGTCTATATCCACTTTGGTTCATTATATTACATACTGAAAGGTCCTGGATATAGTTTAGTTTGAACACATCACAAGACCACAAAGTAATGAATAAATGTTAATGCAATTTCGCTGGTGGGAAGCCAGTGGGGGATCACATCCTTGTTACTATATTACCCTGCATTATTGATTGAATTCGGGAATCTGAGGGGGTAGTGTGAACCTCAATGCATGTTACTGAAGCTAATGAAATCAATAATAGTACAAAATAAGAATAATAAATATCCCAAATATTTCTGTAAATTACTTTTACTTACTTATCACAGCTTCCTTAGTGAACTGCTGGGCTATCAGCTGACGAATACGTCCAATCATATTCATGCTATTTTGTGGGGCAACCATTATAAACTCACTGTCATTATAACCTGACACTTGAAGGTTTAATATTGTTGATTTAACTATGCATGTATGCATGTGTGAAGGGGGATTAGTTCCCAAATAAAGAGCTTTTGAGAGCTCCATCAAATAGCAGAGCCTTTTCAGGCAAATCTAATTAATTTTGCTATAAATGGTCATTTCTTTGACATGACTGAACAATAATTTACACATAAATCGAGTATGAGCACATTTTTTGTCACTGCAGTGGACCTGCACGACCTGGTTTCTAGGTATACTTAAACACAGTAACCATCAACTGCAAAGAAATTCAAAGTATTCTTTGGAATTCTGTCCATGATCCCTTTCGAATGAAGCTTCTTCTATGTATAGTAAAAATATATAGCTGTGGTTGAGCTGATGAAAACAGAAGCAGGAAATGAAAGTCTGCCTTGACGTTATGCTAATGCACAATTATACTGAACTATACAGAGTTGCGCTGCATTTAAACACACATAGACACACATGGATAGATCCTACCTGAATATTTAATGTCATATTCTTTCTTGACACGAGTTGGATTAGCATGCGCAGTCACACAGCTCACTGTAACCACTAACTAACTTACTGTATATATAATGCATGAATGCATGAATTTGATAAAAGCAGCAGGCACTAATAGACAAAGCCCTGCTGGATGAAATTAACCACCAGTGACACGTGCATCTCTACATTTAATCCAATTTAATCCAAAATGATGACTGTTCAGGATGATCACGGCCACATGGGACCTGTAACACTTCGGTCAAAGTGGACCACTGGGTAAAAATACTACAGGCTGGAAGCTCCACGCATCTGTGATGCTCTTTGGATGTCTAACCATTAAATTATGACCACTGACTAGGCGTCTAAGTACATGAAACCCTCTCTCATCCTGTCAGACAAAATCACACTCTGCAGCTGTTGGATAAAACAGATTTGTGATGTTCGGTGGGATTTTGTGATGTGTGAAGTGTTGTAATCATGATGTATCCACTTTCCCTCAATCAGCCTCGACCACCTCTACTGCAACTGGTGATTTAGTACATTTCCCAGAATTACATTGAGACCTCTAAGAAATAGAAACAGAGGTAGGTTTATTGTGCCTGGTTATCAATATAACATATTATTTTAATGGTTGGTGCATTTACACCTTTGGTAACAGATTCCTTCCAGTATAAATGCTCAAATGCCATGAGACCTAGTCACATGGCTACTTTTTAATTTATATATTAAACACCTGTCCTCCCTCTACTCTATCTGTGTCAAAACACGTTGGATTATTGAATAAAGGATTTTTATATTAATCAGAGTGCCTCTGATTTCTTTTGAGAATGCCTCCAACACCATGGACTTCCATTAATAGTAAAGCTAGACAGAATTTTTCATTTTTACTCAAGCATACAGTTATATTTTCCATTTTCAATGCAAGTTTTCACCTGTTGGCTGGACTAGATGAAATATCAGGGGATCATAAAAATCACTAGAACTCATCTCTAACCCCGACCCATAAAATGTCTGGACAAACTTTCATGGCGATCTATCAAATAGTTTTTTGAGATATTTCAGTCTAGACATAAGTGTTAGACAGACTTATAGACCAAAAGGTTGACAAACTGATATTACTGTCCCATGAGCCACTAGCGAGGCTAAAATCAAACTCAACATGGTTTCAAAAATGGAACATAAAGTTCTCTGGCATAAACTCGTTTTTTCAACACAGAGACAGCTAAACTGCATTTATGATCATAGTCATCACAACAAAACTGGATGTAAGTATATAATATCCTGAAGATAGAGAGACCTGTCTCCCAGAACCGTGCAGGACCAGGAAGTTTAATATTCACCCATTTAATATTTTTCTCTCTATGCCCTCTATTATCTTTCTCTCTCATTCCATCATTTGCTTGCTCTCATTTTCTCTGCTGCAGAGTATATAATATTCTTCCCTTTTAGTATTTCAGTCAGACTGGAGGTGTAGCCAGCAGCCCTTTCTAATAAATAGCCAGCACTCCCTGCTGAGAAGCTTTGCCCTTTCTCCTCTGAATCGTATAAGGAAATCAGGAGCTTTTATTAAGGGGGGCAATTCTCCACCTCAACAGTAAGTTTAGGCTGTCAAATAGTGTATGCAGCCCGCGGATTAGAGAAAATACAGAGAGAGAGAATAGAGATCAAAGTAAGAAGTGAATAAAGAAGAAACAGGGAGCAAAACTGAGAGGGAGACAGAGAAAAAATGTGAGAGAGCAGGCCAGAAAAAAAAGAAACAGGCAAAAGAGAAGCTAACTATGGCAGCTTGGTGACAGACGGATCTTTCTTGCTTAACTGAAGCTCGACTCTTCACATACAGTATACAGCCGCCGGATTACAGCCCACTAGGAAAGATGTGACAAGCCACCGTCAATTTCACCCACACTGCAGGTGAATATAAATCATTTACCCTGGGTCATATCACTCCCCAACTTCTGCTTTTCCCTTTTTTTTTCTCTGCCTAAATATGCTGACAGAGCAGAGAGACACTAGCGGACTGACAGTCGAGCCGACAGTCATCGGCGAGAAAGCGAGAGACATTTCAACAATGCCGGTGTGGCGTCGGCGACAGCAGATACACAGCACCCATCCACAATGACAGCTGCAACATCCATCCCAGCTTGCACCCAGTGACGAGCTGTCATCCAATGTAGAATAAGACAAAAACAACAATGTGTGTGCATTTTTGGAGGTACTGCTACTAGTTTGAAAGAGCAGTTTTTGATTTGGATTAACAGTTTAAAATTGTAGATTTGTCAAGGCTTGTTAGAGAGGTTGAGAAGTGAGGCAGCTTGCAGTGGAACGCAGGCTCGTCTGGTTGTCATTAGCCGTGTTCGCCACAGGCCGGCAGGTGACACAGTGCTAAAAAGGCCAAATTATTTGACTTCAGGTCATCAGCCTGATCTGAGATCTGCGCACAACTCCCTGCTCTCAGTGCCACACACTCTCTCTTTTTTGACTGTGCCTCCGACTATTTCTTCTGCCTTGCAGATATTCTACAATTTGGCTCTACTGCATCCATCCAACTTTCTTATCACTCTCCTCTTTTAGAGATTTGTGGTCAACTTACATAGACATACATACATACATAGGAATTTTATTCACTGTCTGCATGGCTGACAACTTAAAGAGGATGGTTTACACACATTATTTTTCACACTTCCTGCCAAATGTAAGGTGAGAGCTGCTCCAGCTCAGTGTGACCCTCTAAACGAGCACAGCTAATGGATGCATGGATGGATGCATGGATGGATGGGTGGACATTTCTCACTGTGAAAAAGAAGAAGACTAAACTTGACTCCAGTTTAGAGTAAAATCTATACCCATTGTGCCATTTTAGTATAACCTGCCAACTATTTAAACATCCTGACCAATCAGAATATTCTGGATGTTTAGTTTGCATTCCTGTCATGCACTGAAACATGAAGTATTCTACCATTAAAGTGATGGTACAGGTTTAACTAACACCACCAGCAGTAACACAGGGGTCAAATAATAAATAATAGTTCTGTGCCATTTAGATCTGTCAGTGAGCCAGCATGTACAGTACCAGTACCACATAGCATAAAACCACTTAAATTTTAAGCTAAAGGTGAAAAACAATTAGTTGCATAAAATCACTGTGAGGATAAAAGCAACAGTTTGAGTATTTTCAAGTGTTGTTGTGGTTGTATGAGGTACATAGTGAGTGTATAACCTACAGTCGACGGCATTCAGGGTTAGGGTTAGTTTAAAGAAGCACACAGGGATAGGAAGCAGACAGACTGCTTCTTTAAACTAACCCGTCAGCAGAAAAACATATTTTAGCCACATAAAAAAGGCCCACTTAAAAAAAAAAAAAAAAAAAGAAAAAAATCAATATATGTTTAAGTGTATGCTATATTAGGAATTTTCACCACTTTACCTCACCATCAGACAGCGTTTTACTTTGGCACTGCGATGTAATGCATGGCGCAGTTGGAGATTCTAGAGCTAGTGCCAAGAAAAAGGCTGTCTGACAGCAAGATAAAGCCGTGAAAACTTTCTTTATATAGCATCATCATATCTTCTGCTGGTGCATATTTGTTATGCCTGGGTTAAATTTACTTTGGATTGTGTGCTTGTGCTTTCCATGTTCTCGTGGACAGAATATTCTCATCTTATGTCCAGTTTGGCTTTCTTTTTGTATTCTCTTTGTTGTCCATTTTGGAGAAGCTAGCTAACACTGACAATAATGCTGCCAAGTAACATTAAAGAAAGCTGACAGTAACTACTGTGAAAGCCTTAGTCTAAACAGGAGGCAACCTAAAAGGCTTTATGCAATAGCTTATGGAAATATTTTGCATAAGGGACAAACTTTGTCAAGTTTATGCAACCAGGCACAGAGCCCTGGAGGTGGACCATCTAAAGGGAATGCTGTTATTATTCATGTGAGTGAGAAATGTGAGTGGAGCAGTGGTAGTCAGTCAGCACCCAGGGACAAAGATGATTAAAGCGGCTGCATAACGAGGAATGTACAGGCTCCATAATCTTCTTCACACTGCAGAGAAATGTGTCCTGATTTAGATATTCTGTCAACACCTTTTCAAATTAGCTTCAAATCAAGATGGAAAAATGTAATTTTTCATTTCAAGTATATGGCTGTCTGTCACTGAGGCCAACCTGCATTCGACTTGTATCTGTATGCTCCAGTATAAATCTACAATAATAATGTCCATCTGTGCACTCTGATGTCAGAGACTGATACAAAGGCAAATACATACTGAAGCTAATTTATATCCACATTTATTTTTACTGTATTGTATTGTTTCTAGTGCCTTTAATGGAATTTTTATATATTTATTCAGTCATTTATCTTTTTTTATTTTGGCCATTCTGGTCCTCCATAAACACAAAGATGGAAAAAACAGCATGTTAATATTGTTAGCTGATGATATTAGCATTTAGTTCAAAGCTACTTTGTGCTTATGCAGAGTGTCACAGAGGTGCTAATGTGGCGGTGGTGAATTATCAGCAGCTCATTTGTGTATTACTTCTTTTTTTCTCTTTACCTTTTATCACTGGAAATGTATTCTGAGCTGTCCTCACAACAAGAAGACACTATTTACTGTAAAATATTATCTCAGAGCAGAAAACTTTTGTATATGCTCTATAGGACATCACATTTTGATGTATAAATTATTTACTAATTAAAAAAAACCCTACATATCCTATTAATATTTGATGTTTTAAATGCACATATAAACAAAACCTTGAACTTTAGCATTATTATCCTCCTAAAATCACTGCTGTGTAAAAATGGACCAATGTCTTGTCATAGTCCCTCTGCATGTGTCGTTTTACTGTCACTCTTCAGTCTTAGTGGCAGTAAATGTCAATGATATTGCAGACAGAGTCATAAAAAATCATCCATACTCTCACAGGACAAATAAACAAAAAGACAAACTGACGTGCAGCTATTTAGAAAGTAACATGGCAGCATGCAGGTAGGTACAGCAGCAATAGCTAAAGTGAGACAGGCAGACAGACAGATGGATGTTGCTGAGCACACAGTGGTTAATGTCCTTCAATCTTCAACAAAGATTGTAAAAAGATAAGTTGAGCGCCTGAACCTTCTCTGTCTCTCTGTCTGTCTGTAAGTGTTTGAAGAGTGCAGCCGGCGGGGCAGCAGTAATGAAGTCCTGAGCCTCTAATTGGAAAGAATGATAGTGAGCAGGACGTTTGATATTCCTCTGCAAATAGGCCTGCCGGGGACGTCGACTTGAAGAGTGTTGGGCCAAGCTGATTAGGATGGCAGGATGTGTGTGTGTGTGTGTGTTTGTGTGTGTGTGTTTTAAGCTCATTTTAGTTCATTCATTTGCATTTTGTGCATATTGGAAATAACATACAAGAAATAGTTTCTGAATGCTCACAGCAAACACATTTTATGAGTCTGTTTCATAAAGAACGAATGCAGCTAAATGTCTGTTTCCATCTGTCCTGCTTTACTCCGACTGGCACTTTACAGAATTGGAATCGTGGCGTGTTTTAACAGATTAACTGAATGAATAAAGAGTATTATTTCTTCTGAACAGTGTACAGTATGTGGACACCTCTTTCACTTTTGTTCTGAGGCTGCTTTTCATGGCCTATTAGCTCCAAAGACATTTTAGACAATAGTGTGCTTTCAACCTATTTCAACAAAGCCAGGACAACGCCTCACTTCTACTTCAACTCCCCCCAACTCCTTTTTTCTTTCCCTTCCCAAAAGAAAACTACAAGAACCACTGAGTTTCGCTACCCCTGGTGTCCACTGGTTCATCATCATCCCCCTCCATACAATTGTCCAGGATTTCTCCCCTCATCCCTCACCCTTCGTCAACACATCCTTTACCCACAACCCTCATTCCTTCTTCTGGACCCTTAATCATCCCTCCTGCATCATCTTGGTTCTCCTCCTCCATTACATGCAATAAACGATTCTAAATCCGTGATCTTTGTTAGTGAATGTTTTATTTTGTTTGGCATGAAACAACTGGACTGGTCTGCACAGAGCCTTGACCTCAGCCCCGTCCAACTCCTTAGGGATGAACTACAGGACCAACTGTGAGCCAAACCTTTATCACCAACATCAGTCTTCACTAAAGCTGAAGTGACTGAATGGGAGCTTGTAGCCAGGTTCAGAAATCTGGTGGAAAGCCTGAAACCAGATGAGTGGAAGCGGTTATAGGTGCAGATTAATGCCCCTTGATTCAGAATTCACCAAGCCAAAGTCCTACCTCTGCTAGTTAGTGTTGCTTGATGAAAAGAAACATGGTGAAGCCAGTTCTATTTATCTGGGTACCACAGTGTGTACTAGATAGTAATGCCATAGGTAATGGAAGCCAACAGCAAGGACTACAGTGCGGTGTGATGTAAGAATATATTCATGTTTATGAACACAGGAAAAGGATGTAAACTGAGACTGATTCTGATTCTGAAAAAGAAGCAACATAGTCTTCGAGATCATCAGTCAATGTTGCTCTTGCACCACCAGGTATGTGTCCCCTTTTACCCTTCTGGGGATCAGGTCGTGTATCCAATGAAACAACAAAAGTTAGTCCAGGGTGGCATGTAGCCTTCCAGAGATATCAAGCTTTCTCAACTGTAATTTGCACATACATCACACAGAAATGTGGAAATAAGATACGATCATGTGCATGAATCATTCATATGATCAGTCAAATATTAATTACGGCTTACAGTAGTAAACAATGCCTCTATGTAAAGATACAGAGTTTATGTTAAACCAAGATAACACAGGAATTTTATCATGAGGCTCCGATGGCCAAACTGAGTTAAACAGCAGCGTGCGTCAATATCTATTTTAAGGTTGAATGTGGACCTTAGGCTCATGCATGGTCAAACAAGCAGACTGGTGATTAAGATTTCAAAAATAGACCCAAGCAGCAACATTCACATACTGTAACAAGACTGCGTAGGCATATGTTTGCAGAGTTTAACTTTTAAATTGTTGTGTCAATGATTTCATCAAATTGCATAAAGTTGCTGTACCATCTTAGAAAACCTCTCCTGCATGCACAAAAAAGGAAGGAAGGAAGGAAGGAAGGCAGTAGTTTCACATTGAAATACTGCAAGGTCTGTGCAGATCTCTGAGGTATAGTTTCCACCTCATGTTATAACGAAGTATTATACTTTAATGTTATAGCCCATTAACTACGACTGGTATATACTTTACATCACTGCCAACCACTTTCCAGAGCAAACCGAACTTTAGATTGATTTCCTACCTTCTAGGCAGCCGCTGGTTTTATTCAATTTCACTACAGTATGGAAATCATATCTGAGATTTGAATAATTAAACCATCCACAGTGAACATTTAGTCATCTTTCTTTTTGTATTTTCATTTTATGTTTGACATCAAGAAGTAAAAGCGAGAAGCTGTCTGAAGATTCTCGGCACTAGATACAGAAACATCACCTGGATAATGATTCTTGAGGATGGTTTGCATTTCGTCTGAACGGCTTCCTTAGTTCTGATTGATAGGGAGTCCCAGGTGTCATTTACACTTAACCCTTTTATGTGTCTTACAGTTTAAAGTAGCCAATAGAGAGCTCTATGATCTCTTGTCGATGTCTACCTTCCAGTGAACGCAGCCAGACCCGGGAACACAACCTCCAAAACCATCAGTGGCCAGTTTGACAAGGAATACAGCACTCCACCGACGTGGTTTACTTGTCGGGTTTGTCTCCTGGCATCCCGAGGCTAAGTCAGTTCACTTAGCTACTCACCCGACCGAGCTAACAACAATTAGCGGTTCACTACATAGCTATCTTTCTATCAGGAAAGTCCGTAAATCACCTTGGTTATTGTAACGTTACTGGTCTGATCTCAGAGATCACCACCTTTGTACAGTAATCAGTGAGGTCCAGCCATAGATGCACGTAGCAGCCCTCAGAATCACCGTAGACTGTAAAAATTGGAAGCACTCTGTACCATGAACGCCATAAGCGAGAATGTGTTTCACTGGACATTTATTGGCAAAATTATTATACGCCAAAGAGTGTCATGAACTTTCATCAACAACTTTTTCATGTTTATCAGTGACTAAACTTTAAAATATGATGAAGAATACTTGAAAATACATCAAAAATGACTTTGGGTCAGACATATAGTGCAGACATATGTGAAAAAAAACATCAATTTTGAATTCATGGGGACTTTAAACTTAAGCTTTAAGGTCTCACCTTCGAAGAAACCTGTTTGTACCAAGGCTAAAGGCACAATTTCTGATTTCTGAATCTGTATAGCTGCAGAGAATCCTGCCTGCTTTCACACCTCCTTACACCTGGCCATGAAGTGGGTGTCATTGCCTGTTTTGGAAAATGACAAAAAATGTGAGTGCTTCAGTTCTACCAACAGAAAGGGGGTTGTTAGATCCAGCAAGAGCTTCACCGCAGCACCCTCTGGACTAAAGCGTGGAAGGAATTCTTATCTGGCTCATAAAGATGCACACATTTCGATTGGACACACATCAGGTCATATATCAGGCAGGTGACTGTATTCACAAAGTTATTTTCAAAGCCATTAATGGTCACGGTGGGGGGGAGGAGGGAACCTGTCTGACCGTTACTACCGTTTCCTTTCATGTGCTTCTTAACTGCGGTGTAATCAGTCCTCATCTGCTGCTCAGTCGATGAGGAGCCTGCAGACTTGGATCGATGCAGCCCACCTACATTTACACACCGCTGGCCGCCTCCTTGCTCACTCTTTTACCACTCTGTTCACTCTGTTCTCCATCCTACCTCTCATCAGCTTCCCTCTCTCTCTCTCTCTCTCTCTCTCTATTTGCCTCGTAAACATGTGCAAACAGACTTCATGAGGGATCGATAAAACCCATCCCAGGGTTTTATTCTGACTTCCTCCAGCCAAAATATTACGCCTCCTCTTTTGAAATTATTTCATCTGTAGGTTTTTCTTAAATGTTGCTTTCTTCCTTTCCCTATTCCTTTCAATCCATCCTTCCTTTGTTATCACACTTAACTCCATCTTTCCTCACCCTGACTCTTTCTGCGCTTCACTTCTTAACTTGCATCCTTCTCTCTTTGCCTCCCTCTGCTTCACCTCCTCCACAAATCTTTCCCTCATTTGCTGCCTCCCTCCATTCATTTTTCCCTTCTGGCTCCTTTTCCTCACTTCATGTCTCTCCCTCCTCCCATCCATTCTTTCATCCCTTCCCTTATTTCTCCCATCACCCCCTCTGTTCCTTGCCTTCGATGTGGTCTTCACTCCCCCGTTTGTTCCTTCCCTCTGTCGTTTTCTGCCTCATCTCATCCTTTTCATTCCACTCCATCCTTTCTCCTACCTACCCTCCTATCCAATTTTCCCCTCTTTCCTTCATTTCCTTTCCTTCTTTTCTCCTTACCTCACCTTTCCGTCATTGGTTTTATTCCCACAATTATTCTCTCCCTCCCTTCATTTATTTCCCCCTACACTTTTTCTTCTTTCCTTTTCTCCTTTCTTTCACGATTCCTTCACTACTTCTCTCACTCTCCCATCATGCATTTATTCTCTTCTTCTGTCCCACCATTTCTTTCATCCCTTCCTTTTTTCATTTTCCTCACCCCTCAACTTTCAAGTTTTAATCTCCCCCTCATTTATTCTTCTTCTCTTGTTTACTTTGCCTTCGTTGTTTTTTCCTCAATCCTTCATTTTTCCTCTCACTTCCAATCTTTCCTCGTTTGCCTCCTTCTATCATTCCCTGCCTCCATCCCTCCATTTTTACCCCCTTGGCTGTCTTCTATGACATATTTTCTTTTCTGTTTCATCTTTCATTTCACTCCTTTCCTTCTGCCCTCTATTCTTATTTCACTCATTCTTCTGTCCCTTCCCTGTTTTTGTATTTTCTTACTTTGCCTCCCTCCCTTCATTTTACGCATCCTTTTCCTCCATGCCCTCCACGTCTCCTTTCCTCTTCCGTTCATCTCTCCTTGAATCTTCCTTTCCTCCCTCTCTCTTTTCCTGTTTCCTTCTCATTTTCCTTCCCTCTCTCATGTTCTCTCTTGTCCCTCCCATTTTTTTTTTTGTCATCTGCGCCTGAGATCAATCAGGAACTCATGAAGCATGCAGCAGGATAAATCAGTGGTGTTTGCGAGCCTCGTGAAGATTCACTTAATGGTATTTCATGTCGGCGGGCGAGTGGTACTGATAAGGAACAGCAGCATCAGAGAGTGAGAGAGAAAACTGGTGTGAGGACGAGGAAGAGGAAGAGAGGAAAACGGGGGCGGAGAGAGAAATGTGGTGGATAAAGAAAAAACGCCCCGAGTGAGGAGAGTAAATAAAACAAAGTAAAATTGGAGAAGAAAGATTAACAGTCTTTATAAACCCCATAAGATAGAATTCATGCTCGAATTTAAGGCCATCTGCCACTGAGAAGTTATTTTGTTTATCCAGACCAGAGCCATTGATGGCAGGGAATTATGGGTATTATGGAGGAAATAGGGTATTATAAAGCCTTGCAGAGATATTACAGAGCCGGAGGGGGGAAACCCACAGTGCTACCGAGCTTAAACAGAAGTTTAACCTTCCTCAGTTGTTATTGTACACTCATGTAAGCTACTGCCAAGGTGAAATACCACAGCGATGTACTGCAACAGGGAGAGAAATACTGCAGTGTGCTCCTATTAGATCCAGTAATTTATTGCATACAAGGTCTTGGGGCAAACGTGGCTGTGGAAGTTCATAAAATGCCTGTAAAATTTAAAATGAAGGAAGGGAAGAGTGCTGAGTGATGATAATGTTTGCATATCACCAGGTTTAGATTCTCTGTTGATTGATGTAACCACTGACCCCCGTAGGCCACCGTAGGTAATTCATGGGTGTCTGAGAAAAAACGGGACTGAAAAGTGGGAAAACTGGAGTGCCATTTGATCAGAGAACAACTGAGTATGCAGCCTGAAGCAGAGAAAAATCTTGGCCCAACACAATATAATATATAAAAACTATGCCAACCATAGGTGCTGTGTCAGCAGAAAATATTACCACTAATATAAGTTTGCAGTTACTATAAAATATCATTTTAAACTGATCTGGATGAATGGATAAAAAGTTTTTATTTTGTTTTTGTCCATTTTGAATGAAATAATGATGTTACGATGATCTGTGAGGTAAAATTACCATTTTGTCAACGGAGTCTGGTGGTAAGCAATAGCAACATAACTTTTTTTAATGGTTAAATAAAAAGTCTCTCTCTGTGGAGATCCTTTCCATAATGCTGTCAGACAAAAGCAAGTACTTTTAGTGGATGAACAATGATGGGTGCTAGAGTTAGAATTAGTTATATTGCCACCATTGCAGCCTGCAAATGTTTTTTTTTCCTACATCCATTCTAACTCTGGTATGCATTGATGATTGTTGGAAAGGCGGTGGAAAACTAACAAAGGAGGTTTTGGTGAATTTGATTTCGTTTCTGTCCACTTTGAAGACTCTCCAAGGATTAACTACATTGCCACGATCGCAACCCATTTCGCAAATATTTTCACATCTAACTCGGTGAATAAAGGGCTTATTTCAACCAAACCACAGCTGGTGATTGTTGTAACAGCAGAAAGACTAACCAGATGGTTGTGGTGAGTGTAGTTGTTCATAATCTTGTCAGACTAAAACAGTATTTTTAGTGGATAAACTTTTGATGGGTACATTTGTCCCTAAGGATTAGTTATGTTGCCACCAATGCAGCCCGTTTTGCGAATATTTTCACATTTAACTTGGTGAATTAAGAATTTGTTTATGTATGTTTATATATATGTTATCATGAAGAGGTTATAGGTATTATAAACTGTCTGTGTGGTTAATCTGTATACTAACACAGTAATTTATAATTCATATATTCATGCTATATAGTTATATTGTAGTGGACTGCTGTTTTATGGTCGTTTCTGTGCAGGGAATTGGAGTTTCTCTCCAGACTGTCAGTCAGATGATGTGGTTGCCGAGCTGCTGGAGAAGGTGACGGCAGCAGTTTAAACCACTGTGGAGCGTCTGATGTATTTTTCTATTAGGTCTATAACCCAACCAACCATCTGTTCCAAAAACTTTCCTCTGGGAGACGATACCGGGCCATTAAGACCACAACTACCTGCCACCTTAAAAGCTTCTTCACAGGAGCTGTCAGCCCTGAATTCCAACACACACACACATGAACAGTATATAAACACATACAGTACCTCTGCCCAAAGGCAAACTTTGCTCTACAAACTCTTTGGACGCCTGAATTTGATGTCCCTTACTGTTAAATGCTACTGAAGCATTCAGCTGATGTAGTATCTTAAAGACAAATGAGTTACTGATGCTGTTTTTTAGTTGCATGATTTATGGAGACGTGCTATGCATCACTGTTCTCGAAAACTGGTTTTCTCTTCAAAGAATAAAACACGCCATTTAAATTAAGATTGTGTCTGCACATTTACAATATGTCAGAGCAATTCAAACACCATCCAAAGTTAATTGTCTAACAAGATGAAAGACTGCAAGCAAACTGCAAATGTCAGGATGCATGCTTGTCTGTGATTAACAGGAATGTCGGCTAAATGGTGGATTATGTTGAGCAAATTTGTAAGGCAATAATAGATATGTTCACCAATAAACGACAAACTGTGGGTGCAACAGAGAGTGGCGCCGCATCACAGCGTGTTGTCATGGAAAATATTTGCACAAAAATTTGGTATCCATGTGGATTTTTAGTTTTAGAGAAATTAGAGAAATAGACAATGCAGTAACAGGATCATGATTCATATTTGATAAGCACTGACCATAATGACATATTCTTTTCAATACACTCTTTGCGACACAGTGATAGAATAAGAGCAATCATAGCAATTTAGCTACATGTGAACCCCCCACCCCCGCCCAATTGTTTGTTGCCCTTCATTAAATCCAATGACTGCTATTAGCCGAAAACCAGATTCAATAGCAAAATGTCACCACTTCCTCTAAAATAACGAACCTTCTGCAAGTCGCCGCTGAAAAGGCTCCAGGTGGTTCAATGCAGGGAAATTGGTGCCATCCGTCTGGCTGTGGCGGCTCTCCATCCATTTAGCAACAAAATTACATAAATTTGTATCTGAGGAAGCCACAAGAGCCACTGAAAGTAAGTAGCTTCAGGTCCTGTTTTTTATCTTTCGCTCATCCAGCAGTTCTACCGTCACTTCAGTCCCTCCACTTTCTACTCTTTTGTCTGCCACTTCATCCTCCACCTTTTCCTTCTTTCCTCATATCACCATTATTATCTTCTCCTTTCTATCCTCCTTCTCGTCTTCCACCTTTTGAATGTCAAATTCATCTTTCTGCTGTTTACTTTATAACCCTCACAATCTTTCTTTCTCTTTGCCTCCTTTCCTTTTCTTTTCTTTTTGTCTTTGTAGTAATTTCTGCTTAATAACTGTGATGATTAAACCTAGGGAAGAGGAGGAGGAGGAGGAGGAGGATGAAGGTGCATGTTCGATTTGATGTACAGCTGATGAGGGTCAGGGGCTGCCTGGGGGGGCTCAGGCTTTAGTCTCGCAACAGGACAGTGATATTGCACATTATCATGAAATATATTTAGCTCCTCCATCTCATTACAGCAGGTCAAAGAGAGCTGGAGGAGTATCTGGGCAGGACAGACCAAAACGAACCACTAGACACATTTAACAAGAGGAGGGGATGAGGAGCCTGCAGGGCTAGCGGACAATTAAGATCCTTCTTTCACAAAAGAGGACTTTAGTCAAAAATGCTTTATTTCTAAATGAGGACTCTGAAAAGGTGAGATGTACTTTGAACAATTATATTTTCAAGTTGCATTCTGCACTCATACTGATATTGATATTGATATTTGGGAATTAAAAAGATTTAAAAAAGAAATATGAGCAGATTTCTTTTTAAAAAGAATTTTGCCCAAAAACTTTATTAATAAATTAATAAACTTTGTTCTTCAGTGGACAAAATGAAGACACTTCTTCAGTCAGGTCATTTTGCATTTCTGTGCTGCAATTTCTTGATACGTATTGGCCGACACATACACAAATAACGACATATCTGCAGTAAACCAATATTAGCCTGGATGATGACTCTTTCTAGTTCTGCTGACGTCAACGGCAGAAACTAGTATATTTTGGGCACTATTTTCACCAGTGGATTAATACACATTGGATGCTCTTCATCAGTAAAAACTGAGCTAGCCAAAACATCTTGATCAACCCCTGGTGGCTGGCTGCAGTATAGGTCATAAACTCCACCCCCTCCATGTTAAGCAGATGGGACGTGGGCCAAGCTAAAAAATCAAAGTACACATCAAATAATTTATTTTACAAAGATGGTTTCTGTCATTATCATTCATACGTAATTTACGCTGATGTGTTCAGTTTAGTTTTAATTATTTATTTGATGCTATAAAAAGGGCAGGACCTCGATATCTCAGCTCCAGCCACGGTCACGACTGCACAGGCTCACCAGCGCAAGATGGTAGCGCCCATATTCGGGATATTTTGGTTTCATTTTTGCGCAGTGGGAGGAAGTGGAAACCCGTCATCCATCTTTCTAGACAGTCAATGAGCACAGAGGAATTATATATTAAGTTTTGGATAGGCGGACAATATTTGCTTGTTGGACAAATTCATTGTTGCTTTACTCAATATAATGATCCAAGACACATTATTAAAAATATACTGGTTAGATCGTCATGCCAAGTTTAATGATGAGATATGTCACCTATAAAAATCACATCACATAATCAGCACATTGTTTGTTCCATCGATTCCATTTCATTAGCTGTACTTGCTGGAAAAAGGGTTAAACAGAGAGACGGAGACAAGAAGCCAGGAGGGTGAGAATGTGAATGGAGCCGCAAACATTATTCTCGGCTACCAGACCATCTATTGCAGATTAATCTGCTGATAATTTTCTCTATAAATAGGTTGATTGTTTAAACGTTTAATCGATTATTACAATAGCTGCAGTTGCTAGTATATATGGACTACGCTCTTGACTTCCCATTTTTAGTTTCAGTTCATTCTTTTGTGTCTTTTTTTGTGGCTGTTAAGATAGACCTATATGTTTTCATTACCATCATTGTGACATTCATTGAGTATGCAGTACAGGTGTAATGAAGGAGCCCGATGTGGCAGTGCAGATTCTCATGCGTGTGAACTTGTGCTTAATTAACTTGTCTCTGTGTGTAATTGTTTGACCCTGGTCTTGTTTTTTAATAATGTAGCCATGATATTAAAGGTTTCATCACGATGCACACTAATAAATCCCTGTGTCTTGACTCTTTTGGGGCATTCATTCCTCTGTCCATCAGGAGCACATGTTTTATGTCACACTGCTGTCAATGGTGAGTTTTCTATTGTATTTTTTTTTGAATAACTCAAAGTCTGATAACACAAAGAGTCACGTTAGGGTGTTTGTGATGCTCAAATTAATGTGTGTGACCGCATATTTGCAGTGTTGTTCCTCTGAGGTTTGGTTTCAGCCTCGAATCTCTGCACACAGGGTATGAATCCAGGATACAAAGCACTGAACGCACAATGTTATTGAAATCTTCAATTTTCCTCCATCAAAGTCATGGTTTTACTTTACTTCAGGTGTTCATTTTCCCTTTTAATGGTAATGAGATAAATAAATGAGACAAACAGAAACTACACAAACAGATCAACAAAATCTAGTGTGTCTTTGAAAACTGAATTTTCCTTCATTTACTTATGGTACAATTCTCCCTGCGTATCCATCCCACTCAATCAGTGCCTGTTATAACGATAATGAGGGAGCCATATGGCAGACACAAACACAAATGAGGGCAACGCTCGGGCAAATGACAAGCAGCAGAGTATTTACACGACAACAACAGAAAAAAAAAGATCCATCTTGACAATAAGAACAGGATGTGAAGGTGGGGCGACTCATGTTTGTTGTGTTCGTGTTTGCCTTCCTGCATGTGCATTAATCAGCATCTCTGCAGCTTCAAGTCAAAGTGAAATAAGTGAAGTGAGTGAAAGAAATTATTCTCAACCTCAGGGTCTGCGACCCAACACGATTGATAGGATATGACTTTCAAGACTAGAAAATGACAAACATCGTATTAGGTGTTTCCAACCATCTGTGGTAGATAAAAAAAAAAACAAGTTGATGACACTGGGGAGAAGTCATATTTTCTTCTATGGTCCTTCACTCCAAAACAGAGGCCAAAAAATAGAGTCAGGGTGTACATAAACACATTTTAGGTTTACATCCAAACAAAACAGGGTGTAGGTAGTCAAATAATAATAATTGTAATAATATTAATGCTCCATTAATTATGTTGTCACTTATTCTTGACTGTATTGACATAAAGATAACTGATGCAAACACACACTGATTCCCATTTTATTTCGCTGAAGGTATTTCGCAAAAGTAACATGACTATGTTTTACTTTAAGTTTTGAAGTCCCCTGGCAGTGATGCTGTTATGTACAATGTACCGTGAGTAGGAGAATACGGTTGTTTGATTTGTATTCATGAAAAAATTATATACGCACAGCTTCAGTGCTCTTTGACATGCTGTACATTCTTCAAGTCTGTGGAACTCTATAGGAAAATTAGAGTCCGTGTTCAAAGAGGCGACCCAATTTGTTCCCATGAAAGTCACTCACTCGGCGCATAGGCCAAAAAAGTCTTTGTGGGCCTTCATGGCTTCTATGGTTTTGGGCCCATAATAAATGTGCATTTGAGATCTTCTATGGACAAGCCAGTTGAGAGTATGCATTCATGACATCCTCAGGCCAATTTAGCTGACATCCTGTCAGTTCTCCTCACACATGAATGGCATAACATAATTTAATGTTTTGCCTTTTCTTGACTTTTTAAATTGTATTTTCCCAATGCGGAAAACTCTACAAAATGATTCTACAAAGAGTCAGTTTTTTGGGCCACTACGCCAACCTCATAGTCCTGTACTGTTTCTGAGGACTTGGATGAACACCATTCTTCCAAAAGATGACAATGATTGCATTCACTTCAATTGTGTACATTTGATCCCTGGACTGTTTGTGTAGGCTGTTCATTCACCACACTGTACCGACACTACAGATGTTAGCTGTAGCTCGGTAGCAATGTACACAACCAGGAGGGCCCCTGTGATAGCTCCAAGTCTGATTGATCTCTAGTTCTGTTATTTTCTTCCAGACCGGAAAACCTCATAACCCCACAACAACACATAACCTGCAGGGGTGCATCTTTGTTTTAATTGTGCATCAAGTGCATCCACTTGTGTCTTCGCACTGACTGTATGAAAGCATCTGCATCGTTTTTTCCAGTTATTTTCTGTCTTCTTCTTCCTCTTTACCACATGAACAGATCTTAGATGATTGTGAAAGTCACCTTAGAGTATATTCAGCCATCAGTGATGAAAGAATGGCATCGTGGTTGTCAGTTATGCTTCCATGCTAGATGTTATGACTACATTAGCACTAACTGCAATCGCCTTCTCTCTCATACACAGATGGCCCATTATGTGCTGGGGGGATAAAGACAGAAAGCACATTACACTCCTCTACTGCCTATAGGATGCATACTGCCTGTCACTGACATATAACTGCCTTTGGAAAACAAACAATGACAGCCGTGATCTTTGCAAACAGCTTTGCCAGGGCTCTCGAATGGGCCTTGTTTGTCGAGGATGGTGCCAGCTGCAGACGCCTGGAGCAGAGGGGAGGAGAGAGCTACCTTCCCTCCGCCACGCTTGCAATCTAATCTGGTTGCTTGACCGCTGGTGCCTGGATTTCTGTCAGGCATGAAACAAGGCTTTGGGAGATGTCCTCGAACCCTGAAGCCAGCCAGGTGTGAGGGATGCAACCTCACACATACAAAACCTGCGATTAAACATACATGAAAGGGTAATTTTTCTTTCTAAGTTGCACAGATGCACTAACTTCCAGTGAACTGGGTACATTAACTTAGATAGTTCACTGCAAAAAAAGGTGGTGCTCCCAGTGTCCCTGTTCGTTTTGTATTAGGGTCTAATTATCTTGGGATCTATTAAGGCTGGATCTGGCTGTGCTGGGATCTCCTTGGGAATAACGGTTGTGTGGCAGGTTGTCCACACAACCGTTTTGGGTCAGGTCCAACACTTTGGACCTCTACTCCAAAACTATAAAAAAATCTTTCAATAGATTAAACAATTAAGTGAGCAGAGCCCTAGGTTTCGTATGTGCCCCCCACATGAATTAACATACTTTCTTTTAATGATATCTTTGATGGGTGTATTTTGCCTTTGTGTCTGATCAATTATATTTTCATTGGTGGTTTGGTATGGTGGATGGCCATGTTCCTTATCCATTGTTACTGTGAAGAAGAAGCTGATCAGAGGTGGGAATCAGAGCTGGAACAATTTGAGAATGCTTTGTTGTTACAATGTGAAACAAAGCCCTGCATAGTAATCTTTAGCTTCAGCTCACTGTTAGCAGTGCATAAAACGTAATTTGAGTCAGATAAGTCACAGTTAACTATCTTTCCTTTAGCTTTTGTACTAATGGATGAACATTATCATTTAAATTAAATGACCAGATGATCTAAAAAATTCAAGCTCCTAACTCTGGTAGAACATGGTTGAAAGCTAAGTTGAGCTAAGCAGACCTCATCTTCAAATACGTACAGTCAAGGTCAAGAATAATCTCCTATATAATAACTGTAGCTGTGTTTCAATCCAAAATGTATCTCACATTTTAACCACATTTCATGTAAATTGACAAAAGAAAATGTTGCTTAGGTCCACTGCCATTATACTAATATTAGAAGATGGTTCACAAGATAAGCAGCATGTGGTGCCAATTCTCCAGTCAAAAAAACAAAAGAAGATGCCGCAACAAGATGACGTAATTAAAAGAGAACCAGTAGAAGATCAATTGGTGACAACTAATGCAGAAAACAGGGTGTAAATATGACATTTGTGTTTGTTTCATGTATTAATGTGAAGAAAGTTACATCAGATCTGTGTCGATCGACCACAGATGTATTCTAGAGCCTTTGGAGCCATGTGGAAACAACTGATCAGTCACGTGACTTCAATGTTTGCTAAGTCAGAACTAATTAAAAAAGTGTTACAAAAATCATCAATTTTTTCCATTTTCATCATATGTTTCTAGTATGATACTTCAAATGCATCAAAAGAAGTTCATGGATACACAGCTAATGATGCAGTCATAGCAAATCTTAAGTAATCAGACCATTTGCATTTGACACACTAAGGGTCCAGTTGTTTTTATTCTTGCAGCTTATATTTTTAAAAGTTGCTGTAAAGTAAACACCCGTCAACATACATCTCCAAAACTCACATTATGACTGCATTTTACAAGTGTCCCCTCAGTTTGCCCAATGAGATGAGCAGTTGTATTATACACACACACACACACACACACACACACACACACACACACACACACAGGTCAGTAGTAGTGGCAGTCACTGGGGTTTAATGGATTCTTCATCATCTCCTTAACGTGGTCAGCTGACAGGAATCCAATGGTCGCTTGCACACCAACACATTTCCCATTCACTCCAGATAAAACCATGAAATGTAAGCTTCCTCTCTCTCTTTCTCTCCTGCCTTGAATAAATTCTCTGCTGTGACGTCTCCCTACGCAGTAACTTTGAAGTGTCTTTTATGGTCTTATTACGGCTTAACGGTGTCCACTCTGAGCGAAGGAGAGCTGGAAATAAAAGTCTGAGACTGAAGCTGTCAGGATGGATATATGACGAGCGTGCAAGAGATTTGATGGAACATAAAGATAAAGATCACACAGGTAGTTTCATGTGAAGATATTTTCTCAGGTACTGAACTGTTAGTTGAGGTTTAACACGGATCAATATGATTTTGTGCTGCACTAAAACTCGGACAGGCTTCCAAACAGTCCTTCTGTGAAATGAACCTGATAATGCAATGTTACCATAGACACCATATGATGCTGTCATTGTTGGTAATGTCAGTTAGTAGGGCTAATAATAGGATTTGCAATGGAAAATCATAAAAAAAAATTAGATCAGGACATAGAAGAAGTTTTTTATTGCATAAAGTTATAACTGGATGTCCCTGCAGTGACTGAAGCTGAAATTTGGAGCCTCTGAGTTGCCACAACTTGTTATGGATCCCAAAGTCATAAGAAATCTTTCTTAGCTCCAAAATTTAAATATTAGAAAGATGTTTTATGGGGCCTTTTTAATCACTCACAGTCTGCAAATCACAAGCTATCCCAAGTTAATTTTACAATAATAGTTATTGTATTGTATTGAGTTGGGTTTCTGTTTTATTCAATGGACCCTAGAGAAGTGTGAGAAGTTGATTTTTTCACTTAAACAATAAAACAGCAAATAATTAATTTCCTTTAGACCATTTTTATGTTCATAGCAGACTAAAACCTTTCGCAGATAAGGCAATCACCCTCCCAGGGCTGGCATGACTTCATTGATTAGTTTTAATTCCAGTTCTGCTGATCAGTTTCGAGTTTTTGTCGTATTATTTCATTCATGACAAAAGCCAAATTTATGATGTACATTTTATGCTTCTTCTCAAATTAGTTTGACATCCCAGTTGATTCTGTAACATTATGATTAAAACTGCAAAGACTCTACGTGTGTTCAACCTGTTAATCCAGCCCATCATCACCAGAAAGACGTCCATATAGGTTGCACAAGCAGCTTATTACCACCCACATTCACATTTAATGTTAGGCAGTGACGTGTAGTGGCCAGAGTAAGTATGATGGGAGCAAATGAGGAAGTCAGATGACAGAATTTAAGGAGCAACATAGTCCGTGTTTGGAGGTCAGGGTGGATGGATGGGTCAAATAAACCCAGACTTTTACCCAAAAGGCCACTGTCCCATGTGAAACCAAAATTCTACTTGCATTAAACCAAACAACAATTTTTTTCTAAACCTAACCAAGAATTTCACTTCACTCTGTCAGTCCAACATCTTCTGTGATCTGTCATCTTCACCAGGTTAGCATTTGTATACTTGCTGCAGAAAGTGCTTCAGCAGGACTTCCAATAAAGATGACCCTTTAGTACTTTTAAAGTTTGTGAAGAACCATCTCTTAATTAAAGATGTTCTTCAATTGGCGATAGCTCCTTGTAGAACCAGAGAGCATTTTGAAGAACTATTTAAATGCCATTATTTTCTGGCTGTGTGCACTGATTGCATTTTGCTGTCTCACACTCTAACTATGCTACCACACACATGCACTGATGCATACATAAATAAACAAGTTGTTTTGGTAGGCCTCTGTACCGATCCCTATTCACACCAATGGGTAATTAAAATCTTTGAAATTCACGTGAGCAGGTGACATTTCTAACAACTGAATAAAGACCCCATATATCTCAGTATAATACCCTGAGCTGAGACTCCTAGGTAGACTTTGCTCTCAGGCTGCCAGCAAAACCTTTGTTAAGACTGTCAGGTTCTAATCTAAACTGTGGCCATGGCCCTGACCTGAGCCATCAGTAATCCACAGCATGTCAGAGCTTGTTAGGAGGAGGGCTGGTTGTCTAAAACAGAATACTTTTTTGGTACAAACGAAAATGAGTCTGTTCTTCGTAATTTAGCATCCTCGACTTTATCTTTGATAGGAGAGTTACAGATTTAAATTTTCGAATGTTTTACACAGGGGATATTATTGTTTGGCCAACATTTGAGAAGTTTGTCTTTCTTCCTTAAGTATTTTGTCGGAAAAAACAAAACTTACTTATGTAATTTTGGTATTGGTAACTAACTCAGCTAGCATATTGGCTCTACTAAAAATAACATGAGCAAACCCTAGTTTGAAGCTGGGCATAGCCTGGGAGGCTCAGTTCTGGGAAAAAATGGGCATTTCTCTCAGTGGGCTCAATTGGCTCGTTTTAATGTCCTGTGTTCACAATCGTCCTGCGATCTTTGCAGCATGTCATCTCTCTCTGTTTTTGTCACATCTTTTCTCCTTGCCTTCACTGAAAAATGGTCCACCACACAAAAAAACCCCAGAAATGCATTAAAAGTCCTCATAGGCAGCTCTGAGAAAAGACACTCTCCCAAGGGCAAATATTTCAACAGAGGCTTCATAACATCCGAGGCGACCCTGGAGCCAAAAGGCTGATGCAAGGTTAGCTTCAGGCTACTGAGGACCCACAAGGCAAAGATATGCTTAGAATAATACCAGCTCCCTCTGAGCAGCTGCGAAGGAAACATCAAAACACAAAAACAGACTTCCCTCATTACAATACAGCCGAGGAAGAGCAGGTCAGACCTCCAGGAGCGAGCGTGCAGAGGGCAGCTGATCTCAGAGCCATAACCCTGTGATCAAGAGTCTGTTCGGTGAAGGCTGTGGAAGAGTTTTATTCCACTGAAGGTCGGAACTGTTTTGGTAATAGCGGAGTATAAATTAGAGCATGACGGAAAGAAAGGTGAGGTTAAAATAATCCCAACTGTAGAGAAACAGTGTGAGACTGTTGGTGAAAGTTTGAAAGTTTCCAATTAATTTCCTGAAGGTTTCCTGTCAGTCTCCATTTTTTTTCTCTCTTGTTTTTATTCTGTTTTTAACCTCAATCATCACAAAAGTTTAGATTCTTGACTCCATCAATAATGCTCAGAGCAGGTAACCCTACACATCAATAAGGTGAGCTAATTTCCTTCACAGTCCAGAAATGTGACCCCAGAGCTCATTAATGTTTCTGACCAGTTTAAGCGGCTGTAGAGAACAGGGATCAAGGTGGCATCAAGATGAAAGACTCAAATTTGAAACTTAGTTTAATTTTTCATTGTAAGAAGGATGTATGACATATGAATTGTTTTAAAATGGTTAAATACGTTGACATGATTTGTCTCTCAAACACATCATCTCAGGTCCAGAGTTGGTTTAACAAATATTGGAAAATTGGGTCAAGTCAAAGGTCAACAGTGAAATCAATAATTCCTAAATAAGTCATTTCCATTTAACATCCAGTTTCCTTGGACTTCTCCTGCCTGTTTCACTTCATCACATGTTGAAAATTGTTTTTAGTTTTGTTTTTAGTTTTAAATTCCTAATTTGTTTTTTATTGTTTGTTGAAACCAACTGACAAAGTCCAATACAATATGTGCAACATGTGGTTTTGCTCTGTATACAAAAACTGTGCTACAATGCTGCTGTCACTTGTACTAAATGTAACAATGGAAAATAAAGAGCAAGGAGAAAAAAAAAAAGAAAAAGATCCATCCATTACCTCTCTTGCTTCAATCTCAGAACCAATTAGCTATCATCTGACCACAATTTAGCCTATGGGTGCAACAACCAATCATATATCCAGTACTTCCAGTGTAGCCAGCGCATATTTGGATAACAGATATCCATGCCAAGAGTTTCTCTGGTGCTCTGGTTATTGTTTACAGTCTGATTAGCAACTTGAGATGCAAGAATGAAGTTGGATTCCATACATGAAGCCTATGACTGGATAATCTCTATCAACAGATGTCAGATGATAGCTGATGGATTTTGAGACTGAATTTCAGCCTTTTTTGCACTCCAAAAGGACTATTTATGTGCATGCAATCAAAGCCTGCTCAAACGTGATTGATCAATATTGTTCTTACTACAAATTGCTACAAATTGAAACCAGAATGTTTCCAGTATGAAAAGAAACATTATTCACAATATTTTTGGGCATTTTCTTTAGGAATTTAAACATGTATCATAGTAGTTATGATTACCTGCTGTGCTGAGCGTGATACATTCTTGTGGGCCGTAACAAGGTCAGAGCTGAATATTAACACTATAAGCATTTTCCGTCCACATAATAATCTGTGAGTCATAGCTAAGACAGAGTTTGTAAATACACTGCACTATCCTTCAAGGAAGCTACAGAGTAAGAACTTAATCTGTCCCTGTAATCTTATGTTGAGTTCACAGCTTCACATCTTCTGCAGCACTAATGAAGTCACCCACACAAACATACATCCTCTGTAGGCCCAGAGAGGCTTTGCTATCAGTTCAATCCAGAGTTCAACCAAGGGTTCTCCTCACTTTGAAAGCAAATCTCAACACTTAAAAATGTATTTTTACTCTTTTAGTTTAGCACACAGTTCTCCTGTTAATTTTCTCCAGAGTCCTCGAGTGAATATTTAATGTTTTTATTCTCTTTTTCAGTTTGGAGTGTTACATTATAGAAAAGAGGCTGTTAAAGAGTTACGAGTTTTGGCATAGTCTCGTCCATCTGCTATCTCAAAACGCTAACTCTGATCCCACTTTCAGCAGATCATCCTCAGACTGGTCTCTGAAGGACCAGAGAGGGAGATGCAGATGTTGCTTCAGTCCCGCATTTCAATGCATGTTAGCTGAACTGCTGCTGTGATTTGGCAGAATGTCCTGGACTTCAGAAGGAGAGGATTTGAATGAATTAGGTTTCAGTCTATGTAAACAAGTTTAAATATTGTAGTTGTGTTTTGTAAGATGTTGATTTGGTTGTGCCCCTATATTAAATATGTATACTTTCATGAAAAAGTCAAAGTAGTGGTCAAAATCAGCAGCAGAAGCCTAGATACCCTGATGTTCAATCCTGCAAAAAAAGCTGAATTCTATTGTTCCGTTAATGCAACTTGACAGTATAGACATCATATGGGTTAATTTCTCAGACTTAACAAAGCTCCTTCAGAGCCACAGAAGACATTATACAACTGTTTTCAGAGGCTGAGTCATGAGTCTTGACTCATGAGTTTATGGTCTCAATCTCTAGTTTTAAGTATTCTTCCATACAGCATGATGTTCATTTTGTAAATTGTGCTTTAAATGGCTGCATGTTGTGATTACATGTCCAGACAAGCAAGATTAAATAAATTCAAAGTACAAAATAACAGAATTGCTTATTGATGCTCATCTCTTGACAACTGATGGACAACGAGAGCTTCAGAAGGAACAACTCTCCTTTAAACTTGACAAAACATCTGAAATCGTGCCTTCAATAAAGCGCAGAGCTTTGATATTTTCTCTAAATCAGTTTCCTTGGAATCATTCTGATCTCTTGATGCGTAACATCCTGTTTCTAAAAATGTTATGATATTTTAAATGTTGCTAAATCTGAACATGAATTTCTCATTGATCATGTTTCGCATCAAGAGCTGCTTGACTGATCTACCAGAGATGATGAAGCCTCTGCATTAAAGAGGCTACATATTTGAAATTACAGACAAGAAAGGAAAATGAAGATCTTTTTTCTTTCACAATGCGTTCCTGTAATCATTCAGCCATCCTTGATTTGCCTCTGCAGAATGTGAAAGAAGCCGAGTACCATAATGTGGAGTGGTAATTACTTAGTGAGTGCATCAAAGCAGACTGGCTGCTGATAACACGTCTCCTACAGAGGAAGGAGGGGGTGAACACTCTCCTCCAATTATCTTTCCTTCTCTTCTCACCTTTCTTTTCCCCCTCATCTCCTCTGCTCACTTCTTCCCCCTACAGTCTGTTCTGCACCATCATCAGCGGCTGGATTCATTTGGAATGATCCCGGACTTCAGAGAGTCAATGGGATGTAATTGAGGGTAATGAAAGGAGTTTAATTATAATTACAACAAAGAAAGAATGAAATAAAACATCAGCAGGTAATGTCATTATTTTGTGGGGATCTTGGAAATTGGATCATTTCAAGTTAAGATGAAGACAATGCAGGTCGTTGTGCTAGTAAAAGAAAGAAAAATGGTGGAAAATTATATGCTTTTCCAACAGAGAATGATTACACGAGTTTACACTCACAAAAGACTCACTCACAAAAGCGTTTCAGTCTGTTTTTTTGATTCGTGAATGCGTTTACCTTCGACTTTTCCAAACTCAGCTCAATTAGTTTCTTACCTAAAGGTTTGTAATTACACTCACCATTTCAGCCCGTCAGAAGGCATCGGTCTGGAGAAATCCCTCCTGGAGTGAGTCTTTGAATTACATTCATCTACAACTCGTGCACTGGTTAATAGGTTTTGGAAGAAACATACTGTTCATATTGAACATTTCTGCAACATTTGCATATGCACATCTGGCAACTAAAGAATGATCAACATTTATGTTGGTTCTGTTCTTGGTTAAGGTTATGGAAAGATTGTCCATCACTGTGACTGAACATGATATACCCTTGAGAAACTTCAGCATTATTTTTTTTATGTTTGTCAAAGTCAATGATGCAGAAGACTTTGAGTCTGTATTGTTTGTTAATTATTACTAAGTTTGGGCACCTTCTGCTCTCTCCTAATTACTCATATTTTTTCTGTTTCTGATGTCTGTAGTTAATAAACAATCAGCATCCCTGGAAGTGATGAACTTATTGGACAATTCCACCCCTCACAATTAACATCCAGTGCCAATGTTGAGTGTACTTTCAGTACTTTTGTTCTGACTTTCGTGTAGGAGACCAGGGTTTGAATCCAGTTATAGACCAGCTATTAACGTTAGTGTTTTAGTTGCCTAACCATGCCTCAAGATGGTTTATAACTGATTTTCCAGCCTGGCATTGTCAAACTAGTTCATAATTCGTCTCTCGTGAGCTCGGCAGATACATCTGGCTTTCAGGCTATGTTTTTCTCAACATTAACCATTGCCATGCACAGATACTGTAGTGAGCAAATATTTGAAAAATGTCTCTAATGTATACTTGTGTTGCACAGAATTGTCCAATATTGACTTTACTACCTGCTGATAAAAGCTACCAAGACAAACAACTAACTGTTTATCTAATAATTATAGTGGTCATTGAGTTATCCGACAGCAGAAATTCGTAGCAACAGCAGTAACAACAGTACTGTGTGATTGGTTATGTGAACATTCAAAATGAGCTGTCAGAGTTTTAATATTTCTGCTACACTGCACCCAACTTTGTCTGAGCAGACATGTGTCATCATTTTGTAAAAGCTTCCCTCATTCACACTACAGTGAGAGATTTTTCATCTTTTTCCATATATGAAAAACATTTCTGGATGATAAAAAAAAAAAAAAAGAGTAAAATGTGATGGAGGGCCAAAACAGAGAAGAAAAGCTTAGACTCTCAGATGTATTCTCACACAGCTGAAAAAGTATCCACATCAGTCCAGTTTATGTTCATTTAAAAAAAAAAAACATTCCTTGTTGTATAAGTCACCACCTGCTCTCCAAAGCAGAGATGTTAACATGACTCTGATCCTGAGCACCAAGGTGACTCCTGTGTTTCTCCCTCTGGACTCTCTGCCTGTTAAAGTTTAAATACATCTGGCCTTGTCCACTCTTTGCTATAAGCTTTATACTGTATTTATCAGTACAGTTGGCTGAGCTGCAGTTTCCTCCTGGGCTCTGAGGGAGAAAACAGCATGAACACAGTCGCATGAGTGAGCAGTGCTTATTTTGGAACTGGAGTTTGATTTCGAGGTTGGTCTGAACGGCTGCAGCTCCCAGGAAAATATGTTGAGGGAATATCAGCTGACCCAGTGACTAACAAACCTCAGCTACAGTAGCAGGCTGCTGCCTTTCAGCTTTTCATTTGACTCGCAGTGATGGGACTTGACAGAGGTATAAAATAATGAGTGTTTGGATCCTATTCCTCATTAAAGATTTCATGTTTTTAATAAAATCACCTCAGGATTCCAGAGAGACGGCTCTAAAAAGTATTTACTTGCATTTATTTGGTTTCTATTTGTTTTCATAGGTTATTAAAACTTGAGAGTATCTTCCAAAGGAGGAAGCCAGAATATCCAGAGAGAACCTATACAGACACAGGGAGAACATGCAAACTCCACACCGAAAGGCTCAATTACTCAGTTACTTGTTTGGTCCATAAAATGTCAGGAAATGGTTAAAAATGTAAGCCCAAGATGAAGTCCTCAAATGTCTTGTTTTGTCCAGAACAAACATATTCAGTTTAATACGTGATTGTAATTTACAAATGGAAATGTGTGTGGTCTACATTCATCTATCATGTACAGAAAATGTAACTGAACAGTTAAATTCATGAATAAAATATCACATCGCTTTCACCATTTCTATGGTTTGTAATAACCTGGAAATTCTACGTTGTTTTGCTGGTGGCTAGTCAAAAAATTGGAAGATAAATTGGCCTTATGTCCTCAGTATGTCTAAAATCCTGCCCATGGCCCTGTTTAACTCATGTGGACTGACATGTCACTGAAACATCAATCAGTGGCACTATATTTGAAAACAAGGAGGGAATGATGCCTTCGAGTCTTTAAGAATGACTTTTTTCTAAACATATGCCTCTGAGCAACCCATTAAAAATGAGACCAAATTGAATGTGGCAGTTCTGTGATTATCTGTGCGTTACAGCTCTTTACACATTCTCCCATGTAACAAACTTATCTGCAGCCAAAGTGGGCTGAAACAAACCATTAAAAAAAAGTATTTAAACTATAATTTGACCCAGCCTATCATCATATTCCCCATGTTTGTGTTCTCATTTACGGTCTGTCTGCTGGGAGCCAGTCAGTGTGTCTGACTTGACTGTAAATAGCTGTAATGAAGCCAATGATAGCAGTATCATGGATTTCCAATGACCTCAGTTGGGCCAATTAAAGTTATATGCAGGGTATAATTAAGTATTTTATTGGCAGGGAAGGAAGGATGGGCTTGGTAATGACATGTGGCAGCTTTATAAGCCTCTACAGTCCTGTCATACGTCAAAGGGATGAGAGAACAGACAGCAGCTCTTCTTCAGGTCGGATCGGCACTTTGACAACTGTTGTTACCTCGCCTGTAAATGCATGCCCATAGCATGGAATTCAACACGTTACAACACTCTTTGGCCATTTATATGTGGACAGAGCTTCAGCGTTTAAGTGAAGCCAATGCGGAAATGTCCTAAACTTGCATTATTTCTACTGGCCAGCAGGGGCCACCTCTATTGGCTGCAACAAAAAGGTCAGATTGTATTGAGTCTCATGGAGAAATGAAATTATTATTATCTTGGTGAACAGTTTCCTTTATTGTCAACAAATTGAGGAGTTGGTCTTAATGGTCTTAATTTTCAAGTCTTCTTCCATACAGCATGATGGTCATTTTGTAAATTATGGTCACATTTAGAGTAAAATAGACGATAAAGGTATGTTTTAAGGCATCGCTACCTTGTGGTTCACAAGTTACTCTCAGTGAGTCTGTCCAGCTCAACACATCAAGCTCATGAAACTCAGATGAAACTGTCAAACTAGGCAGTACTGATAAATATGACAAATATGAATCAAAATTCTGTCACTGATTTCTCTCAAATGTTTTCAGGAACATAATTTTGTTAGTATTTAGCTGTAATACGAAAATTCCTGTTTGAAAACGATGTCAGAACCAAGCATAGCCCAGCTAGCAGTATGTCAGCTCAACGCTGTCGTCCAAGCACGTCACTTCTGTCTTCAAATAACCAAGATGGCGATGGCCATAATGCCAAACTCCCGGCTCCAAACGATTGTCTTCAAACAATGGGTTTACACTTGTTAACAGCAAATAAAAATATCTTTCTCACCACGAAACTCCTGTCTCCGCACTGTCTTAGTAGTTGCTGCCAACGTGGGCTTCAGAACAATTATCCACAAACCAATGGATGACATCATGGTGGGTTTTACACTTGTACTGGGAACATATACTAAGTCTTTGGTACTTAGAGTAAAATGTTTTATGTTACTGTAAGAGAATTACATAAATACATAACAAACTAAGTTGCTTGTCATTGTCCGTGTGAGAAAGACGGCCGTCCTGATTAAAAGACGACTTTGACTGTTGGGAGGAGACGTGATGCAAAGTGTTACTTCCAATGTCAAAAACACCTTCCCGAACCTCCTCCCTAAGTGGTTTTGTGGTGCTGCAACAATGTGCTATTTTCACCATTCCCTCTGAGAGACAACAGTCATTATTCACACAGCCACGAGGGATCGCTTGTCTGGAAAATGCAGCGCAGACAGCATTAAACTGCACATTCACATTCACACAGAAATGTCCAATGTTGTTCACAATGGTCAGGATTGTGATAGGTTATAATCTACACTATAATGTACATTTCAAATGTCCAATACATTTGAATTAATGGCTGTCTACTACTGTTCTCCCCTTTGTGAGTCTGTATTCACATTACTATTTTCAACTGAAGACGTGCAGCAGCTATTCAGAGATGCCACAATACATGGAGGTTCAAAGACACATGCAGAAAGATTGTAATAAAATAATCAGAGACATGAATACACACTCATGTGCCATGCATAGAAACTTTGAGTACAACAGAAGAAGCCTTTTGGGAACTCAAGGGGACTGCCTCTCTCTGCTGAGGCAATGGTTGCCAAGGTGTTTGATTAGCCTCGCAGCCCTGAGCAGCCTTATCAAATGGCTGTGGAGATAAATGGAGTAATTGGCGAATCATTGGCGCTCTCTCCCTCTGTGTCTCTGCTCTGACTCTCTTCCTACACCTGCTCCCAATGGCTTTTTAGTGTTGTCACCACAACTGACTAAAGTGCTGTGAAAGACTGAATTCAATACTGACTGTCTCCAGAGAGCACAACCTGTGTGCATGATTTGTATGATTAGCTCTTGAGACAAACATGTTACAGATTCTCACTCCTAACTCGTCAAATACCGTGCTTGGCCAGTTCCTCTCCATTACAAAATATGACACTGTAGGTACGTTAGACTGTCCGTTAGGTCTCGTTACACTTTCAAAATGAAGCTTGTGTGGTTAAAGTTGTAAAATGGTCACACTTTGGTCAAGTTTAGGCAAAACACAGTTTCCTTAGGTTTAGGAAAAGATTATTTGCATGATGTACCCTAAATAATTTAAGTGCATTATGTAAGTCAACTTGTGTACGTAACTTTAAAGAAGTAAATGTTCACATTTCACACGAGGAACAAAGAGGTCTCCAGGGTTTGTCTGACCCATCCATTACCCCAACATCCTCCAGATGCTGATTTTCTCGCTCTTACTACGTCACGTGACTTTGATGCCGAATACATCCAGAAATTATGCTAGAGGGGTACCTACAGTGTCATATTTTGAAAAAGGAGATCTACTGACCAAACTGGTTAAGATACAAGTAATGGTAGCTACAAAGTGATTGAATGTTAGCTGTTGTCTAACGGTAGCTAATAGGTTATCAAATGTGTTGTTTTACTTTGAAATATGTCCCATTGTCCCTCCAGATTTTCACTGTCGACTGTATCTCAGTTTCTTGAAGCGGTGAAATGATAACGAAAGATTCAGGTACCCTATGTTTATATGACTTGCAACCTGGAACACGGCACTATGACATCCGAGCTTCCACTTAAGTGTGACGTCAGTAGAAAATGGCTGCTATGTGAATAATGTAATTTACATGTCAAGACCCTGTTCCCTGTAGCTCCACTCTAATCTGATAGTTTAGTTTAGTTAGTTATAACAATCATTTAAAATATAATAACTGTTGTCTGCTGTAAAAACTCTTGTTTATTCCTGTTAGTTTCATCCAAATTTGGCATCTGCTATTTTTTGTCTGCTCAGACTTCCTAAGCATCTTCTCAAACACTTTTTTTTTGTGGAAATCAAAGACAACCCACAGTGCAATGTGTCACGCAGCAGCGATCACAGCAGTGGGTTCGTTAAACATAAGCTTGTTGTGTTTACTGATGCCAGGATTTGTGGAAGTTCAATGCTGAGTTTAAATAGGCAGCAGCAGAAAATCAGGTAGGTTTGACTTTAGCTTTTGAAATAATAGTAAATTATAATAATGAATAAATTAGTTAATTAATTAGTACATAATTTGTTTTGAAATCAGTACTGTGTCAGAAGACAACTCCCTTCTATTAAACAACTCACAACACTACCTGTCCTTACTCGTCCCTCCCTCTCCGCCCTCCATCTGTGTCTCCCTCTGTTAAGAAGAGCACTTTGCTGAGGTGGGTGACATTAATGAACTCTGACTCAGTGAGGCTGGAAAGGATGTAAATGAATGTAGATGAGGATGAAGAGTAATTGCTCACACAGAGGGCTCTGAAAGGTGTGCGTCACAAAGTGAGAAAGAGGGAGATAACACACCCATGGGAGCACTTAAGTGGAAATGTGCAGCCCAGTCAAGAGGGAGGAACTTCAAATATCTGTTTATCTATTAATGAGACTGAATGGATGGATTGATTGAGCGGGTGGGTGGATGGATGAGTGAGGGTGAATGATGGCAGATGGAAATATGATGGTGAATGATGTTAGAGAGGAAACAGGAAGAAGAGAAAGAAAAGATGTTTTTAAGTCGAAGGAAGGAAGAAGTTGAGAAGTAGTGAAGGAATGAAATAAAGATGTAAGAAAATAAACTGAAAAGGAGATTAACTCTGATTCTAACATCACAACTTGTGTTAGCCTACTGATGTTTAACATTCTGTGATTTCTGATATCTTAATTAGCCTCACTGCAAGTTTTTTTTAGTTCCTTCCTAATTATCCTTGTGCATTGTGGGCAGCTGATTTATTTAAACATAACTAATGCAGTTTAAAAAAAAGTATTTTATCATATTTCTCATGTTTGGAAGCACTGCTCTCTGCATCAAGCGGAGAAGAAGAGAAATATATTCCATGTTCATATTTCCCATGATATCATACTTTTCAGTCTAACTTTCTGACAGTGGTTAAGGTCTCTTTTCGCAGCCATACTTACATATACAGTATACTCACACACATATATACATAAACATATATACTCATAGTCATTCTACTGGCTGAATTCAAATATTTGAATGATAAATCAATGCAGATAAAGTAAAATGTTGTTTTAAGGGGCATCTTGTCATTGCGGGCTGCTATCATATCTGAAATCACAACGTAATAACTTACTTTTGTACGAGTTCAAAAGAGGAGGAGTGAGATCATGTTAATAATGATAATATTGTGTAAAAAAAATCCATCACTTCTGAAACAATTTGTGTGTTTCACAATGCTGGTTCACACTCGGTGTTATTAGTCTTTTGTACATTCATGGTTACTCTCTCTCCGCCTCGCTACACCTACACAGTTATGAGTGTAATTCATTTGTAAGAAAAGAGACAAAACACACAATAAAAGTATTAATCAGAGAAATTTATAGCATTATAATTCATTTTTAATTCCCTATAGATATCATAATATTGTTAATGTGATTATCGTGTAATGAAAATTTGATATTTATTGATAGTTCAAAACATTTCCAAAGCTTAGTATTACTTCTTAAACCTCAATGACGTGCTGGTGGGTCAGTTATGACAAAGTCATGCTGCACAGAACATCTAGAATATTCATATTTGATAAAGTATTTTGAATATTACTTTAATATAAACATATCAATGAAGAGCTGGAGCGCATTGATACAGAATATAAAAAAAAAGAAATAAAAAAGGAAATAAAAAAGGTGAACCTAGATATTTATAGCATCACTTAAATATTATGTTGTGCAATTGTGTGAAATTATCTCCTGCTGTAATCTCTGTAAAATCTGATGTAATATTATCTTTTTTATATACAGACATCTCATTATAATGCTACACAATGTGTGTGTTAATAAAAACCTGTCTGATTTTCTGTGAAATCATTCATGCTTATTCGTGTACTTGGTGAAAGGTGTATATAATGTATATAACTCTTCTATTTCATTTTAATATTTCTATTCCTAGTATATCTTCGATTTTTCTTTTGTTTTTTTTTTTTTTTTCATTCAAGTACCTTTCTTATCCAACTTGTGTATTGTGAGCTGCTGTAAGTGAATTTCCTCGGTGTGGGATCAATAACGATCAATTTATATAGCATCAAATCATAACAGAAGCCATCTCATGACACTTTCCATATAGATCAGGTCTAGACTGTACTCTATAATATTATTTACAGAGACTCAACAATTCACACCACGAGCAAGCACTTTTGGCAACAGGAAAGACTTCCTTTAAGAGGCAGAAACCGAGACACGCAAATGAATTCATGTAGCACAAATTTGTCACTCTGATCTTGAAATTAAAAAGTTTAAAATAAGATACTCAATTATCCAAACAGCAGCTGTTGTCAACTCATGTTCATTGTGTTTCCCATCTGCGTCTTTTCTTTCTTCACAAACATCACTTTGTATAGATACTTTGTAAGTGAGCAACCCACTAATGCTGTATTTACAACTCCAGATGTGATGTCTGCTCATGTCTGGACGCAGGAAACACCAAATTACCCACAATTCCTTCAAAAAGGGAACAAAGCTGTTGCTATCACCTAGCAACAACATTATCACGCTTAAACCTGTCACATCCACGTGGGTGGACTATACACTTTTCTGTGAATCTACAGGATGATCTGTGTTGCAACTTTCAGCGTATGCAGATGCTTTGTTTACTCTTGTATTCATGTTTTGTGAACTAATTTTGCCTTCGCCTATCCTCGGCTATACGCTCCTCTGCTCTCACAGGAAATCATCTGTCGCAGTGGCGTCGATGAGAAGCTGACTGGCCGCCGCAGTCAGAACAGCTCTGTCACTTCTTATCTTCTGTCATGAGCACAAAACTAATTTGTGTACGGACAACATGGCACCTCCACCCTCCACACTCCCCCGAGCCCCGTTGGCAAATATGAGTTCTCCAGCATCAGTCTCTTCACCAAGCTTTTTATATCAACAACAAAAAAAAGCCTTAAAATCTTCCTCATCCTCTCTTGTTAGCTGTTATCTTACTCCTCTCATACATGAGTACTACCAGCACACATCTGAGCCCTGCTCCCGTCATTACTAACTGCTTATGATGCTAATATAGGCATTACATTATTCTACTTTGCATTCATTGTAGCTCTGTTACAGAAAGGAAATGTGTGTGTTTATACATTTCCAGAAGGGATATTGTAGGTGAAATGACAATTTCCGGGACGTCGAAAGTTAAATTTTCTCCCATAAAAAAACAGATTTGAAATCATGTTGATGCTACACGGACTTGTAATTAGGTGAATGGTGTCTCTGTCATTCATACATCTGTTCTTGCACTTTGTAACTATGAGCTTCAGGTACGAGAGGTATGTAAAGCTTCACGGCACTAAGTTACACACCAAGTTTTTCTTATTTCTACACACCAACTATATACTGTGAGCTCAGAGAATACAAATAAATACAATAAATACAAAATACAAATACAAATATGCATCACATAACCAACATCAGCAGTTGGTTACCGCTTTTGATTACACACTTTGAATCCCGACAGCCAGCCAGTTTCTGCGCATGTCAGCTGTTCACTCACCCATCACTCGGAGCCTCTCAGCGCCCACCACCACCTCCTGCTCATCGGCGGAGAAGAGGAGCTTCCCAGAGGTGGATTTGACTTCAAACATCTTGCCTCGCGCTTTAAATCCATTGGATCCTAAAACCGAACACACACACAAAGAGAGGAGACATCAAAGAGGAGCGACTGGAGCTGAGTACTTACTGTCCTGCAGGCCTTTCTAATGTAAACAAAAGAATTATTACTCCATCTTTACATTAGAACCAAACACCATCATACTGTTTACAAATTTAGACTGCTTAATGTTAAACAACCACATGTTGTGGTTTAAGTGCCATTAAAGCCAAAGATGACCATAACAGAAATTGTTACCTGAATAAACTTTAAGGATATTTAGACAAAGTCACATGACACTGATCTGACAGGTGTGATCTGTATTGTACTATAGTGCAGAATGACATCAATATTTGGTCAAAAAAACAACAAATCCTATACTGTATGGTGTTTTTCTTTTTGCCACCAACTTATTAGCACACAGTAGACTATTTACACATCCAACAGACACAGAACAACATTTGATCACCATTTGGAGTTGACAAAGGCTAGTCCAATATTTATACAATATTTATATTTATATACTTTAAATATGAAAATCAACTTTAAGGTTCAGGATTTACCCTTTGTCAAAGATTTCTTAGCGTTGTGTGGTGACGCAATACAGATGTTTAAAAGAAAAGATTCAAAATGTATTAATTTATACAACTAGTTCATAACGTAACATGTCACTGTGTCCATCCACCTACAGCAACAGTCTGTCGACAGCTGGTTTAAAGCAGGATATGCAGGTTTGGCTCTGACAACTGCTTTGGAAGCATCAGCACTGTGAATGTTTGTGTATCCACTTTGATTTCACCTCTTGAAGCTATCAAAGTCTTCAAAAATTCAAGTCTGATCACATCTAAAAAGGTGTCTGCAACAAAAAACTTTGAAAAGAACAGAACAACAACAAAAAAAAAAAAAAAATCAAAAAAATAAATAAATTGAATGGTTCATGATGAAATGTTTGGAGACAATTTCCTCCAGATGTGACCTGTTGGTGAAAGAGGTTTCCACCAGGACACAAGTGTAAAAACCCCATTTTACTGAAAGTCAGCAGGAAACTTGAGAAAATAGTGTGAAACTGCCAAAAGTATGACTGGTGTTATGACAAACAATAAATAGAAAACGTAGACAACTCCCTCTAACTCAAATTGCTTTGTCTCATGCAGCGGCAGAAAACACACAGTGTCTGGGGGGGGGGGGGCCTGATTGACACTCGCGCAATTGATTCTGTCACTCTCCATCTGGGATGTGAAGTTCCTCCCCGTACACGAACGTCGCTTAGTCATCCAAGAGAAATATCGGAGCAGACTTCGTCTTACTCCTCCTCAGACCCAGAAGGCAAATGTCAGCACACTTTCTAATGTGAGAGACACTTCCTGTGCATGTTTACACAAAGTGATTTCCATTCACAGAAGACTGCCAACTCTATTAGAGTGTGACAGGCGGAGAATGGTTGGATGTTAAGAAGAAGGTGAGATCACAGAGTTATTGTGGAGTGACTGAGGCCTCTGCTGGTGCCATTAACGGGAGAAGAAAAAGAAGAATTTATGATGTGTTAATGTTTCATTTTGGAAATAAAGCAATGACTCCTGACAGTGAGCTGTGGTAACTAACCTGGGAGACTGACCCCCCCCCCCCAGAGCGTCCCAAAACACATGTAAAATTGTGAAATGGCCTCAAATGAAGGGACAATCATAAACAATGAATGCAATAACCCTACAAAGCCTCAATCTCATACTTAAAAAATTATATGTTCTGAATGGCAATAAAGCATCTAAAACAATCCATATAAAATGTGACATTTACCCAAGGAGGACATAAAAGGAAAAACTCTCTTCACTGACTCGTGGGACATCTAAAAATGTTACATGTCGTGCATCTGTTGCAGCTGATGTCGTCAGTGATGTCAGGTTTGATGTTTTTTGAAAAATGAAAACATGCATCATATCAAAAGAAAACATCAATGAACTACATGAAAGCTGCTCCAACTGAGTCTTACCTGTTACAAGTTGCGTGAGCAGCTGGTTGTTGCTGTTGACGATATTGACCGACACGTTTCTGGACGACTGCAGGAACAGCGGGCGGCCCTGCGAAGAAATGGACAAGGTTATTTGTTTTGTTTGTAGTGCGTCCGTTATATGGCTGAGATTTTCACTAAATGATTTTCCAGTCTGAAATAATTCACGATAACAATATTGTCACAATATTTATAGAAAATTTGACAAAAACAAAAGTAACGGTATGAATTAAAGTCATTTTTACTTTTATTGTGTTTTGTTTCTTTTTTGGCAAATGAAATACACTCAAAATCTGAGTGTAGAAAGGTAGAGAGAGAAAAACAAAGTGTACAAAATTAACAATAACACAGAGTGGGAACCACAAAGGTAGATCGTAAAGAAACAGAAATTATAAAAGTCACTGGATTAGAGAAGTTATTAGCAGCCTATCCATAACAACATGTTTCTCAAATACATTTTAAGCTGAGCTCTGGAATATTGCAGCATCCATAAATTGATATTCCACTATTAATATACTTTTTTAAAAAGAGGAGTAGTGACAAAAAAGTAGGGCAAAAAAATCACCGGTCGAAAAAAGAAACAACAGATATGGACTCTCGTGGGACACAACTGACTGAATCGGTACTTTAATTTGAACTATACTTGTGAAGACCATCATTCACATAATACTCTTACAAACCCCTGAATAGACTATCACAAGTATATGTTACAAAAACCTGTATGCTGACTTTCCAGCTAGTCCAGCTAGTGGTGCACTTATTAGGTTAGGCAAAGATGACAAAATGACAAAGTTATGGTTCTAGAAAAATCATGGTCATGGTTACTGTTGGGAAATTATTTGTCTTTTCGACCATCAAGGTCGAAAAACACCTAATGTCGTCAGATGAGACTGAAATGCAGGTTTACCCCCCGTCTGACCCGACCCGGCATTTTGAGATGGTTGCTCTGACTTTGCTGCTTACAGATTATATTCATGACCGTAAAGACCGGAAAAGGGCTGTTTGTTAAACAGTTAAAAGGTTTTTCTGACAAATGACTAATGCTGTGGTTTTTAGGAGAGAGCAGTATCAAATGCCCTTCGTCTCAAGAATGTCCTCACTTTGAAGGTGTCTTCATGAAAAGGTATAAAACCATGATTTTACAGGTTTTTTGTCCTTAATGGGGGCAATATGGAAGTATATTAAAGGTGGTAAATTTGCCAAGACACTGTCTTAGTAGCATGAAAGAAAAAAATAAACCCGAAGTCACATGAGGTGGACTTGTTTAAACCATTATCTTTAGCATGCTGAAGTTAAATGCTGAAGTTAGATCCTAACAGCTAATACTAAAGAACTTCACTTCATCCACAACCCCACATGCATCAATTTGAAACCGTTTGATATATCTGGGACCACTGACCTCCACAAACGCTGCTAACAAAGACTCTCTGCCATCCGCAACCTCAAAGCACTCTCTGTTGCCCCCCATTTTCTGCTGCTTCTCTATAAAAGTATAATCCGACCCAGTCTCCTCTATTATTCCCTGTGTTTTTTCAACATGGTAACTGTGTCCAATAGACACAAACTCAACAGCAAAGCCATTACACGCAGAGCACACAGTATAGCACATGACCCCAGCCAACCTTCAACCCATTCTTCATAGTGCACCCATCCAGTCATAGATAGAGATCGCTGGCCTGGAAACGGGCACGCTATAGCACAAGTTTTGTCCCCTCTTCCATAGCATCACTCAACAAAATAGCTTAGTAACTGTCGGGTGTACGTGTAATCCAATGTCCGATTTCTCTCTTGTGGTTATGTTGTGGTGTATAATGCATCTATGTATTTATGTGAGGCTATGTACAGACAGGGGCAACAAATTTCCTTGAAAGGTCTTATCTTATTTTGCTCAAAGAGCTACTGTGCTAACCGCCTCACAGAGCTGCAAGACCTTTAATCTTGGTTGTCTTTTATGGTTCTAACTGTGTTTCCTGTCAGCAACTTGAGACGGATCACCTGACTGGCACGCACCTGTGCAGACGTGTGGGCTGGCCTTTTATAAGCTGAGCCAGCTGTAATACTGGGGGAAAAAAAGGTATAAAAGCACAACCACGCGCAGAAACATGCATACAAATGTCTAACTTCACACTCAAACACACACAAACCAGAACTGTCCGAGCGCATAGACTTCAGCCTCCTGCTCTGTTTGATAACTTTTATTTCCCTGCACCTCTGTAATGCTGATCACGTCGGACACTCTGCTCTTTCTGTGCCCGAGTAATCTTCATGCCTCAGTCAACTTCTTAATTAGAGATAACAGCCTGACCATTGTGCTGTGCTCGCAGCCATGGAGGGGATATGCCTTGTGTGTATATTACTGATAACATTATGGCTCTTGCCAAACTTATTGAAGTTCTCACAGTAAATACACCAAAATGTATGATATGCAAGTAAGAAGTTATTACAATAACAATGCGATGGGAACTGAATGTTAAACTAAAATCAAAGTTTGAAACAGTCAAGAAGTAGACGGCGCTACTGTGTTGATAATTACATTAACTCATTAGCTCATATTAATTTGAGCATGTCAAGTTCGACAAGTTCACTCCGTCTTTCAAGTAACTCCAGTTAAGGTGTGTGTGTGACTAAAACTAGTGTGACTTTAAAATTCTGTTAATGCCTGTTAATGTTAAGTGCTGCGGTAACAATTTGTAATTTTTGAATATTAAAGAAATTAAACCAGCGTGTCCAAACACCATTGTCAAAATGATCCCGGCATTGAATTTAAAAAAATCTTTTGTGTCAGGTTAAAGTGGCTCTCCATCACAGTTGTCCAAGTCAAACCTTGTTGCTCGATAAGAGAAGCTTTTCGGTTTTACCCACATTTATTTCAAGCACACTCTGTCAGTACCAGTGCACAAACAGTTTATGGAAGTGCTCTTGAGTAACAGAGTTGCTAAAAGCCACCAATTGGGATCCAACTAAAACTTCCTTAAAACAGCTTTCTGACAAACTGTACTTTAGGGCCAGAAATCAAAAAAGGGAGTGCAACTGTACAGGGACTGAAAAGCTGCCTGTCCACACAACACAAGACAAAAAACAAAAGAAAACAGAAGAACTGACTGTTTTTTTTTTTTACTTGTCTTGAAACAAAAGTGAAACATTTCTACAGTAAACAGATTTTAAATCATTTTGGTGCTACACTGACTTGTAGTCTCTGTTGTTCGTACATCTGTCCTTGTACCATGTAACATTGTACTCCAGGTATGATAACTCAAAAAAGGTATGCAACGCTTTATGTACTAAATCACAAACCACTAAATAGTTCACTGATTTTGGTGGAACTGCATCATATTTTATGAATAAAATGTTTTCTGGTTTCCCTCTGATGTAACTTTCGTGATTTACAGAGTTTCCTGATTGACAGTAAAGTAAACTGCTGCAAACTATAGCTCATTTTTTTAGCCTGGCTACCCGGACTGTGAGCTCAGAGCACCGGGGGAGTGTTAGTGTTTGTACTGCAGGTTTTTTTGGACACCCAGGAAGAGGAGGTTTTCTGGCCCAGAGCAGAGGGGGAATGGAGAAGGGCAGCAGAGCTGGTGTCATGCCAGACCCGGAGCTGGGACAGCAGCCAATTCATCCAGACACAGCAGCTTTTATGGACATAGTTACTGGTGAAGAGACCAAAGAGGATGTTGACGGAGGAAGCTAAGAAGAGAAAAGGATAATGACTGAACAAAGAGGCCACTAGAGTAAATCCCGGATTGACCTTGTTGCTGGTGAGAGCTTCGTGAAATAAAAGGTTGAAAGACAGATACCGAGTTGAGCTTCTTGCTGTTGGACTAGTAAGTAATATTAGCTGGCTGCTTTGTTGCACTTGCATGATGTTTGGCTGTGTAGTTGCTGACCCTTATTTCACCATCTCCTTACATGAAGGAGAAAATAACTTACAATGGATTTGGACACCCGAAGTGGTGTCTACTTCTATACTTTGGCCAATGAACTTGTGTGAAGTGTGATCTCAAACCACCTTTTTGGACCCAACAAAAGATTTCAATACATTTCTCTTGGAATTGTCAACCTTTACCAGCAATGGTAAAAAATCAAACAGTGTATAGAGGCTTTAAGTTGAATGCAGTTGTGCCTCAGTGTGCTGAGGAGGAGTCACTGCTAACTCATTAGCTCTCATGACCTGCAGCTGTGGTGAAATCAATAACACACAAAAGATGGAGAACATGAACAACATGACTAATCTGTCAACAGTGCAGTATACAGGGAGTAGACACGGGCTGCTTCACAATAACCAATATCAGTCAGTCCATTCATTCATTTGTCCACCTCAACTGGCTCCTTTCAGCGCCAATTAGCAGTTCTACTCTGACCTCCCTCTCTTCCTTCATATGAAGGTGAGCTGTGAAACTTGAAATTACTTTTATATACTGCTTTGTAAGCAACATTACCTATAGTGGAAGGCGGTCAGCACACCCCCAAGTTTGCCAGTTTGGAGAAGCAGACAGAAGCACCGGCATGAAGCTAAGCAATGTACTGCTATAAAAGGAGCAGCAACAAAAATCTATTCAGCCACCTAAAAAATAAATAAATATCAGTCTAAGTGTACACTATATTTAGAATATTTTCACCACTTTACCTGTTAGACAGTCCTTTTCAAAGTGAATAACTTACATTGCTCTTTTCAAAGCCACCAGACTTTATTGTTCAAAAACAGAAATTGTGCCTGCCTCCATCTGCAGCAACTAGTGTTAAAACACCAAAGTCACACAGTAACACACACACACACACACACACACACACACACAAAAAAACTTAACTGATCGAGTTAGCAGTGGATCAACAACTCCTGTGTTTTCCAAGGTAAAATGACTATATGAAATCTGGTGGCTTTGGAAAGAGCATTGATAATAACACTTAATTTTCCTGTTGGAGAGGGTTGTTAGACTGCAAGGTAAAGCAATGAAAATAAATATAGCATCCTGACTGATACTGTTTTTTTTTAGGTATGTATATTTTAGGTGGATAAAATACATTTTGTTGCTACCCTGGTCCACAGCAGGTCCTCCTGTCTGCTTTTTCAAACTGGCTGTATGCTGACCGCTATCTAACAGCAAGGTAATACACAGACTATGAATCAGTACTCCATACAACCACACTTTGAATAAACCAAACTATCTTTTTAATGCCCTCTGGATTACACTTTTCTTCATTATTAATGTTTCTGCCAAGATGCAAAATACAAAATGTATCTGCAAAACAGTGTTTCAAATTAGTAATCATCAAATTGAACTGAAGCGAGAGACTTGAAACTACTTCCCATAACTTCTGCAAACCGTGGATATTCGTATTAGAGTCCTGCGGCCTTATTTATCTCGCTCCAACCTCTATCAGGTCCTTGTATCCATTAGTCAGGAAAATTGGGCATTCCATGTTCAGCTAGTAAGCACAGACAATGTATAAAAATATTGTTTTTCTTCACAGCACCAGGCTTTAGCTTCAAAACCACACCCACAGTGCGCTATGTTTCATAGCAGCCAGCTTATCGTTCCATCTCCCTGCACAGTTATTTCCCCTGCTACAGTCTCTTGAAATGCCTGAGAGACAGTACTGCAGGAGTCCTTTGGGGCTGTTCGTGTACAGTACATGTGTTTAGTTTGTTGTTGTGTGGTGCCTCTGATCCACTCCGTCTCCCTCTTCTCTTCGTTACTAATGCAACAGACCATATTACTCCCAGCAGGATGCATCTCACATAGAGAGAAATGAGCAGAGAGGAAAACAGAGGGGTTAGACGAAAGACTACGAGAAAGAAATGTGAATTGGAGTTGGTTATAGAAATATTTTTTTGGAGGCAGAGCTGCTCCAAAGACTACAAAGAAACAACTCACTGGCTGAATTTGACCTCAGACATAGATCTCCAGTGTAGTGCCCAGCCTTAGCACATAGGCATTGGAGCAGGTTGTGAGTCATGGCGGATGGTTAGTTGATTAATCAATGGAATGACTGCTCACTTATTTAAAATGTAAACTCATTTATTTAAGGAAAAACTGAATATTTGCTGCTACTGGATCCTCATATGTGAGGATTTATTGTCACAGAAATTGGGTTTTTGGCAGCATGTCAGACACATCATCCATAATGATACTTGTAAGTTCAGGAATATATGTGCTATCATTAAGCTAGCTAATACAAGCTAAATGTCAAAGTTAAGCGATTAAGGTATCTGGTAGCACTTTACATTACAGCTTGGTTATAACATTGTTATTATGGGGTAATAGTTAATTACAGTAGTTAAAACAGATAATAGATTATTATGTATAACAATTAAATAATATGTAATTACCAATGAAATAACTTGGTATTAACATTAGGTTTATCTAAATAATATTAGACTAAAATATATGTAACATGCTAAGGAGCAAAAATAAAGGCTAATAATTAATATGGTGACATTGATTGGAAAATAACATGATAATGAGGTAATATAAGTTCACATTTTCACAATAGTATAGACTAATCAGTGTACTACCTTCAAAAATGTCTAATTACCATATTACAATGATTAAATGTATCCGTTGTATTTCAAACATTCCCTTTTGTTTTAACGTCTGTTTAAGGTTGTTACCTGAAAATACTAGTGGGGCAACACTGACATGGTATTTATGGTCTTTACGGAAAACATGCTCATATACACATCAAGCAGATATAAAATATTAGCTTTCAACTTGATAAAGTCCAGTATTCAGTTGCCTTTTAGCATTGTTTTGGTCTTCATTAACTCAAAGGGGAAATACTGTATCTGTCTCCTTTGCAGCTAAATGCTAGTTTGTAACTTTGCTCATATACAAATACTGAGCAACCTTAAGTGATGCGATCGATCTGTATCATTCTATGCTATATAAGCTAATTTATGACACTTGATCGTCCCTACTTTCTGAATCTGGTCTGAATCCTGTTAGGAAGTGGTTTCCTGTCACATTCAAGTAACAATGTCTCAATTCACTGGAAATGAAGCTAAACTCAGAGAAAGATCGAGGCCTAAAAAGACAAAAGACAGATGGAGACATGGGGAAAAGACTCGATCAGTGGAGGAAATATTGAGCAATACATAGAGAGCAGACTGCAATAATATTAACAGAGGAATAACTGCAACACATTTTTATTTCATCTGTCTGTCTATCCTCTCCTGGACCGACCAATTGTCTTTTCCCAATACCTTTGCTTTGGTATTACTATTCCTCTCACCTCTTCTGCTAAAGCTACCAGCCATCTATCCTTATTTTCTGTTTATTTATCCTTCTGCTCTGATGTTTTCTATCTTGTCTCAACTCTTACTTCCTATTCGCCCTTCCCTTTTTCTCTTCTGATTTTCATATTCATCTCCATTCTACATTTTACCAACTGTCCGTCCCATTCTTCCAGTATTTTCTGGATTTTATGATATATACTGTATATAGAAATCTTCTGTACTTGCAATACTGGTCTGGCGCCAACTCTGTGTTTCTTCGATGTGTTAAATCTCCTGGCTATATCAGTCTGTATACATCTTTGTAAATGTTTGTGATAGATGTTAGCTTGCACCATCAAAATCAGTTAAATTAATTCACTAGATAGCCGCATCTGTAATTCATACATCCTTCTGGTGCCGCTTGGTGAAATCAGGACTTCATTATTACATTCATTTTTTACTGTGTCTTAACATCATACTGCGAACATGTTGTGCTTGTTTGAGTCTGTGTTGAACTTGGCCGCCTCCTGCACATAGCCGCCTGTCAAATCATGCTCACCGGCTTTCCCATTTCTCTCGTTCTAATTCAGTCCTCCTCCGTCTGTCTCCCCGTTCCTATCTCTATTACTACTTCTTCTCTCTCATTCCTCATCTCCATCTCCATCCTTATTCTGCTTTCTTTTGCTACTTCACTCTCATTTGCTCCTCTCTGCTCTCTCATCTCCATCTCCATCGCTCCCTCTCAGCTTGTGTAAGGTCCTAGACAGCAGAGATAAAGCGTGCTGCTCTCTAGCATTATCAAGCCATCCGTCCACTAACTGCACACAGCTGTTATTACAGCCAGAGTACAAGAGACAGAAGGAGAGAGTGCCGATCACTTTATCGTGCCCATCTCTCCGTTTCTCTGACATCTCTAGGCTTGGATACTCCTCCTGTAGTTGTTATGAGGGCAGCAGGAAGCACATCAGAATGCTAATTTTGTAAACAGAACATACCAGGGGATCTCAGACAGGATTTGCATTTGAATCAGTAAATGTCAAAGATTTCCTGAAAGAAAACCGATGCTGAAGTTGTGGCTCTGTGCAGAACACTGGAGAAGGCATGTTGCTAACACTGACAGGATTGTTGCATACCTTTGCTTCCCCACAAAGACCACCTGGTCTTAAAGAGGTGTATTGATTTCACCATATGGGGATTGTCATGATGTCTTATCATCCTGTCTTGACATGACAAGACATGAAATTAGATGACACTTCTGTTGTTACGGCATGAAATGACACAAAACATCTCATGACACAACACATACATGACATGATTTGAATCATCTCTTATCTTGTCACAACAGGTGCATCTTTCATTGTTTTTCTTGACTTATCCTGATGTGAATGACAACATATGCAATGATATATCCATTTATTAGTTTGGATGGCATGGCATGAGTTGAATCTACATGTTTTATGATATGACATACCATGACATTGTATTGTTATGGCATGACCAGTGACAGTATAAAGAATGGACAGCCTGAGTGATATCACCCGTAGGTTTCCAAAACACCATTTTGAACCTGAACATATGGGAAAAACAAAACCTTCTGTAACTAATTGATTTTGTAGATGAACTAAAAGTATTTAAAGTTAATAGCCATATAACCTGGGTTCAGTTCAAAGACCCAGCTCCTGATTTACAGGTTACTGTATATCCAAATCTTATGGTCACACTCTTGAAATGACCATAAGAACAGGCACGAATGGCTAAAGGGACTTTTATTGGCTGGATATCTCTGTCGCTCTGCCACTAGGACATCAGGGACAAGTATGGAGTACAACAACTGCTCCTTTAGCTTGAAAGAATCGCCTCCCCGTGGAGGTTTTCTGAGAGGAGACACAATGACCTACAGCACACTGGATTGGACAGACTACATATCCTAACTGACATGGGAACACTCAGGGATCCCCCAGGAGTAGTGGGTGGAGAGTGGTACATGGGCTACTCTGCTGCTGGCACCACAACCTGACCAAAATGTGTAGCAGGAAATGGATGGATAGTTTTCAGCTAACCATGTGAGAATATGTTGTGTCTTTCCAGCCACAAAATCCATATTAGGTTGGTTTTGGAAAGCCTTGGCAAACAAGATTTAAGCTTTGTTAGAGCAACATTTAGACACGTAATGAAATCAATACAAGTAGTGAAGGCAGGTGGAGTGGAATAACTTGTAGTGTGACACTTCCCAAAAAGATTGTCGCACAAGCTTTTTCCACTGTGAGAAAACATAGCCTAACCAAATTTACACTGTCACACTCATAGTCATTAGACACTTCACACCATTACACCTTCTCACCTCATATTGAGTGTTGCCATTCATACACAGTTTAACTACTTTTTTTCCTCAAAAGTAATTTGCACTTAAATTGAGGTAACACAGGAAGCATTCATTTGAGAATTCCCACATGACACTAAAACACTGCTAATGTAATGATTGCTGATGCTGATTATTCCAGGACTGATGCAGCTTTAGGTGTCATGGCTCTGTACAACTCACATATGGCTGTCCTTACAGCTTAGCAGCATAAGCATGGTGTAGACTTTGCACACAGACACCAAACTCAAAGTTCATCGGAGCCCCAACAATCATTACACGCCACATTAATGACTTTCTGTGAGCGACTTACTGGTTTGGACTGGATTTCTTTGGCATAGAGGGGTTGCAGGAACTCAGAGTCCCCTTCCAGTTTCAGGCCCTTCTCTGTTATTCTGAGGTTGCCCATGCCGTCCTGTCAAGAACAAAGACACACTCACAATTAGTTCACATTCTTTTCTGGTGTTTTTAGAGCAAGTAAATGTCAACCGCTCATGCATTTCACACATATCATCAAACATAAATAAAATGCAATTTCTTTAAAAAAAAAAAAGTGATTGAAAAGATGAGACAGAGTTTGCTGCACCAATCTCCTCAGACAGGTCAACCATATTCTAATAAATAGAACGTTTCTGTCATGTTTCTGGTTCAGCCTCTAAAACAACAACTCACTGTCTTTGTGTCTTCCTTCACTGGGCTTTCTGACAGCACAACAAGGTGACAGAAGAAGGTAAATAAAGGTATAAAAGTAGCTTTCCTGAAATCCATGGCATAGTTCGCACACTGTCTTAGTATGGAAACTTTGGTCATGTGGTCCAGGTGGCTTCTTATGGCCTTCTTGATCACATGCAACCTGTTGTCACGTGACCAAAGTTTACTTGGTTGAAGTGATTACTGAAAAAGGTAAAAAGTGAACTTTGGGTGTGTTTCCAACGCCATTAAGCAGGCATTAAACAAGTTACAGAGTTTTATGTTTTTTTTTTATTCATTATTTATTTATTTATTTTTATTTTTGCTGCCATCATCAACATCAACATGTGCAGCAGTTGTGGCCAAGCCAAGACTTGTCATAGTATTCCTCTCATGTATTTCCTGCCAATATGGTGCAGAGCCATGAACACAAATCTCTGGCTGCATTCAACACCTGCCATTTTATTTTCTGACACCTGCAGTTTGATCACAAACACCTGTTATTTACCTGTGTGTCAAGACAGCTGCATGGGGAAAAATTAAACTTAATATCACACACGCCTGATGCCGTGAGGAAAGATGTTATTTTGTGACACACTCTGAGATCACCAGCTACGGTACAAACTCTGTACACGAACCATATTAGACTCATTAAACTGTCTCCGTGGTTTACCAGCAGCTCTAATATCATTTAATCTTTTTTAATGCAGTGGTGGTGGTTCAAACTTGACTTCAGCAGTAAGATTACAAACAGCTCTATTGGCGAACATGATGGACGTATCCTGTATATTAAAAGAACCCAGTCTCATACTATTAGAAATTATTATAGATTGAACAATGTGCTGTATTCAGTATTCAGATAATCATGCCAAGATTATGTGAATTTTGTGCAATATTGTATCTAAAACATTAAGTTTAAGAGTTTAATTGAAACAAAATAACACCATAAATTGTTTTTCTAAGTTGATGTAAAATGTAAAAGTATATAATAATGTAAAGACAATGATCTAACAACAATTCAAAGTTAGCCCCTCCTTCCAGGCTCAAAGAGTCGGTGAGTTTGAAATTGAATGAGGAGAAGGAGCTGCGTTAACGTGAACAAACCAGCAAATCAAATAAATCATTATTTTCTGATTTTTTCGGTTTTGTTCTCAAGCACAAATAAACATGGCCGCACAAACCTGCTGAAACTGTGTATTGCCGGACTTTGTGTGAACAAACACATGACACAGACAGAGAATGCTTGTTTTTATAGTCTCGACCTGAAATCATTGCCAAAAAGACTGACGCCCCGAAAACATCCTGAAGAAAGCAAAATAGTAAGAAAATAAGAAAATTCAGGCCAAGAACTCTTAAACTCTGTTTTACCTTTCCTTAATTAAGATAAATGTGGACTGATTCTTATAATTATTTACATTATTATTGTTTTACAGTCACGTATCACACAAGTTTCAGTGGTTTACAAGACAGGTGTTATATTGCCATCCACACATCGCATGTCGGCCATTTTAGCGGTCAGTCAATCAACCAACAGAATCTTCTAAAGTTTGGTTTGAACTTTTTTCAGAATAAAACCTCCTAACATTGCTGTTATTTGCATTTTATTTTGTAGGCAAAATCAATGAAGACAAAGTAATTCCTGCAGGCAACTGTTGCCACAACGAAGGTCTGTTTCAGCACCAGGCAAGATTTTATTCCTGTCGGGTCGCTTTAGCAACGTAATTATAACTTCAACAAGAAATATGATAAGACTGAGTTCAAATTACGTCCTTAACTAATTTAAAATGAACTTTTGTATTTTGTTCTTAGTCTTGTTTACTTTTTCAAACAAAGACCCACAGGATACATTTAGTTTCTCTCTCTCTCTGGAAGCCAACCTAATTTAAACACAGCAAAACACCAAACGCTTACGCATGCTGCATTTGGTAAATTAAGTGAAGTATTTTAAGGTGGCAGCAGGCATATAATATTTATTCATAAAACTGAGTATATAAATGAGTGTAGCAGCAACCCTGAGGCTAGAAAAATGCGTTTGTGTCAAGTTGGTCACTGAATGAAATTCACATTTAGTGCATCAAATACAGTCAAGGTATCTAAAATTAAGCCTTCGTCTTCTATGTGCATCATTTTTTGTCGCACTTTTCTCCCAAAATCTTATAAAAGCAAGGGAGCAACTTGTCATTCAGTCAAAGGTATTGCAGCAGTGTTGCAGATACTTCATTGTCTCAGTCTGTGCACCCAAACAGCAACAGACAAAAGGATATTAACTGGTGATGATAAGAGGAGATTTGGTGAGAGGAGACCGGCTCAGGCGCTGCTTTGATTCAGACAAGAGCAGCAAGGCTGACCCTTCACTTTCCATCCAGTCATTATATATTTTAGAAGAAATCACCCACTGGAAATATAACAGACGTCAGTGTGATAGAAGAAAGCCACATTATCGGCCCATGTGATCTTCTACTGCAAAGAATTTTCTTTTGTTTTTTGTTTTCCCACCGTCTTTTGATCCCTCGGGTTCTGATGAGCAAATGGAGATCAAGACCCCTTGAAATCTCAAAGCAACTGAGGACTGTTTTCAAGCCTCCTCCATGTAATCCTCGCGCCCCAACCACCCCCTCCTTTTGTGTAAAACATTAAAATTCTGGCACTGTTGTGGCAACGGCGGGGGGTGAGGGGTGGGGGGTGGATGAGTTCTGGACGTGTTGCGATTGTGAATTATCCCCAGGTGGAAATCAGCAGGCCTGTCAGGGGAGGCCCGGCAGACGTTATTTAAACTCAATTCCTGACACTTTGATGACGAAAATCACCTGTAAGAAAGGAGACATATATTTTCTCGTACTTGAGAGGTCCTCGACAGAATATTCTTAAATACAGGTGCTCATAGATATATTGAGTTCTGTCAGAGATTCACGTGGTCTCTCCCGCTGGCTAGTTCCTATCTTAGTCTGGATAATGGCAGAGGATGCATTATAGCTGAAAAGTAACGTTGTGCTCTGCTCTGTATCTCTGCCTCTCCATTTTGCACGCTCTTTTCTCTGTAGAGATAAAGTCGCAACACTTAGTTACAAAGAATGTGGACACTCAAAATACTCCCCTAAATTGGTTATTTTTCTGAGAGATATAACTGACAGCAGCAGCAGTATAGAATAGAAAGAAAAAAAAACTTTATTAAGGGAGACATTTAGGTGTTTTTCTTTTCACTTTTAAGAGCAATCTTCTTACAGGTCGGGTAGAGAACTGCAAATACACAATAGGATGAGGAGGACAAGTGTGTCGGGGACAGAAATGAAAAACCATTCAGGGTAAAAGTGCTCATAAAAAGTTTAATAAATGTCTGTGAAATGAAGGTAGTGTTTCCCCACACTCAGCTGCATCTATCCCCATTACTGAAACGCACTCGTATTCGGTAAATGCATAGATGCTGACACAAAGTTGATTTTAGAGGCAATATTACGGTACTAGTAGCTATAAAGGGCATTAGTGAGAGACACTCAGGTGAGGAGTGCAGAAATGCAGCATTTGATATGATGTATGATGATATATTCATACAAACAAAGACAGGAAGATGACTACGAGACAGTTTAAACGTTTTAGCATCGTAGAGAGGCACTCTTCTTTTTACTTTCAGTATTCATACAGTTTAAACATATTACTTCATCCCAGCATCACACCTTGAATTTTGACCCTCTTTCTCTCACAGTTTTTAAACGGGTGCTACATTACTTCGCATTCCCTTGGAGACACAACAATACAGCTGTTCACCATTCATGTACTTTTCTCTGTTATTTATTTATTTATTTATTTTCTCATAGTTATGTCCTTGTCATCTTTCAGTGCGCAAAGGATTGTGAGTAAAAACAGTCAGATAAGCATGCGGGCTTGAATACTGCAAAATGTCATCGGATGTGGTAAAACATCCCATCCCATTTTTGGCATTCTGCATTTGATCTGCATTCTATGATATCATATTAAATAGTATGGTAGTACTAGAGTCCTGTATACTAAATAGTGCATTATATTGGCATTTTGGCGCATTGTGATGAGATTTCTTTGAGTATCTTCAAGTGTTTCATGTCCCTTAAAATCTGTACCAACCTGAGCTAAAACGCTACGTAATCTCTCTCTCTCTCTTTGACAAGAACCATCCACCTGTTTCTCTGCTCCTCTGGTGCCACTTCACCACGTTTTGTGCAGAAGCAATAAGAATAAATGCTCTCGCGGTCGTGGTCTTTATTTTAAATCAATTTAAACAAAGGATTATGCAAACAATGACCTCCCGCAGGGGCCAGTTGGGTTTCAACCATCTGAGGTTTGTTTTAAAAGGGCACACACTACGCCTGTCAGCGATGAAGCAAAATGATTCCGAAGTGGCCAAAATGTCAGTTTAATGCTCACTTTAGAGTCAACTACTGAGTGTTGTTGAAACAGGGACATGTAAATCACCGAATAGCGGAGTGATTCTTGAAACAGAATTAGTTTTAAGGCCTTGAAGAGACTTGGCCTGTTTCAGCACCATGGAGAGAGACGCATGTACAGACGGACAAACAGGGTTTTTCCATTGAAGAAGTCCTGCCATGAACAGCCACAAACCATAAGAAAGCTGCAACTGTAACTTTGGGACATTTTACACAATTTTCTGACATTTTCTGCACCAAACAGCTACTCACTTAATCAAGAAAGTGATTGACGGAATAATTTGTTGAAGCCCTAAACCACAGTAAACCCTTTCTTATTCCTCTCCGTGATATTTAAAACCGATCCTCTGACCAAAAAGCACAGAACGTCTCCATATCATATCGATTAGATCTGTTTTTACTGAAGAACTAATGAAACGCTGCTAACTTGGTGACAAACACACTGCATGTCCTATAACTTCTGCACAATAAAAGCATCCCAGCCGGTGAAACTGATAAATACGTTTTCTCTCTATGGTCTCACTTGAGGACACAGCTGAGGGATTGAGATCGTCACAGGTCTCGACTGCCTACAATAGAGTAAACTCTTGAGTGTCTAATGAATGAGTGACAAACTGAGTTCTGATGAGAGGGTGCCTCAGTCATCCTGCAAACCGCCACATGCAATAATGACAGGAATAGTGACAGTGAGGCAAAAAGACTTGTTGCCCGTTTGACGTCACGCGTCTTCCTGTTTTTTCAGGATTCGTTTCAATGTGATGAAAGGTAAAGAGGAAACCGGCGTGCAGCAAAAGTAGGCCACGTAACGCAGCTAAAGTATGTAAGATAATAGCAGTGTGGATGCGAGAGTGCTATTCATTTTGTTCATCCGAATTCAGCTGCATCCATCAGTCAAATCACGAATCTGCGTCTTACTGAAAAACTGCAATTAGATGAGACTCAAAGCACCGAGCGCAGCTGCACTGTTTTGCACTTTTTTCTTTTCTAGTCAAAATGCTTTTTCTGTCTTTTTATTCTCTGCAGTGAGCGGCACAGCGAGGTGAGGCGAGGCGAGTCGAAGCAGCCATGAATAATTCAGGACTGCTCTTACCAGGACAGAGGCCTCTGAACACTCAGGTGTTGCCTCCTCTCCTACCCTCTCCTGTCCTCTACCTCCTTTTCCCTTCCTTTCATCTTCTTAAAATCCTCAACCTTGTTCAGTCAACTCGCCGATCATCACGTTTGGCAGTTCCTCTCGCTCCATCTCACCCCCCCCAATCTATGGTTTGTCTTCTCTCATTTTCCCCTCCTTCCGCTTCTTCTCTCTCTTGCCACCTGCTTTTGCTTTCAATCTTTCTCTTCACCTCCTTTCACCCCTTTATTCATCAGTTCAGTCGAGCTGGAACGTGTTTCGGTTCAGATGGAATAAAATTCCAAATAACTCAAAACAAACAGATTGTGATGTCGTTCAGATGGAAGTCATCAGTGTGACAATGATCACAAAATCTACTTAATAATAGTACTGAGGGATGAAGACAAACAACATATTTTTACCCACAGCTGGAAATCCAGTGATGCTCAGTCATAACATCTCTGCAAAATCTTTCCCCAGTCTGAACAAAATTTTGCCCTCCAGACAACCGGACCTTTTCTATCACTGAGTAAACATATTTTATGTATATTTCATATTATATTGAATTCATAACAATAACAGAACAGAACACCTGATAAACTGAATAATTCACCCAAACACCCAGAGAACTACTAAAAATATCAGGAAAACTCATCTCTATTATATGTATTATATATTATCATATTCACTTTGTGTTCAATTGAGTTCAATTCAGTTTGTGTTTCCTGTTCGTGTCAAGTTCTCTAGTCTGTATTATGTATTTTTAATGTTTAACAATCATACATACTTAATTGTCTTCTTTCTTATTAGATTCAGTGTTTTCTTCTCATTGTTCTATGAGCTCTTTGGTTGTTTATTTACAGAACATGGCAGAAATGGAATATAAAGTGGATAACTATGTTTTCATTAGAGTATAATCACCTGAAAATAAGAACTGTTATATTTTTGTTACCTTCAAATCAGCCTTTTATATTTACAGTCATGGTGGACTCTCTTCCACTGAGACCTCCATGTTTCTACACTAGTCCAGAGTGGACAAACTAAACACACAGGAAGGAGAGGGTGAGGCGAGAGGGCTGCAATCAGCAACTACACCGCTAGATGCCACTAAATCCTACACGCTGCCCCTTTAAGTGCATACTTTTCTAATGCAAGACAAGACTGTTTAGCAGAGAGTGAAGGCTCTGTGAATATAGTTTGTTTCAACTAAAAATAACAGTTTCATTTAGCTTTCTTTACAGAAGTGGATGAAAAGCTGAGATGTAAGCCTAAAAAACAGCTAAAACTAACGAGGTCCAATACAACAATCTGCAATAAATCTTCCATTCCTGAATGTATTTAATGAATGTGATGATTCAATAGGATTATTTTGGTGCTGTGGAATTGTAATGCATTGAGGTGTTTCTGCTGCATTGATATAAATAAGGTGGCCAAAATAACAGAAACATTTGTCAATGTAGTGCACCATGTCCCCACGTCCCTTCATGAATTATTGCAGGACTGTTGTATTGGAAAGCTTTAGTTTTTGCTTGGTGTAACAATTTCATGCTCCAAAGGCGTCCCCCCCCAAAAAAAAGTTTTGATTTTTGCAGTTACTTTCATCGTCATGGTTCTCAAATTTTTGACCATTTTTGAAACAGGAACAACAAAGTTTTCCTTGTGAACAGACAACGTTTCATCTTAGCGTTTCCAAGTGGTATTATTGTTTGCCGCTGTCACAAAGATGCGAATCGCTCTCTGTTTTCCTCAGAGCCACGAAGCTCCATGAAGAAATGATCAACACCACTTTGGAAATATGAGAGAAGAAAGAAGCATATTTGCTGCAGAGGTACGTTGAAATTGTCCCAATTTTATATTGAATTTGGGTACAGGCGAAAGCTATTCTAACAGTTTGAGTAATGTTATCGCTTCACACAAACGAGTAAGTACAGCAGGGGTTGGCGTGGCGGTTAGAGAGCGGAGTAATGTTAACAGCAAACTGAGGAGACTTTAAGTCTATATGTAGGTTCGTTTCCCGGGAAATATCTGACAGCAGATGTATAGGGAGCCAATCTAAACGTGTCATTATTCTACAGCCACTGCACTGTGCAATTAACATTTGAAGCAAAAAAGTCATCATTAAAGCACTTGAAATGTGTCTTTATGGTGTAATTATGACCCCATGTGCTCTCTTCAGTGTAGCATAGGCATTTCATGTGCTGTTTGAATCGTCAGCCACTGCAGCCGACCAGCGCCTGACTCTTTCAATCCTTTTCTTCCTTTGCTCGTCTGAAGCTGTGAGAGATTTGGACATAATTCATCGCACATATACCAGAGTTTCTCCTCACCTCCCTCTCTCCTTAATCCCTTTCTTCCTCTCTCAGCCTCTCGCTCTCTCCACAGCATTTGCTGCAACAAGGTCTAAATTGATCTACACTCAAACCAGAATTGCCTCCACTGTCACCACTCTGTTAGCTTGATAGTTATTGATAATTTATTGTGTTTGTGTGAGTTTGTGTGCTTCTCTCTGAATGTGTGCGCGGCCTATGCGTGTGTTTACCTGCTGTTTGTGGGTGTATATGAGCGCAGGAGAAAACGTCTGTCTTGTAAATAACATTTGTGCCTTCAGTTCCCTCTGTTATTCCCCGGATTTATTTGGCCCAGCTGTGCGGAGCTACAGCAATGGCGGAGGGGGGTCTGCAGCGAGGAGGAAGAGGAACAGGAGCAGCAGCAGCAAATATAAGGACTGATGTAACATCTTTGCTCATATCTGTCCTTTATCTGTATCCATCCCTGCTTCTTTATCGATATCACCTCTGCCCCTCTCTGTCTCTCTCTGCCTGTCTTCTCCCTCCATCTCCTTTTCTGAAGTCCTCAGAGAGATGCTGGGAGAGTCGCCGCTGTCAATAACGCGGAGCTCTCGGCCTGTTATTGAGCGTCTGCGTCGATAGGCATCAAACCACCACCACCAGAGGCCAAAGCGAATATAGACGTCTTGAGCGCTAAGAGAAATATTACTCAGTCTTCTTGCATTAGCGCACACCTAATCACACTTGTGCATGCTTAAAGGTTACTCCTACACAGTGCGAGTTTTTCTGGGATCAAGTTTTAGGTGTTTGAACAAGAAAGGTAACGCAAAGTGCCCACAATGTTGGGTATGTTGCCGAAGGCTGTGTCACCACTGTCAAAGTGGGAGGATATATTCTGATAGATCTCTCTTATAGCTGGTGGAAAGCTCTTACGAACAAACACGAGTAAAAGTACAATACTGGGAGACATTTTCATACACTTTTATACATAAAATATACTTGGTTTTGTTCAGGTGTTAGCTTAAGAGATATTAATACTTAGGGTTTGAGGACCTTAACCATACTCTCATAGCCATGTGCAAAAACTGAAAGCGAGAATGTTAGCGTTGGACATGAAAAAAAGGGCTGCAACCAACAACCATTTTCAATATCGATAAATCAGAGAATCATTTTCTTAATTAATTGATTAGTTGTTTGGTCCATGAACTGGCAGAAATTGCTAACAAAATGTTGATCCTAAAGCTCAACGTGACGTCCTCAAATGTCTTGTTTGTCCACAACCTAAACATATTCAGTTTACTGTCACAGAGGACTAAAGAAACCAGAAAAATATTCACATTTGGAAAGCTGAAATTGGAGATATTGGACATTTTTTTTCTTTAAAAAATGATGAATCGATTAAAAAAAACTGTTGCTGGTTAGTTTAGTAGTTGACCACTAACTGATAGATTGACAAATTGTTGCGGCTCGACTATGGTTTATGACTGTTCATGGCACGACTCAGCACAACTACTACTCTGTAAAAACCCTACTTCATCTCTCTGTCAGTTTAGTGCTAGTTAAGTCTCTATAGTCTCTAATAAAAAATGTTTTAGTTTAATAGTAATGGTTCTAACATGATTAAATGTATCCCAGGGATTTACAGAATTACCCAGTATTGACGTGCAGCAATTCTCAGCCAGGGTCATCTCATTATTCTATAAAATATTATGAAAGATGCCACATTCACATACATTTCTACACAAAGTGCCTTTAACGAATTGTCTGACCCAAAATTAATTTTGCCGGATTTGCTGTATTTCTTGGCTGCATCTGAAGAAGCCTTTGAAACGCAACTTCAGACAATCCAACGTCCTGAACTGGGACACGGCAACAGAAAAGACAAGAATGAATTTGTTTCACTCGGGGTAAAAATAGTAAAATTCTCCAAAAATCTGAACTATAGGTTGTTGAGGACATTAATATGCCAAGGCTGGCCTTCACAGGCGGATTCAATTTGCACATCCATGGCAGGCAGTCAGATACCATAACAACATTAAAATCGGAAAATAGGAATTGTAAACAATATAGCAATGTGGATTACCAGATTTAAATTACAGCCTGTGTAAATCTCACCCTCCAGGCAGCTTAAACACTCCTCCTCCAGCACGTCAGCAAATAATGACGAGAGGCTCAGGGGTAAAACCGTTTACCTGTAGCAAACACACGGCAACCGAGGGAGAAGCTCTTGTCCTCGTTTATTTTCTCATTTACCAGCAAACCTGCGTTAGCGCTTCAGATGCAAATGAACACATGAAAAGGGCGCTCCGGCCACCTGCGAGCCCTTTGCCAAAAAACACTTGGAGGGTAAAATGAAGCACCATCGAGCGGCAACAATGCGTCTCCTGCGATCCATTCCCTCTCCAATCCCGCAACACTGAGTGCTCTTTCAATCAGCCTGCGTCGTCCCTGTGTGGCTGCCAGGCGCCAACATGGCCGAATTCCAAACTAATACATTTTTCAATTGATCTGTTTGATAACAGAAAAGAGAACAGGAAAAAAAAAAGTTTCCCCACAGTCTGAGAGAAGCAGCACCTGGAGCGGCAAACTCTGCTCTCTTTCTCCGTTTCCACAGGTGATACTGCTGCAACGTCATGTTGCTGCAACACCCTGCGATGGCTATCAGTGGAATTGGCTTTGAGATTGCTCTCCACAGTGAAACCCCCACTCCTCTGATTGAGGCCCTCGACACAGCACCACATCATCCATCAATGGGATGGGAATGCAGATGGGTTGGAGGAGGAGGGAGGTTTGGAGAACCTGAGAATGAAAGATGAAAGAAAGGAGAGCAGAACGGGGGTATTGATAAAGTCAGGGAGAGATAAGGCTGGGTAAAATAGATAGATAAACACAGAGAGCAAGATAAGGGTAAAGAGAAAATGAGACCAACGATGTGTTGGAGTGTAAATGAGGCGAAAGATGAGGACTGCGAGTATAGAGTGAGGAGAGGGGGGGATGAAATCATAGAGGGTGGGAGGGGATGAGAGGCTGAGAAAGAAAGAGGGGATGAGTAGTGAGAGAGAGAGAGCTCATGTCCACACAAATGTGAAAGAATTTGAAGTCATCTTGTTCTCTCTGTTTATGTTTTTACGTCCACTTTAGGCCACCGCTCTCAAAATCTCAACGGTTTGTAAGAAACTCTTCAAACAAGCTGGCTTTGCTTTGCGTTGCAGTGTGGATGGAAACAATCTTAAAACTTTCACAAACTCAGACAAAGTGCTTTTGTTGAGCAGCAGTATGAACAGCTGCATGTAAGTTTCTTAATTCAAATTTGCATTTGGGCACAGAGCTTTGTCAGAGTTTTAATAACCCTGACAAAGAAGCCAGCCAATCCGAGGTTTTGTAGAATCGTCCAATATCAATGTACTTGTCTGCTGATATGGTTGGAAGCACTTCAGTTTAGAAATGAACTTATTATACATGAAATTCAGTTTCATTTTTAGACATGCTAACAGCATCGCTCTCTAAACAGGAATGTAGATCAGTTGGCCCACCACATTGGTCCAAACTAATATCACAGTGCCTGGGGGAAGTTGATCGCCTTTCTTCTTATGCCATCATCAGAACAATATTTTTGATATATAACTGAATATCTGCTGTATTTCGTGCTAACTAAATGCAAACATGGCACGCAACATTGTAAAGTAACGCTGTGCAGCATCACGGAGTCTCTAGCAGGGCTCTAGACTTCGTTTTTCACATTAGACGTTTATTGTCATACTAATGAAGAATGACATGTTGCGGTTGCTAGGATACTATGGTAAACTCTACAGTAGACGCTGTGGTGGTGGTGTTTTTTAGTGTAAATATAGGCATCGATGTCCGTCCGGCACTCACAGATAAATAACTTCCTGTTTATAATGATCAAAAAACAAATGTAATTCAGTTATAAACCATCATCAATGTAATCAAACCAGCAGAAATTGCCATTTATAAACAAGTGAGGCTCAAACATAAATCAGCAAACAGAATATAATTGCCTGATAGAAACCATCCGTGAATGAACCACCCAGAGGCGGCCTCTCCTAATGAAGGAGGTGTGATCAAACAATAATTGTGATGAGCTGAAAGGTAATAAAGGCCGAATGCCAAAGCCTGGAACATATAGCAAGAAAGTATAGAAACTGTGACTGGAAATGTCCGCCCTTGTTTTATTTGCTCTCATTAAATGATTGAGAACAATAACAGGAGAAGGTTACAGTGCTGCGAGTCCTTCCAGAGACTCCGTGTCTCTGCTCTCGGTGCCTGCGGCTGCCACATGTCAGTGTCACAGGCCAATAGATTTCCTATTAACTTCGTCTTCATCTGGGACGGACGCCGTGGCCTTCGGAGGCCGATGGCAGCGCAGCATCAAGGTCTTCACACCGGCAGTGATTGACGTGTGAATACACAAGCCTGCAGGCTCAGAGCGCTGCATAAGAGACGCAGCGAGGAGTGTGGATTGTACACGAGATGCCACTAGCGCCCACTGGATTCACAAACACATCGACACCTGAGGTTGGCTGTACTGTTTTTTAAATGCTGGTGGTTTGGAAATAGATGCAAGAGGAGGCATTCTGCAGGTGAACCAACAAGCTGTGTGGTTTGTGCATTGCATTTGCAAAAAAATCTACAAACCTCTCGAGTGAATTCAACCTGTTTTCAGTACGAACCACCTTGTTTTAAGAATTTGTGCAATAAATTGAGTTTTGTTTTCTTGATTCTTGTGCAGCAGTCTGCCTCATTCTGACTCATTTTAAAAGGACAAAATGCTTGAAACAGACTGATTTGTATTGGAAACATTAAACTGATGCATCTGCATTGATGTGTCGGCGTGATTTGAGGCTCAATAATTAAGTGTCTTCTCACACTTTTCACCTTCAAACATCGTGGGGACATTTAGTCCCCATATAATGAGATGTACAGTACCCAGCACATACACATACACACACTGTTATGAATAAATGTGTGACAGTAGTCAAAGTGGTGCAATTATCTCCTGATTATTAAGTAATTACTGTGGGCTAATTGAAAGCGGTTATTGTTTTTATGGTTCTTGGAGCAGCTTTGTGATGAAGTTTCATCAGAGACAGAAATGAGGTTCGGTCACTGTCACAGCCACGTCCGTCCACAGCGGCATTCAGTTTAATTAAGTCATTTGCTGCTGCAGTACAGCTGCAAGAGAAGCTGTTGGTCAGTCGTGAAAAGTATTCAAATACTTTTCTTGAAAAGGATAAGAAGAAAACATCTTGTCTCTCATGCTTCTCTCCAGAATCTAGCAAGAACCAGCTGTATAAGTATAAATGGACCTCATCCACAGGTTTCTGAAGAACCTTTAAGCACCTGAATTGTGGATTGAGTGTTTTGATATTTTTTTACAGTATTTATGCAGCACTTAGACCTCCTTTAATAGAAAAAAATTGAAATCTCACGGGAACTTTAATAAAAGAGAACCACAATGGAAAAACGCTTAACGTGAAGTAAAAGTGCTGCACTCAGAACTACTTTTCCGGGTAAAAATAAGTATTAGTAGGAAAGTGCAGAAGTTCTCATGGTAAAGAATGAAATAGTGGATTCACATGTCATGTTATAATGTTTCAATGGTTTACTGTTTGACGTACATCAATGTTTGTATTTAACCAAGCAACAGAGAACACCAGCTGTCCAAAGTAAAATTGTAATGTCACACATAAATACTGTACACTGCGAAAGAAAGAAGAATCTAAGCAGCCAGAAAGATATTGAATTTGAGTTAATTTGCTGCTGGGATTTAACACAAAACATTCAGTACTAATGCACAGGGAGTCTGTACGCGTGCATCTATAACAATGTGTTGTTGGTTTTTTATGTGTGCATGTTCAATACACAAAGTGGAGAGGTTCGATAACTACAGCATGCGTACAACTCCAAAATAAAAGTCCTAATAGGTTTTAATTGATTTAAACATTTAGCTGACGAGATTCAAAGGGATGTTTGGAAGTACAGTTAATGTAAAATGTCTAACAATGAGCAGACTCCATTTAGAAAATGCTTCACAGACTGTACAGCTGAAAGTAGACCTTGAGTTAAGATTTTTACAATCAAAACATCTAATTTAGTTTATTTCAATGCTATACAAATCCAGAAAATGTGACTTTTAAGAAAGAATGCACACTGAGCATATCATCTTTTAGTTCATATTGTACTTCATATTGTATAAATGTACAGATTTAAGTGGTTTTCCTGGATTTCATAAAGAAAATTATCCAGGTCAACATCGTCAAAACAAGCACACAAATCGTTTCAGTATTATTCATAGTAGCGACCTGAAACTCTCAGTTTCACAAAACTCTGCAGGTATCCACTTTGGATGAATCTGTTAATCACAGAAACACAAACTCTAACCCTCCCTGGAAGTCCCCTCAGCTGAAGTACAAACTGCCACTGCCGAGGAAACGCAGCTCTCCCTTTGATCTACGTCTCTTCCCCACTCCTTTCCCCTTCTAGTTCTTTGGAAGAGACAGTTTAAATGAGGTCTTTGTGCTCCGCCCGAAGCTCCAGACACCATCGAAGAGGTCTCCAATAAAAATCCTGCCCTCCACTGCACCATGTAGAAATTTACGACGCACAAACTTTCATTGAATCTCAGGGTTGCTTAGATTGAATGGCCTTGTCTTCAAGGCACGCGCCCCATCAAAGGGGCACGGACGCCTGGAAGGTCTCGCTCAGATAGATGGTGGGACGGAACAGAGACAGAAAGACAAAGACAGAGACAGGTGGTGCTGCTGACATTTTAGTTTTTCCTAAAGTTTTATTGGGGCAAAAAAGTCTCACTTGCTAACTTAAAGAGCTGCACAGTTTCCACTGAACAGAAGCATGTTGTCTCTTTGGTTATTATACAGCTTATAGCAGGGATACTGGCTTTTGACAAATGACAGGAGACCAGGCCAGGCCATTAATAATATTTATCAGATGAAATTAATAAACATTAGGATCATAGATGTGGCAGAATAAGGTGACTTCAAAGTCATAATCTCTTTTCTTGCGATGCTACCAAGCGGGATAGCTGCACTGAAGCTAGCATGTTTTGACCAGGGGATAAACTTTGTGGCTGAGAAATGAAGCCGGCACAAAGTGCTAAACACTGCAGATCCTTGAATGGCCACTTGAGGCTGGGTTATATTTTGTCACAGCTTGAGGAAACTGTTTTCAGTCAGACAACGTTACTTAATTTAGATGACTGAGAGAAAACAAAGACACCATTGGTTTTAAACAGTACTGGTCTGTACATGTATGCCACAGCTACAGAAAAAACAACTGCAGTGGTGTCCAAACTTAGGATTGAAGTACGTGTATGCCATTGCTGTGTGTAGCCACCCCAACCAAGCAGCCTGCTTGCACAAGGCTTTAAACACTGTATTAAATGCAATAATAATAATAATAATAATAATAATCTTAAGATGTGTGATGCATGTATTCATGGTATGCTTTGCCACTAAAGAACCAAAGACCAGGACATATTCGTCCTAACACTCCAACATGTTCCGGCTTTACAGGCGATAGCCTCTTTAATTGATTATCCTCACTTTAATCTCCCCTTAATCTGGACAGTCTGAAAGTTGGCTTCAGATACGGAGGTTTAGTGAGGACTCTGGTCGACGATACAGAGAGAACAGAAGTACAGTGTGGAGGTTTGGAGAGTAAACACAAATGTGTTATTGGAGTGAAGGTGCTGAGTTTCTAGGGTAAATAAATGCTATGTTAGGCATAACACCTCTAATAATGTGAAATACTGATAGATATTTGGCAAATATCCAACAGGTTCTCAATCCCAACTTGTCAAATACAGCAGCTTGGTCAGTGACCTTACGCTTCAAACTAGGTACCTCTGTAGCGTCAGTTTTGCATGTGTAAGTCTCCGTGGTGAAGTTGGCAACAAATATTATGCAACATTAGATGTTACTGGGTTTGTATGGTTGAACGGTTGAACGGCAATTTTGTTATGTTTAGGAACAGAAACAACTTGGTTTGGGTTAAAATAAGAATGTAGAAAGTTAAAAATAATTCAACATTTACTTTTGGTTTCACATGGGACAGGCACAGCAGTCTCCTAGGTGAAAGCCCTGTGTTTTGTTCTTGCTCTTTACACTACATACACCTGTCTTCAACAGGACATCAGCACATCACGCCAGTAATGTCATAGTTTGAAGTGTAGGGCCACTGACCAAGCTGCCATAATTGACAACTTCCATTTTCAATTTCCAGGGGTCACTGTCAAGTCCAGAATAATCTTGAAAAGCCTGGCATAAATCCAGAGTCCAGCATTGGCCTGCAATGCCTGGAATAATATCTAATTACAAATTTAACCTTGAAGTTATAAATAACCCTGAAAAGTCTGGAATATTTTACTATCTAGTGTTATTCCATACCTTTAAAAGGTCAAACAACTAATCAAACAAGTATATCATGACAATGCGGCACATTATCTGTTTCCCTCTGAATAAACTGGTGTGTCCTCTCAAAATCTCTGAGATCTCTCAAAAAGTGAGATTGGTGCAGCCTTCCACTGTGAATATGTTTGTCTATGTGAAGAACAGTTGAAAAAGAGAAGTTCATATCCTTGTTTTTCACTTTAAATTCCAAGAGGTACTTAAAGAAACACAAACAGCTCAGCGCCCACAGTGCTGGATGTGGCCAGGCGGGTTGGAGCTCGCTAGTTAAAGTCTCTCTGGATGAAAAAAGGTTAATAGGAAAAAGAAGAAGTGGATAAGAGAGATTTTGTGATGCTTTATCCGGGCCTGTCATCGTCTTCATTCAGCCTCCTGCGGGGATTTGGAGAAAGAGGCTTTCTTTAGCTATTATTCACATCTGAGGAAGCCAGCAGAGAAGAAAATAGAGCAATACTCAATCTGTCCACCTGTTTAAGTATTCATATATTTATATCTGTTGTCCGTATGGATTGCATTGCCATGGCGGTAATGAATTTATTTCCAAATGGGAAATATACAGATGGGCAAAGTGCCAAAGAGTTAAGTCCTTTTTTCATTTTTTTTTTTTTATTATATTATATATATATATATATATATATATATATATATATATATATATATATATATATATATATATATATATATATATATATATCACGTCTGGAATGTGTACGCTATGCATGAGAAATTTTCTTGGCAGCTACTTTCCTCTCAGTTTTGTATGCGGTGAATTGTATGTTCACTCAATGTTATCTCCCTCCAATCCCATCATCTATAAAAAAAAAAAAGAGTCGGGCAAGTATTGCTGGAAGTTGTCAGCTTTATCTGCCACCCCTGCCTTTTGATCTCTACCGTATTGGGACTTTACTGAATAGAGGCAAGTCATGCATAAACACGGCAGACACAGAAAGATGCCCTCACACATAAATCCAGACAGGAAAGTCAAAAATGTGAGCAGAGCAAAAGCAAAGGTTTAGTCTTGATGTTGTATGAAATGGCAGCACAAGTGACTTTTAGTTTTTGTTTGCAAATTTTCAAGCAAAAAAAATCAAGAAAAGAAAGAAAGAAAAGAGTGAGAAGGAGCACCTACTTTCTGATCAGATTTTGATGGCATTTGAAGGTTTGAGTGGTTTAACAATGTGTTCTTTTATTTAAAATGTCAACATTATTCTAATTTTGATAAAAAAATCTGGAGGGATGATGCATTTTGACATGAAGTTCTGCCATTTTGGGCTGCAACTGTTGATTATTTTTATTATTGTTCAAGCTATAAAACTCAGTAAAATTGCCACCACAATTCCTCCAAAGCTTTTTAATTTACAATTACATAAAGCAGAGAAAAGCAGCAAAGCTCACAGCGATGAAGCGGCAAACAGAGAATGTTTGGCATTTTTTCTTGATAAATCACACCAGTGAGTAGTTGGTTTTGAAACTTGAAAAATTGATTCATATTCTGTCAGACTATGTCACTGTGTGTCCAGTGTTATTTCCTGCTGCAAGAGACATTTATTGCTTCAGTTTACAGTAAATGTGGTGATCTTGTGATTAGGACGTCATTGCAGTCATGCCACTTTTAAGGACTCTAACGGACCAGTGTGTAGAATTTAGTCTCTCTCCTTCCTAGCCTGATGGAAAAACTACAGTGGGCACAAAATGCGCAAAAAACGCAACAAGCCCTATCAAGAGCTGGGTTACTGTAGAAACATGTTGGTTTAACATGGCGGACATTGCCATGGTAATGATAATAAATAATAATAAAACACGTGGTTAACGTGACAGTCACACATTGGTTTTAGTCTACAAAAGTACTTGGTTAGGTTTAGGAAAACATCAAGTTACATACATTACATCAGTAATGCAGTTTCGTCATTACGTAAGTCAATATAAGTCTCTGACTTTGGTGTCACATGATTCATGAACAGCTTTCTCCTGGGTGAAAGTCCTGCGTTTGTTTGACCCATCCATCCAAACACAACCGCCTTCATGTATGGACTTGCTTTTTAAACTCTGTCACCTGCAGTTTTTTCTCTTTATATGTAGCCGTCTCGCTTATAAAACTCTGGAGACACACAGGAAAAGTCAACAGCGTAGCATTAGTATAACTCCAGCCTACCTGCAATGACTCTATGCCCCACAGTTTGAGCAGCACTAGGTTATGTTAAGGTTAGAGATGTCTGCGATGAGGTGAGGTCTGGTGTGTGGATTCTGTGGTGGGATCAATGATAACGCCTGGGAGGGAGCTTGTATCATTTAAGGGTGGCAACAGAGAGACAGGAAGTGAAAGAAAGTGTCAGATGCTTCAGACAGCTCCATGTCTCTCTGTCAAACATTTTGTCTCTCATTGATAACCGCACTTTAAATAAAAGGATACAGTAAAGACGAACCACAGAGGACATAAAAAGACTCAGACAGTTTCACAGCATGGAGGGCAGTTTCTCCAGAGGCAGTAATGGATGGACCTGCTTTCATCTAAAATATATATTTGCCTCATCTTGAGCACTCGGACGTTTTGTCATTGACTCAGAGACTTGAGTTCTTTCTGAGGGGACCACCTAGTGTGTGAAGCACAAAAACAGTGCAGTCCTCCCTGCCAGGCTGGACATAATAGCAGCTCGATCAGTCGATGCTCATATTGATCTTCACAGCAGGTCAAAAGACAGACAGTGTTTATCTGCATGGAACAAGATCGCAACAGTGACAGGAGCACATCAAACAGGCAGAGAGAAGATTCCTCTTTCAAGACTTCCTCTGCCAAATGTACAACAGAACATTGAACCTTGACTTCTACCACCAAAGGTTGCAAAGCAAAGAATTTTCAAACTTTTCTAACCTCATTTAGAGTTTGTTTGCTGAAAGGAGCTTCCTGCTGCTCCAAAACTGTGAGCTAAAAGAGGCTAAAAGGCTCTGGATTTCATGCAGTTTTATGTGACTGCAATTAAATAAAATATAAGAGAATTAGATGCTAAGACAAAAAAGCTAACATAGCGGACCTTGCTAGCTGCCATACATGTGCAATATTAGCATAAATGTCATTTAAACAGTAACCCAACCACTGCAGCTTTACGACCTTGTGTTGCTGTTGAGAAAAATCAATACAAATGTATAAAAATTGAAATTAAACATGTTCCAGATTAAAATCTTTATGACTATGGGCAATTGTGTACCTTTCTATATGTATTACAGACTGAAAATCATGGGGATCGTAGTTGCAAAAACACCCTTCACACGGCAGAGATTTTGGATTCAATTTAAGGAAATATCGATCAGTGCAGCTTCAACACTGTCAACACAGGCAGTAGATTTGACAGAATGCCTGAATATACCGACACTGAGAGCTGTAGTTCGGTTGTAAATTGTTAGTTTGTCAATAACTGTTTTCTCTGGTTCATTTCTTTCAGAGATGGAAAACAGTTTTGCTTTGTTTGATTCGTGTTAATCCTAAATTCCTTGCACATTTTTCAGATGTTGTAAAAAACTTTAAATTAAATGAAAGTGGTGGAGCAATCCTCCCATTAAGACTAACACTACAAAGCTTTGTAATCCTCCGGGAGAAACCCTGACCTCTTCCTCTGCTCTTCTTCTGCTGTTTTTTATACCTGTTAGAGTATCTTTAGACGCATCTCTTGCTTAATATCCTGCCCTCTTTGTTTCTCATTCTACTTTTTAAGCTCTCTGCCCTTTGCTCTTTGTCATTTCCCTTCGGCCTCTTTCCTCTCAACCTCGATATGACCCTCTTTCCATCTCCTGTGCTTTCATCTTTCATCTTCTGTGTGGAAAGAAAACAGGACGTTAATCAACCAGATTCTTTTGTCCAACAAGATCGTCAAGTCAGAGAGTTTTGGGATGGTTCTCATATAACAAGGAGGCTCAAGGGTCATGTATCATCAAATCCTCTTGAAGTGCTGTCGAGTAAGACTTTTGAGCCTTCCCTCGTGAAAAAAAAAAGTGCTGTGTAAAGCTCATTTCTGGAAAAATAGCCTTCAAAAAAGGAAGGGTGATGTAACCCAGACCGTTACCTGGGAAGCATAACACCAAACAGGAAGAGTGTAACCCTGTGAGACGGAGACACCTTTTGAAGTGTAAGTCAGAGGAGTCTCATCTCTGGAGTTTGGATCGGTGATTTTGATGAGCTTAAAAAAAAAGATGCTTTCCCACTTGGTGTAGCCGTAGGTTTTTTTTTTGTTATTTTACATAGGAAAAGCTGCACACTCACTTCATTGTGTTCATGTTAGCCTTTTGCCCTAACCGATCAGCAACAAGCAACATATGGTTCAATTTGCAAAACCCAAACAGCTCTGACCACTTTCTAAAATGGGTGTTGGCAGTCCAGGCTTACACTCTTCTGTCATCATGCAGAGCTGTGTTATATGCTCAATGTTCAGGATGCGCACAGCCACACATATTACACAAGGGCTGTGCCTCCTCCTCATGTCAAAGCAGGTGTGAACTTTTACAACTTCAATGAGAGGAAGCAGAACTTCTGGTGATGAAAATGAAGAAACACATCATGAGAGTGACTTGTGAGGTAAACTTGTGGTCTCTCTGAGTTTTAGGTAAATGATTACCAGTAACGTTAAGTTGCTTTTCTTTATTCTGTCTGTTCTGTGACTTTGTGGCTGACACAAGTGAGAGTATAACCCCTAAATTCTACCGGGCATGGCTCTGTGATGACGCTGTTTTGGTCCGTTCTCCAAGTTAATCAGATGTGAGTTTTGTGCTGTTCTGTATTACTAATATTAACAAATTGCCCTTAAAATTCTATAGCAGGGTGGGGATAACCTAATCTATTTCATTTCACTGCAAAATGCCACAAAAAAAAATAAAATAAAAATAAATAAATAAATAATAATTATAATAATAATTGCATACATTACATACCTGTTGTGTATATCTGGTTAGGTTAACTGAGCAGGAAGTGATTTCATATGTGTTTGCATATTTGGTCACAGGTCATTATGTCACAAGCGGGTATGAAGGACCTTGCTTAAGGTTATGCCAGCAGTAGTAATTATGGATAGGGAATGCTGGTGTTTGCTCTGTCAGGCTGAAAGTAATGACTTTCAGGCTACAATCATTTAATCTATTTCAACATTAGACACCTGATGCCTCATTAGCAGAGCATGTGTGTTTGTATGCGTGTGTTTTGTGAGTCATCAAGCACCAACATCACCTCATAAGTACAGTGAGGACATCTGGCTGTTAAATAGTGGAGCAGCACTCACTACAAGTTTGCTTCTTTCATCACAACTCTGTCGATATCAGACTCTGTATATTGATATTGTTCAGACCACAGCAACATGGGGTGATGGATGGATCATTACTGTAGTCTGGTTGAAAATGCTCCACAAAAGTTTGGTGCCTTCTTGGATCTTGAACTCATCTTGAACCCATTACAACTTTGTTTTAAAAATGTCTGCAATCAGCCGCTTGACTCTGACCAAACCCTCTTAGATAAAACTCAAACAATCTGTCATAAGCAATGACAGCACAAGTTTGGCACACTTTTGGAAAACAAGAAAAGTGGAAAGTAGAGAGAAGGCTGCTGCGTTCAAGTGAACAAACTTTTGGAAAGTAATTGAAATTTTGAGCAGCATCAGATTGGGATGGCAGGTGTTACAGTTGCCAGTGACCTCAGAATCAATACTGAATCCAGTACACTTGTTGGCCAGGTTCTGCTAGACCTGAGCACAGCAGTTCTTAATGCAACTGATAATTATTTCTATCCAACAATGAGTGTTCAATTCATGGACTAACTGTTTGACATTTTCCATTTTAAAATGCCCATCCAAAGGATCCAATTCATAATGATATGAGAAAGAAAATATATAGGAAAAGCTAGTACCTCTATATGTTTGATATTGTTTTTGTATTTGTTGTTGTTGGACCGGGTTTTCCAGCACAGCCTCCGTGACCAGTACAAGTAATAACATTACAAAACCAAAGTGAAGAAGAAAACCACCTCTGTAGGCTACTATATTCCCTGGCAAACTGGCTACTCCTGGTTTCAGAAGTTGTGTTCAGTCTCAGGTCCGGCTGTGTTCGCTGGAATTTAGATGTTGATGCTCATTCTTATCATTGCGCTACCTGCAATGCAGAGTTGTGGGGCATGCTCCGCAGTATTGGCTACTGTAAATGCTTGTCAATATCCACAATAAGTCCCTCCATATCTGCCTGTTTTTAGAGGAAACACGTAAATATAAGGAAGCAAATAGCCCTGTGCTTTCCATTTCATGGAAACTTTCAGCACACTGCTGATTTTGACATGCTGTTGTGTAACAGACAAGATGACAGTTTGAGCCTCCCTAACTCGCTCCCCAATGAGTTCAGGTTCAGGACTGGGCATAGGTTTTATGGTGGCCGAGGTGATTACAATTCCAGGAAAGACTGCATATTATTTATATGCAGTATGCCAGAGGGCTTTATTCCTCTCACTGTCCTTTTTAATCTTTATATGCTCTGTTTTGGGCAGGCATGAGTTAGCATGTGCCAGAGGGCAAACTGTCTGCAGGTTTTCACTCCATCCAATCATATCAGCGGGGTGATTTCACTGACGAGTTCCTCCAGTCTGTTTGAATGTGGTCTAATCAGTGATGAGTCATTTGTTGGAGTGAAATCCAGCAATTGCTCATGATTGTCTGTACAGGTCATCTTCTCAGGACACAAGACCAGATTGATGAAATCAACGACCCAACAGTAGGAGTTGGATACAAAGAATGCTTTGATGAGCTGCAATGATGAAATCAAACTGTGGAAGGTTACTTTACCACTACTAGAAAAAGCTGTTTGAACAACTAAAGTCTTTCAGAGTTTTATTTTAGATGTCATTGAGGCTACTACATTGATGTTGTATTGAGATCTGAAAACAATCACCCTATGTCCAGTACGATTTGTTGCCTTGGCACAGCACACATAGATCATAGATGGGGAATTTACAAACAAATAAGCGAGAACTAACTGTTATTTGACTGCAATGCGTATAAAGACATAAGATACTGAATCATGGAAAATAAAATTTAATTTGTCTGAATAAAGCTTCTTTCAAGGGATGAACATGTACACCATTATCTGTATCTGTTCAACCAACAAAAGTATCCATACCTCTACTAGGAATGGGCGGTGCTTGAACCGGAAGTTGACATGAGAGATCACAAGAGTAAGATGACTATTACAGAACAATTTTTTCCATAAACTTAAATAAATAAATGTGATGAATATATAAACACAACTCGGATGGTAGGCATCCCAAAAAAGAATTTCCATCATCTCAAGTACAAATATTGACGTACATGATCCATACCGGATATATGTTTCAGCCAAGTACTTCTTTCAGTCAGATTCTTCTTCTGGTGGCAGATGAATTCCCAATCCAAAAATTCATTACATTACCAATGCTAATTCATGCTTTGTACAGTGAACAATAACATCTTTGGTCTTACAATGGTGGAAACCAATGGGTTGATGGGTGGAAAGCAGATGTGGGATTAATAAATAAGATACGATAAGATATAAATGAGCAGTAACCTCTGGCAATAAAACAATGACCATAAGTTGGGCAAAGCCAATTTAAAAAAAAATAAAAAATAAAAAATCTAGCTCAAGTGAACACCATGAACAAGATAGTGACAATAGTGTACAAAGCTGTTCAGAAAGCACTGATGTTGTAGTGACTTTGTAGTGGTTTAACAAAAAAGGTAGGTGCATGTTTTCTCTCAGCTTTTGAAGGGATTCAATAATGTGATTAGTCGATTACAATTACTGAGGAAGACACTTTACATATTGGGAACGTGACCCCCTGTTCACTGCGGAGATTCTGTGTCTGGTTTCAACATATTTCACTGTCAATTGGAATGGAATGCATTTAATGTCCTGCCATAACACAAATCTTTGGAATTGATTTGCTATATATTTTCAAGTGAATATGCCAGTAACTATTTAATTCTTGTAATAATAGTGCACCCCAGATTGCTTCTATATTCTCTCTATTCTAATGTGTAATGTAGGGGGTCTGTATTATGACTTGATTACTGTGATTATATTTTGGAAATTATATCTTGCTGCAACTCCATTTTCACATTTTGGAAACAAGTTATTCTTTAACTTAAACTTCTTTTGCAGGCAGAGTACAGTCACCCACCAGCCTAATTGCCATAATACAGTACAGAGCAGTAGAAAAAGTACAAATCTTCATTCAGTTAATCGCAATCTGTCTTTCATTAAAACCCCCTGATTGTTCGTTCTTGGGCATTAAACAGCAGGATCCAAATTAAATATTTTCACAGTAACATTTAAATATCTTTGTGCCAGCAAGTTACCAGACCATTCATTGTCACTTCCGTATGTTTCTGGGTTTTAATCTCTTCATGTTTTGTAATTATGCATTTTGTTGGGTGCCTTGCAGCAAGCTAATTTTCCTATTAGGGACTATAAAATCTTAAAGTTGAGCTTTATTAGTCATCCTCTGAGCACTGAATTCAGTTAGCAGACTCAAATGTAATTAGTGTTTTTGACGGTAACTCTATTTCACACTTCCAAAACGCACTGCATGCCTATTGTCCCACACACATTATTGCTTTCATTTTGCTAAAATGAATTGCATGTGAACTGTGAACAGCCTGACAATGGTCTTGGGTTGACTTTCTCTTTCTCCGTCTGTCTCACGGCTCATTCTTCCATCTCCCTCTCTGTTGACTATTCAGTAAAGGCTGCTGGAGTTATTGAGGTTTAATTGTCCCCAATGAGAGCCAGTAACACCGATCTCATCAACAGCGTGAGATTTAATACCACTCGCAGCCAATTCTGCATTCTGTCGGCTAGTGGCAAGAATGGGCTCTTTGGATGCAACTTGGAACTAATTTATTGGGGAAAGAAGCTAGACCTGAATTAGGAAAACTGTTGGAGGCTTGACCCTGGTTGGCAATCTATTTTTTTTATTTAGTTCACTTAGATTTGTTCTCACACCCAAAGTTCCACTTTTCTACCACTTGGATGTTTGATGCGGTTGTTTTAGGCATAATTGTCACCAACACCATTGTGGCATTAGAGATAATGTATTCATTAATTGGTCAGATACTTTTTTTTTTAAATAATATGATATATGATAAGATTGTTTAGATATTAAGATCTAAAATCAGTAGATATTCAGTTTAGAATCAAATAAAAATGATAAAGATAAATCATTAAAAGTAATTAGAATGAACATGTATCACTGATTTAAGTTAGCCATTACATTTAAAACAGTCCCAAAAGCGAGAATGGGAAGAATTTCTTTACTAGTTTTGCAAGTCACATGCAAGTCCAAAGTCAGTTTTATTCAAACTAGATCTGCAGTCAGGAATGATGAGTTGAGTCACTGCTGACTTCTTTTTTAATAACATAACTGTTCATAGTTAGGCTGGGAATATAAAAAAAATAGCCAAAAACCAAGTGAAATATAGAGTCAACAGAAATCCCTCTCTCTTGAGTCGACTCAAGACTGTTTTGATGACTTGCAACTTGAATTAACACAAAATATACAAAACCAACGAATTCAGATCAGATCAGATCAAAACTGTTTAACCATGTTGTTAATGGATTAAATCAGAGGTTCTGTTATGAAATAAGGTTAAAGAAATGATTTAACAGATGATAGTCATAGTTCTTCTTTAACCCAGATTCAGGATCAGTCAGAAGGTTCATGCCTGAGGAAAACACAGATAACTGGGCCCTTTGAAGCCAATAAACACCACAGTTTCATAAATATCACATTAATAATATAGCAATATCATAGCCTGGCAACCAGTAAAGATATGCTAAAATGAGGATGAAGTCCCTTCTTTGCACTGTAGTCAAAAGCAGTGATCATCATCATCATCATCACCATCATCATCATCATCATCATCAACCGCCTCTGCTCCTCCTCCCACTTCTTCATCTTCTCTTTGTTTGACTTCTTTTTACCCACCCTTTTCTCCATGAGTGAAACTGTGCGAAAGCTTATCAATGTTGCTCGGAGGAAGGCAGGCTGCAATCAGAGGGAAAATTACTGCTTTTTCTCTTGTCACTATCACCAACAATCCACAGAAGAGGCAGGGATGTTTATCTACCAAGCGTCTTCAAATGCATTCTGACTGAACCACTATCTTCAAAGGGAAAATGGTCTTGTATTGTAGCTTGTCCTTTTTTTCTCACACCCACACAAAATAGAAATAATTGTGTAGATTTTCATGAGAAAAGGGGATTGGACTGAAAAATTCAGAGCCCCATATTTTGGAGAAATGCAGCCTCGTGTAAGTCATCAGTCGATACCTGAAAAATACTCTTATCTTCATAAATGACTTCAGATGGTAGTAGTTTCATGACAGATATCTCATTTTGGATTGTAACCTCTGTTATTTCGAACGACAGACGTCTTATTGAGCTTGTTTTATGATTTAAAATCAGTTTCTAGGTCTTTATGTGAACAGGACTATCGAGCCTCCTCTGGGAAGCTGCAATAATCAAACTAATTAATTAATTTCTTTGTCATAGTCATCATTGGTGTTACAGATGTCCATAGGCATTTTTGAATATCCCTTACTTCCTTCTGAGTGCTGACAAACACAATTGGTTGTGTTTGAGGGTCTGTCATGCAACTGAACTCCTAGATGAACAAGAAAACGCTCAAGACTTTAAACAAAAACCCTAATCTTGATCATAATCTATAAAAATGTCCGTAGATATTTCATTTTTTCATTGGTGTAGGTGTAGAAGTAGATGGAAAATGTGAAAAACTTGGTCAATGTCTGTCCAGAAATATTTCCTAATGACCTGACTTCCCACAAAATTACATTACAGTTTGTTTGTTTCAGTTCGCCCCGGCTCCAACAGTTCCCTCATGGCTTCCAAGGCTCTATAACACATCCATGATCGCTCTACACAGATCTGATGTTACCTTCCACTCATTAATACATGAAACAAACACAAGCGGCTGTGGCTCGGAGGTAGAGCGGGTCGTCCACTAATCAGAAGATCGGCGGTTCGATCCCCTCCAGTCTGCATGTCGAAGTGTCCTTGGGCAAGATACTGAACCCCAAATTGCTCCCGAAGGCTGTGCCATCGGTGTGTGAATGTGTATGAACTGATGGCAGCTAATGCCATCAGTGTATGAATGTGTGTGAATGGGTGAATGAGATATGTCCTGTAAAGCGCTTTGAGTGGTCGGAAGACTAGAAAGGCGCTATATAAGTACCATTTACAAATGTAATATTTACATCCTGTTTTCTACATTGTTTTTCACGTCATGTTGGTGTGCTTTCTCCTTCTGGTTTTCTGACTCAAGAATTGGCGCAACTTCCTGCTCATCTCATGAATCAACTCCTAGTATTCACATAGTAGTAGTGGTTAGAAACAAGCATTCGTTTTCTTTGGCGACACACTTGAATGGAAACACGGCTAGACATTTGTAATAAGACTTGGAACTTGGAAAGCCTTTCTCTACAGTCTTTGGGTGGCTCTCTTCAAATGTTTAGATATGAACAGTGTTTAAAATAAAAACGATCTGATGTGATTGTTCAGCTAACGATGACTCAAAATGATGATTCATGAGCTCACTATGGAGTAAACTACTGAGCATTGACTTGGTAGAGAATGCTGGTGAATAAGGGAATAATAATAATAATAATAATAATAATAATAATAATAATAATAATAAGGGAACATTTTAGATACAACTACAGGGTGAGCAAAGAAACAAACAGTCCTAGTAATTTACTTGAATAACGATTTAGAGGTTAAGAGAAAATGACACCATTTTAAGGCTGACTGAAGCCTCTCCACCTGCGACTGTACCGGCCCGAATCACTCCACAGTCCAATAAACCAGCACAACATGCACCACAGCTCTGTGTGTGTGGGGGGGTTGGTCTATGACAGAAACACAGACTGACAGTGTTGTGTGTGTGTGTTTTTCTGTGTGTGTTTGTCTCTGAACCATAAATATAGGTGGCACGCCTCTCTCAGATTACAGGAGGAGGTAAACATCTCAGCAGCTCTGAGGTCATCTCCTGTCCTGACTGATTATATTACGAACCATTTCAAAGCCTCTACTTTTATATCAGAGTGTGGGTCATCACATCAAGGAGATGTAATGGTTCAAGTCCTGTTTATGGAGGCTTTGCCCTCCAAGAGCTGTTGCTATTTGGTTCACTCCTGCTGACTAAAGACTTGAAGTGATTATTTGGATATCAGCAGGATATAACATACTATTTTCATTCCTAACTTGTCAAATTGTCATGTTTGGGAACGCCTGGGTAGCGTAATGGTTTGCCGTCACATGCCGTCAAAGTCAAAGGGCCAAAGTATAAAGAACAATAAAGTCTGCATATGGAGGTTGTTGGAGTGCATGGATGGGTCAAACAACCACAGAACTGCAGGCGACTACTGTTCATTTTATGTGAAAACAAAAGTAAAGTTGACTCCTTTGGTTACTGTAAGAGTTAAACCCTGGGCAACTCGACTTCCGTGAAGATGGATACGAGGTGAAACATCTTCACAGACCTACAAGTTCCGGTTGGCCTGGATTTAACTCTCCTCAAAGAAAGATGGCTTGAACAATTGAGAACCTTCACAGACTTCTTTTGCTATTTACATAACGTATATCAACATTATGCCAAGTGAGTAATAAGAAACAAGAATATTTTCCTAAACCTAACCAAGTATATTTAGTTATTGCAACCATTTCCCAACATTAACCATGCAGATTTATTTTGGACATTGCATATTTATTCTTGACTGTGGAGCTGTGCACGTCCAGAAATTATGCTAGAGGGGTACCTACAGCATTATATTTTGAAGCGCTGGGGCACTGATCAAGTGGCAGTATTTGACGAGATGGGAGTGAGAACATGTTGGATGGTATCCCTTGGCTTATTATCAAGTCAGAGTTGGTTAAAATATGAATTCTTCATCAGGGCCTCATTTCAGTGCGCAACCAAGCGGCTCACCTTTTATTCCTTCTTCAGTGTTGCTCTCAGAATGTGTTTGAACGTTTCCCTGTCTACAGTTTGTCAGATAAGGTACATCATAGATCCAGATTCTCTCCATTTGGCTGGAGGCTGAAATCTCAAAGCCAGATCAAAACCTGAACAAAACAATAAAACTATCTGCATGCAACAGAAGTAAGAAAAAAAAGTATTTTGTTTTGGATGAGCTGACCCTTGAACCACTTGAATACCAAGCATATTGAGAATTCTCAGGACAAAAATACAACCTCAAATATTCAATTTTTCCTCATTGAGTCTAAAAAAAATGACAGCAGCTCCCACTTCAAATTCACACACATCACTATGACCTTGCCAAATTTCCTGCTGAAATCTGTATTCAGTAAACCGGCAAACATGAATAAACAACATCCTGACAGTGAGCTTTCGGGGAGTTGGTGAAAACTGATAGTTTGGCTGCAGATGGGAAGGTCAGGCTCCCCCGCTGGGGCCAGAGAGAGGCAGAGCTGTTGGCCCCGCTTTGGCCCCCTGTGGGACTCTCAGGGGGTGGGATAGAGGCTCTTGGAGCTGCTGCAAACCTCCTGCGGGCTTCAGCTCTGTCTCCCAGGAGCAGTGAGCCATATCACGCAGTCACAACAGTTCACCTCACTTTGCTTTAAGTACAGGCTCCAGTGGGGATACCTGATACAGAAGATGGAATGTGTTTTTTATCCCCCTTCTCCCCTTTATTAATCTCTCTCTGGCAGCAGAGAACCATCCCCAGTTGTTTGTCCTGTTAAAGTGCTCTGAAGTCACAAAGTTAACTCTGTGACGTTAATGCTGTTTTATAAGTCAGCTAACTGCTATAAAGAGCCAGTGTTGGTCATCTTACTTTAAAAAAGTAATTAGTTACAGTTACAAATTACTTCTGCCAAAAAGTAATTGAGTTAGTAACTCAGTTACCACACTGTAAAAGTAATTAGTTACTCAGCAAAGTAACTGTGACGTTATTTTTTACGTTCTATAACATCTTTAACATCAAAGATGTTTATATTAACTGATTGAAGAATAAAAACACTATATACAGTATTTGCTCGTTGCTTGTTGTTTTAACAGAGTGGCTCTGTCTCCTTCGCTGGAGCTCACGCTAGCTGCATTTGGGCTTGGGGTTGGGTTAGCAGCAGCAACAAGTGTTGTGTTAGCATGTGTAGATGTGAGGTGCTTCATAAGGTTAGAGTTGCTTGCGGCAGACGTGGATAAAATCTTTTTTCCTGGGCATAGCGTGCATGATACATATACATTCTTGCCTTTAATTTCAACGAGGGAGAAGTAGTGCCGGTGTCGTGCCAAAAAGTGATTGTCTGCCAGAATCTGATTTCCGCCCGCGGGAGTGCGCACAGCAGTGTCTTCGACACGTACCTTTGTACGTACCGAAGTACCTGAATAGAAATCTGAATTTTAGTTGTAATGGTCCTTTAAAAGAATTCCAAGCTGTCTTGTGAGCTCAGATCTTTATATTATGAAGCTCCAGAATGAGATCAAGTCATATCTAGGCAGAAATCACCTTTCATTAACTGTATTTGGCCTTCAATCAATTTTTGGCAGGTGAAAATGCCAAATTTTAGTTGTAATGGTCCTTTAAAAGAATTCCAAGCTGTCCTGTGAGCTCTAGATGTTTATATTATGAAGCTCAAGAATGAGATCAAGTCATATCTAGTGACTAAATAAACATACAGACAATGTCTTGTACGTCTCATTTAGTTTGTCACTTTCTTTGTTCATCCATCAAAAAAAATTAATTTATGGAGCGATAAACAGATTTCCTAGGTAAAAACTTTTGACTCTATGTCAACAAAATGCAACAATGGAAATGTATGCAAACTAACATTTCAATTAGATAATGGCTCATTTAAACAAAACATTTCAGAGAACCTTTAATGCAAGTAATGAACTGGCGAAGTTTCAGCGTGATATACTTTAGTTATTCATCTGCAGTGTCGCCACAGATTTTCTAAAGGGGAGGAAAATGGAGCCAGTCCCGCCTCTTTCTAACCCTGGTTTGGAGACAGGGCTGATAAGTTCAGCTAGTCAGCTACAAAGCTGATGCTCAAATGTTCACAGCATTGAAGTCTCACCAGTACATGAGCTCCTGCCTCACTCCAGGCCGCTTTTCTGGCTGTTGAACAGACCAGGTTCAGTGTAGTACCCGGAAAAGAGAGAGCAGCCGATACATCACCCCCCCCCCCCCCCCCCCCTTTCTTTTTGCTCATTACTACACAGACTGTAGACCGCCATGTACATAAGGTGCAGCCAGTTTAATCTGTCTCAATCGGAGAGCCCTCGGCTGTCTCTCCTGCCACAACGAGCCTATTTAACATGATGGGAAGCTGGAAAAGCAATTCGATGAGCTGTAGATCTCTGGAGACAGAACATACACACCCAAGAACTGAATACACGCTCATACACACCTGCACGACAAAACATATTTCATTTTATCAGACACTTCTTTTCCACTATTGGAAACCTTCTGCAGACCTTTCAGAAGACCATTTCTTGTATTTATATGGCTGTATTTTCTAACTGAAAACAAAAATGATTTGGATCACTCTGGAAAGAACCAGTGGCCCACAGGGTACACCAGCTGTATTGACATTGTGTGTTTGACAGCTTAATAAAAAACTAGAACAGGGTGGCTGCTCCTAATTAAGCACAGTCCTAATTGGGAGCATTTTAACCCCTTGATTTTAAATTAATGGGAATTCTATTAACTTTGAATGACTTTTCTGCCCTGAGTTTGCCAAACTGTCCTTCTTACTGCTACTGCCTAAGGCACTTTTTACACCCTTTTTTTTATGCTGAATCAAGTGTCCTTAGACTAACTGTGATTTTGCTGTGAAGTAAACTGTGAAGTATTGTTTTAATGAAATATTGATAGAAAAATGGACAGGTGGAGGACACTTGTTGAGCTGAGGTTTTTTCTGCAAAAATACCCGGTTAAAATGCGTCTAAGACACGATGCTTGAGTAGCGCGCCAGTATAAATGTTCATAAATGTTTAAATGTTTAGCATTGCACTCAGTCTGCCATATGTTGGAGCTGCTCTATGTGGGCTAACAGTGTCAACAAAAGTAATTAATCATTTCACAGAAGTGACAGTGTTTTCAATAAAGCAAAGAAATTTCAAAGTAAGGTCTTAACCCGTGTCATCATCCATGGACTGACAGTCATAATGAAAAGCGTTAAATCAAACAGCATTTGAAAAACACACGCACTGTATGTATGACGTGTATTTGCCTCTAATCCACAAGGCCGCAAAAACTAAAATAAAACCTAACCTAAATAAAAACAGAGATAATGGACCTCTACAACTTTTAAGACATGTAAACTACATAAACCACAGCACAAAACAAATTCTAGCATTGTCCAGTCATTTGATTTGAAAGTCATAATTTGATTTGTCAACACGATCAACTGCCGTTTTGTATGAATATGAAATATGAAATCCCAAAAGGTAAATTTACATAAAGGATAAAAAAAACAAACAATCAAACCAAAAGAGACCATATTGATGTTTGCATCCATTCAGCTATAATATGCCACTGTCTCAGCTCTTATTTTGAAAGTACAGTATACTGTAAGGAGGATGACCCTCACTTCCAGGTCTCATTGAACAGATTATCAAGCTCTCAGTTCATACTCAAGACAGTAAAAGTGAGAATTAGAAGCGTTCATAATTACGTGAGTGAAGAGAGTGAAGTTAAGAGAGAGTTAAGTGAGAGAACTCTTTTACCAAGAGCCACATGCAAATACAAGTATGTATGTGTGTTTGAGGAAAAGGTACGAGTCAGGTGCACATGTATGTGTGTGCATTTGTGTCTCACATCACTGATCACACTTTATCCAAACTTTCACATGTACACGAGTGCATTTGTACACGTCCTCCATACAGTGAATGAGTCCATGCACGCACAATTTAATCAGGTTTGCCTGGTCCTGTTAGTGTATTTGTACGGGTGCTTGTTTGTGTGCTCGTGTGTGTGTGCTGTGCTCACAGTGAGTCACACACTTTACATCAACTGATGAGATGTTGACCCTTGCTAACTTAGCTTTTGACACATATTTTCATAATAGCTCAAAATACAAGTGAAGCGCACGGCCTCTGAAAGGAGAACATGCCACGCAGTAAAGTGTGTGAGCGCGTCTGTTTCTGGTCCAAAAACCTGCAGCTGCATAAAGAGGATCTTATCATTTGACACACTGCTGCTCACATTTTTTTAGAAAGGAGATTATGTTTGTGGTCATTAGAACCTGGCATGAAGTTGGAACCCTTCAGAGGCAGCCTGGTATCACTAAATAGTGCAAGAATAAAACACCAATGTGATTTTGTGTGTTATCGCAACATATTTTCTGATTTTCACAAGTCGTTTCATTATATTGGCCAGTCAGCGTGTCATTTTTCATGTGAATGTCAGACAAAAAAAAAAAAAAAAAAAATGTCATGTGTGAAGAGCGAAAAAGTCTCTGTATGGAGGAGGTTCAGTGGATGAATGGAAAGTCAAATACAGAAATTTCACCACGTCATGTCCAAACCAAAAATCAGCTGTGACTTATTTTAAGTTACGTACATAACTTACATAATATATTTAACTTGAGTAACATGATATTTTCCTACACCTAACCGTGTAATTTTGTTTCCTCAACCTGTTACTTTTGGTCAAACAAGGGAACACAAGGGACCCAAATGTAGACACCAGGAGGCCGAGCTGATGCAATTCAATGATTTAATTCAAAACTCAATGAGGAGGAAGCAAGACATCAAAAGTCCATAAGGCAGGCAAAGTACAGAGAAACATGGCAAATAAACAAACAGGAGAGCAAAGCACAAGGAATAGATGAAATATGGTTGAACAAGACAAACTGATACTGAGATGATGTCACACAGTCATATACATGAGTGAAGGCAGGGTAATGAGACGCAGGTAAAAAAGTTAATAAGAAATACACAAAAGCAGGAAGTGAAGTTACAGCCACGAGGAGAGGAACTTCAAATTCCTGTAGTTGCAGAAACATCCTGGAACGTTATGCTTCCTTAGCCTCGACTCGTAGATCAACAGGCAGCTACTGTAAATGTTTTAAGATGGCTGCCCTAAAACCAAACTGCAAGATTATTTAGGCATAGATGGAGACTGAAGCCTGAGCAAAAGGATGTAGCAGTCTGAATGAGAGGTGATAAAAACAATTGAAGGCCATCTTTAAAAAAAAACAAAGAGATAAAAACATGGCGGTGATATTCTATGTGCAGCAAAAAAGCCTCTCTCTGTTTGGCTGCAGAGGTCAGAGGGATTTATTGTTTTGCTGAAAGACATTTAAGCCGGGTGGAATGCAAGCCAACATGAAAATCACATTAATATTTGAAAAACTTTGAAAATCCCATCAGATGCAGACATTCTGCAGATTTGTACACTTCAAACATGCTGTGATTGCTGTACGATTTCATGGGATATGTTCATTTCCTTCCACACACACAAATACCACTCTCCCTAATGTCCATTGCTTGTCCATATTCATTATTCACACTTGTCTCTGTAATTGCAATTGGTGTAAATATTTCATCTCTTCACGCCTCCCCTGACCTCTAACCGTCTTTCTCCAAATGCTACTTGGTCGACCTCCTTCAGTTAAGTTAATTTGAATACAGGGATATCATGGATTTGTTAATATTGTTGTTTCAGTGGGCTGGTTTCTGGATTCACCTACAGAGAGCTATTGGCTGTAAACGCCAATCAATATCAATATCTCTCAATATACCAAGCCCCTCACGAAAATATGAGGAAGCAAGCAGCACTCTGTTTTCTGTTTCATGGGAACTTTAAAAACATTAGAACCCTCTGAGTGAAGTGTTCTGTCAGAACATACAGCTCAGCATCCTCAGCATGCTCTCTGAATTTATGTAGATCTCATATCAAAGTCCTGCTGTGAAGCAGACCTCATGTATTATTCACAGCAACAGTTGTGTGTGTGTTTGTGTGTATGTATGTGCTTCAAAAATGCGCATGCATCTGTATCTGACTCATCACAGGCATTACTAAGCAGGCAGAGTGTTGAGCAGACAGGTTAAGACAGACAGGGATAGTAAGAAATAGTAAAACTGAAACTCAGCAGAGGGAAAAAAGAAAGCTAGACAGTCAGAATCAGTCAGAGCTCACCTCACTGGAATCATAATCATAAATACATCTGTATTCATGTACTTTAAACTAATTACCCATGTTACTTTTATAAATGTAAATGCTCATTTTGCTTTTTAATTGCTCATAAATACTAGAATGATTAAACTGAACGTACCACCAATTCATACCTCCAACGCCCGGGGCCAGTTGGATAAAAGATGAAGAAAAAACAAACACAGTTAGGTCGTTTCCAACCTAGAAAGTGATATTTTTTTTATGTTTAGCTAGTTTCACTCATTGTGTATGATGCAATTTGCAATTTGCACAAGTGACTATCAAAGATGCATTTACTTAATTAAACTTAATTTTAATTATTAACTTTAACTGTAACTATTTTTTACATCTATTTTAATGTCTTTTTTTTTGTTTGTTTTTGTTTTTTTTGTTCTTTATAATGAAGCACTTTGTAGTTTGTTCCAGTATGAAATGCAATAAATTAATCCTTGATTACCTTTTTAATATTTGCTGATGACAAATGTGTAATCATACATCTTCCAATGAATGCAGAGAGATGCATGTTTAAAACAAACTGCACTAATTGGGCAAACATTGGTGGGTTTGGGCTAACTTTGAACTTCACAAAGTTTCATGCATCTGGGCCCTGGTGTCAGTTTGTCTTCAGTGTATTTAGGAAAGTTCTTTATACTTATATTTCACTATTTTGGGATAAAAACTGGAGAAAGAGTTGGTCAGGCAAAGAAAAAGAGTGCCAGCAAAAAAAACTTTCAAGCTTCAGAGTCACGGTTCAGTCCTTTTCCGTTCTGCTTCACTTAGACTAAATGCACCCCAGATGGTGAGAACAAAGGTGTTTATTTACAAGACATAGATGAATGGTACAGGAGGACCAAAAGAAGAAGGAATGGAAGCAATGACAGTTGTATGAATTAAACGTTGTTCAATAAAGTGATAAGTAGAGTATGAAGCCAGTTCCTTTACTTTACTGTACTGCATTGAGGTCCACATGTCTCTGCTGTGTGTGTCATGTTGATATGAAACCCCGAAATCCATAGGTCACATCGTATACTTGGGCCCAGGAAGACTTGTTTCCACTCACAGTAATTACAAAATAGTTGCTTAAAAATATCCTGAGGATGACATAGTTTCAGAAATGATTCTTTGAATGACAATTTGAATTTCATGAGGTCCAGAGGAGTGATTTTAGACTTTAGAATCACCAATGACATGTACCAATCACAGTTGCAGATACTTAACCCCCTACACCCATAATTACCTACAGTGTACTGGCTAAAAGGACCATGGAAATAGTAGATCATCAGACAGTTTTCTTTTCTATCAAACTTTTCGAACAATTTGAATCCAAAATCGTGTAAGTGCAAATTGGGTAACAAACATAAGTCACTAAGAAAACCAGAGCAAATCGTAACATACATGTCATAAAGGGATTACTCCATGCTGGTCGAGCTAATGCCCCCCTTAAAAAACAAGACTATGATGACCACGTTCTATTGTTTCGCTTTCAATGGCAACTCCAATTCATCAGTGCCAATTAAAAAAGGGAAAAGGTGACTTACTATGGTGAAGTTCATGACCTTGAGGATCCAGATAGTTAGTGCCAAGTTGATCAGGATCAGGATCATCAGCAGCAGGACAAAGAAGTAAAGGCAGCGTTTCCTCCAGCCGTATATTCCCACTTTGTACACTTGTGGTTTCTCTGAACTCTGGACATTGTTCCTATGAGTGCACTGTTCTTGGGTCATCTGTGAGGAGACAGGAAGAGAAAAGGGAAGTTAGGAAGATTATGCTTTAGGGAAACATCTCAGCTATGTGCATCTCTCAAAATTGCCACAGAAATTGAAATCATTTCAACTTTGACCTTGGGCTACTGTTTGCTGACCTTTCAGTGTGCAAGAGCTGTATGTGACATAGCATAGCAACAATGCATGCAAGCAGGGGAGGTGGAGAACAGAAAGTGAAGGAAATTTAAGTCTTCCCCAAACTCACGATCTCAACAGGAAAAGTAATTCATGACCAAATGTCAGCAGTCAGATGGAGCGACTGCCAGCTTTGTAAATGGGCACATAGTTTAGGAATTGACGAAACAGTCGCTGACTAGAAAACGTTAACTTAGCGACAATAAATCCCAAAATCATGTTGGTACATAGAAATTCTGATTTGTTTTTGGCAAAGAAGAATGTATTTTTGTTGATCGCACTGCTCCCCAAATTTCTTATCATGTGAAGGCAGCTTTAGCTAACATTATAGCAACACATAGCTAACATTAGTTACGTTACTTGCTAGTTCTTCGTACTATATAGAGGTATCATTGTGTTGGATTTCTCCAGAATTCTTTTAATAATCTTATAATCAACACATTTTGGTTGAATACTCGATTCTGATTTGTGAATTACAGCATCCTATGTTCTGTCATTTCTCAATAGCAGACCTCGCAATGGACATTTAATAAGTGTACTTACAAGGCGCACATGTTAGCAGAGTTGCCTATGTACACATCCAGTAGATACAGAGCAACATACCATTCTTTTAAAATAAGGGTAAATCAAAGTCTAATATTCATTCCTCTTTTAGCTCCTATTTGGTCTTGACCTTCTCCTGAGAAAAAAATATTTGGCTCTTTAGCTGATAAATGTTCCACTACGTTCACCAGCTAGTTGCAAGCTTTATCTGTTTGGTGCTGGGCTTCTTGTGAGGCGCATTAACAGCAACAATTTACACCCTCTTTTTCTTGTCTGGCTGTTATGTATTCAGCCATTATTGGGCCTCCATGCTGGAGCCTTCTATGATTGCTTGGAGATTTGTGATGCAGCTGCAGAGACTCTGCAGAGACTGACCTTAAGATAAGAAATGGGGCACACTGAACATTAGTACAAATAACATGCCATAAACATTCCTTTCACATACTCCTTTCGTATACTGACTAGCCACTCAGGTCGTGCGCAATGAAAGATGGTTTCGTTAGCAATTGTATTGATTGATTGCCCGATAAATGGTCTATAACTCCATTATATCCCCTCTGCCCCATTGATGTGCTGATAGTGCCGATTAATGATGATTCTAATTGTCTGCCTGTGAAGACGAGGAGGCATTGTTCACTTCAAGCGCCATAATAATGGCCTAATAACTCTGTGGAAAAATACAATTTACTGTCCGCCGTGCTTTGGAGTGCGCGTCTCAGACCACCAAAGCCAATCGTTTTTGACAACCACACACATTTCCCGCTAACTGAAACAAATGGCACAAGACAGGGCCCTGGTGAGAAAGAGCTGAAAGCCACAGAGGAAACTCCAAAGCACCAGTCAGCAAAAATAGGGAAATCTCATTGTGTACGGTCGGATTTTCATTTTGGTTTGATGGGAGATGCGGAGAGATATGAAGAGGTGTCTCTTTGTGATGTCTAGGCTGATCAAAAAGATTGCTTTGAGAGTAAACAAAGCTAAAGAAAGGCACAAAACTGTCATCCAAATCGAGACTGTTCTCATCGACTTCAACCATAGCTGTGTTTTCTCCTAGGATAACTTTAAACTAGATAAAAAAAATCACCTAGAGCTCATTAGAGCCCCATAGAGGGTGCAGAGTTGCCATTTTCTGACCCCAGAAGGAAAATTTGCTCTCTGCATTTCCAACCCAAGCAGTCGGCAGCCACTGTGCGGTGCCCGGGGACTAACTCCAGCTCTAAGCCAGTGCTCTGGTCAAGGTCGGAGAATTAACCTAACAGAGAACCTAATAGGGAGAACATGCAAACTCCACATAGAAAGGCTCTACCCCAGCTGCAGTTTTAATTACGTTGTGCAGTACGAAAGCCTTGAGCCAACAGTAACTTTGCTAGAGCCTTATCAGTTTTAGTGCTAAATATGTGAAGCTTTTGTGGCAATTTTTCAGTTTCTATTTTTCTGGCTCTGACAAGGCTTTCTTTTTTAATCTCGCCTTCAAAGCTCTGATTGGCTCAGTGCATTTTTTTTTTTTTTTTTTTTTTTTTAAGGGAAAGACAAGGAGGAAAAGCAAACAGTAGAGACAATATGCTCAGTGAAAATCTTGACAATGTCTGGTGCTCACCCCGTTCTCCCTCCAAACTCATCAAACATGGCAGCTTGGTCAGTGGCCCAACACATCGAACTATGACATGCCCATTTGAAGTACTGTTTTGATGTGCTATAAGGGCAAAGTCCATGTTTTAGGGAGGTTGGAGTGGATAGTCAAACAAATACAGGACTTTAACCCAGAAGACTGCTCTGTGTCTAAAACCAAAAGTCAGTGTTGTTGCTTTTTCACTTACATTACGTATGTAACAATTTGTTAGTTACGTTTATGTTACGTAACGTTCATTGCATATTAACTTGACCGCATAGTCCTACACGCTCTAAATGTGATGCTAGAGGGATACCGACAGCATCCTACTTTGAAACGTAGAGGGCTGCTGACCAAGATGAATTCATGGCGAAGTACCCTCTGTGGACCATGAATATCTACACCCAGTTTCATGGCAATAGTTGAGGTTCATCACAAACTGGATCCAAGTAAGGAGCAAACTGTTAAATAAATTCTCAAGTCATTTGATAATCACTCAACCCCTACAAGTACCTGGGCTTGATCTCACAGTTTAACAGCAGCTCTGAATTGCTCCAGCTTTGTGTTTATTTCAGACTTTTTCCAATACAAATATGAATACAATGACAAACAGCTGTATGAGCCAAAAGTAACCCAGCCTGTTTGATCAGTGCTTTGGCAAAATCCTCAGAAAAAAGCTGCAGCCTGTGAGTGTAGATTAATAACGCGTCTGCTCCTGGATCATGCTCTCTTTTCTACAAGCACCTGCCACAGCACGGACCTTCCAAATGTGACTGTGAGTCATGGCAGACTGTGCTCGCCCTGGAACAAACCGCTGTCCTGTCCAATCACCTGTTTGAACAGGATTCAGTTCAGCTGACGGGGCTATTCTGACATTTTGTTTACACCAAGAAGTTTGATTATGAAAAACCACACACACTACACAGAGACAGATGGACAGCCTTTCCATTTCCTCTCTCTAGATCTGTTGTTCTTTTTTTTTCATTGCGAGCTGTGACGGATTCAGATAACTGACACTGAAACTGATACGACACTAAAACCTCAAAATGAAACAGATCATGTCAGTAAAATTCGGTAAGCCGGAGGCAGCAAGAAAACAGAGAAAGTCACGCAACATTAATGTTCTGACACAGAGTTTTGGAGAACAGCAAATCCCTAAAATGTGAAAAGAAAAGTGAGGTAATTCCCTGTCAAATCCCCAGGTCAATACATTGAACCTGGGGATTTCTATTTTTTATTCAATTTTTTCAAAATACTGACACTACTTTAGAAAGGTGTAGAGAAGCTGAATAATCAAGCCTCTTTTTCAACTGTTTTTTGTTTGTTCACTTGTAATGCTTAATTCATATCACACATCTAGTTGCACATTTTACAAATAGAAGTCAGTATGCCTGTAAATTGAACTGCAATCGGTAGAATTTCTACTCAGAAATAAAGCTACTGCATAATAAAAATATCGTATCAAGTGCTTTTGTGTAGCTCTCAAAAAATCACATTCCAAAAATCAAATGAAGTGAATGGAAAAATGTCATTGAGGACAAGAACAAAGAACAAAGTCAGAAAAAAAAAAAATCAAAATAAACAACAGAACACTGCAGAAGCTGCCAAGCATCTCCAGGTGTTGTGGAGATGACAGCATGAAATGCTTTTGGCATGAGAGCAACACTCACAGTGTCACCTGCTCACAGGTATGATGGAGAAGCATGTGTGTGTGCTCACACATTCATGCGCAAACATGTCATTTTAATGTGAGCCTTTACAAGATCTACACACTATGTACTGTTTGGGAATACTGTATTTGGTAATACTTTTCTAAACATCCCCCTATGTGCAAAGTATAAAGGTTTGAACCACTGGCCTAACTGTTTACGTGCATTCAAAACACCATACATCACTATGTTAAATCCATATGGACGTGGGTTACGTTAGCAGCAGACACTGAACAACCACAACAACACTGGTGGATGTTTTAATGAAAAACCAATTCATGATGATGCCTCTGCCATGACAGATCTATGGTTGAAGTTTGTTCAGGTTTAGGCACAAAAACAACTTGGTTAGGGAAAGAGAACAAACAAGGCCATGGGTAAAAAGAAACCAATTTTGACTGTCGGTAAGAAACAGGACGCAAACAGCAGCAATTATTTTGCTGTTATTGCTTTGTACTAAAACTTGTAAGCTTTGTTCAGAACCTCAGACAACTTTTTCCTATCTGACATTCTACGTGCTAAAATACAACCAATTTTTTGAAGATGGTTAAAGATAAAAGTGACATGCAAATACATGGCACATCTTAAATTAAGAAGAACTAGTTAGCTAATCCAAATTTATTGTTAACTAGCTAACAATAATAATCATTCATTAGCTAGCTAGTTACAAGCTAATGTTAGCAAGTACTACTAATTTACATTTTACAAAACTAGCATTGCCAACATTAGCTAGCTAAATGAACATATGACTATATGCCATGTATATCTTTTAACCATCGTCAAAATTTGGTAGTATTTTCAACATAGGAAAGAGAAAAGTTAACGGTGGTTCTGACCAAGGCTTGTTTAAATGTGATTGGAGCACAGAGTGAAAAGAAGCGGGACTTAGGAAGGGCCAATTATCAATAATAGAAAACCTACAAAGATCCATTTAGTAAGCAATCTTGTTATAAGATGCTAAGTTGTGGAGAGACTACTGTTTCTTTGTTCATTAACTGGTCTAAATTTATGTCTATGAGAGTTATTGTTGGTTTGCAGATTTTGCCAAGGTGAAATTGTTTTATTCTTCACTGGTTGCATTAATTAGTTAGTGAAAAGTGCTCATGGCAGCTGTGTTTTTGTTTGCTAATATGATCAGTAAAGTGTATATTTAGGTCTACAGTAGGAAATGTTTCATTGTTTGATTGTATAATGTCTATGGTTTTGTCTATGTCAATAATATGGAAAATGTTTACATGCTATTGTATACACACATAAGGCTCTCCATCTTTCTTTGAAGTTGAAGGTAATTATGTTTCTGTTGCATTATATTTAGTATAAATCATATGAGAGTGGCTCTTCTATAGTAGCATAACAAACAGACTAAACACAATAAGAAGTCAAAAATAGTTTCTAAAGTTTATTGAACGTTCTTATTGCTTGATTGGTTTCGAAACACACACACACACACACACACTGTATTACATTGTGGATCTACTTCCCATACAAAGTGACTATCATAAATTAAATAAATGTACTGCAGTAATGAAATATAACTCCTCTCTCCTCTGTGCTTTCTACACACTCTCCATGCACAAAGAGTACTGATAGCTTTCCAGCAAGCTCTTAGGCTACAGGCTGACTGAGAAAAGAAAATGGTGCTAAGCTAAAAAATGGCCACTCTCATACGAGTGGAGGTGTGTGTGTTAAGTAAGCAGAGTTGAAGAGGCAGGGAGGAAGAAAATAAGTGGCAAATTGGAGGCAAATCAAATCATCGGCCTTTGAGTCTTTTTCCCTCCACTGCTGCTGTCCAACGGTGCCTCTCGTTTAGCCAACTATTCATTCAGAGAGCCCGAAGAAAACCCAATGGTCCAAAAACAAAGTCTGTCTCTGATTAGAGAGAGAAATGAGGTTTTACAAAATGTTATTGGTTATTCCCTGTGCCAAATAGCCAGGCAGCTCCCCATTAGGACTTATATAGACAACATGTGGATCGGTACCAGGACCAGACGGCTGCTGCCAATGGATATGCCATTACTGGGGCTCACACGCCTCCAAAATGTATGAATATACAAAATGGGCGACAGCCAGAGGCAGTTTATTGGTCATTGCAATGTGTGGGTAAAAAGGGCAAGTGGAGAAATGTGACTGGCTGATTGAGAAGTTACTGAACATTTCACTGACTGTTGGTTCAGAGTGATTGAACATAATCTCTAGTGGCTAAAGACAAAAGCAGAAGCCGCTACAAGCTAACCATTAATAAGTGTTAACCATTCTTGGACTAGCTTGTGGGTTTATTTGGATGTACTGCGCTAATAGCCATGTTTGTTTCCTCCATACACAACTTTTTGTGCCTCTGTTCACCAAGTGTGTTTGTTGGAAAGTTTCTTCTGTTTATTGCTGTTACATGTGTTGGTTTTCTGTAATGAATTGTACACCCGTCTTGGCCACTAAACAGGACTGAAGAGATTGTCCTGAATTGCTCCCCACCACTCCCCCATTGCCATTAACTGTCCTGTTCCTTCGTCTAGAAAGCCCCAAGAGCAATTCTTTTTTTATGGTATGGTTGAAGTGCCAGAACCTCGGTACAAGTTTTATTTTTTTTTCCCTTTTATAACCCTCAACAACAACAGAGAGTAGCACTGGAGCAGTGCAGTGCAGTGCAGTAAAGGCATCTGATGAAACCTGATGAAAACAGCCTCCTCACAAAACAAAACTACATGTTGTTTATCCAAAGATCGACCCATTGAGAAGAAGAACAGATCACATTTCTCATAAAATAGGTACAGTATTTATGTAAAAGCACTTCTAAATGATACTAAACTTTTATTAAATATACATTTTAGAGGAGAGTGTCTGACTCATCAGAACCACGGCAACATTGTTCATTTGTTCAGTTACATATAACGACGTATAGTTTTTTGACGAGAAACCTTTAGTGGTTGTGTCCGTCAGAAACAAAAAGAACAAGTAGTGTCTGTTTTTGTAATAATCACGTATCAAAAAAATATCATACTGTGTGTTTGGTTTTGGAAGGGAATGAGAAACAACCTATTTTGTTGATTTCAAGATGCACAAATGAAAATACCTTTCACAATATAATACATATATAGACGTGTTATCTTTTACAAAGTTTCCTGTGGTTGGCGCAAATGACAGCGAGCTACCATGCAAGGTACTAGCCATAGGTAGCAATTAAGTGTCTTGCTCAAGGACACATTGACATGTGCGCAGAAGGAGCAGGAGGTCTAACCACAAACCCTGTCATTAGTTTCCAACCAGCTCTGCTTGCTGACCCACTACCAACCCTGTTTGAGACAGAGGTTTACGGATTTGGAGGTAGGGGAGAACTGAAAGAAGCATGTTTGATCTAAAAGGAATAATCCAATGAAGTCATGGGTTTTCTGGTGATCTCTGGTTTCTTTCTGCAGTGCAACAACATTCAGGTTAGTTTAATTGGCGACTAAATGGCCTGTAGGTGTGATTGTGAGTGTTAATGGTTGCCTGTCAGGCTTGTGATCTACTGGTGACCTGTTCAGGGTGTACCCTGCCAATGTCAGCTAGGATCAACTCCACTACCAATCTCCACTCCATCTAATTGATGGATGGACGGATGTAAGGTTTGGTTATCGCTGCTACGATAACTTCACTAAAACTGGTTGTCAGTCTGATCATCAGTCTGGTTCCCCAGACATGTTTGAAAGAAAAAAACAAAAGTGAAAGTTGTACCCAAGCTGTCTGTCATAGTTTATAGCCCATGCTGCAACTTTGTGCTACCATATACTGCACATCCTGTAGTTGTGTGAACTTGTGTTTACTGTGCACTGGGGGATCATGATCAACATTTCAGGTTTTATCTCTAAATGAGGATAATCTGGGTAAACTGCTGTCGTTTGACGTCGTTGTAGCCATGATGCCTTGTTCTCAGATCTTAACAATTAGAAGAAGAATGGGTACAAATACAACAATAAGACTCAAGATTTATTAAACTGTATTTATTCCACAAGATAAAAGCTTGTGTATTCATTCTGCTTGGTAAATAAAGGGTTTTTTGACCCCTCTGAGTGCACCAGCAGCTCTGCCTTTTGTCCCACTTTGTTACCCCTCATTAACACCGAGGCCACATTCTCAGCTCAGCGCTTCATTGTCGTGCGCTGCAGCTGCTTACTGGCCCATTACAGATGAGACAAGCGTGGTTAATACTTACAGATACTGAAAAGGTCACAAGAATAACAGTAAACAATTTAACGAGAGGTCCAACCTGCTCAGTATCTGACAAAGCCTCTTTTTCTGTGATTAAACAAAAAAGAGACAAGAATAAGAAAACAACCAATTTTGCTGGTTAATTCCGTCGTACAGGCGTGAAGCCAGGCCTCAGGGCCAAGCTTGACTGGAGGGCATAATGAATACTTAAACGGCCAAGTAACTTTGGGTTCTTTTTATTTTTATTCGGGCACAAATGTAGAAACCATTTTTTCTCCTCCTCTCTGATTTGTAAGTGGTTTTAGCGTGCTTGTCAACAGCACTGTTGAGCACATTATTAGGATAATTTGGCAAAGTCTGTGCTTGTAGGCCCTTTGTGACAGATGTGATCTGAACCTTAGAATTGCAAGTAGTAGAGAAAAGCACATCTGTTACAATATGTGCTGTTACAGTAAATTCATCTTTTATAATGTGCTCCCCAGCATCTAAAATGTAGGTATTTTTCAACTTTTACAATTGCGTTTTTTTTGTCAATGAAGTCTGGTGACTGAAGAGAGCACAAATCAATATAAAGGCTTCAGTTTCCCTCTGGAAAGGGCTGTCTGATGGCAAGGTAAAACAGTGAAAATGTTCTAATTATAGCGTCCACTTAGACTGATATTGCGTTGTTGCCTTGTTGCTTCCCCCCCGTCCACGGCAGTGCATTGCCTAGCTTCAGTGCTGGTTTTAGCATCTCTGGACATCAGACTGGAAAAATGACTTTCTTGAATTTCAGATATTCCATTCAATTTTGCTCTAGCTAGCTCTCAAGGCTTGCTCAAATACTGTGAGAACTTGCCAGCCATTCGTGATCACGCACGCCCCCATATTGGGAGCCAAACAATCGCCTCAATCAGTTTCAATAATACAGGAACCAAAGTGCGAGCAAATCTTGAACTCTAAGAATTGGCACATTTGTTTACAGTGCAGTCAAACAATCTGTGGACCGGATTCATCGCATTGGGATGCTTGTATTAAGAATAAAATGAAAACTAATGCTCTAATGTTCAGCCCCTATGACATTTTAGAAGGACCTTAAACACATCTAACTCACTGTAACCTGGAACATGAGCAGGTTGACCTACACTTACTTGACAGTCCCTCTTGCCGGGTTGGTATTTTATTAAAAAATATTTCATTTTCAAAGACACAAGTACAACATCCTTCCTTAACTGCTGATTCACCTCCAGGAGTTAGTGTTGGAGGGGAAAAAACTTGCATTCTTTGCTTCCACCAGAAGCTGTTTGTCTTTCTCAAAACAACGTCCCGGTTATCCTGAACAGTTCTCGTTCGCTACCAAAAGCAAAAGATACATAATATTCTTCACAGTGAGATCTGTGGATTATCCCAAGCAACTGAAGACAATTTTTCTCTTGTTTTTCAAAGTTGCTACCATTAAATAAATGTTCTCCATTGTATTGTGGTGAAGGACTCTTCACCACCAGGATTTGTTAAATCTAGAATAGAATTGTTAAATCTAGAATAGAATTTAAAATTATCCTCCTTACATACAAAGCTCTTCATGGTCAGGCACCATCATATAGAAGAGCTCATAATACCTTACTACCCCTCTAGAAAACTGCGCTCTCAGAATGCTGGGTTCCTTGTGGTTCCTATAGTTTCCAAAAATACATTGGGAGCCAGAGCTTTCAGCTATCAAGCTCCTCTTCTGTGGAACAAACTACCATTTTGGGTTCGGGAGGCAGACACGGTCAACACTTTTAAGAGTAGACTTAAGACTTTCCTTTTTGATAGAGCTTATAGTTAGGGCTGGCTCAGGTCATCCCTTAGTTATGCTGCTATAGGACTAAACTGCCAGGGGACTTGATTTGACTCTGAGCATCAGATAACTCCAAAGCAAAACTATCTGCATTTATGTTATCCCACAATAGGAAAATGGTCTTTATGCCCCCTTGTAGAGCTTTATGTGTAAAGCTCAAATTAACCAGCCATGTAGATGTGAGGGTCCCAGTGCAATCCAACGCTTACTGAGACAGCCTCACCCAAAGTGATTAGATGGATATTAACTACATATTAGCTATCTATTATCGATTTTTGTCTCTCTCTCTGCCTTGGTCTTGGTCTCAGTCCATCAAAGTTTTGATCTTGCCTCGGTCTCAGTACACTCTGATCATGGTCATGATTTGGTCTCGGTTTAGGTGGTCTTGACTACAACACTGGCAACACGTTCTCCCTCCCAACTTATCAAATACACCAGCTTGGTCAATGAGCCTATGTTTATGTTTTTTTAGGAAAGGATGGGTTAAAATAAGTACCTAATAGACAGAAGTATGGTAACTTATGTAATGCAAGTTAAAAAGAAGTCACCTTTTCAAGACTTGGTTCCACAAAGGACACAACCCAAACTTCCTCCACAGATTTTTTCACTTTTTTTACTATGTCATCTGACTTCAATGACACATCAAAACATGCCAAATGGGTGCATCCATAAATGATGCTAGAGGGGAACCTATAGCTTCCTACTTCGACTGACACTGACAAAATGCCATTTTTGACAACTTGGGAGTGAGAATAGGCTGCCCAGTAACATCAATTTTACATATGCTGGCCATACAGTCCCCTGTACAGACTGCCACAAAGTTTTGACCACATAAACTGTCTGTACATGTTTGAAATGTATGCAGACATGCAAGCATGTAGCATCTACAGAAACATATAAACCCTGTTGTCCACGTCCCTTTCAGAGTGTTTCAGGGATTTAATTCTTGAAAGTGACACTTAACTGTATCTGCTGACTGTGTGTTAGATGTGTTTCATTTCAGCTGCACAGAACAGATATACCTTTTTTGCTGTTAAATATGTGAACCCTGAGGCAATACTTCACAGGTATAATTAACTTCTAATCTTTAATGTCACCAAAGCTAACAAGCTCCCCATTAGCACAATTGTATTATCTACTAAAAGGTTTAATCGTAGACCAGATTCAGAACTAAAGAGGACGTCATCACAGCAAAGTAGAAAAAAAGAAACCTGATCAATTTCAACAGGAGATACAGAGACAGAGAAGCATCAGCAGAGGAAGTCTCAGACAAGCGGGAGTGCGACTGCCAAGTTCAGAGTCTGGATCAACCCCCCACAGTGATGTGTTGGACTTCAACCAGAGCAGAAAACCCTCCATAGCTTCCTCAGACAGACAGAGATAGGAAAAAGAATTTATGGAGATGGAGGGTTAGTGAGGGAGGTGAGAAATGAGGGGAAGAAACAGTAAGTGTTCAAACGATGGCAGGATTTCGACACAGATGCAGTAATCTGGGAGTTTAAGATGGGGAAGCACTTCCTCTTTGAAGCTAAAAAAGGCTCCTGGGATAGACGTATCTGGCTTTCACCACCTAGAACACGCTCACTTATATTTTGAAAAATAACAGAAGGACCTAAAATCACAAAATTTGACCTGGATGTCCAAGTCTCTGTTGGCAGAGCGGAGATGGAGAACTTCTACAGGGATGGAGAAAATCTAATCGTCTTAATTCATCATCGAAAGAGGAAATTCCTATTACTTTCCTTGTTTTCTTTCAAATTAAACTGGATAAGCTTTTTAAATAATTAAAAAGCATAGTTTACATAGTTTATTTTAAATAAAATAAATCTCGATAATGAGTATGACATGGCTTTTTACATTTTGTGTGTTTTTATCATTGTTTTTTAAAGATTCAATTATATTTATTAATATATTAATATCACAATAACAACAATATTTGACCTTCCTCCAAAAGTACTGCGTTGAATGGAATGTTGTTGTTGAGGGAATCTCAAGAGTGAACACCAATCCCCATACAGATTAAAGCCACATTTATGTGTTAAGGGGTTAAGGTGGCAGCAGAGCACATGCGATTCCTCAAAAATGTACCTACACACTGTGGTAATGGCAGCGTCAGATACCATTTAGACACCACCAGATCTGTGATAGTGAGGACGACATCAAGCGAGCTCAGATCAGATCAGAAATCTGCTTTTCCGTAACACACTTCTAGCCATTTCCAATGCACTCGTCTCCTACTGGTGATTCAGTGAATTAAAATGATTGCACAGCAATCGTCTCCTGTTCAGTTGTTAGACAAGACAAACTTTCCCATCATCACTATAAAACAAACTGAATGAAAGAATGTAGACGCGATATCTTTGGTTTATGTAATCAAAGCACTATGAGGCTTGGTACAGTATAGCGGCCACTCAGAAATGCCGCCCTGAGTCAGCTGCCTGTCAGATATATCCATTAACTCCATTCAGATAAGTAAAGGCATATCGTGGACCTGCCAGCTGTATTTTTAATATGCCACACATCTGTTTAAGGCTGCAGTGGTGCTGTCAAAGATGACGTTCCACACGGGTCATCATCTAAGGTAATATGCAATGTTGGGGAGGAGTGAACTAAACCAGTAGTTTAAAGGAGTGTGTAGAACAAACAACATTTGGACCTGAAGGTAGGTGTCAAAGCTTGCAATAAACTCAATTTTTTTGACTTTTTTGTGTCTATTCTTGATCTTTGTTTTATTACAAAGTGGTTTGAACTCTTTCTCCCGAGGGGAGCTTTGCTGTAGTTCAACTTCTTCAAAGTCATCGGTAGCTTGCAAAGCTTCTCCAACACTGGTAATGAGTTAAGTTGGCTTTTTAATTGGGAGGTTTATTTTTTCGCAGTATTAATAGAAAAAAGCATTTCTGTTATATAAACAGTATTTTTCGAGATGTTCTAGATAGCCTAAAGACACACACACAAAAAAATCAATCCAGCAATCTGAAGCCTTTGTGTTAAAGCTACCTGCAGTGAACTGCTTTGTGTTGTTGTTCAATCAGTTGTTTGTCATGATTCAATAAATCATGAAAATGATCCCAAATGACAATTACACTGACAATAAATATTACATAATAGTAAACTTCCCTGTTCTAGTTCTACTTCACAGTTTCTTGGGAATATTGATTGTAGGGAAGGGATGAAGACTTTAAGAAAAGAAAATCTAATGTTTGGGTTTGTGTGAGAGAGATGTAAAGAGTTGTCTTCGATCAGACCCAGCACAGTGACAGGTCAGCACTGTGCTCCTCGCCTTTATCCCATGAGAGAGACACTGGTGCTAAATTGCCTATCTCTCGGTCTCTCTCTCTCTCTCTCTCTCTCTCTCTCTCTCTCTGTCTTTCTCTCTCTCTCTTCCACCCTCTCCCCCTCTCTGTGAGAGGCTAACATCTTAATCATAATTGTGTCATGAGCCATAAACACTCATACGCTTGGCTGTGGAGGCAGCCTCGGGGGAAGTAATGGTGCTGAATAATAACAATAACTTTATTTGCAGAGCACTTCTCTAAGAACTTTTCACAGCTTCTTTCTGTTTACATGCAATGTAGAGTGAGGAGATGGTATTTCAAGTGCAATAAGAAAAAAACACACTACATTCAGACAGATTCTATACATTTTGTGCAGATTTTTGAACAATTTTAGAAAATTTCTTGGAATCAAAAGTGGGAAAACATTGCCTTAAAGAGTCTGTGTCTTAGTTTTAGTCTCACATAATGCGAGTGCTGGTTTGAATGTCACATAGGCGAACACGAGCGCTGCTCAAAACTGGAGGTCTACTGGGAAAAAAAACTGAAGGTTTAAATGATACTTCAAGATTTAGGGCTGGTTCCGGTAACTCAGACAATTAGTGTCTGAACTATGTCAGTGATGTAGCTCATTACAGTTACTTTAGAAGATCTCAGGACAAGAAAAAAGCATGAGTCAGACAGAGAGTGAGACAGTGGACAGACAGAGTCCAAGACGTGCCTGCTGAACTAATGCTGCACTTTTAATCCATCCCCATAAAAGAGCCATAACCTAAAGTAGCTTCATTCACGATCCCGTCTGTGGAGATTATTATCAGAAATGAGAAACAAGTCTAATGCCAAGTAGGTTTTCACATACAAGGAATTTGTCTTAAAAGATGCAACAGTCCAACAACCCAACACTCAAGATTGATTCTACTGCTGTAGAGTCTTTATCTGCTATGCAGGTGAAAGGAGGAATGACTCTATAGCACTTTTATGTTGCCTGGCCTGATGAATTTGACAATGCAGCTGCACCACTCTTGGTGTCTAATTGATAAACATTGATATCCGAGTAGAAATAGTTTGCTGAGGAGCTACAATTGTCAGAAAATTGAATTCAGATGGCAGGTAAATATGGACATGGTGAAAAGGAAAATATAAACTTGAGTTGCACTGTTCAGAAGTCGCTTCTGCAGCACCACATCGATTATGTTAAGTCAAGTCAATTTTGAACCAAAATAAACAAAAAATAGGCTCATAGAGGGCTTCATGATCTGTATAAAATACAACAACCTCTATCCTCAGACCCTTTGCTCAAAGAAAGAAAAAGCTCGACAAAAACCAAAAGAGAGACAGACAGTGAACAGAAGTATATAAGTGTATTTTGCAGTAGTTAAAGTAGCAGTTATACCATACTCTCCAAGCCACCAGTAATTTTACTGCACAGCATCAGATCCAAACACCAAAGTCACACAATGACACAAAGACCTAGGTTTAGACCTAGATTTGGGAACAAAGACCACTCAAACTCATCCCATTTTAAGTTGAAGCACATCACATCTGTTCACTTCCTCTGTGACTGCTGAATCAGCAAACCCCGTGTTCTGCATGGTAAAATTCTGTTTGTTTGTCAGTGAAGTCTGGTGAGTTTAAAGAGAGCATGGATCAATATAAACGTGTTGGAAAGTAATGTCTGAAGGCAGTGCAAATCTTCTAAATACAGCGTACATTGAGACTGATATTGATTTTTTGAGATGGCTAAAATATGTTTTCTTGCTGCCCCAGTTCACAGCAGTACATTGCTGAGCTTCATGCTGGTCTGCATCTCCAAACTGGGGCGCCATTAATGTAAATAATACACTGACTATGGATCAGAACCTCATACAACTTGAACTATCACTTAATGTTGAAATGTCTGTTTTACGAGTAGAATCCTTTAGAGGGAGGCTACATTTTGGGTCTAGTTCTAACAAACAAAGATTCAGTGACTATACAGGCTGTTTGTAACTGTTTTGTAGAACACTGGAGAGTTATTTTATTACACTGAGGGTTAGGGTTACCCATTTTTCACATTCGTTTGAGTGGTTTAGAAGAAGCTCTGCTGTGGTACTGCAACACGACTTGAACTACATCCTGATGTAGATTCAGGGCAAGGGAAACTTCTGCTCTGTGCTGTTAGATTAAAGCACTGTTGGCACAAAGAAGAAGAATCCTCTCCAGTTGAGAAGTGGCTGGTTCAGTGCCTCTGTCTCAGTCATTTCTCAGAGTTTCCTCGGTATTACACAGGGATTGTCGGTGATCCAGAACATATCAGACGCCTTCTACTGGCTCAGCTGCCTGTCCGTTAGCAGGATCTCTTTGCCTATTGGAGAAGTCTGTGGGGGATTTTACAGAGGAAGCTTGTGGATTTTCGGTGGCTCAACCAGATGGCACACAACTTCTCTTTCCAAAACCACAGTAAATAAATATTAATCTCACAGCCAAAAGCAGCTTCCTGGAGACAGATCCTTGGAAGTGTGTGTGTGTGTGTGTGTGTGTGTGTGTGTGTGTGGTGGTTGCTGTGGGCATCTACATTTCTTTTGAGCTCAGCAGGGGTCTCTACCAACCAAAAGCAATCGCTCTGGCTTTAAACTCGGGGTTCTGGATAACCATAATCCCTCAGTGAAGAACATTTGATAAATGGGGCTATTCTATCATTATTGTAAGAAGTGTTTTTATGACAGAAATGTGAACATCCATCCAATTCCAGCAATCATTATTGAAAAAACATGCAGACTGCTTAAAACACAGATTAAAAATATAACAATCTCTAGCTTTATATGTCGGTCCAGTTATGACTCACTACTGACTGTGTAAGATGGGCAACTGCCCCAAAGGCCAGACCACCAAGGGGAGCAAAAGTGGCATGTTTAGTGCATGTCAATTGGTTTAGTTTCAATTCTGCGAGTTTTATTTTGCTTCTGTCTAGAAACAGGTGAATGGTGTCCCATGTGAGAAGTATGCAACACTTTACAGCATGAAGTCACACACCACCAAATATTTCACTGATTTTGGAGCTGGGTGAGTTGGCAAGGTAACCGGTCTCAGCAGCAATATCAACATTCACTGTGATGAAAGCACACTTCATTTATTTTTCAATAATGCTATTTTTGAAGAGCACTTTTATCCAAAGTGCTTCTGAGTGACATGAGTCCTTTTGTCTTTAGCACAAGTGGGCACAAATAAAGAACCTGCTGATCCTGCAGTGCTGCACAGGGTAATGCGGCAAAATAAAAGAATGCTCAAGTACTGTATGAAATCAAATGAACAATCAAATAAAAAAGAAAAAATAGGTTTGGTACTAAAAGGGTAATTATAACCAAGCATAAAAGAAGTACATAGACTGAGTGTTTGACTTCAAGAGCCTCAAAGAAAGAGTGGAGGGTGCTTTAGCTGATAGCTTAAGATGATGGTAAGATACTGGAGTTGTTGCTATCTGGAGATGTTACCTCCCTGGGTGACTGTCGTCTGAAGTTTCAGCTTATTTTTAGCTGTTAGTTGAAACCAGGTCGAAGGTTACAACACTTTTGACATTTGATTGTTAAGTGTGAGGATTTCTTTGCTTACTTTGAAGCTCTGGAGTGGAAAAGCTTTAAAAAATCCTCACAGGTTGAGTGGAAGAGGATTCAAACAGTCTCAACACCCCGGGACAGAAATGTGTTACCTGTTCTATTTCCTATCCTGTTATCTCACACACAGGGAATGGGAGGCGTTTAAGTCTCCCATTTCTTTCTTTCTTCACATTTAATGAGGTAGCTGTCTTAAAAAAGCGCAATTTTAAATGTATTTTTAACATGCTCATGAATTAAGACGTTCTGTGTAACTTAAATGCAGTTTTAGACATTATTCAATGAATACTACACCACTGATGTGGAGGTGAAATAGAAAGTGAGTGTACCACCCAAAGTGTTGGTTATAAATAAGCATTACACAGAAAATTACACAGAAAATCTGTGTGAGCCCATTGCATGAACTCTAGGTCAAGGTTGAACCAGGAAATTGGTCTGCATAAGCCAAACACTGAGAAACAGAGCTGGGCTGTGCAGCTCTTTCAGCGTGGTAACCACATTATAACTTTGCAGGTTACATGACACACTGTGGTCAAGACTTTCCCCCCATAAACAGCTTTAAAACTATTAGAGAATGTAGTGTAACGTGACACAAATTCCAAAATAATCTACTTTAAATGTAAATATTTTACCTAAGTTAAATGTTATGTAAGTTATGTAACTTAAAATAAAATAACTTAAAGTCCTTTGCTAAGTGAATAAAATGTTGCAAATTGCAACATGACAGCATGAGTCATGTAAGCAATTGCCCTACAAATATATATGTTTATGCGTAAGTGACTGACAGTAGGATCTCTTGTACATCAGGGCAAAGGTAGAAGTATCGTGATGTTGTCATAGCAACAAAATGTCGACCTGTTTGCGTCCTGTTTTCTACTGACATCCATGCATGCATCCAAGCATGACGCTTAAGTTCAATCCGAGGTACCTGAGTTGTTCCAATTTATTTTACTTTCTACTTCACTACATACATGTAGTGTTACAATTTTTGAGACCCTTTCTTTCAAGTGTTTGTGATTAATTGAAGGATGAAGTACTCCTTTATACGTTGATAAAACTCTCAGTTTTTTTTTTTTTCAAACTTCAGCTGTTTGTAGAGGTACGTGGATGCAGGACTTTGTAACTAGATGTTTATTCGGAGCTCAAAATAGGTCAACATCCATAACGTCTCATTCTCCTTGTCAGAGTATCAGGATTTTTCATCCAACGTGTAATTTCATTTTGTACTAAACCTCTTTGCATTAATTTCCTTGGCCGCCAAGCTGACTGATGGCGATTTTGACTTCTCTGCACTTCAAACATTCAACGTTTCCGGTAAACATCTGTGGTATTTACTGCACACTGCGCTCATCCACAACATCATCATTATAGGTGCTTGGCTGCAGTTGTCCATCTTCTCTGATGCACGCTCAACATTCATTGGTATGCACAGCACTGCGTTGTTTGGGAGTCTGAGACTATTTAGAACAACAATTTTTATGGTAAGTGCCAATCGGTCATGCTGTACTCTCTCTGGGATGTGATGGAGTTTAAAAATGGAAACGGCAGATAAGTATACAGAGAGAGAGAGAGAGAGATAAAAGTGGAAGAGACAGAGACAGACAGGGGCTGAAATACCTCGCAAGAACTTACAGGATGATATATAAAAAAAACAACAACAAAAGGGATGGAGGGGAGAGGAGAGAGTGAGTGAGCACGGGAAAAGAAACCAAGGGACAAAATGAAAGAAACAAAGAGCAAGACTTAGAAATAAAGGTGGAGGAGAGAAAGAGATACCTGGAGAAATAAAGAAACCATCACCAAGCTGAAGCTGAAAATGCAAGACAGTGAAAGGATAGTTTGGATTGTTTAAAGTTGATCCTAATACAATATTCATATGCTCCATGTATGCCAAAAGAAGTGATTTGCTTTAAATAAAATATAACTATATATAGATTATTAAATATTTTGAAACACTATGATTCTACAGTATAGTAGCCCAGAATGACATACTGCACTGGCTCTAATAAAGGCCTTTAACTCTCACATTCCATAGCTACTATAGTTTTCCCTTCACACTAAGTTGGACAGGGTGAAACGAGGGGGTTGCAATCTGCAACTACACTACTAGACATGCACGTAATTGCCACAGGGAAAAATAATAACTTGTTCAAGATAGTTCAAGTTCATTTAATTAAACTCAATCAGGTGGAGGCAGCATTCATTGTACTAAAGGATGTGTCATACCACGAAATAAACAACAGAAGAAGATACTCCATGCACACGTGTTAATATGTGTGTGTGCACATACACCTGCCAATAAAAAGAGACAGCAGAGGTAAAAGAGGCAGACAGAAAGCAAACCGGGATGTAGGTTCGAGTTGAGCACCAACACACTGTTTTACTGACATCTAAAGCATGGTTACAGATTTTATGTTTAGATCTATGTTTAGGCAACCTAAAGCTCTTGGTTAAGCTTAGCTAAAGAACGTAGTCTTGGTTAAATTCTGAAAATGAGAACTTCAAACACAAGACATGGTGTGTTAATCCACCCAAAAGTAATTTTCTTACCTAAACCTAACCACATGCAGGACAAGTCAGTAGGCATCAAAGTCCTGCACTTTGTACATCCACCATGAACCCCAACCAACTTTCTTTGACTTCTGAGCTGGTATGTATCACAAAAAACAGCCCTAGGAATTACAGCCATGCTGGGTAATTCTGCATGAACGATTTTCCGCTCTTTATGCCAGTAGGTGGAAAAGGTCGGGGTGATGGGTGGGTGGATGTGTAACTTGACTGACTTTCATGCAGGCAACTTGTGTTCAGGTCTTGACACAGTCATGCAATTAATATTCTTATTACATGCAACCCTAATATTGTTGAGATTTTCCTAACCTCTGGTAGACAGAGAGCAGCAGGCACTGCTCAATGGACGGTAGTGAGACGCTACATTTTGGTGCTTGTGTGATCGTTTGGCTGCTTCAGCATCTGTTTGTCGTATGATCAGGATGTTTTATGTATGATGTGCATTAATAAGGGCATGAACGAAAAAGAGGAATGAGATATGGCGTGTTATTGGACTCATTTCATGCAGTGTGATCCTGCACAAACCTTGTGCCGTGCCATCTGTCAAACTACTACTCATGGAATGATAAATGCAGTATACACGAGAGGTGCTCCTGCAGATACAGATATTTCTGCTAATATTGGCCATTGCAGCTCAAATATTCACTTGATACATAAATACATAAATGTGACACCATGTTTTAAGGAAATGTGTCCATTTGATCCCGACAATCAATCTACAGACAGACAATAGCATTGAAAGGCTTTTTTTTTTGTTTTGTTTTTTTTGTTTTTAATGCTTTGAAAACAGTTCCACTGATGAGGTCGCTTTTAACTGACTTCCAAAGACTTATTGTTGTATTTTTTCACTGTCATCAAGGCCACTGGACCAAAAGACATTTTTGTATTTGTGATGAAAATATGTGGAGGAGGAATTAACACCTGACTGGTGTCAGATCTTTCAGAGGTCCACGAAGACTACCAGCAATGTGGAAAAAAGGTAGTCATCATGTCTGTGATAATGTTTTCACACTGCTTGTTTAATTCGTGTGGTGATTAAATGTATGGCCACATAACAAACTGGTAGTGGAAGGTCCATGTGGAAGATATTTGTTCCAGGGTGCAGCCGAGGCTGGACTTCCTGAGAAGGCTCAGAACCTTTGGTGTGAACAAGGAAGTGCAGCCTCTATTCTATCATGCAATAGCGGAGAGTCTCTTGCGCTATGGTGTGTCTGCATGGTTTGGTAACCTGACAGTACAGTCAGCCACAAAAATCATGGGAGTCCATCAACATCCCGGTCCTAAGGCTATTTTTCAACAAACCATAATTATATAGGCCCAGAAAAATCATCTCAAATCCAACTCATGTTTTCCACCCTGAGTATCAGCTCCTCCCTTCAGGCAGATGGTACAGGGTTCCCCTAAGCCGACACCACAGCTTCAAACATTCCTCACCCTGTCCATTAAACTGTAAAGCCGGCACCCTATCCTCAGGACAATACACCAAAAACAAGAATACCCAGAATTAATCAAGAATAGTTCCTCAACCACAAGGACTATATATAGGTAAGAAGCTAAAGTATTTCTATTTCCTATTTCTAGTATCTATTATCATAAATAGAGATGCAATTATAGTCCAGATTTCAAAGCCAATATCACCATCATAACCACAAGTCCATCTACGATGATGTAAGTGACGTCTTCTCCCACTTCTTCAACTGTAAATGAGACTCTGCCTCACACCACCTGTTCGACAGGAAAACCTTCCCCTCAAACAACACTCACTCGTGTGCTCCTAATTGGTACTAAAATATGACAAACACCTCGCCAATTAACACAACACTTGAAATCCCTCTTCATGCTAAACTGTGGCTGTGATCAGCCTCAAAGTCACGTAAACAGCAAATTAAAGTCAAGATAACTGTAACTCCAGTTAATGATTTCTAAACAGCCAGAAACAACAGATGACAGCGTGTTCCTTTCAAATGTTTCCTGCTAAAGTTTGAGGGCACAAAAACTTTTTCTCTTATCAGACTTTGTCGTGCATGATGATGTATTAACACAACACCATCCCACACAAACAACACAATTAACACAGAAATATGACGCGCTTACATTTCAGCTGCTTTTAAAGTGTTTACAGATTCCTCTAACTAGATTAAAATGTGTCCCTAAATACCTTGAAAGTTAATTCCTAATTGGATGCATGTTTTGAGCTATTTGATTAGAAACATCAAGGAGTACAAAGAAACAAGAAATAGTCTGCTTTGTACAAGCTGTTCTTTTTAAATGTCTAATAAGTTTTACATCATTCCTTACGAGTACCAGTCAGATTGAGATAGTGTACAAAGCTGTCATCAAAGCAAAAGGTGGCTTTTGTTTACCAAACAATTCCATGTGTGTTATTTCATAGCTTTGATGTCTTCAGTAGTATCTACTACAAAGTAGAAAATAATAAAAATAAAGAAAAAATATTTACCAAGAAGGTGTGTCCAAACTTTTTACTGGTACTGTAAGTAAAATTTACAAATAGAGTCTTATGTTTTCCTGTTGTTACAATTGGTTCCTGTCTAGAAGGAAACAGCACAGATTGTACAAGGGTGCCTTGAGTTAAATGTTAACTTAGGATGTTTATGTTAGCATGCTAACATTTGTTCATTAGCAGTGCACATGAACTACAGCTGAGGATGATGGGAACGTCAACAACAGTCCTGCAGGTCTTTTGTGTTGGACAAATTAAAGATGCGATTTAGCACCCCCAATTTCAGAGTGCTATACCACTGTTGTAAATATGGACATGGTTGTACATGCGTAAACTAGCGAAACGACAACAGCAAAACATCAGACAAGTGCAACAACACAAGACATAGCAGTCAGCTAATATTACTTACAAGTCCAATAGCAAGAAGCCCAGCACGGCATCTGTCTTTCAGCCTTTTATTTCATAAGGCCCTCGCCAACGACTAAAAGTCAGTCCCAGATTTACTCTTGTCTGGCAGCTTCTCGCTCGCTCACTCGCTCACTCCCTCCTTTTTTTCTTCTTAGCTTCCTCCGTCAACATCCAAATATAGCAAAATTCCCACTTGTTGAATTCTGAACAAAACTGACTGATTAATAAATGTTTTTGTTGGGAGAGTGAAAAAAGTAAACATTACAGTAAATCTCTGCAGTTTACACTGTAGCCATCAATTATGAGACCTCGAGAGACTTTATGGGTATTTTGTTTGGTTAAATACGCAATTTTAATGTTTCAAATCTGTGGCTGCAATCACAGAGCTCACACTGTGCATAATCAGCAAGGTAAAATAAAAAAAGCTATTACATAGCCTCACGCAGGATGAATCATGAAACACACTGAACACCTGAGGGTCCTTTTTTTAAAAGTTTGAACTGCAAGGAAAAGTGGCGAAAACTTTCAGTGTCAACCCATTCCTGTTGGCATTTTTTTTTTTTGGTACTTGAGGCATGCTGTAACCAGAAATGCTGATTGACCGTTGCAGGTCTGAGGAAGCTGTAATGATGTAATGATGGCTGGATCACTCATGAAAAGACAACAAATACTAAGAAGACTGTAATGGATGGACCCCCCTCCCTCCTGGGGTGTGTGGTGGCTTTTACAGACGTCGCTCATTAAACGATGAGTAAAGAAGTCACACAGAGTGAATTTTTGCAAACACACGGATATATCACAGATATAATTTCAGCATCTCTGTGTATATGTTTGCTTTAAAGGGGTTTAAGCGCTATTTACCCTGCAGCAATATGGCCACAAACAACGGGGGTTGGGGTCATAATTTCCATGGAAATGACTTCGCAGCACCACGCCAAGATGTGGGAAGAGGTTGGCTCAGCACAGCTCAATTCCTGCTCCAAAGTCTAATCCTCAAATTATCACTCACTCAGCAAATCCCCCCTCTCTCGTCTCCTGCCTCACTTTTCTCCATTTTTTCACCTCCTTTTCTCAGACTTATCTAAGTAAGATCTGAGTTGTATCATGATTGGGTATAAAAGGGGCATCCTCGAAAGGCTCAGACGCTCACAAGCAAGGATGCGGTGAGGTTCACCATTGAAAAACTGCAAATAGTCCAACAGTTTATTCATTTATGGATTTCACCACCTACAAGCCATAATACCATTAAAAGATTCCAAATCAACATTGACCTTTGACCCCTCAGGCAGCACTGCAATAAAAACCGACATGATTGTACATAAGATATTACTACATGGGCTCAGGAAATCAGAAAACTGTTGTCGGTAAACACAGTTCATCACTGCATCTACAAATGCAAATTAAGACTCTACCATGCAAAGAGGAAGCCAGATATCAACCATCCAGAAACTCTGCTGATTTCTCTGGACCCCAGCTTGTCTCAGATGGACTGACAGAAAGTGTGCTGCGGTCTGACAAGTCAACATTTTAAACTGTTTTTGGAAATCATGGATGTTGTGTCCAAACTGTTTTGGAACTCAGTTTGTAGAACAAACAATTGCACAATTACATATCCATCAATTACAATATTCACTCACCTTTTAGCTCTATTTTGGTCTCTACCAACTTCTGATGAAAAAATCTGTCTATTTTAGCTGCTTACACTTTTTTTAACCAGCTAGTCTCAGACTATATCTGTGTGCTGTCTAGTGCTGGGCAGGTAGTGAACAGTTGGTTTTTCAGAGTTGCTGAAAAAAGCTGCTGCTTGAAACAGGGTTCAACGCTTACACTGAACCATTCAGTAAATGTGGCATTAAACCTAAACAATGAGGCTAAAAAGCTGTCTAGGTTTGTCACTACAAGTAACAATTACATTACATTCATTTAGTCTATTGGTATTATAAAAGATTGATCAGTAGAAACTAATCTGACAATCAAATCTACAGGGTTACACACCTTGCTACTTGTTAGTATAAGTACAGCATCTCAGGAAAGTTTCACACTTCTGTCCAGAAGCTGTATTTGTCCCATGCATGTCAACAAGCAAAGATGTTTCACTCAGTGTTCCAGTGCAGTCCTGAGTAGCATCAAAATGAAAAGGTCTGATGAGTCACTCTTCACATTTTCCAGGTCGGTTTTATGGTCGCAGAAAGCTCAAGTATGAGTGCCGTCCACAAGGCACACCGCCAGCTGTTAAATATAGTGCTGTGTACGGGCAGACATATTGCTTAAAAGCTGAAAGGTGCCCTTGATGGGGTGCGTTTCATACTCGGAGGTACTGCGGCTTGGCTTTGTCGAAACAAAGTTAGTGTCATTTCTAATCCACTCCAACAAAACTCAAAGTCGGAGCAAATGAGAAACTGAAGCTGTGCACTTAACAAACCTGACTGACCCTCATCCTAATTGACTGGGAGTGTGTGGTTACAATTAATGTGTAGGATTGCCTATACTAACTAAGTTAGCTGTGCAGTGAGGCACTGGGTTAAAAAGAATCCAGTATGCTCTACCAGCATCCTATCACCAGACCATTTATGGGCAGATGATTAAAAATCTAAGTGTGAGTGTTTCTGACTGATGCAACCAAATAGTATACCTCAAACCCTGTGTTATAAACTGTGAAATGTAAGACTACTGCTTGACCTTAGGGAGTCAGGATCATTATGAAATGAGCCACAAATGTTTTTGAATACATACTGGGCCACAGATGGGTGTGACAACGACATATTTGTTATAATTTTGAGAATTTGGAGTGCAGTATTCCACATTCCTGCCTCCATCCACTCATGAAAATGATAAACTATTCCATGCCTTTTGCTATCCTTGGATAAAATATTCGACATACTGAATGATGACATCGGGGGATTTGAAGTTGGTGTCCCTAGATCAAAGTAAGTATAGTAGGTATATTCCGTATTACCTGCACTACACTAGAAATCTAGTGTGCATATGTATGAGAACTGCAAGTAATGTTCTTCAGTGGAAAGGATTTGTTGGCACACGTGGACATGTGGACTTGTGGTGAAAATAAATGATGGGTTACTGTCAGCTACATGTGGCCTGTGCTGTTTACTGTGTGACTGTGAGGGATGAAAAGCTAGCAGCAAACACTTGCGTCATGCAGCGGTTTCTGAGCAAACCATCGCAAGACTTGCGTCAAAGATACATCACTGTTGCCTATTATCTTTGAGAAAAGCAGCGATTTGATCACATTTGTTCAAAGGACTGCCACGTTCATGCCTCCACTGTGCAGCACTCTCTATGGTACCATCAACACTTTGACACACCGCTTCTGTGTTTTCCATGAAGTTCTCAGTGTAGGCAACATGTTGCTTTGGTTGTGTTGTCTAAAAGCAAACAGATCAATTCACTAATTCATCAAGTTTTGTTGTCTTTTGCTGCCTTTTTTTCTCTCTCTTTAACTTTTTCTATCATTCTTGGTAACTTTTCACAGTCTCTCTCAGGTATTTTTTGTTTTTCATTGCACTTAACAGTTGCAATAGCAAGTGGTTTCCCCAGAGTGATAATGATTTTGCAAACATTTTTTAGGAACTCTAATAACCATAATAGCCATACCGATTTTTGCCTCCCTCCTGTTCAGTGGAGCACAGAAAACTTCATTGCGAAGGTGCTGGTTAGACGCTAAATGTTGATCAGATGAGAAAAAGGCTGATCTTTTGAAGCGTACAGCTCTAATGTGCCAAACTGCTGCTGCAAAGATCTGTTAGAAAGGATAAAACCCCCAGACACTCTCAAGCGAACAGCAGACTCCTCTCAGCGGTGGCTGCGAGAGACTGTTGACTTTTGTAGCACTTGTGCTGGAATGTAGCTCAGTGGGTGGAAAACCAGCCAGGATTACAGAGTTCAGACATGAACCGAACAATAAACAAGTTTAAAGTTAAGTTAAAAAGTTAAAAATATCTTTGTAAAATCAAGGGTTAATGATGTGCTTAAAGCTCATTATTTTTTATTTTATATTTTTCAATATATAAAATAATATAATAAATAATTAATCCATCTAAGGGCCCTATTTTAAGTATTTAAGTGCTTCATAGGTTTGTAGGTCTTGGGAGTGTACAGACTGTGTGTGGGTGTCTCCATGCACAGCTATTTTGGTTCATGTATGTGCAGCAGTACAGAGGGCTGGATGAAGGTGGATATACTAGATCAGACAAGTAGTCACATCACTGGTGTCATCGCTTTGGCGCATCTGAGCCAATCGCAGTGACTCATGACGACAATGGCTCAATAAAAAAAGACGCTTCATAGTTTTACCTCGATGTTGCTGATCTGCATGATGCAAACGCGTGTCGGCAAGTATTTTGTTTGTTGATAATAAAATCATCAAGTTGGCAGCAGATAAACATTGCACCAGAAACAGACGTGCTTCTGAAATGTCTATTCTCAGAGCAAAGACATATTCTCCACCAAAATACAAACCAACTTGCTTTGTTATGCCTCACCCAAGTGAGTCACCCACCTGTCTGTACCTCTCACCTGTCCCAGGAACCAGAGTAGCACAGAGACGGCAAAGCAAATTTCAAGCTGAAGAAAATACCAAATGCTTGGATGCTCGGAGCGTTACTTGTGCTGGTCCATGCACCGTCAGGAAAATATTTTTTTTCAGAATTCATCCTGAAGGGAAACGTGAATATCTGTATGGCAATCCACATAATAGTTGTTGAAATGTTTCACTGAAAAACCAAAAGTGTCAACCTCATAATGGCACTACAGAAGTCAGGGGATGACAAAAGTTAGCAGAAATCATCCGTGCAGCAGAAAATGACAAAAATGAAATAATCTGCTCAGTTTTAAAATATGAACAAAAAAACTTAACTTCACAGTGTTCACACTGAATGTGATTCACTACTCCAGTCCTACAGAGTTCATTTCTCAATACAGTTGCCAAAAACACTGCTTGTAAATGTGTTGACACTATATCTGTGTGAGTGCAAGTTTGACTATCTGTCTTTGGTATGAGGTAACAGGAGACAGTTGGAAGCTCCATGCAGACAGACAGTAAAAAGCCCATGGAGAGACAGAGTGTCGGGGGTTGTGGGGCTGGAAGGTCGGGGGGGGGGGGGGGGTATTTGGAGCTCTGACTATGTTCCTAATATAACTGTGTGTGGAGCGACAGCTGCTGTGTGTCCTGAAGCAGGTGGGCTGTGTTACATGTCAGAGTCACAGTGGGAGAGAATGGACTCAGGAGTTTCCTGGTGACAGAGGCTACTTCAGACAAATGTAATCAATGTATAAACAAGTGTAGAGACTCAAAACGGCTGCTGGCTGTCGGGAGGACACAGTGGTTGCTGCTAATTTCCTTTTTTCCCCTTCCTGTTGTCGTTTGTTACTAATTAAAGAGAAGCCAAAAGGAAACTTGTCTGATCCGTGTGTGGACTTTGCTTTCAGGGATATTGTTAAAGTATTGTAAGGTTAAGAAGTGAAGTTAATTCATATTTGACAGCTGTAAGGCTCAGAAGTTAATATAATTTACATTTGAGTTAATTTACTTAAAATGCATTTACAATGTTAAATTTACATCAGTTAACTATTTACATATTTATGTTACACATTTATTATTTACATGTTTAAATATTTACAACTGCATCTTTAAGACAGTTAAGATATTCTGTTGAATCTGCCTTTCTGATTCCCTCACGTTTACCTTAGGTTAAGTCCTAGCTTCTGATTGGTTAGTTCAGTCACGTGAGAAGTGCGAACAAGGAAGTGAAGATGGTATGAAGTGTGGAATTGAGGAAAGTGCTGCTTGAGAAAGTTATCAGTCTCCATACTGCTGTTTCTTCCTAACAAGAGTGATCCAACCACCACACATCAAACTCTCACATTACAGTATTATAACTCATAATAAACTGGCCCTTACCTTGACGTCACAGAAGGAAAAAATAATGGTTTACAGCATCTGAATCAAGTTTGTGTACTAGTTATCAAAAATCAATAACAAATATCTGCATATGAATGCAGCATATGTAGGTGAGGGACCAAGATTCTGACATCAGAAGTGCCAAAGCCCGAGTAGTCCATGTAGAGAGCAAAAGAGGTGGAACGCACTGGCTGAAATGAAATCTCGGACACCACTGGCTATCATTTAACAACGTTTTCATTTTTTACGAGCCGATTTAAAGTTATCTTCATTCTTATGCATATATCGGTTTATGCAGATACAGAAATGTGTCTTTCTTATCATTCTTGCATAAGTTGCCAATCGCGAGGAAGTCTTGGCCTGGATACTCATTTTCAGGTTATCCATTGGCTACACCGGAAGATCCAAAATGGTGCTAGATAATAGCCGGTGAGTTCCAAGATGGGTGTACTCGTGACTATGGTCTGGACTTTCAGGAAAGGTAAACTTTTGTGTCACCAGCGTGCTTCAAAGTCATACTTTCTTAAAATGAAGCATGGTCTAATTGAAGCCCATTGTCCAACACACGTCTATGGATCCTGCGATCACATTGGGTGTCCCACACCTATGGTCGGGAATAACAGCAGTACTACTTTGTCACAAAACTGGCAAAACATCCCCTCCTCGAACTAATGCTGCAGGGCAAGGTAATGTTATAATGCAACAGTGAATGCCTTTGCTTTTATTTGAGTTCCAAATGGAGAACTAACCTCTTTACAACCAAACTTCAATTACCAGAAATCCTGTGGACCCCGTAAATGAGCAACCTTCACACGGTCCACAGAATGTTTACCAGTAGTTCTGTGTTTCACCCAAAGGATGCCAGAAATGCTCAGCTCGGTTTGAGTGGAGTGCTTAATCCCTGCTGGTATGAAATTCTCATTTGTAACTTTCATATTCGTGACCATCCTCAGCAAAAAAGGGCGAATCTGTTGCATCTCAATAAGATTCAAGCAGAGCCAGACTTCTGTCTCATCACGCTCACAGAGATCTGAAAAAAATTGTATCAAGAAAATTTAATTAATTTAAAAAAAAAAAATGGGATAATGAGAGCTTTTCCAAACCTGAGGCAGCAATTTTAAGTTTGAAAAGTCTTCTAGAAAAAGGCACCACTCATTGGTTTTCTGTCTGGATTCAAACAACTAATGCAATTTCAACAAGTTACTGAAGTCTAGATTATGTTTTTAAGCTGTTATAGCAAACTGATCACTGTTGAAGTCCATTGTAAACCTACAGGAGATAATGAACTGATTACAGTGCTAATCAAACATTTAACCGGCTTCAAACTTGAGACTGAGCAAATCCAACAACTGTATTTCCAACTCGTCAAATAAGGCAGCTTGGTCAGTGGCCCTACGCTTCATGCATTTATCGTCAGCTTTGCAAGTTCACAAAAAAATTAAGATGCAACATCCGGCTGAATTTTCAAAATCAAGCTTACTGAGAAATATTTTGCATTAAATGAGTTTAAACGGTCACAATTTGGTTAGGTTAAGGCACAAAAGTTACTTGGTCTGTTTTTGTAAGTTTTGTATTCACATGGGACACCAACAGCGGTCTCCTGGGTGAAAGCCATAAAGAGAACTGTGAACAGTGTTTGAGGCAGGGTTTCATTCCTCTTATGGAAGCTCCTCAATTGTGTCCACAAAATTACCCATATCTTCCGTATATGCTTATACAAATTGGGGCCCATGGAGCGAGCAGTTCAGTGCTCTGATTTAATCGTGCTGCTCTTCTAAACTTTGCAAAAGATGTATTCACTGTTTTACAACGGCTTCTTTCACAATATAAGATAATGAGAAAAAGTCTTTTTGGGCTGCTGCATGTGACGGACGCCATTTCTGTCTTTACACAGTGTTGGCGAGTACATCAAATCGATTTCAAAGCCTGGTGCTCTTCCTGGGGCCTTGGTGAAAGTCTTGTGTTTGTTTGACTCCTCCATCAATCCCAATCCATTATGCTTTATACTATGTCACCTGACTTCAACGTACATGAAAACATTAAGCCAGCTGAACACGTCGAGAAATTACTCTAGAGGAGAACCTACAGCCTCGTAGTTACTGTCGTATTTGATCATGGTTTTATAGTGATAGGCTGTGGAAATGCCGGAAATAAGAACTAGTACTTGAACTTGACTACTGAGAGACTAAAGACTTGACCTGACTTGAGATGTTTTTGCTTTCAAGTCTCAAGGTCAGATCTACAGAGAGCCAAGTTCTGAGTTTTGGCCTGAATAAATCCCAGAAGAGTAACACATAAATAAGACGGCAACAGGCAGGCAGGCGTTACATGGCCACACAGTTAATGATTTGGCCTCTGAACTGAAAGGACTTACAAACAGAAATGACTTTTACTCACTGAGCTACACAAGCTAAACAAGACCTCTTCTTTCCAACAAACACACACCCCTTCACCACAACTGATCCAGCCCCTACCCAAAACCAGAACCAGAGTCAGTGTTGAGGCATGTGCCTCCGCCTCCTCCTCCCCCTCCTCCTCTACAGGCAAACCCCGACAGTAGGCTGCAGTCTGTCCACACACAGCTTCTTGTTACTTATTTATAGCAGCTTGTTCCCCAGAGGGACAAAGTAATTGAAACCAAATGTGTTGCCGGGACTGATATGGGGAAGTAGGGCGGTCAGCCCACCCACCCGCTCTTCTTCTTCCTCTCTCTATATATACAAAGATTGTAGAAAGGGGTTGAGATTTGGAGCAAACAGCCTTGGAAATCACTTTTCTTCCAATTTCATTTCTGAAAGAAAAAGAAAAGAATGTTCCCGAGCTTCATTTCTCCCCAACTTCTCGCTTCACAACAAATAAATTAATTTAACTGCTTCGGTCTCGGGGGGGCTGTGCATTCGTAAAGTTCTTACTTTTTTTTTTTTTTCTTCCGGGCTGGTGAGGACAAACTGGAGAAATAATAAAATAAAAAAAACAAAAAAAACCAAACAAAAACAAAACAACATTTCTACTAACAAGGAAGAGCAGCAGCTTGAATTTGGACCACGTTTTGAAGGAATACAGTATCAGCACTCAAAGCTCTGCCCACCTACCCGCCCCCCGCAGACACACAGACAACCACACTTAATGAGCAGTCCAAACAAGGCAGTGAAACCAAACTTACCATGGTTTCTCCCTTTTCCTTCCTGTTTCCTCTTTATCCCTCTCTTGACTTCCTCTCTTTTCCTCTGTTCTGGGTTCTCGGTGAGTTTTGCTCAAAGTCCAGGGGTGTCAGGCAGATAAAACTGGAATTGAGTTGCTGGTAAGAAGCTGCATGAGGCCTTCACTGACTAAGTCAAAGTCATGCAGCCACCTCTTTCTTTCTCTCTCTTCCCCGCTGCCTTGCTCTCTTGTCAGCTTTTCCAATAACAAACTGCTCCCCACCTCTTTTGGCCAAGTCCCTGAGCAGTTAGCTGTTTCCTGGACGCTTGTTGGACTCCCGTGACCCGGCTGTCTCCCTCTTTCTTTTTTTTTTTTCCTCCTCTTCTGCTGTGGAGAGTCTTGTTTCTCCTCTGTCTCTCTGAGTTGCAGGCCTGCCTCCCTGCCAGATTTAGAACCAGAGACACATGTGGGCTTCTGGTTTGAAGTTTAAAGAGGCGGGGCTTTGCCTGAGAGTATTGTGTTGTCATGACCAACCCTCCTTTTCCAGCTCTCTGAGCCCTGCCCCTCCACTTTTTTATGAGCAACTATATGAAGGCGTGTTTGGATTTCTTTCGGCCATGTGTGTATTATATGAAGCACAATATACTACACAGAGTCTTACAGCAAGACCTGTTACTGGAGTGTTTCGGCACACAGAACTCAATTTTCTAACCAAATTCTTGTCTCATTTGCGGTCTTTAAACAGCACTTTCATTAAATTCAGCGCCCCATATCGCTATTTTCCAAGTTACTAAAGCTGTCAAGCACAACGATAAGAGGATCAAGCAGTGTTTACAGCCATGCGAAGTTTGAGATTTAAGTCTCAAATAAGTAAAGTCTCAAACATTTCAGTGCTTTATCTCACATGATGAGTAAATGTTACAGAAAGCTGAACTGTTGATCTGTTGTTGTTCTGCTAACATTTCTAATTGAGTCATAAAAACATGAATATTTACTGATTTATTTATGTACATTTTTCTGTCACTCTGTTTATTTTAGCAGCATGTTTTTGATAGAAATGTGGCAGTAAAACTTTGGGTGAATTGAACTGTGTTCGAGCAGATGTGTGTGTGTGTGATTTACAGAATGCAAATTCTTTTAACGTTCTGTGGCCTGACAGCGAGGGAGGAAAAGAGAAAAAAGCCTCACAAAGCTTCTCCTACAAAGCTCCACTTTCTTTTCTCTCCTCTCCCCTCTCTTCTCCTCTCTTCCTCCCTCTTCTTCACAGCCACACTGATCCCATTCTCTCTGCCTGCTTGTTTGTGGTGAGACTGATTTTGTAGGTTAGGGGGAATACTTCATGCTTTGATGTTACATCCAGCAGTTTCACAGCGTTGCACCTTTGATAAGAAAAAGCAAGGTGCTTTATTATTAAAAGAGGTTAAAAATCCTTTTATATGCTGATAAAAAGGGGGTTAAGCTGCAAATATGTCCGCGAATTGTGTGCCCATAACATTTTTTTTTAAGCCTGGTAATTTCAATAATTCTGATTTTTTGTTTTTTTCTTTATCACCCACATAAGCCACAAAAAAAACAAACAAAAAAACAACCACTCTCTCACTAGCAGCACAGAAAAAAAGAATAATAGCAATCATTGTCTAACAGGCGATGCGAGTCCTGAATCTTAAGTGGACAGCCAGGACGAAGGCTGCAGACACCAGGGGAACCTTGCTGTTGTTCCCTTGGCTGCGGCTGGAGCTTCACTTGATGATGTATTAATCAGTAGATAAAAGAGGAAGACCCTAATAGGCTTCTGGTAAAGCGAGGAGGAAGACAGCGAAGCTCCGTCTCATAATGAAGACGCAGTGTAGGCATAATACACAGGGGAGGCGAAGCAGATGATCTCATACACACACAGATTTTTTTAAACAAGTTTAAAAGGAGATGGAGGAGATAGTGGAAAGATGGAGTTACACACAGCGGCTAAGCAGAGCTGATGTGGAGGAAAATGACTGTGGATCTTTGAAACTTTGAAAATAGAATTATTTTAAAACTAAAACTACGGCTGACCAGGCAGTCATGTTAAGCCAATAAATAACATGTTGTAAGAAAAAACTAAACAAAACATGTGCAACACACTGAATCCAGCTCTCTCTTTTTTTAAAAAAAAGATGGACTGTTGAACACTGAAATTATTGAGCAGAACATTTTGTAAACACATCACCAATTCAAATATGGATCCACAGGGAAAGAAGCACTACTTGGGACCACTTAATTTTTTTTTTTTACACACTGTGCATTGGTGTTATTTTATTCACAGTAAACTGATGGAAATAGTGACTGGAGAAAGGAAATTCTCTTTTACTGGCTCATATTTACAGTTTGGGAAGTGAGGTTTTAGAACTGCAAATCTAATCTAACTCTTTATCTAATGTCTTAACACTAGAACTGCAGAGGGAGTTATTTTTACCCCCTGCTGCAACAGCATCAGTAATCAAAATACAATTGAAAAAAATAAATAAATAAAACTATAAAAATCAAAATCAAATTAATCAAATTAAAATTCAGTTCATGGGGTTTATTCATTTTACAGTTGCATTATTTCATTACGAATCGAAAAGGTCAAATACATTTTAAAATTCATCATGATAAATTGTAGGCTACAAACAAATAACAAAATAATTAACACATTCAAAAAAATGTATTATTGTCGGAGAATTTCATTAAACTAAAAATAAATTTTGCATAATAAGTTAATATTATAAAAGTTGCTTTTCATTCCTTTTCTGCTTATCAAAAAGACATCTAAAAAATGCCGTTGCTATCGGCAATCAGGTATAGTGCGTTGAGCGCAACATTATCCATTTTCTATTAAAAATGACCGCTCAGTGGTTCTAAGTATCTCACAATCCCCATAATTTACTACATGATTCATAACCCCATTTTAGGAAAGGTCATGAACTGAGGGATGTAGTTTTATGTTAACAGAGTTGCATGCATTTGAAAACAGCAGGGTGGTAAAAATGACCCCTTGGCGCTTCTCGTGTTAATTCAATACACTTTGAAGCATTATTCAGGAAAATCAGCAAGTTAGCTTAGAGGTTTGCTGGGGGCTAGCTTGAATTTATGAATATTTAGGTAGATGTATATTGTGCTTAGTTTGGACAATTTGAAGGATTGAGAGGATTTTCCACTGATTTAGAGATCTATGGTTTATAAGTGTTGCCAAAAACATTCATAGTCCCCACAGGATGAATCCTAATGATTTTACAGGTCAAAATTAACATTTATTTAATATTTACAATACTCAAAGAGGTGTGTGGTTGTAGACAACAAAAAAAAGTTCAGTTCAGTTACACAAAGCCCTTTTATTATGTTACTCATTAATTTTTGTTGAATGAATGCATTATTTTATGCCAAGTTTACAATACATATCTTTAAAGGTAGTTTTCTGAAAATTAGTTTTTTTTTTCAGACCCTGAGCCAGAAATCTCTTTTACAGAAGTGATCGATAGCAGCACGTTGAAGTTATAACACAGTTACACAGCTTCCTCCTGTGTTTCTATCAGCCTTCTCCATGTATCCATCAATATCAGGTTAACAGCTATAGTTTTCTCTCTGACCCCTGGGCCTTTTTAGCCTATTTTGATATTTAATTCATCCAATTAGATCATTTCTACCTTTGAGAAACGTTTGAATCAATCTGTCTGCTTTTTCTGTCTGTGTGTAAATCCATGTCTGTCTGTACGGATGACAGAACAACCTCTGTTTGCGTGAGCTTTGAAGGGAGGAGGTTTCAGAAATTACTTGTTTGTCTGTCATTCATCAGTCTGTCAGCTTCAGTTCTTCTATCTGTCTGTGTGTCCTCCCAGGTATGTCTCTGTACGTCGTCCCCATATAGTTATACATAATGAATGCTGTTGTTTTTTTATTGTGTTTCTGTGTGATTCACACCTAAGGCAGAAAAATCCCCAACCTGTCTCTCTCAGCCAGAGACTGTCTGGATCGTTCCCAGCCGGCTTCACTCTGTGTATGAAAACAGCCAATTACGGGGCCAGACTGGCCCGGCGACTGGGTTTTAGAGCCTTTCCAAGTGATGGCAACCTTAGTTGAATATGGATCATGTCACAGATGTCATCATGAATAAATATGGCTATTTATTTCAAACTCCAAGTAGAATCAAATTGCACTCTCTGTTGTTTACTCTGTCTTCCTCATCCAGGTCTGAGTCTTTGACTATAGGTGAATAGGAAGAAAAAAATTATATATCACAGTGAAACTCTGAAAATGTGCCCTGCAATGAACTGGCGACTTGTCCAGGTTGCGCCCAATGTCAGCTGGGATAAGCTTCAGCCCCCCCACCACAACCTTAGTGAGAATAAGTGGTTACAGATAATGTATGTATGTTTTCTGAAATGTTATGTTTAAATATGTAATTGAAGCACTATTTAATGCTAACTTTTGGTGAAATCCACAAACACAAACTGACAAAGTGAAGTAAAAAAAAAAAAAAAAAAACACCTAAAAGTGGATCTTTATTATCTTCTTTCGCAAATCTAGTCATCAGACATGAGCAGTTCAAACACTGTTGTGATAAAACAATGGACCTTAATTCATCAAAAAGGCCACATTTGCCTCATTTTCTCCTCAACGCCTCATTGCTATATTGAAAGGATCAACTGTTGCCAGACCACAGAGCGAGGCTGAAGAGGAGGTGATTATCATAATCAGATGCGAATGTTATGTGGAAATTGACTAAACTTCTCCTGTGGGGCCTTTAGTTTTACTGTTCAGTGTTATTTGCCAAAGAGGTTGTTTATTCCAAAAGTAAATCCATATTTCCATTTGGAATGAAATCATTACCTCATATTCCTTGCTCCATATATTTCACAATTCTAAACAGATTATTTTTATAAATAAAGGAGGAACTGAGACCTGCAATAAAAGACTCCTGCATCTATAAAATAATTTCAGTCAGCCAACCTGTGATTATTTTCTGAAGAGTCGTACAGAACTGATAGCTGGTGTAAAGGCTTTAAACATGTCAATCTCCACAAGAATACACCAAGCTCAGCACAGTGGAGAATGGGGAGAGAGTCACAAGACTCACGGCCTACAGATGCATGCTGGGTGGAGGTGAGGCTCCTGAAATGCTGCATGAACAGCGGCAGTTGTAGTAACTGTGTTGAAATGAATGCAAGGAGAGTGAGTGGTTTGCATGATCCATGAATCCATGACTCTGAAGGCTCATCAGACACCAAAACACTGCACAATGGATTTTATAATTCACACAGGACTGACTGCATACAGTTTTTTTTATCACTTAACTTGATAGTTTCAAACATTTTCTGCAACATTTCAGAAACTTTGCAACATTATGTGACTTGTATACCCTAAAACAACAGGTTTACTACCATGTTGACGCTACACAGACTTGTAATTGAGTGAATGGTGCCTCTGTCATTCCTACTGGATGATATTTTATGGAGAAAATGTTTTCTGGTTTTCTCTCTGATGTCTTTCAGCTGCTCTGCATCAACTAAACAAAGTAAACTGCTGCTAAATGTAGCTACTGTTAGCTCAGTTTGTTAGCCATGCTGCTCGGACTGTGAGCTCAAAGCACTGTGGGAGTGTTTCTGTTTACACCACTAGGACTGAAGCCTTGGATCAGTGGAAAGAGGAAGTTTTCAAGCCCATACCGAGGGAGATTACAGACGGAGAGCTACGCTGGAGTGGACACCAGAACCAGAGGTAGGCAAGCGTGCAACGTAACCATGCTCAGGAACCTATGGAGCGAGTGACTGAACAAGAAGCCTGACTGACTCTTAGTCTTTAGCCTGAAAGACAGACACCAAGCTGGGCTTCTTGCTGTTGGACTAGTAAGTAATATTAGCTGGCTGTTATGTCTGTGTTTTGTTCTGCTTGCTTGATGTTTGGCTGTTAGCAAAGTTGTCGACTTGCTAGTTTTTGATCATAAGTCATACAATTTGAACAAATACTGTACATGTGTACAACAATCCACATTTACAACAGCAGTATTTTACTTTGAAATTTGGGGGCACTAAATCACAACAAATCATACATAATGTTTTAACTAGGTCTAAAATCTTTTTTTCTAGATTTTTTTCATCATATCCTGTCCCACCGTATGACATCAAGGAGAGATGCCGACTCATTAAAGAGTAAATGTATCGGTGGGTACCTTTTCTGTCACTGAATACTTCTTTAAATTTCAACTCCCTCAGTGCTGCTGACACAGCTCTAAAACTTCAGCACTCGAAGGAACTGCTCAATTCAGCTATTTCATTTTCTTCTCAGTGCCCCAAGTTCATTTGCCATAATTAATTAGTCATTTTGAAAGTCACCTCGCCGGAAAACAAATTCTTGATTGGCAAACTGGTGGCCACAGCTCACCTGGAGCTGAGGGCAGTGGGAAGTGAATCAATGTGGCAATATGGTCAATGTCAGTATTTGTTATTGTATTATATCATACTGTTTTTTATGTTAATAAAGTTTACTACTTAATGCAGTGGTATTGATCCCTTTGCACAGAGGCCGCATTAGACCTTCTCAGTAGTTGTCTGACATGAAAACTATATATATATATATATATATATATTCCATCTTCTCTGGTTTCATGGTGGTGCGATCTGTTCTGTTTTGCTTTTTTCTTGCCCTCCTCTCTGCCAGGAGGCATGTCTTTTTGCATCAGCGGAAGTGAACTCACTGAGAGCGATCTGAAATCACTAACAATCAATGGAAGTGTCAGTCACCACCAGCTGATGCAAAGCTCGTATCCTTTAGTCATATTCCTACCCTGTCGTTTGCCTTCAACTTTCTCCAACACTGTGATTTTTTTTTTCAAAAAAGTAAAAGTTACAGTTCCAGTAATTTATATGGCTCAGAGGGGATTTTCGCTGTATCACAGCTCAACAGAAACCTTATCCATTCTCGCAAAACGCTGCTCTGTGCAACAAACCAGCCCTTTACAGGATTGCATCAGTGAAGTTTCTCCACATGCATTTTTAAACAGTAACAATGGCCTTTCTGCTGGATATGCAATTTAAACAGCAATGCTCAGTGAGTAATCATAATGAGGTTTATGCAATGAACGTCCCAGGGAGCGGTCATACCTGTACTAAACCACGCTGACAAGAAGTGCACAGGGTCTTGTAATGGGCCAATTCTGGGATGGAGTCAACTCTGTCGTTAAAATATACGACAGCCTTTTTTTTTACTTGTAGTTGGGGGATTTCTAAACTTACAGTGAGCTGCGGAGCAATTTTTAAAGCAGAGTTTGGGCCACACAGCTGTACTAAATGTGCATTTAACTTAAATGGGGACTGTTTGCCATTAAATTCTCATTAGCAGCAAAGCTACGATGAGCACAGAGATTTCACGGCTGTAGAAACAGAGCTGTCCAGGTACAGTATAGGATGTTTGAGCTCTGTGATGGAGAAAGAAAAGCAACTATCAACATGACTTTGGACTGAGAGACAAGTTTTCATGGTCTGAGACAGATGCTGTGGAGGGCTTTTTCAGATGGACAGCATTGGTGCCACCTACTGCTTCTCTCGTGAACCAACTGTAATATTCACATAGCGGTAATGGATGGGAACAATCATTCATTCACATTTTCTTTTACCAAATTACTGCAAATGTGAAACTAGCTTTTACCTAGATGACCCTATAAGTTATTTTTTGGAGCTACCTTGCAGCACCTTTGCTATAACACAACTGCTATAACAGTGCAGTTGATCACGTCATTGTGGTTCTGACCCTCTTTACCATCACCATTAATTGATTGTTTGAGCTGCAGACCTGAGACAGGGGACTAAGGATTGAAGTCACTCCAGTTGGAGTACCCGATTAATGGGATTAAAGGTTTAAAGATGAAACTTCAAACTATGCACAATGGTTTATAACATTAATGGTGGCAACTTTTCTTATCTTTTGCTGCCATGATGTGAAGTAAACAGTATTGTTTGCCTGTGTTTGATTGGCCAAAACAGAACCTTGGCAGATGATGTCTTATTGCAGCATAGGTTGAGTCCATTTTTATCCAGATGAACCTGCATTTCTTTGACGCACGGCTAAAGTTGAAGCTGAAAGCAGCTTTGGAAACAGCTCTGTTACTGGTGTTGTCAGATTTGAGCCCCATTAACTGTAACCTAAAGGTAACAAATTTACGCTCTACAAAAATTCACCTATGCAGTTGAACAGACGGCCTCATGAACTGACTAACCTGTAAAAAAAAAAAACAGCTCTCAGCTCTACTGGCCACGAAGTTTGAGAGTCTAGGGGAAGTTTTGACATTTGGGAGTCAAGAGGGGAGATTCAAATTAAAAGAGACAAGGTGCACATCGAGACAAGCCCAGCAGGTTAATGATCACTGTGCCACTGCCAGGCTCCAGCCATCTGGATAGCTTGTAGCTGTTCCTGCTCAACACAAATGAAGCTACAGAGGCGGTTGGAGGTAATGCGACGGCAGGATGGCCAAGAGGTAGGAATCCGGTAGAGGATGCTGATTATATGTGAGAGTGGGTGTGAGGAACTGTGTGGCACTTGCTTCCAGATAATTAAGATACTGCATGAGCTACAGGTGACAGTGATGCTAACAAGGACAGTGGCTTCTCTGCCTCTTTGTGAGCAGAGCCTGCCAGCATGACGGATGGCAAGTCTTTACAGGGTGTCCTTATGGTTAGCAAAGCTCCGTGAAGAGTGACAGAATTACAGCTTCTGAATCACTAAGTTAACATTTGAAAAGTCATAGTGTCATGAAAGAAAATGACAAGAAGTGATTTTTTTTTGACAGCTATGTGCACTTGGATCAACGCATTTGGATCCAGACGTTATTTTCTGCATGTTCACCCCGTTATCTCCAGAAACTTTTACCTGAGGGTCTTTTCAAACCTACTTCATTCTAGTCCATACGTCAGACGCTGAACACACGGTTACCTCCAATGCTCTCTTAAATAAATGGAAAATGCCACAGGTAAAGAGAAGCATTTTATATCCTCACTCTGCATCTTAAACACACTTCAGTTCCACCAATTTGAAATGCACAAGCTGAATGCATGGTGCATAATAGGGTCACACCTGATTGTTTTAGCGAAAATATATCTCTCTCCAATATTTAAAACCTATAAAAGTTTACTTTATAAATTCCTGTTTAATCTGTGAAAGGCTTTGCCAAATGAAAAAAAAAAAAAAAATTCCATTAGTTTCCATTTGGACAGGATCATCATCATCATCATCATCATCATCAGTATTTATGGATGTAAAATTCTTTTTCAGCATGAATGATTTAGTCATATTTAGAATATGGGGTAGCCGTGCAATTCAGCTAAAAAAATAAATAATAATTTGCATGTTCTGATATAAAACATATCTTTAAAAAAAACTTATTAAACTTATTTAGTCACAGTAGAGAAAATGCTTTAGATCTGACTTTGAAGATCTTTCTTGCATTTCAGGGCTTCCGTAGAAACTAGTGCCAAAAGGAGAGTGGATATTGACTTGTGGACAAACAAGTGAGTGCTAATGTTGCACAGTTTGTTGAACATGCACCGTAAAAACTGAAATTTTATTTCTGAATTTGAAAAGTGTACAGAGAACATAAAACTTGGGCTTTTATATTAAGCTTGTCAGGTCAGATTTTCTGCACCAAAAATTTACAGCACTAAATGATGAACACCACCACAAACCTTAAATTAATGATTTTAAGCCATGTCGTTTCCACCATCAGTCTGTTTAATTTGGTTTTATTCACTGACTTTCTCGTCTCCACACACCAGCCTTTTCACATTGTTTGAACAGAGACAGAAGAAAAACATATTGCTCCGATTATACACTGCCGTTTGGTTTTCCATAGAAAGCAGCGATTGTGTTTCCGTTGGAGCGAGGTGATGTAGATGATGGCTTTGGCAGGCGGCGGACAGACCCACTCTGATACGCTAACACTCAGCTGGAGGAGAATAGGACGGGGAAAGGCATGAAAAATGGTGCGGCGTTTAGCGTCGCTTGGCACCGCTGCCGTGGGTTCATTGAGTCAGAAATGAAGGGGCCGTCTTTGTGGGGTGTGACTGTCACTGCTGGATGACAGATTGCATTCTGGGTCCTCTGAGGCAAGCACAGAGGATGAGATAATGCTTATGAAATAAAAGTCTCGCTAACTGTGTAAACAGACAAAATACGGTGACATAAACAGCCAGTTTACAGTGAAATATTCAGCTACACAACAGAAACTGTTCAGCAGTACACAATTTCTCACAATTTCACCCTCACCTCACGGCGCATATTGTGTTTGAAAAGCCGTATTGATCTGTAAGCAAATGGCATTTTTGGCTTGAAACATCACTGCTTGGCACTTCAGGGAACAAGCTGACAACCCGGCCTTAAGAAGTCAATAAAATGGTTTCCGAAGCGCCAAACAGCGCTCGCTCCCTCAGACATTACTTGATTGCTGTTAATTCCCTCATCTCATTGTCTGGTCATCAAAGGGGATATGTCAGTTAAGCTGAACAGTGCGATATTCGATCATGTGACTCACAGAGGCAGCTGTTGTAGAAGAGCTCCAAATATTTACCTCAGTCTGTTCTGCAGTAATTGACGACCAATTCCTTACATAAATATTATAAAGTATGCTGATAATATTTAACCAAACACATGCCTTGACATATTATTGCTTTATAGAGCTGTTAGACTATAATGTCAGCAAACAGCTGCATCAAGCTGACACTGAGCAACATTATCATCTATGTCAAATTCCATTTCTGTCGAATATTTGGGCTCCTTCATTCTGTCTCCTGAGAAAAATATTAAAAGGATACTTCAGGTTATAATACCAGTCTGTGTGTATACTATTTTTTTTTAGAATATTTTCACCACTTTACCTTGCCATCAGACGGCCCTCTTGAATGGGAAACTTAAGCTTATATGAATCCAGACTTCATTCACAAAATAAGTCATTTTACCTTACAGAACACAGGAGTTACCGGACCGTCACTGTCTTGTTCAATTCGCTTGTTTGTGTTATTGTGTGACTTAGGTGTTTTAACTTCTTAGTACAAATCTGAACTAAAGTTAGTTGCTGTGGATTGAGACAATGGTAACCCAGAAACTTCTGAAAGGTAAAAAGAGGTGCTGGGCGTGTCCATGAACTCCACCAGGATGACCAGTATAGTGCTCAGTTTCATTGACATTTCAGGCTGACTGTGGAGGAGTTTCCTGGTCTGATCATCAGATTGGCTATACTGCAGCGTGACATTGTGTGACATCCAAAAGTTAAATCTGGTCCAGCCAAAATGCAATATTCGCCACAGTGCCAGCTTCAGGCAAAGCTTTGGAAAAGGGCTGTCTGACAGCAAAGTCAAGCAGTGGAAATATTGTAAATATAGCATACACTTAAACTGATATGGACTTTTTTTATGTGGCTAAAATATATTTTGTTGCTGCCCCCGTTCACAGCAGTGCAGTGCTTAGTTTCATGCTGGCCCTCCTGTCTGCTTCTCCACACGGAGCGTGCCGACTACTCTACTGGTAATACACTGACGGTGAATAAGTACCTCATATAACCCTACTTCAATAAGTTTAGACTTCCCCTTTAATCTGCTATATATGCCACCTTTTATCCGCAGTTGGTCACTTACTTTGTATGTCTGATGTGTGGTGATCTTTTATACTTTTTTTAATGAACAGTTCCTCAAAGTAATTAAGCAGCAAAGGTAAGACTCTTACAGGATGTAAAATATGTTGAGTTTGCCCTGAAGTGAGACAAGCTGGTGAAGTGGTTAATCTCCTCACTATTACAAATTTCCTTCAGTAATTTTCCTTCCAGCTCTCACACGATCACAGTAGCATCACAGAAAAAACTGCCACTAATCACTGATTAATATCAGTTGATGAAAATCTACAGATTGAGTCTACTGTCGGAAATGTCATACATGAGGAAAATTAGTCCATAAGGATTCTCTTCTTGGAAATTAATTTATATTAATATTATACTCTGACAGCTGTAAAACCTGCATGCGAGTGTGAGAAACCCTTCCTGTGCCTTCCTTATTCATCCTGACTTGGGTAAATAAGGATTATAATCCTTTAGCGAAGCTTAATTTAAGAGCAAAGGCACCAGAGGAAGCTTTTAGGGATCTGCAGCGCATCGCATATCAAGTGCGTTCCACCAAGGGCAACCATGAATGAGTGCACTTTCAAAGAGAATGGAGGAACTTCTCAATCTAAAAAGCTCCTGCCAGACTAAACAAACAACAGTCATCCGAATCAACCAGAATATCACAAGGACTTGCTTTGAATGCATCTGTGACTCTGAAGAACCTTCAGCTGAAGCAAAGTGACGCTGACAATTGCAGTTTGTCTAAGTCATAAAAAAGAAAGGATGGTAGGACATGCGAGGCAAAATGAAGACAAGACATGACATTAGAGCAAACTTTTGTCCTTTCTTATGATCACCCCTTCATTTCCCGACTCAGGTACAGAAATCCGCTTGTCTTTCTGACGTATTAGCGGGAAGCTATAAGAGGAGGAAGAAGAAGAAAAGCATTGGAGGTAATGTTTCAGTGTTTTTGTGGAGAAAATGGAACAAGGCGCCAAATTAGACACTGAACGCTGCAACGACAACAAGAACATAGAAACAGGAGCATGAAAAATCTGCCGTTAGCTTCCTCAAATGTGTTGCCTCTCTTTCTGAGCATTTTGCCATTCGGCTAGATTTTCCACCTCTTTCCCCCGTTACAAAACACACTGTTCCACAACACAGCCGTACAGAGCCAGGCTAGTGTCAACAGTGAACGGTTGTTAAACAGCACGAGGAACGTTTATTGTTCTAATTTCTCCAAGCTACATTTATTCTTTTCCCCCAGCACAGAGTGCAGGTGTGAGTAATGGAAAAGGTCAGAGGGAGATGAAGACTGGCATGACGTGTTTAACAAGCAGGGCTTGAACCTGAGGTGTTACAGTTACATGATGAGCGTTCAGGAGCAGAGGTGGGAAGGTGTCTATCAGTGCTGCAGAGTGAATGTCAAAGATGTAGTTTTAAAGGTGAATGAATGATGTAAATGTTGAGCAACTTCTTCTGCCAGCTGCGCAAAATTATAGATTCAAGAGTCAAAACCTCGATATTCAGAAAACCATAGCAGAAAGGTGTGTCTTTGCATCTGGTTGCATACCCACGGGAACCACCACTGTGTTGGGACATAAACCAGATTCTGTCCCTGGTCTGGTAGAAGCACCTAAGTTCACTTGTGTCAGAACAGCCAATCCATGTGGCTTTATGCAACATGTTCTCACGACCAACTCGAAAAACGGCAGCTTGATCAGCAGCTTAAAACTGTGATGCCATTTCATTTGAGTGTCTTGATTCTGAGTGTGTAAATTTATGGATTTAGCGGGACTATATGGTCCCTGTGGAAGGAGAAAAGTATTGTCCGTTGTGTGACCACTACTTTCTGCTAACAATCAAGATACAAACATTAAAGCTGTACAGCTGTCAGTGATAACACATGAAACACAAACCTTTCAAGTGCAAACAAGAGTACTGATTCAAATTTAAACTGTTGTCAGACCAGTTTTCAGAGATCTGAAAAACAACAGTGAAATTCATCCAGGGTAGACAGCCTGCGACTGCTTATTGCTTTTCCAAGTTAGAAAACATCAGAAAAAGTTTTATATTCATACGGTTAGATGGCACTGTGCCCAAACATAAATGCAGCTGAGAAAACAATCAAGGACTAGTACTTGTTGCTGAGTCACTTTAGCATCCCGCTGTTTAAAATGCGTAGTTTGATGTCGAGGGGAAAAAAGAAGCTAAGGGCAAATTTGGATGTGCTTATCAGTCATCCATCGGATATTTCAGTACTTGAATAAAAATAGAATGAATTTAGAGTTAACTATCACTCTTAACAATCTATGCACGTTTCTGCAAACAGTTTGTTCCTTCAGGCATTAACCTTTTTAACCTGAGGCTGTAACTCTTTTATTTACAGCCTCATAGTTTAGTCACTACATGTCCCAGCCAGCAATGCCATATGTTGTCATTTTCAAGAAAAGGTTAGACTGTTGATATCACATTGATGATATTACAGACTGTGTTTGTGGTGACATGTTACTGCTGAAGCAAACATTTCTGATTCTTTCACATAAGGAGCAAGTCACAGAAAATAATATATTTACCATTGAGATTGACTTTTATCACTATTGTTCGTGGAACATAGTTGATGGAACTTGAACACTTGGTCGGGGTTGCTGGAGCCAATCCCAGTTCACAATGAGGCATGTTGCTCGTCAATCACAGGACTGACACAGTGACAGACTATTATTAAGACCAAGCGGCAACTGTCAAATGAAGCCAACGTGGGAGTGCTAAAAACTGCAGTTCTTCAAACAGCCACTTGAGGTTAGCTATTAAATGAGTCAATCTCCATAAGTCCCAATGTTAAAATGCCCAACTGAGAGCACTGGAGGAGTGTTAGTGTTTGTACCATACGTATTTTGAATCACAGGTAAGAGGAGGTTTATAGGCCCTGGGTGCCAGGGGAATGAAGATGAGAATGATCGAGCAAGCAGCCGTCAGACAAGAGCAAATTTAGGGTACCTGCTGCAGGTCCCTTGTAGTAGAGGTTCACTGAAGTATTTAAAACATAGAAAAATGAAGGATAGGTTTAAAGGATTAAGATGGCTGAGTCAGAGAAGGGAGCTGAATACGTGTACAGTGAAACAGTCAAACAACCCCAAACTGTGATTCTGAAGCAACCTTCAGCTTTTGTGCAAGTTCTAAAATACAAATCAACAAACTGCTGTAGATGTGATCAGATTCCAACAAATGAAAGCTTCTAATCTCTTACTCTTTATTTTATTTATACAGATTTCACGCTCCAAACTCAGTTAGTGGCAGTGTGGAAACTTCTCACCTGCACACACACACACACACGCACACACGCACACACACACACACACACAAGCACACAAACACAGTACTTTGAATTCCATTTGCCCCGTAAAGCTCCCCAAACTCCTCTTCTTAATTCTTCCCTTCAAAAGCAAAGCCAGGGGAGTAATCCACAATCTCAGGATCTTCTCTTTTTTTGCTTCCAAATGCAAATGGAAATCCTTGTTCTACAAACGGCTTATTGAGCGGCTCAGAGAAGAAGCTGTTGCTTCTCATTGGTTTCCCGCTGAAAGCTGAGCGAGAATTTCGTCTATTGCTGCAGCCCCACACGATCCTGTGATGCTCTAATGTCTGACAGAACAGTGATTCTGATACACGGAGGGCAATCATCAAGAAAAATGGCTTAAAGCATCTTACCTGCCACAATCACAAAGTGGATATGAGCATTCATTCCTGTGTAGTTAAGAGACTAAAGGCTATACAATTCAACATTTGGTAGTTTTTATCCAAAACACAAATAATAACCAATCATTCCTGACTTTTTACTTCAAATATGGCTTTTAAATAACAATCTGGCAGCCATATTAAAGTCCTCAGTTTCATCAGGACGCCCCTACAAGAGTCACAATTAGCTGTTGTGACTCTCGCGGGGGCGCCCTGATAAGTGGTTTTGGTTAATAAAAAGGCAAATGTTCAAATTTCTCTGCAAGGGATCAGTAAAGTTGATCTTTAATTACAGGTCTGCAATTGGATACAAAATCCAGTCTCCTTCATGAAAGTCAGATGTGCTACACGCCCATCCACTACCCACTTTCCGCCTCACTAAGAGCACGCTGCTTCCTGCATTAGGACTGATTGTTGGCAGTGGATGCAAATTGTGAGGTGTGGGATATTCCAATTATGGCGTAATTCCAAGGGATGCTGGGCTGGAAGAAGGGGTGTTGTGGATGTCATTTTTCAAGTTTAGATAGAGGACATGCTTTATAGGTGTCTGTATGACAGTCTTTCCTGTCTAACAGCAACTGTGATGACCGAATTAAGGCAAAATGCCCCTAAAAGATTTAAACCTGTTATTAAGTGCTGTAGGGTTGAATAACTTTTGCATTTTATCTTCAGAAAGTGACAAAATGGACGTCCATTTATATGCAAATGTGGAAATGATTTCTCGGATTGCTGCCATTACATGTCGGACCTCTTTTACACGTCATTAAAGGGGACTCCTGCACAGATTAAAACACCTCTTCCTTTGAGATCACATTGCTTTTATCCAACACAGACTGCTGTGCTGGCCACAATCACAAAAATACATTTCGCGACTCATTTCTTACAGGCTGAGAATTGCACTGAATGCGTTAAATTGCATTGAGCTGAAGTGAACTGAGTCGAATGGAATCAAGCTGAACTTACTTGGACGGGAGTGAACTGGAGTGCCATTGAATCTATTGAAATAAACTTAACATAGACACAGTGCAGACCTGTGCTGCTGGCTGCTGATAAGCGGAGCGCTGTGTGCATGTGTATGTTTGTAAGCCTTGTATCTAGCTGTTTGATTAGTGTTGTTGGGATTGTCAGACACTTCAATGCAACGCACCGTTTGGCAGGTGCAGACTGAACAACATGTAAGCGCTAGCAGTCAAGCAGCCGAGCTGTGAGTTGCATGTGAGAGAGCATCTAACACAGATCGACAGGATGAGGAGGTATGTGCGTTTGTGTGCTGAGTGCGAATACAACGCTTTCATACTCAATTGTAATGTAAACGCTATCAAACTTGAAACTCTCCAAGTACAGCGGAGTAAATGTGTTCAGAAAAGAGTTGTGAAAAGAGAGTGTTTGGCTGACTATTCGATCCACAATGGTGGATACTGCACCAAAAAAATACATCCATGGAGAATAAAAGTCCTTAGAGAACACTGAACATAAGAGCAAAACATGAAATACGTTTAATAAATTATCAAACATCTCACGTATCCCAAAACCAAATGTGTGCGTTGTCCGACTAACATAACAAAACCTAACGATATTTAATTGCAAATAATATAAAACACATTTAGGGACACTGGAACTATTTTCTTGGAGGGGGCGCTGCAAATATTGAGGCATGGACAGTTATGTCAATGTACCCAGCTACACTGACATTACCAAACAGCAAAATAACTTCATTCACCTGCAAATCAACAGAATTTATAGTGCAAGAACACTCAAAGCCAACAGCACAATAAATTCACGTTTATCTCAACAACTCAGGATTTACAACGCTGATACACTCAAATAAAGCCAACAGCACATTAACATACAGCACTCTCAACGGCAAATAAAAGATAAGTCACCTCTAACATTAAAACAAACAAAGCCTAAGAAACAAATGACAGAAAGCGCTGGTGTTACAGAACACAAAGAAGACTTTATAAGCATAAACGAATGATAACACTGTGTACTATGTTAATTTAAGATTATGCAGTTTTTCGTGGCTCTCTGATTTGTTGGAAATCAATTCCAATGTCTTGGTCAGTTGGACAGAGAAAAAGTGCCTTGAGGTGTTTTAGCGTCAAATTATTCCTCACTACCTTTTGAATCCTGATCATCCATCAAAAAACTGATTGTATTGCCAGTTTATATAGATCTTTAGCTACTTTTCTCAAAATCAAACTGTCATAACATAACGTAACTTTATGTCTGTGATAAAGTAATGGGATGTCTTTGCTTTTTTGTGAGCAAATAATGACAGTTGTGGCCAAAGATGTGTATGCAGTTTAGGCTCTTCTCTTGCGGTCTCAGTTCTGTTATTTCCTGCTTGATCTTTCACATTTTCGGTGAATACATTTACAGAATTGGGGCGGATTGACAGTGGTTGGAACATAATAATAATATTTTTTTAGTATAAATAGCCTATTCACAATTTTGGAACCGTTTAACCCCCAGTTAGATGGGTTGTTTTAGCATCGAGTGATATGCAGTTTGGTGTAGTAAAGGAGAAGCTGTCAATAGCTGTCTCAACCACAGTACCCCTACTTCCGACATTGGTGCTGACATTAGAGCCTTTGAGAAACCATTTCTTTATAGACCCGGCTTTTTGCACATAGACACTGTAATTATGAAAAAGGAAAGGTTATTAAAAACATCATAGTCTGCTGTAGCATTGCAATCCCCAGACCAAATGGATACAAAAGTATCTGAACAGCGGTGTCCACTTACTTTTGGCCATATGACCATATATCACCTGAGTGTTCGCTTGTCTCGAATATTCTTCTCTCAGATTGAACAAAGGACAGTGTATGTTGTGTTTATGACTTACATATCAGCTTCTTTTCATCTTAATAAAAATCTCTAAGCAACGCTGCCTGGAACCATAATAGAGGCTCAGTTAAGAATCTGCACTAATTAAGAAATGTACTCTATGACAACCAGACTCTGCTCTCCTCCAGTACAGCTGTCAATCAAGAGGAGCATTTCATTATTGGAGAAGCTGCTGATGTGAAACAACAACACATGACCTGTTAGCTTGCAGGTGCTGATGAGGGGCTGGCAAGTTAATTGCTAAAATACAAATCATTGATTTTTAGGAAGAAAAAAAAAACAAGAAAAAAAAAAGATGGCTTTACATAAGGTAGAAATGCAAAAATAAACCTCATGTAAAGCACCTAACAAGCAAGGAAAAATAGCACAAAGTTCTCAAAATTATGATAAAACAGCTTGAACCTAATTTCAAAGAGAAAGCTTATAGGTCAGGTAGCTGTTTAACATTAAATTACAGTTCTTACAGAGGATGAGTTACATAAATAAACACTGGAGCTATACATTGTACATATTATCACAAATTGTAGGTAAAACAGTTGAAAGCCTCCATTGATGTTTCTGTCCTCGCCCAAAGGGACAATATTCCAACATATGGGCCCATTATTGCGGAAGGCAGTTTACCATAGATCTTTGAGTTTTTACTAGACTAGTAGAGAAAGTCTATGAACCTGAGGAATCTACCAGTGATTTAGATGAGTAATCTAGACTACGGTATATCAGGGACAAGTCCATGAAAAGATTTATGGACAAGAATTGGGATCATAAAATCCACCCTAAGACTAACTGAAAGTCAGAACAAGGGCTAGAACAGGACTGATGTGAGAGCTTTTATTTTATTCAGATAAATCGACTACAGCTCATACAGAACGCACAAACAAGTTTTATTTCCTTTTTGAGGAGGCTTGAAAGCATTGAATTTCAAAAGTCATTTATACCAGACCTGTTCTGTAGATAACAGGCTGCTGTTCCGATTATGTCAGATGCAATAATTCCCAAGAAAGTTGAGTATAATGTGCTAAGATACATTTAATTGTGAGTAAAAACAACACACTGATGTAACCTTCCTCACACTATCTTAAACAAACACAAATATCATATTTACATCCTGTTTTCTGCTTTGTTTTTCACTGGTTGAACTTCCACTGGCACGCTTTTAATCAAGTCACCTTGTTGCTACCTCTTCTTCTGGTTTTCTGACTGAAGATGGTGCCACATATTGCTTATCTCATGAACCAACTTCTAATATTCACATAATGCTAGTGGATGGAAACAAGCATTTAAATTTACATTTTTATTTTGCAGAATTACTTGATTTGATTAGGGTTAAAAACAGCTATTCTTTCAGATGAAGATGTTGGGATCTAATTGGAAAACTTTCTGGAATTTCTTATCTTATCTTATCTTATCTTATCTTATCTTATCTTATCTTATCCTGACTTTCACTAAAGCAAATTAGGATGAAAATTGATATAAATTAGCTAAAACTATTGTGTACCAAAGTGTTGGTACACAATAAGTAAGTGCACCAACATCACGGCTCTAAAACTGTGTGGGAACATCCCGTCTTGAAAACCATTTAGCAGAATAATTTAGGTTTGTCACGGCCTAACTACCTCAGATAATTTGGGGGATATAGCTGTATCATCAATTGTTTTGGCAGAGCTTGATTTGTTATTTACTTTCATCGATTCACTTTTTAATTTACTAAACTGTGTGCTGTCCAAAATTTGGTGATTTTGTATTTTGATACTTTGACAACGTTGTTCTTGAAACTTTCATGCTTTTCATCGCATTGAAAAAATACTGATTTAGAGGATAGCATTACACTTCTGATACTCCTACTACTACAATTACTACTACTGTATCCAGAGTAAGGACACTGGTTTCACCTCAAAAGACATAATTTTATGTTTTTAATCTGTGAAAGGATGGTTAATAATTGGTGACCAATTAAACATACATAAGTATAGACCTGATTTGGCCCAAATTCCCTCATGTCTGGAAAAAAAAAAAACCTCTCCTTAGGCCTTGAGCATGAGCAAGTCCACCTCCAAAGCGTCACCTTATTCCCGAGCCTCTCCGCTCTGCCATGACTAAGTTTAATCCTGCACATCATCAATGTGACAGCGTTCCTCAGCTACAGTTTAGTGCGAATATTTCCTTAAGTACTCGACTGCAGTTCTCCCTCAGCAGAGCCAACACACACTGGCTCTGTTATTTAACATTTAAACCACAGTTTAAATAATGTAGCAGGGATGGAGGCTGTGGGCCGTGGGAGGTTAAGGAGAGGCAGGATCTGATAAGTGAGCAGCTGCCCGTCAGCAGAAAATGATCAGGGATGAAACTCAGCAAAAACAAAACAGGTCTTTTATGGTTGAGGCGTCGGAGGGCTGAGGGGAGTCACGTCACGTCCGAGCCTTCGACTGTAGTGAGAAGAGAGAATGCGTGTGTACCTATAATCACGCATTTTCACTCTTGCAGAGGAGAGCGAGGGGAAGGCCAGACTTAAAGCTCTGCAGTGGCTCGTTTCACTCTGTGACTGTGTTTGAGTTTGTGATCCACAGTAAGAGGAAGCGCTTTAATAGATCACAGAGAGAGTAGTGGAGGGCAGAAATATGAGCTTTAGAGACAGACAAGACAGGTAATAACTGTTTGAATTGCAGGACTCCAGAACCTTGGAAAAATTACATTCACACGGCCATTCACTACTGTTAGCAATTCTGTATTTTTGTTGTAATCGTCAACCAGTGGGAAAAAAACAGACCTTGACCTCCGTGAGGCTGGTAAAATATACTTAAAGTACTATTTCAGTGTTTAGTGTTTATGATATGGAATTAAAAGAAGAAAAGGGAGGTCCTTGGGGACACTCTAGACATGAGGTGACATGACTGATTAATTAAAGAAAAATGATCCCTGAGGCCAACTTTCTTTTTGTCCTTTTATGTGTTGATGTATGCAGGAGCAAAGGCCACTAGACACACACAAAGAAGCAAAGGAACATGGTCACATGTTGGAACAGACTGCACTGAAACCAGACATTGATTTCTTTAGTGTCACACTTGAATCGATTGCTGGCTGCCTTAACTTATCAAGGATCCTTGTTTTTCTTTTGTTCTTTCAGTGGTAGGTGTTGATCTCTTCAGTGGCCTCTGTCTGTTACATATAATGTACACAGTGCCTGCCTGACACCCTAAATTGGTCCCCAAGACTCATGCCATCATGTAGCTACCCGATAAACTGAACATCCACCTAAGGATGTCTGTGAGTTGTTTCAGAGTTTACTAATTCCACTGTGTTCTTCTTTTGTGCTTGTTTTGTGTGTTCCCAGACACACAGGAGTGAAGCTGCAGAGCAATGATCTGAAGACTGATGCATTTTGCAAGAAGCAGATATTAAAGTACCTTTTTAAATTCACAGATATTCTGACCACTGAAGCAATCTTCAGACTCAAAGTTCTTTTTTGACCTTAGAAATAGCAGGTCACTCAAATAACATGATAAGACTGACAGTAAATGGTATAGTTATATAGAGAATAACCAGGCAGCATACTAGGACTTTGAATGAACAACTGGTAGAAAGATACAGTGGATTTATACTATGCAAGGCTCTGACAACCCCCAACCCATCAAATATGGCAGCTTAGCCAGAGAGAGAACAACTTTGCTGTACTTGAGCATTGAGAGGTATTACAGACAATTAATGTAGTGATCAAGCAGCAGGTCCTGGGGGAAGAAAGGGAGTAGAGTTTGGTCACTAAAGTGATCATCTGTGCACAGGGTTAGTGTAGTATAGATCTAACACACACACTGCAGTGCTTATGAAGATCTTATTCCTTTCCTCAACTGACGGCATGATCTCAAGCGGCCTCATTACCAATATCATATAAATACATAGCCCGGGACCTTGATTTGTTCAATAATTCAGCTGCTGCTTCTCCCTTTGCTCAGACTGCAGCTGCCGAAGGCAAGTCTGGAGGATGGTGTTAATACTGAACAGGGAACACAACTCCTGTATGTGTGAGTAGCAGCGTTGGGCAATTGGAAATTGCCACTGGACTAAATCCACTGCTAGTGTGAATTTCCTTGGTTATACAATGTTCTTTGACTTAAATTACCTGAATATTTGTCGGTTTAAAAAGTCAATGTAGTGCAATATGCTCATGGCTTAGCACAAAAACACCTTGACAAAAGATGATGGAACTATCAACAGGACTACTGACCAGTTATTTTTGGAGTATCAAGCAGTCTGATGTTTTCAGTCTGAAGGTTTAAAAAAAAAAAGAAAATGAGACGACATTTTTTTCACACAACTTAAAGTTACATGACAGTTATTGGTCAGTAAGGGGTAGAAAGTGATGGGTACACCAACCTGACCCTTATGCATCCAAAAGATGTTTACCAACCTATCATTTCCTTTCAGAAGTGTTTGTATGAAGTCCAATTTTCAATCTCTTCTTTAGTCCTGACCCAAGAAAAAAATATCTGGTTTTACTTTATCTTTTTTGCTGTTTGGTGCCAGGCAGGTAGTGTACAGTGGGTTTATCAGACCTTGTTTGCTGGGAATAGCTGCCTGCTGTTGCTGGAAATAAGGTTGACGAGAGCCCTGAGGCTGGACCATGGAGTAAATGTACTATAAGACCAAAACTATGGAAACTAATAAAAGAGGCTAAAAAGCCCCACAGTCCTATCCAAAAGTTGGATAAGTTTTTATCAAGGGGCAAATCCCTTGCAACAGATGAAAGACCCCATTCACACTCTTTGGAGCTTTGGAGTCAAATTTATTAAATCTGCATCTTTGATAATAATTTTCAGAGTATTAGTAGTACCTTTCCAGACATTACTTGAAAGCTATTGCTTTTGCTTCATTTATTGCAAGATGCCTTATACTTACTAATAATTACTTTATAATACTATAAAGTGGAAGCAGCATGCCTTTCCTTCCCATATCCAGTGGGCTAATGGCAAATATGACATATGAAATTGCTGGAAACTGCGTACCCCTCAATAACTGATTCTTATTCACACCAAATTTCAAACCTACTTACTGTGCTACAGCCCATGAATAGCATGTCTTTGACAGCACAAAGCAGACCTAATGTTCACTGTGATGGATTGACGAAACAAAGCAAGTTTTAAGCCTCTGCAAATTATGTTATTGAAATGAAGTGAAACTAAATGGAAACTCTGAGGAGTGCTTTCATCAAGACAACAAGCTGAGATATGGCTTTGAAAATGATCAGCAGTACTGCCAACAAACACAATTAGCAGATAATGGATATGGATGCCCCAATTGGTTGGCTGCTGATTTTTATCAAAAGTATGCAATCAGGAGATTGGGATTAATGCTTCACAGTCACCAGTTGTGAAGACTAATCGATGATGCACATTTGTTTACTAGCAGGTCTTGACCTCTCCATTATGGTGACCGCACAGTCTCCCTTCCAGTAAAGATGGCAGCAAAGTTAACAATAACAGGGATTTATTGATCTTGTATCATGTCTAATTTCAGTGGATCAAGGATGGAATTAATCTACAGATGCTTCAGTTCAAGTGGAGACCAACTGTTTCTATGGATGTCAGTTTTTGAGCCACCACAAAGATCAAAATGTGTTTACGATAGACATGGTAGGCTTTGTTTTTAGCCTAGCAGTTGTTGATCACTTGTGGCTCCTAATGGCCTGTGAGAAGTCAGTCTGTATAAAACAGAGCAGTCAAAAGCCAGTCGATATAAAAATCTATTTAAATTAAATGTACACTTCCCCGGCATATCCATTTTTCAGTGATGAGCTCAGCAAGCATTTAGAATTTAAGTCAGAATTTAAAGAATTATTTGTTTTTATTATAAAATAATTAAATTAAGTTTCTGTTTCTGAACAATGTTTATTCCAGTGCTTGTTTTTTTAATACAATTATACCGGCTGCTGCTATAAAAAAAAACAAAGCGATCTGGGCACCCATTATAATGTGCTTAAATATGCAACACCACCTGTATTGTCCATTAAGATAAAGATGTTTAGAGATGTTTGTAGCTACATGAGCCACTACAGGCTGGTGTCTCCCAAAAGGTTCAGCACATCAAGTTTTGTTACATGTAGGGAAGGAATCAGATGCTAGAGATACTAGAGATATGACAATCATTGAATTTATTTTTGTTCAAATCATGTATTTCTGCCTGTATTGTGTATAGTGTTTTGTTTCTTTTTGCAGTTTAGAGGCAAATGTGAATAATTCATATTGTGTATTGACCTCTGTCAGCGACCAATAGGAACTGCAGCAACATCGATTGAACCTTTCTTGAACTGCTCATACCAAACTTCACCTCACCCCAAAATATAAATAAGCAATTAAACCTTCTTTTAACAACAAGAAAAATTCAGCTTTCTTACAAACTTACAAATGTCTGCTTAAGTTGCACTAAGTCCAGAAGTACATTCATGTGTGTGAGTTTTTTTTTCCTATTAAAAAGTATGATGTGTTGACACAGGCTACATAAACAGCACTAATCGCACAAGCAAGAGTAAACATCAGTTCTTCTGCCAGATGCCACTAGTTGCCCTTCTCGAGCAGTGGTCTGTCAGGTCAAGTGGAGGCTATTTTGTTCCCTCACTGTGTGCATAACAACAGCCAGAGTGTGTGTCCATCTACTGCTGTGTTTTATTTTGTTGACTTTCTGGTTGAACTGTAAACAATTGGAGTGAATAATTCAGCAGAGTTAACTGACTGAACTAAATTTAATGTTGAAATTTTTCTCTCTTGTTTTTGCTATTCAACAGAATGAAACCATGGCTGTTAGACTAAAATATGGACTCCTATATTCATATACAGTAATTAATTTTGTTTCCCTTAAGTTCATTATGCGCATGCAAGTAAACAACTAAGTGCCCGGTCACACCAGAAAATGACAGAGTAATATTTATTCGTCCCTCCTTGTGAAACAAACGGTGCTGGCTAGACACAAACATGCAAGAGTTATGGCTCTTTCAGACAACGCGCCAATAGCAACGCTGTGCTTTGAAACCCATTATTTTCAATGGATTGTGACGTTTTTTTTGTTTTGTTTTTTCTGCCGCATTAAGCAAAGCACGACACACAGCACAGATCACCAGCTGTGAGCATGCACCTGAAGTTAGAGCTTTGGGTATTTATTGTTTTTTGCGATGGGCAAATTCAAAACATATGACATATTTTCATTGGACATTGGTGGGGATTTTCAGCCATCAATCGAACTGGGCGTGCCTTGATACTATGCTTCCCACAACACAACTCGATAGCATGTTTTGCAAACCCCGCCCAATTTGTACTGCATTTGAAGTTTCAAGCCCAATTTGTGGTTATTTCCTCTGGCTTGAACACTTCACAGGTGTTGCTGTACTCTCTGTGACAAGTAAGCTGATCATCATGCATACAATTGCTGAAGTGCCCCTTTCATAAATGTTTGTTTTAACTCGGTAAGCACTGAAAATCTAGAATCCTTCTAGACAGACCCTTCAGACTTCACATGAAAAGGATTTCTATTATTTATACCAGACCAGGTTCCAAGTTTATTCATATTTTTTGGACAACTCTTGACTCACCCTGCATCAAAGTCCTCTGAGATCTCAACTTTTTGTTCTGTCTCTAGGGATCCAGACATGGTCAGAGACAACCAGGTTGCCATGCCAACACTTTGGCACCCAGCAGCACCACAGCGCCGTCTTTCCTGACTAAAAACCTGTTTTTTTAGCATCACACTTATACATTTGCACATCTGAGCTTCAAACAGATCTTTTCTCTTATTTTTTAAATTAATTAATTAATTTTTTTGTTTCATAGTTTTTCTGTTTAAGATAATTTTGAATTTCTGTCAGATCTTTTTGTCAGACATTATTTTTCAGGGTAAAGGAAATAACAAAGTCTCTTGACAGCTCAAACAGAATAATCTGAAGCATGACTTGGTGTTGATTGCATTGTTTTAAATATTTGTTTGTGTTTTTATTAGACATCCTGGATTTTATTGTCATAGATGACTGCTCATGTTTCTTGCCCCATTTTTTAAATTTATTTTATTAGCACCAGCCATCAATTTGTCAAAGTCATCCTTTCATGTTTAAAGACTCATATTTGGCATACAGACATGAGAGTGGAATTAATCTTCTCATATTACACTCATCGAGATGTCAAATTATTCCTTTATCAACTGAGCAGTTCAAAGGGTTAGTTTGGATGGTTCAAATTTCAGCCACCTAACAAACCTTTCTGTCAGACAGCCCTTTCTAATGCAAAACAGATGGATTTTTATCCGCTGCCCCCATCCACAGCAGTACTTTGCTCATCTTCCATGCTGGTCCTTCTGTCTGCTTCTTCAAACTGGGGGCATGCAGACTGCCGTCTATTGTAGGTAATACACTGACTGGATAAGTATCTCATACAACCCCACTTCAAATAACCTGGATAAATTCTTTGAAATGTTAAATTTAGTAAACATTATAGTTGATACCACATATTGGACCAAGCTGGACAACTGAAGTCTAGGGCAGTTGGGGATGGACAAAAAAACATTGGTTGTCCATTGATTGGTTGTTTGAGTAGAAGCCTGACAAGAATGGTAATTCTGACTGACACTTCTGCAAAGGCATCAGTGGTAGATGTTTGTTTCTAACTCTACATTTCAGAACTTCTGTCTTCTCTTGAAGGCACTCAAAGAGAATTGAAGTAATGATGCAAAAACTGTTCCAGTTTTTTGGTTATTGATCGGCTTAGTCGACAATGCTTCAGGATCAAGTGCCCTGAAACTCGGAATGTGGAGATGCAGGACTCCAAAATCCCTCAATTATTTCTTCATTTATTTTTTTCCAAGACTGAAGACGGTTTATTTCAGTTCAGTTTCTTTTCTTTCTTCTTCTTTTTTTTTAATTGACTGAAACGGCTTCTATTTGTGCACTCCCTCACTTTACACTTGCCACAATCGAAATTCTCTCCCCTCTCATCTTCCCTTCCATTCAGTCCGAATGCATCTTGTAAAGCACTGCCTCACACTTGCTTTTTCATCCCTTTTTTGGCTCCTTGTTCACCAATCCTTCCCTCTTTTGCTCTCCTCTCTTCTTTTGTCTTATTTCTCCTCCATCATCTCCTTGCTCTCTTCCGCCCTCTGTTTTTCTCCTGTCCCATCCCACTTTCTCCTGATCTCCTCTCTTGTTTTCACTCCTGTTCTGTCACTGATTTGCTTTGTCCTTCACCCCCTCCTTCTCTCCAATCCTCATCTCTTTACTTGTCTCTTTTTTGCCTCCTCTCTGGTTCTTCCTGTCTTTTGCCACACTCCCCTTCTAATCTCCTCTGTCTCCTCACTCGTGTATTTTGCCGTCTTCTCCCTCCCTCTCTTTTGCATTTTTTTAGACAGCAACAGGACCACAGAGAAGAGTTAAAGATTGTCGACCACGTTGTGCAGTAAATCCCCCGCTGACCTCCTGCTGCATTTAAATTCTCTAATCTAGTGACAAAAGGAACGAGGCGATGAGCTGGTGCCTTATGGGAAAGGTCAAATTGCTAACTAATCTGGCCCCCCGCATCCCCCTCCCTCTCTCCACCAGACGTCCCCTGATGCTGCTCTCAGCTCTGTAAAAAATCCCACTGTGTCATTGCACTCATGTCTGGAGGTCACTGTACTCCGCAGAGCGACCTCACAAGTTTTGTGTAGCAATTAATTACCGTCACCGTGGACGGCACATATGGGCCTATTATCATAAGGCCTCATGGGAGGATATTTCCTGCGGCCATTATTCTGTGGGAAGTGACAGGGAACGTTTTAAAATGCCAAACAGGCTTTTCTTTCACTCTTTTGTTGGTCCTGGAGTCACACCAGAGACGAGCAGATAGGGTTTGTTGGTTATTTTTAACAACATTTCGGGCTTTACGGATACAGCGGGGAGAGAAAAGGAAGGGTGTAAGGAGAGAAGACGGGAGGACAAGTATCCTTTTCTCATAAGCATCCTGAGTCTAAGAGGATCTCGGCAACATCTTTTGCTTTCATTTGACATTTACAGCATGTTCCTGAAAATCCTGGTAAACAAAGACGTCTTGAAAGGAATAACAGATTAACAAGCCTTGCATGCAAACCTGCATATTACCATCATATGCAAGAGTAGATAACACATAAATAGATTGTTGTTTGAAGTTATAATCATTGAGGCTTTCATTATTTTGAAGCCCATTTTTAATAGTTAAAGCAGTTTTCACCGTGACTGGTGTAGTGTACCTTTCACAAACAGAACTCGAATTTTCTAAAAACGGAAAAAGGATTAATAGGAAATGATACATGGATATACTGAACATAGCTTTTTACAGTAGCAGCCTGGGGCTGCTTTTTGCAAATTGCTTTTAATGAGATTGAATTGTTTTGCTCTGATTTTGCATTGCTGAGCACCTCAAAGTTGAGCAGAAAAGCACCTAACATCATTTGCCTTTTCCCCCCCAATTGTCCGATCAGATGAAATGAGAGTCACTGCAAAGTTTACAGTTTCTTGGAAATAATCATGGAGGACAAACTTGTGGTGGCTGTATGACTTTACCAAAAGTTTACCAACTTTTTTACCATGATTGCCTGGAGTCAAATATGCGATTCACTTAGATTTCCTGTAGCTGGTGGTCAATTTTGTGGTGCTAGGCATGACTAGATCGTCAAACTGTCCTCGACTCATCCTAATATAAGCCTTGAACCGATCATCATCAAGACAAAACCCTTCCTTCTACATTTCTTCAAGTGCTTCCTGTGATATCCCCTCTTTTTGAGGGTATCACGTACCCACATGAATCTCTATTTCCATGTGTCCAGCCCCTCAACTTCACTGAGCGCTAGAGCAAGTGCCCTCCACCTCCATGTGAGACAATGTATCCTCACAGTCCATGCTTTGTTCAGCTGCACTGTAAACAGAGACACTAGCTGCTCTCTTGTGTTAGATTTTTCTCTCACGTCATGTTGTTTCTTAATAGATAATTTCCTTTCAGACAAGAGGTCTGATACAGGGATGGTCATTTGATGATGACACTTTACGTCGCTTGCTTCTATTCAGGAGGCAGGCGAGAACTTCTTATTCAGTATGGAGTATTTGATCTATTTTTGATATGCAAAAAGGCATACTGACATTAAATTTGACAAATTACTCCAACCTTTTCAGCCACACGGACACAGACACTGGCATTCTCCGAAGAGACGTGTACAAGCTGCTGGTGTCTGCTGTCTGATGTTTGATGTAACATCTTTAAAGGGTGACTTTTTTTAGGTTAATATAGATTCCTATGCAGTTAGTCATGAAAGCAATTCCAGGGGGGTGATATTTTCTCTGGGTCGCACTTCTCAAAGCTGTAGAAAGCTCACACATCTTGGCCAGATACACATTCTTTTCTTACATTTCCCAACATCTTTGCAATAGAGGTGATGAATGAAGAGTCACAAATGTCACAGTTATGGGGAATACATCAGGTTAAAATACACAGAAATGTTCCTTTGCCACCATTTGAAAAGTTTTTTTTTTTTTTTTTTTTTGCTGATCCCCAGTGGTTTAACTCCAGGATCCCATGAAATCACTGTTGGTACCCTTTAATCAAGCAAAGGTTTATTGGCTTTTCAGATAATATATATCCTTCTGGTGCACTTTCATTTAATCTTGAGTTCCCCCCTAGGAACAGACACATGCTCTTTATTCTGTACTTTCTCCAATATTATATTAGTCTGATCTGTCAGAGAGGCCACTGAAACTGAACTTTTTATGTTCAGTTTTTAGATCTTTTCCTGTTTCGTCTCTTGCCTGTGGGCTATATTGTGGTTATTTCTCTTCCTCATACCAGGATGATAATTTGATATGACACTTGTAGAACTTGTTAATGCTGCTTCCTTTCAGGGGGTAGATAAAGATCAGTTCCCTTTTGTTCCAAATACTGATAAGTATGAATTAAAACAAAGCAAACCCAAAGCTCTTATTGTAGACTATATATATTAGGTCACATATTTAGCATGCACTATTTGATGTACAGACAGGTAAACTTGCAAAGTTACTTCAAAATTAATTTGACAACATTTTGAGCACCAGGGAAATTGATGTTCATTGAATGGTTGTGTTGGAGCTCTTGGTTTTGACTCTTTTTGAATCTTCATCAGTGATAGAGGCCGCTGATAGATTGGAGCATTCCCAACTTGTGCCTTAAGTCCCACAGGAATAATTAGGTTGGAATATACCAGGGTTCCTTCAAGAGACTTTGAAAATGTTGTTTTTGCTGATCACCAGTGGTTTAACTCCAGAACCCCATGACTTCACTGTTGGGAACCTTTGATCAAGCATAGGTTTCTTGACTTTTCAAAGAATATGTACTTTAGGCCTATTTTTATTTAATTCTCAGTCGTTCCCCAGGAGCAGACACATGCTCTTTATTCTCAACTTTCTCAATATTATATTCATCTGATCTGTCAGAAATGCTTCTGGAACTGAACTTTTTATGTTCAGTTTTTAAATCTTTTCCTGGTTCGTCTCTTGCCTGTGGGCTATATTGTGCTTATGTATCTTCCTTCATAGAGAATTTCCATTTAGGACAGGGATCAGATACCAAGATTATAATTTGATATGACACTTGCATAACTTGTTGTTGACATTTCTATTCAGGAGACAGATATAAAAATAGAATCAGTATCTCTTTGTTTATAATACTTCCTGACATGTATTATTTAAAACAAAGCAACTCACAAGCTCTTATTGATATTGGATTACAAATTCTGTATGTAGTATTGGATGTACTTTAGATATACAGACAATTAAACTTGTCAAGTTACTTCAAAATCAATTCGTCAACCTATTCACCACCAGGGACACTGACATTCTGGTCATGTCATAACTTTTGGTTTTGACTCTTTTTAAATCTTTAGTAGTGATGGAGGCTCATACTGGAATGTTCCGAACTTGTGCCTCAAGTCCCACAGGAATAATTAATACCTGGGGAGGTAATTGTTGAATATCAATCCCCTGTGAATATGCCAGCTGTGAAGTCAAAACTCCAGCACAGATGTCTTACCATGTTTTGGTTGAGATAAGACTCCCCTCCCTGATGATGATCAATCAGTGGAAAATTATGATTTTGGGGCAAAATATACCTGGATACAACTTTTACGACTACTTTTACAACTTTAGTAAAGCAATGCAGTGCAAAGTTCAAGTTCAGCTTTATACAACTGTTTCTAGACACTGGGATGTAAATGTTTTACATGAAAAAACGTACATGAGAAAAGGTATCTTGGACACTTCCCATGGAAACCACTAGAATTAATGATTTTGTTTTGTGATTTAATATTTTCTGTGCTCATGTTATGTCTCTGTTTTTTCTTGAGAACAACATTTTCCTGCATTTCTTTATGCACTGCAGTCTTTTTCTCTTTCCGCATCTCATTTTTCACTCCTTCTTCATGTTTAACTCTCACCTGTTCTCCCTCTCATGCTCAGGCCCTCAGCTTTCCTCCCCTGTATTGTTGGCACTGCTAACAGGCTTTTTCGAAGTGGCCTTCAGAAGCAGCTGGATCGCCGCCGGGAGTCTTTGGAGACCTGCCAGGCCGTCATATGCCCCTCTCCACTTTATCCTCCTCCGCCTGCCCACCTCTGCTTTTCCTCCTCTACACATTTTAATCTTTTTTTTTCCTCCTCTATGCCACCATTCATCCATCCTCCCCCTCACCCTCTCTCAGCCTACTTCTTTACTTATCTACCCCCCCTCACTCTTCTCTTCAGCCTCTCCCCTCAGACTTACATCTTTTTATCTCTTGCCGCTCTTTCCCTCCAGAATCTATCGTGCAGTAAAATCACTGCTCAATCTTTCTTCAACATTATACTGTCAAAAACAAATTGGGATAAGCTAAACTATAATAGCTCTCTACTAGTTTCTCTTCAAACTACAATATTACATTTTCTAAACATATCCCCCTGGGGAGGGCAACCAAATGCCACAGTTGTCCAGCAGAAAAAAGAAAAGAAAAACCTAACTTCATATCTATTCTTCTTTCCTCACCTTTTCTACCTCATTTTCTACCCATTTCTCTCTTTCTATTTGGGTCAACAGGATTTCGCATCACCTCTATCTTTAAGTCTGTTTTGGTACAGGTCCGACTGTCCTTATTTAAAGCCCCATTGTGGAACTTTTATCAGGTAAATGGCATTCCCACTCTGTGCTCTGTATGTCTATTCTTGCACTATGTAACTTTGTTTTCCAGGTACAATCACCAATAAGAAGGTCACACACCAACAACTATTTCACTTATATTGGTGAGACTGGTTATTTTATGGAGAAATGATTTTTCCTCTGATGTCCTCTGCTTCTGTATCATCTTAAAGAAGTTTCTTGAAACATATTGTCACTGTTGTATGACCCAGAAGATCACCTGTAGGTCCTTATACACACGTGTGTTCAGTTACACAAAACTAACATGGAAGTGAAAACAGAGAAAAAAAAAATACAACGCCAAATGAAATGTGAGCAATTCTGATGTCCTTCACATCTGCTACCTGAGTTAATTTATGAAATTAGGTCAAATCTGTGCATTAAATCTGTTTCTGATGTCAGTTCAAAATTTGATTTGGCCACTAGCTTCACTGCAGGAAATCCACTGACTTTAAGGTGTTTCCAAAATGAAGGATCAGAAAACATCCCAAAAAGTTGTGAGGGCATAAAGAAACCCTAAATTTGTGGCATCAACATGCAACACGTCTAAGACTTTTGGCAGCTCCTGTTCTGTGTTGCAATCAGTGCTCCAATGTGTGTTTCCTAACGCAACGTCTGGTAATCAGCGACCTCAGGCAGACATGCAATCTGTCAGTCAGTAGCTTGCCTTCAAAGTTTTTTTTCCCTCTCGTGGTCTTTTATTTATGCCTCTGAACGGTTTCTTTCCTCTTCCAGTCTCTTTTACCGTTAGCACACAAATCTCTACTTTTATTTCGTGTATTTCTCTTCTTCCACCCAATTCTCCCATCACTATCTGTATCTTTCTTCAGAATGATTAGCGTGCTAACTCTGGACAATTTTTCATCAATCTGCAAATTATTTCGTGGTGCCTCTGAGCAAAGCATTTAATCCCAAAAAATACATATTCGCTGTCAGAATGCTTTTAGAAAGTGTGGAAACTGATGAAATATGAAATATATGGAAGGTCTTGCTGGGAAAAAAAGAGTGCTCAGTCAGATTCCTTGAAGAATAAAGCTAAAAAAACACAAACATGGATGCTCCAGGGCATGTGCACATTCATGCACAAACACAAGAACACAGACATGCAAGGTGAATATTAAATCTAAGGGTGACTTGTCAACATTCGAGTCCCTGGAGAATCAAGTTTTGGAAAACTTCTAAAGAAATCTGTCTTTACAGTGGCTGCATGTCTGCAGCTCATCTCAAATGCATGAAACTAAAACATTAAGACAAAAACATAATCTACATATAAATTCAAATGAGACACCTGGCTGACACTGCATATGGTTGCACATGGTCACTGTGTATCAAGATCTGAATCACAAAAAATAGGTTGATTGTCAAATGACTCAGATTGCAGATCTAACCACACCAATGGTATGATGAAGATACACCAGTATTGGATAAATGTTAACTTCACAGTTTATCAGTCCTCCTCATGTTACACTCTGCTTTGTCACTGAATGTAAACATGGGTTGTTTTGAGCTGAACTAAGAACCCATTGCTGCTGTTTTTCGGTGCTTTAGGGATGGCAATATTGGTTGGTTCTGGCCCAGACTGACAACTATCTGATGAATTGCCATGAAGTTTTATATAGACGTCTACGATCCCCAGAGGACAAGTCCTATTGACTTTGTTGATTCCCCGTGGGCAGTCTTGTTTTCATGTGTTATGGTGAAACACCATGGCATTGCAGAGCAGTCAAACTGGGCTGCTGTGACAGCTTCGAAAGCAGGAATCAATCAACTCTAGACACTTTCGTCCTGCTGTTGACTGCTCCAACATCCCCTTGCTGCCATCACTGAGATTGCAATTCCTGCAGGTGTCACCTGCTTATGTAAGGTAGGTTTTGGACCATACAGTTGCTCATCTTCAGATGTAAACAAAAACTATGATGAAAAATGTCTCTGACCTTTTCTTACGCCGAAAATGAGCTAAAATAGATCTTTGACAAGAAAAAAAAAGCAACTATGATGAAACCAGGATAGTGATGCATGGGTAACGTATTTTTAAAACTCGCACCCATCCACCCATTACAACAGCCAATCTGCACCACCTGACCCTCAAAAATATTCATTAATCAATGATCCAAGCACAACCCAACATACGACACACAAACTAAGTATAATAGTAGCACAATTCTGGGCGATCAGGACTGGCTAATCCTGCTAAAGCTGCTTTCTTTTTTCCTAAGCCTACTGCACAACAGTAGTTGACTTTTGTCAGCTAAAACTGGACCAAAATGTGTTGAGTTGACTAACAAAAAAAAAAAAAGATTTTAATCTCAAGACTAAGACTGAATCTAAAACACCTGCCAAAATGATCTTCAGTTCAAGTTCAGGTTCCCAACATCTATAGTACCAGATGGACCCCTTGCAATCCTCTAACTCGTCTTTTATGAAAGGGAAACCAACGCAATCTGTTGCAATTTACAAGTACCTTTGGCCTTGTGCTCAACCATAAGTTTAAATGGGACCTGTGGACTGACCCCATAAGCTCTAAGACACAACAAACAATGAACTTTTTAAAGGAATTGCTGTCCTTTAATGTCCACCACAACATGCTCCAAATGTTTTACTGTGCTTTTATTGGAAGTGTTATAACTTTCTGCTGGTTTGGCAATGCAGAGAAAGACTGTGAGGGAGTCCGTTAACAAGGTTTGAATGCATTAGTGCAGTACAGAGACAGAATGATAAAGAAGGCAAACAACATTGTGGGTGATCTCATTTGAATTGTTGCCATCTAAGTGGCCATATTGCCCCCCTCTATTGCCTAAAAATAGATCCAAGTTTTCATTTGTTCCACAAGCCATTAAGTTTGGTGACAGGTGGTGCAGTAGCACTGCATACAAGATGTGTATGTGTATGAGTTTGTCTTGTGGTGACTTTTGTGATGGAATGCCATGATTGTGATGCAAACCAATTTCCCCATGGGTACAAATAAAAGTGTCTGTCTTGATTTTAAGAAAACAATTAATAATATGAAAAAAAAATGTAATCAGGAAAATACATTTACACGCAAACAAGTTATTGGTGAACCCAATGGGATTTTTCTTTGCATATTTAGAAGCGCTTTTGCCGTCTCTCTATTTTGTATTTTGTTCAGGCTATGAGCTGTTCTCGCCACAAAAGGATCTTGTTTACTCCAAAGCCTGGGTCTTCAACGGGTGTCCGCGACCCCTAGGTGGTCAACAGACTTACTGCAGGGGGGACTGCCAAATTGTTGTTTGCTCATATTTTGAAATCTTTTATCATTTCTAAATAAATAAACATTGCCCTTAATCCAACAGATTAGCAAAGATAAACTTGAAACAGACAAATCCACAAATCCTTGTGCAACTATGTGTGCAAGCTGACTGATGGCCCATGACATAATGGCAAGTTATAGTTATCTATGCATAGTTGAAACATACTGAGCAGTGAGCTGTATTTTTATCCCATATGGACGTTCTTGTGAGCCACAATGGACTGTTCGGTAACTTTGGTAAATCTCAGAAACCAACAGCTAATGCGTCAAATTAGCCAAAAACAACAAGCGTCAGATGGTAAGTTTGAATATATTTTTATTAGTCGGGTTGATTTGGAAACTGTGCTGACTTTCTCACATTTTGTGTGGCCTCAGTTGTTTCATGCTCTCTCTCCTTGGCATGGTTCAAGTTCACCTTGGTCTATATTGGTCATTGTCTACTGTATCTAATGTAATATGGGTTTACACTCACACATTGTGCATGTGTACTTTCCACCACACACTTGTATTGTTGTTCTGGAAAAAGTTTAGTTTATAGAATAGAATTATGTGTTGGTAAAATAAACCTTATAGGCAGTGTTGTGCTAGTTACTGAAAAATAGTAACTAGTTACAGTTACTAGTTACTTTGTAAAAAAGTAACTCAGTTAGTAACTCAGTTACTTAAACCAAAAAGTAATGCGTTACTGAGAAAGTAACTTTTTAGTTACTGTACAACGTTTTTCCATTGCTCCCATTAAATAAAGGTTGATTGAGTTCCCCTCTAGCCGTCATTTCAGTTCTGTACTGATACTGAATAATACAGACTGTTGATTAAAACAACTGTTTCAATTCATTTGCTTCCACATCACTGAATCTAATCATCCAAGCAATATGATCCGTTGTGCACCAACACAAACCTTGACACAAACACCAAAGTATTTTTTCAATGCCTATTTATTTCAGTCAGGCCATAAAGTCTTCCATAGGCTATAAACTGCAAGCCTATCTTTCTTATTTGGTATTCAAAAACAAGCTCGCTGCTGTCTGACTCCGTCTCGGATGCTGCGTTAGCTACCTAAGCTGCTAACTTTTAGCATGCCGCTTCTCCAGGTGCTTCAGCAGGTTGCTGTTTCTGTTGTTCGCCGTTGAAAGTACTTTTGAACCGGGACACAATCTACAAGTTACCGAGATGTTGTTTTCCCCTCTGCTCTCCAGTTTAAAATATTGTGAATACCTCCACGAGGAGAAACTTATCCTCCCCTTCTCGCTCGCCATCATGCCGTGCCCTGACCTGTACAGTCCTCTGCATGGCGCGTGTTTGTTTACGTGTGGGACGCTACAGGGCGACAAATGCTTTGTTTTTCAATTCAATTAAACTTTATTGATCGCTAAAATGTTATGGGAACTGTGTGCCGTTGTAAAACCCATGTAAAACCTCACCAAAAGGAACGGAGTAACGCAGCGTTTGGTAACGGAAACGGAGTTACTGAATTTAAGAAAACAACGCGTTACGTTATTAGTTACTGAAAAAAGTAACGGCGTTACGTAACGGCGTTACTAATAACGCGTTACTACCCAACACTGCTTATAGGTTATAAGAATAAATGAATGTTAATCTGTTTGAATATCTGATTGTAATTTTGAGTCAAAAGCTCACATTTGAGATGAGGGCTTTCTGGCTAGACAAGCCTGCGGAAGCAGCACTCATCCATCTGACATAACTTAGCTTCCTTATACCCAGTGCCCGTGTTCATGGGTGATACTGAAACACACAAGAGACCTATGAACTCTACACTCACAGTCTCCTCAGGACACAAACTAATCTAATCCTCTGATGAACTGGAGGCTGACCTGTGTTTTTGTGCTCAGACTGAAAATAATCTTAACGGCCTCCTGCTCTTTCAGTTTTTTACAGCAACCAAACAAAGCCGCAACACACTGAGAAGCTTAACTACCAAACCTCTCTTTCCTTTCTTTGTTTTACAGTCCGTTGGCACCAAAGTAAGCCAAACATGTACCAGTCGACTAGTTACATGACAGCACTTTTTATTGTTCCTGGCATAGGGTCTCTTTAAGCTTCTATTTGATTTTATAAAGCCATTTTCTGTTTCTTGCCTTAGGAAACACCTGTGAAATCAGTTTAACCGCTCTGGAAACATGATACAATGTGCCAGAATATAGCTGACTGCTCTGTGCCTTCGTATTTATTCGCACCAGTAAAACAGAGCCAACAGAAAGGAGGCGACCGGCTCCCATCATACCCTGAAGCAGATGCTGTGTAGGCCTGAATTCAGGAGAGGCACCTGTGCTTTTCTGCTCTGCTTCACTTCATTAAAACACTGCATCACCAGTAGTAGAAGGTAACTCGTGCATTTACTTAAGTACTGTACTCAAGAGATTCTGGTATTTGTCAACCTGGGTATTTGCACTGATTTGTAGCATGTTGAAAAATATTTTTTTTCCCCTTCAAGTAAAGGTTAATTCAGGATATTTGAACATAGCACATTGCTACTTTTCCTTGAGCAAAAAGATTTCAGCATTGTACAGTTACACTCAAGCAGACATGCAGTGTAGGAACAAACACACACCAAACTGCATGCATGCACAGATAAACAGAAACACTCACCTCAGTGTATGAGTGTGCTGATTCGGAGTTTCTGACAAGGTCCGGGGGATTTCTCTAATCACCTGAGATAAGAAGGTAGAAAGATACGGTCAGCATGTGAAGGATACGGGCCGTCTCTAAGCTGATCATCTCCTCCCAGGCCCATATTATTATTTCCCAAGTTTCCCCAATTAAGGATTGCTGATGTGGGATCAGCGCATAGATCTCCCACATCATCACATTCATTGCAGAGGGAAAAACCATGAAGAACTGAGGGACCAGATCAGCAGAATTCCTCAAAAATCATACACAAACAAAGCTTTATGGAGCTCTTGAGGTCATTTCAACTCTCTGAGCTCTCTTCAGTTTCAGTTAAAGTTGTGCTGTGTGGACTTTTGTAGTTTTTTTTTTTTTCGTTGTTTGTTGTTTGTTTATTGTTTAATGTCAAATCGCTGTGGTTTAGTTGTTGAACTGAGTTGTTGAATTTGATCACACTGGACTGCAGAAATGTACTTAACAAAGTGGTTATTAATAAGGTGTCAGTTTGTAATGGATCAGTGTGTTCTTACCCCAACTTATGAGAAATGGCAAAACTTGCTGAGAAACATTTCAAAATTTAAACTGACACAGTTTGATTAGGTTTACGAACAAAAACTTAGAATAAAGGGTTAGGGTTAAAATAGGTATGTAATGTAACGCATGTGACATAATTTAACATAACATACATAAAGGTCATTATTCACTTTTAGTTTCACACCTAGTTGAAAGTTTCATGATTGTTTGACCCATCCATTCAACCTAACCACCTCCAAATGTGGACTTTCTTGCACTTTATACATCACGATTTCAACGACACATCAAGCCATTACACCAGTTGGGTGCGTCCAGAAATGACATTAGAGGGGTAAAAACAGCGTCATAGTTTGAAGCGTAGGGCCACTGACCAAACTGGCATATCTGACAACTTTGGAGTGAGGACGGCCTGCATGTATCAGAAAAATAACAGCTTCAGTGATGTAAACTGGATAATAAAGGTCACAAATGACTGATTTTTCTCCAAAGTTGGACACCTTCTCTGCTCATGATGGATGGCTGCTTTGAGAGTAAATATGGCATTTAATATGATGGTGTAAATCAGATGAAAACAGTCGACACACAATCAATGAAGCTATTTAACTTTAGACAAACCAAAATGAGTATATGAGAATGTTGTTACACTGAACATTTTAGCTTGAGCTGTTTTCGGACTGTCAGAGTCAACAGCATATTATGTCATTAAACAATAAATGAGCCACATTAATGGCTTATGCCAACATTATTTAGGACTTCTGAAACTTCATGAAGAACTTTGTCAGTACAAATTAAAAACAGATTTACATTCTTCCATTCAAATTAAATACAAATATAAAAATAAAGTTGTCGTGGAAAGCTCTGAAGCCCTGAAATTCAAAGTTTACCAAAACTTTTAGTCAAAGTTTTTTTACTTTATGTTCTCATGGTGTCCATAAGTTTTAAGTCGAGTGCCTCCTAAACAATGCACAATGGCAACTCATGTTATCACCAGACTGTCAATGCTATGTTCTTACAGGTTTTCAGAGAGAGCCATTTCTGAGCCATACTTTAGCTGTTTACTCATTTTATCCCATAGGATACATTAAAAGAGTCTATTAGGTCTGCACAATGTCAATGCTGAACCAAGAAAATGCAAGACATTATCACCAGTATATGTATGTTAACAATCATAAACAACTTAAATTTCTAACCAGATGTTCTGGAGGTGTTTTCCTGGAAGAATCAAAAGAAAAAGCGACAACTTATGAGTTACGACTGTAAATCAGTCAGTGGATTTTTGCTGAGCTCAGCAAGAACGTTAAGTCCTGTAAAGAAAATTATAAAATTCCACTGTGGGCATAAATGCAGCACAGACGGCAGTTTGGAGCAGATGAGAAACAAGTTGTATCAATAGCAGTACTATAGTACTGTGGTAGTGCAGTAAAGTGAAGATGTAGTTAAAGCTGACTGCTGCAAAAACATTTTCCATCAGCAGATCCCATGTCAGTGTACAGAGCTGTCATTGACACTGGTGATGCACCTGGACTGGAGTCTTTAATGATTCCCTTTTAGGTTGGGGAATAAAACTACTGTTGGAGGAATTAGCGGCTCAGCGGAGTGGAGGCACGCAGCATATGGAGGTTTAAAAATATGGACGAATCAGCAGCTTTTACTTAAAGGCACTCATGGAAACACTTTAAATCTAACCCGACTTATTGGGTGTGAAAAGGGGACAATGTTTGCAACAGTCTGTGTGTGTATTGGCATATGTGACTTTAATTAATTGAAGTCATGGGTTTACCACCTAGCATTATAGATGATACTGTATCCGAAGCTCACAGAAGGACGCTCATATCAGTGCAGGAAGGTACGTGAGTTTTAGGTTTTAAGAAGACTCCTGTCATGCCAGAAAAATACAAAACAGATCAGTCTCACATTATAACCTGAAAAGTGTTTTTATTGTTATAACAAAATGTTTTTTTTCACTCTATAAAAAGATTTTTTGAAGTTAGCATGGTATCCAAACTCGTCGTAATAACGATTTCTAAATATATGTCATCACATAACAATATACGTTATCATGTTATAGTGATTTAAGTTATAACATATACGTTATCTCTAACAGGAAAGGTTTCCTAATAATAACAAAAAAAAAAAAAAACACAATCTTTCTTTGACAAACATTTAATGTGATACCGATACTTGTTTGTGACAGCATTATGTTTTTGTATCTGGAATCAACCTCACAGGCATAATAATAACAATAAAATAAATTAATAAATATTGGATTAACAATTTCAATTTCCTAGTTTTTTTAATCAGAAACAATATGACCCTGATCTGAAAATAGATGCATACAATTAACCTTCACCAACCACAAACACAAGTCTTCTACAGTGTAGCAACTATTTGCTCCCTAAGATATCAAATGCAGTTATTTGAATACTGACAACAATTTATAATTTACAGGTGTTCAAGGCTACCAGAGCACATTTCCAAACTAAAATAAAATCAGATAACCTCTGTGTGGGCTCTACACTCATAAAGTCAGATCTAATTAAGAACAAAATGTTAATTTAACCTTCACGTCAGGCAAATACATAATAACTGCAGAGACACACACACAGAAAAAAAAGGAGAGAGACAGTGTGAAGAAGTTGTTTTTTTTGTTGTTTTTATCTCTGAAGTAAATAAACTGCAGATATTAAAAAGGTAATGAAATCAGGGCTTGTTAATTGTGAACTTTCTCACAATCATAAGAGCAACTGCAGCAGATGCACCAGCAACAATATACTCTTCATACTTGTGATGCATTGAGCGAACTGACCTCCTTAATTTGATTACATTCTCATCTCCTTATGAAACAGTATTCATTCCCTATATGGTTCATGGCTGAGCTGCGAATGCATGACACTCCCAGCGATGTCACTTTTTTAATCATATCTTTTCTATGCTACATGGACAATACAAGAATACAGCAGCCATTACACACACCGCCGCCCAATTAGAGCAGGAATGTGAATTAATGAGCGGGTCAGGGCGGGGTTAATGAAGGGTGGCGCTGATCTGCTGAGGGCTGAAATTAAAAACTGTATCGTCTGTACGAATAAAGTTTCAGTTTCGATGCAGCTGCCCTCCTCTGACTCGCTATTACCATTTTAGTGCAGTCTTGTGTTTGTGCCATCACTCTATCAAACTATCATACAGCGCTGAGCGGATGCTGAGAGGGCGGGCCGGCGGGCGTCATATTTTATAGGCCGCTGTCAGCCTGCAGGGATGTCGCCTCCTGAGACTTTATTTGCACGGTTTCATGGAAAGAAAACAAAATAAAGCACTTAGAGCGGGAAGAAGGGAAGAAGCCGAAACGAACACGTAATGTTCAGAATAATTACTAATGAAAGTGTTTATCTGAGGGTTTTATGGGTTTTACAAGTGATCCAGTGCTTTAGGAGGGGAAACTACTGTCATCCTCTTGGGATCATTCAATATCCGGAATATACACGGTAAAAAAGCTACATCCTCATAAGTGTTTTTGACTGCAAGACCTGAAATTACCTATTATGCATGAAGAGGGGTGATCATTTCTTCAAATAGTTTCGCTGCCGAATGTTTTGTATGAGCAGGTGTTTCATTTTAGAGTAAAAGCCTTCCACTGCAGGTTCCTCTTCCATGTGAATATCTTTGTACCAATTCACATCTGTGGCTGTATGCAGTCTCAGTGTGATAGTTTAACCGTCCAGCAGTCAGAGAGAAATGATTTGGATGATTTACTCGAATCATATAATAGCCTAGTTTGTACTAAGCATGCTAAAAGTAGGACAAACTCACACAAAACAGATTTCTAAAAAAAAATTAACCACATAAGCATAATTCATCATAATTTAACTCAACCAGATTTTTAGACTGTGAGTTTAAGTTGCTCTAATCAATATGTAATAGATTAATGTGCGTGCGGAAACTGCTGTTTGTAGTAAAGAGCCCATAGAGATATATCACCCAACTGCACTCCCCCTCAACTCTATAGAGCTGTTTGGCATTTTTCATATCATCTTTTTAGCGTTGTGGCCCCATCTCAAAGACAACGTTTCCAGCATTTTTGATAAACACACGGTGCGCTACTTTCGAAGCACCAAACAGCAGACAGACAGTTAGCATACCTGTCAACATTCAGGTAGTAAGTATGGAAATAAATTTCTCTCTGGCATACCGTCCTGCCCTGACATTTAGTCCATGTAACTGCTCAGAGAACAAGTGTACACACGCCCCTTGAATTGGGTTGTCAGTTTTGGTGACAAATGGTTTGAAAACGTATCTGCGAATGGTGATTATTTCTAACAAATTTTGAGGACCATGTAAAGCATTACCGGGAGAAAAAAAACAAACAGGTGGGTGCTGGGAAATGGCCTTAAAACGTCGCAAATACCTGGAAAAGTGGAAGTGTTGGAAGGTGCGAGTTAGAGATTTAACTGGTAGCTTTGTGAACACCAAAACAGAGCTGAAAGAAGAGAGAACAGGTAGCCAGAAGTAGGAAGTAGTCTGCTATCTATCTGCCAGATGTGCATTGTAAATAGATGTATTCACTACTGCCCCAAGTGGCCAAATAAATCAATGAATGCAGCTTTAACTACAAACATGAGAGAAGGCAAAAACAATCAAACTGCTTAACATCATGACACTGATTATACAAAGCCTACCTAGATAATTGTGCCCAGTGAGCATGCAAAGTGGTAAAGCTAGGCTAAACGTCTTTTCACTTGCAGATAGACAAATTTGTGCTTCCTTGTTCAAATTTTTTCAGCTTCCAAAATAGTCCTGCACCTTTGTGCTTTTGTTCCATGTTACCACAACTTTCTGTTAAATTCAACCAGATATTAGCGATGAGAGGCACCTACTTTCTAACCTCAGTGACATGCTGTACCTTGCCTTTAAAAAAAAACACCCACTCTCCTCGTGTCCACAGCAGGTTTCAGTGTATTTGTATATTAAAATAGAAGCTAAAAGAACATCTGATTCTGTGTATGGCTAAATGTCCAAGATTCAGATGGGGCTTTTCTTTTCTTTCTTTTCTCTTTTGGCAATTTTTGGTGATCAAAATAGTCCTGAGGTGCACGGCTCTGCGTGTTTGCAGATGTTAGTAAGAATGTGCTGTTAGCTGGATGTCAAACATGGGTTAGGAAACCCAAGCAGATAACTGGAAAACATCCACAAATCCTCTGACTCGCTTGACAGACAAACAACTGCATAAGAGAAACAAACCTGCTAACCTAACGAGCTAAAAAAGAAGGGCGACTCTGCGTCTGCTGAGGAGGATCTGATTCTGACAGACAATTGCTTGACAAAAAGAAAAAAACGGCAAAAATCTTTCTCTTTTGAGGCTTCGGTTTCCCAGGCAGCCTGCAGAAACAGCGGCTGGCAGCGCACGGGGGCTCAAAAAGACTCATAAACTCTAAACACTGCAAACATCCTGCGAGAGCCCGGCTGAGGAATGAGCTACTGCAAACCAATTTAAGCTACACTGAACCAACACGCTCAGAGCTTTTTATGAGATGAGGAGAGGTGATCATGTCTGCGGCACACACATGAAAGGATACCTGATACCAGAGATGAGAAAAGGTAATGAACAAAGACCTTTTTTTTTTTGTTTCCTATATATTTAGACTTTGCGTTTTCTATTCTCTCTGACAGAGAATAAATTAAACTTGTGAAGGGGGAATGACACTGCAGGTAGAACACTTCATCAACCTCGCTCTCAACACCAGAAGATGGTTTTCATTTTCATGTTGGCTGACTTTATTAATTACCAAAAAAGGTATAAAGAGTGCATTATACTAATGAATTCTTGTGGGTGAAATAAGATATGCTTGTGTGCCCTCCTTACTGTTCTAGATCTGTTTGAGACAATGTGTGACAGCGCAAAGATATATCTCTAGGAAGTAATGTCTAGAAAAGGAAGTCTACGGTTGTCCTAAATGATGTATATGAAAAAATCTGCACCGTTTTCACTGACACTTCCTTTGTTTTCATGTCTACTATCATTTCCTTTTAACTCCAATTCAAATTATCCTCATAGTATGTACTATATCACTCTCGTTCTTATTCCAAAACTCTACTCGTGCCTCATTTCGCTCCTTTCATCCCCTCCCCTGTTCAGATTTCTAGCCTTGCTACTCTGCAGTTTTCCATCTGTTTCTCCATCTAAACCTTTATTTCTTTCTGTCCCATCTCACAATTTCTAGGTCACTATCTCTCCCTCTCTGTTCAGCTCCACAGACTTTACTCTCTCTCTCTCTCTCTCTCTCTCGCTCACACTCCATCCATCTCTCTCCAGCTAAGAAAGATTAAAGTGGAAGCAGAAGTCGCGTTAATGGCCATCAGCTCATCCTGTGCAGGCAGTTCCCTGTCTGCACTGCCTACCTGCTTAATTAGTCGAGAGGCGAACCTCTGGCAATGAACCTGGCACGAACTGACACACACACACACACACCTCATGAGGACCCTGAATTGTCTATATTCATTTTGTTGTCCCTACCTTATGCAGTAATATATCATAATATGTCCAGATAAATTTAGATAAATAGTGGCAAAGCTTAAAATATCTATTAACCACAGAGGCTGATCTCTCTGTAGTCCTGCAGCTTTTACATTGCTGTTGTAAACCCCTAGTGTACGGTGACTACTGCATTTCATAGCAACATCACTTAAAGTCTGCAACCTCACTAGCAGCACCACTAGGCTGTAATGTACATTGCAAACCAGTCAACCAATTCTTGGGTGGATAAAAAATTCAGACATCATGAGAAGTTTAAATGGCCAGGTTGTTACATAAATCAAAGTATTTATCCTGTATTAAGCCGCCACTACAAGACACCTCAGACGCTTGTCAGGTTGTTCAGACTTGGCTCAACTATCATTAGTCTAGGGTGAAGTTTATCAGCTTTAGCTAAGCTCAGCTCTGCTTTAAGATGTAAGCAACTTTGTTTTTAGCATGTAACATTTACATGTAGCTTGTCAGCATTGAAGTACACATTTTCATCTCCGCATCTGGGATGTCGTCATTGGAAGCTGTTTGGAAAAAGGGCAGGCACCAAAAATACTTTGCAGGTGACTGGATGAACCATCTATCATGGCCAAACTTAAACCAATCAGATCAACAATCAATATGACATGGTCCAACTCTCATCAAATCGTTCAATGAGGTCAGATATAACTGATAATAATGGTATCTACGCTAACCTCGTTGTTGTCAAGCAGTCACTTCTTACACACACCTAGTGTCATCCTCTGGGGATCTGGGGATTCTGTAATAGTTGAGATATTACAGACTGGAACAAAAGACCAACATGTCAACATTGCTATTCCTTGAGTAACGTTGTCATTGCACATATAGAGATGCATGTTTTTCTTAAAAAGAAAAACAGGGTAGTAAGCACAGTATGATCACAATATGATCCACAATAGGCACTATGACTACCTACACAAATATAATCAATCTAATATTAAGGAGGAAAACATCAGATTTCCACCCACTGAATGCTGATTTTGCTAATATACCTGAACAGAAGGCTAACATCTACATACCCTCAGACACTCTGGAGTGGGAACCGAGGGCAGAATCAATCAGTGTACATTCACAAAAAATGTCCATGCATCATTTTAACCTGAACCTGAGCCAGTAAGAATCAGCCAAAATCACCTCACTTAGGAAAAAATGCCCTCACGCAAGTGGTCTAAAGGTCAGGTCCAATAAAACAGGAATACAGGAAAACAGGAAAACAGGAAAACATGCACACACAGCTTCATACCTCCAAATCCGGCAGGCATCACCTAGTATTGTCTAATTAGTCCACAGAGCATGTAGAAACAGTAGGTGAGTTATTAACAGCTGTTTTCCTCCCACACTTACAGCCTATTAATGAGTAGAAGATGTGAGAGATATGCCAGCATTATGTTCATTATTTCAGATGTTTATCGCCCTTTAGCTAATTGTTTTACCTTAATTTAGCTGTTGGTTTCATTTTGCAACTTGCAGACAATTATCCCCCAAATCCCCTTTCCTCCTGAAAGGTGTAAAGGCTACCAACCCGCTAAAAACAGCAGAGTTAGATGAATGTTTACATTATTTTAAGAATTTTGAAGCTGAGTCATACTTAAACCTGCAAATCAGATAAGCATTTATCGTCGTCATTAGAAAGTTTAGTCACAACATTTTCCAAATTTGACTTGTCCCTGAAATGATAAATAAGTAAAAATGAAATGAAATGGAAAATAGAGACATGGTGGTAAATAAAAGCTCCAGTGCATGAAAAAGTATTGTGTATTAGTTCAGGAGGGGATGTCAGGTTTCTCTGTTTTTATTTATATTCAAAATCCAAGCATGCCATGAGCCTTGACAAGTCAAGTTCTGCTTAATATTCCTTTCAGTTGAGAAATTATTTTTTCTTATTCAAAGTGCCGACATGATTTAAATAATTAAAAGAGAATTGTATCTCGTTGGATTCAAGTTGTGACATTTCTGCTTTGCTTTCAGTTTGACTGCTAAATTGTTGTACATCTCACTCCCACTTAATTTAGTTTGAAGGTCTTGGGGAGTACACAACATATGTGAAAAAAAGTGTTACATAAAGTCCTTTGTGATTCCGGAGGGAGCTGTATGAAATCTGATAAACTGCCTCAAAGACTACAAGTCTGAAAATTAACATCTGGGTCATCTAGAATGAGATAGAAGTGAGTTTCCCAGACCTCTCTAGCCTGCCCTTCATCTCTGCTTGAGGCCACATTAGCTGCTACTAGCATAACACCCCTGAATCTCTGATCAAACTGTCTGCAGTTAGAGTTGCTCTATGGGTAATGTAGGCGCCACAGTTGACAAGATGAATGTTTGGAATAAGATAAGGCAATATCTCAATTAGATCTTGTTTGTTTATTATTATTTAAGTTTATTGTGTTTTTTAATGACTGCTCTGCAAATACAATCTCTTACTGACTAGTGCTGAACCTTACACCTGCATGACATCCCTTGCATAGTCGCCACAGGAGTGTACAGAACATGCGTGTGATCTTGTAAATCCTGAGCCATCAGTGAGGCTCCTTTGTGTGAAGACAGGAATAATAAACCTTCCTGAGTCCTTCAGCTCTCACAGCTCTGATGACTTATTACCAGCTGTATCAAAGCTGAACGCTGTGCTACAGCTCCGCAGAGAGGAGGCTTGACTGGGTTTATGACCGCTGTGTGTGTGTGTGTGTGTGTGTGTGTGTGTGTGTGTGTGTATGTGAGAGAGAGAGAGTTTTTAGAGTGGGTGAGCTTTCTTCCACATGTGCCATGTGTCTGAAGAGAAACAAGAGAGCTACAGAATTTGCATAAAAAAATTCATCCATCCTCTCCTTCTCTGGCTTTTAATCACCTTAGTCAACCACATCATTGTGACTCCACACACACACACACACACACACACACACACACACGCGCGCGCGCACGCACATGCAGCATGAACAGAGGGCGAGCCGTGCAGCAGACACGCAAGAGGAAAGCCATACGACTACGGTTTTCCTTTGACCTTTAGCTGAAAATGGAAATGCCTATTAAAAAACGAGAACATGTCAACATTTCAATGATTGCATGTGCATATGTGTAGGGTGGAGGTTATCTAGAGCACGTCTGACTTATTTGCCCTGCTTAAGGTCTCATGTTGATTCTATGCTTTAGGTAAAACTATGTGAAGGTTGTCTACACTGAACTATAACACCACAATTCTCTACACTTTAAACTGCACGAGGTTAGTTTTCTGTATGTAAACAAGAGTCCCTTCAGCCACCCCTAAAGCATCTTCATTACAGAGTGCTGAAAAGAAGTACAATGTACTGACATGAAGGGTTTACCTTTGTGTAAACAGAGTGTGCACAGCAAGCGTTATGGAAATCTGTCTATTAGATTATAAAATGATCAGCGTATTACACTGACAGGTTGAGTGTGTTCAAAGAAAGTCATTGAGCTGAGCGTGAATGAGCATGAATGTGTTTGCCTGATAAATTTCAGTATTACTTGTGTATGAATAGAAACTTTGGCCTTAAAAAGGTCCAGTGTGTAAGATTTGGGGCCTTTATTTTCAGAATAAGGCCGTCATGGAATATAATATTCATAGCTATAATTTCATGCACGTATAACCAGCTGAAAATAAGAATCTTTTTGTTTTTGTTATTTAAAAATTCTCCTTTTATATCTACAGTGGGAGCGGGTCCTCTTTCATGGAGGCAGCCATGTTGAAAAACTGTGTTTCTACAGTAGCCCTGAACAGAAAAAATAAATACTGACTCTAGACATGGACTTTTAAGTGTTGTTTCTTCTTTACACTAGGAAAGCGAAGGTGATGTGAGGAGATTGCAATGCAGCGATTAGACTAGTAGATGCAACTAAATTCTACACAAAGACCTTTAAGGCGATACTGAAGGAAAAGTCAAAAGTACAAGTCTTCACAGGTCCATAAATTCAAACAAAAAGAGGTACTCCACATGAACCAACCTGGACCTGTCTATTATTTTAAATTTGGGACCTGGACAGGATGGGCCCAAACCCAGCCAGGAGATGCAGACTCAATCGGAAAGATTTGATTTAATCGTTATTAATAAGCAAGCGTCAAAACAAAACCTTGTCTTTGACAAAACTTGTCTGACCTAATGTGAACCTTCTCCTCGGTGCCTCGCCATGACGCAGCTAATCCATCCTGCTGGCCAGAAAATGGTGAAATTCATCCAGGTTTTCTGTTATTCGTCTCTTGTTGATTGAAACAGCATGGTTAATCCACTGGTTATTTCAGTTTAGTCCACCTGCTGTCACCATGATGGATGACAAAATCGACTTATTCATAAGGATCGCTTTGCTGCGACAGCTAATGTCAGCATTACTAATTTTCCGTCATCTGTGCTCTCCAAGACAAATCTGACCTCTTTTCTCTGAACCCTTCACCTCATGAGCAAGGGTACTCACTTGCAGGTCATTTGGTAGCATCTTGTATGCGTTCTGGAGATCAGGTGGACCCATGAATACCTCCAGCCACAGAAAAGACATAACTGAGGGAAATGAGGGAGACCAAGTGAAGTGCAATACCCCCAAATTTATAGCAAATCAAAGCACCAACCAACGTTGCGATCCCCATGCTGCACTGTGCATCAGAAATACACCTCATCACAAATCAAAAGGTCAGGCTGCAACGATAAAACACCCACTGACTACTAATTGAGATGCTGTAGATTTGCCTTGTTGGACTTCTGATGGTGATGTATAGTCAGTACAGGTAGAGATTATTTATTGTCAGACACAACAAAACTTGGTACTAAGATAGCACTGCATTATCCACATAGAGCATGTTCTTCTCACCAGCTTTCGACAAATAAAATGTGCACGACACTCTAACAGCCATTATTCACTTTGCATTCCTCAACCGTTATTAGATCGTACATAGCTCGAGCCTGACATGAATATTTCTCTCCTCAAATGTTTTCAGAAACATATTTTAGTGTTTAGCTGGAATACGGGAACATTTGTGACGAGGAAGGACGCAATTCTTTTTTTTTTTTTTTTCACTTCTGACTCCAAAAACAATCAAGATGGCAACGTCCCTCATGACATGCTGGTAGGTTCACACTTGGTAGTGACCCTCTGCTGATTTTTGTCCCCACCACTTTCTAAATTAAACTGACATGAAGCAAAAGGGCAACAACGGTTCAGACAAGCACTAATGATTACAGTTAACTTGAGGTCAGTTATGTTTACAAAATGTGCATATACTGCAATGTATCTTATAGAAAGGAACTGTATCTACATTGAGAGGGTTAGTGAACACACACAGTATGTTAAAATATGCTGTTTGGCTTCTAAAGTCGAGAAGGTTAAACTTAGCAGAGAGGTGGGTAATTCATCATTGTTGCTTGTCAGTTTCACCTCGATTAGCATTGGCATTGATCCTGTGTCCACTTGTGTGTGTGTGTGTGTGTGTGTGTGTGTGTGTGTAATCAACCGTAGCATAGTGACCAGAAAGGCAAAAATAAATAAATAAATAAAAATGAATCATGTGTGCTACCAGCAAAAGTTAAATACAAAAGATCTGACAAAAGATTAACCTCGAAGCTCGCCAAGCTTCTCACACTCAGAGGCTCATGAGTCAGCGTCGGCTGGCAGTTTGATAGCTTCTAATCTGCTCTGAATAGACAGTGACGGACAGAGATAGATAGACAGACAGAGAGAGAGAGAAGGGAAGGAATGTTAAAACGGAGATATGACGGAGGACATGACGAAATGATGAGTTAAGGGCAAGAAAGATTATGAGCGGAGGCTGGAAAATGAAATGATGAGCAGGGGAGCTGAGGGGTAAAAGAGACATGAGTGGAGCGAGCAGAGTAAAAAGCTTCTCCGTTTCCTCCACTGAGGAGATTAACGCAAAAGAGCAGCAGCTCTCTTGAGTCACATCTCCCTCACCATTCAACAGTACGAATTTCTTCCTCTTCCTCCTCCTCCTTCAGCAACCTTTAAGATGTAGTGTTGTTCTCTTCTGATCCACCGTGACATTTTCATGTCAGACAGCATCAATTTACTATGAAACAGAAAGAAATGCTTGCAGGTTCAATGGAGGTGATGGACAGTAGGTCAGCAGGTACTTCAGGTAGGTACTCGTCATCTGCAGGTGAGGGGACCTAAACCTAAAGTGTGCACCAGGCCATCAGTCATCTGAACTCTTATAAACGGCACTATAAACAGTTACTGCTGTTATACATGACTGATATTTTCTGCAATACTTCTGTATTCACTTAAATTTTACAATCCTCAATATTTAGATATTTTTTCAGTGTAGTCTGGTCAGCGGTAGCCAAGGTCAAAGTTGAAATAATTTGAACTTCGAGCGCAGTGCTCTGTGGCAATTTTGAGCGGTGGGCACTGCCAAGGGAAGCACTTCATCTAGGTGGGCGGAGGAGGCTAAGTTAGGAGCTCTCTCTCTCTCTCTCTCTCTCTCTTTGTGTGTTTTTGATTTATCCTTTCTCTATTTGCAGCGTGTTTGCTGTTAATGTATTTGCTTTGGCTTCCTGCAGCATCTCATATTAGTTTTGCATTTTCATCTGCATCCATTCCCTCAAGCTGTAGCATGTAATGGAAATATTTTGGGCTACTATATCTTTTACTGACCACTGCTGAGTTGTTAACACATCTTTAACCCATATAATTGCCGGTCACTGCCAGTATACCAGTAGCAGTTACTGTCCCATAGTAATGCTAGTGCTGCTGCTGTATTGATGCCATCTGCTTTTCACTGTCATTAATTTATTAATTAAATGTTGGTGCTTCTAAACGCTATAGCTACTAACAACTACTGCTGCCATTAAGTACTACCTGTGTTTACATAAACATTTCTATGTGCATTTTCATGGAAATGGAACAATTAAAAGTGGTATAATGGTTCTCTGACTCCCCCAAAACGATAGTTGATGGAAGCAAGCTTTCATTCATATTTTATTTTGCTGATTTACCCAAAAGTTGGTTAAAAATTGTGATACATTTTAATGGAAACAGTGCTAATGTTGCTGCCACCAACTATTGACGTTTTGAACTGATTTTGCTGCCATCTGTTGCTAACTGCCTTCACTGCCATTACCAAGTGTTGCTGCTGCTAAATGCTACAACAGCTACTGTTGGGTCAGCTTCTTACGAGTGGCCTCTGCTTTGTTACAACATCCATCTGAACTTACACCCATGTATACCTGTTTACAAAGGTGCACACACAGAGAAGGTCATACTGTAAAAACATGTTTTTAGAAGATTTTTTTCATGAGGATGCTGCTCTTGGGAACACCCTCACGGAAATCTTTCAGCCTTGCACAGTCCAAGGCTCAAAGGCTCCATCAAAAAGGATGTTAGATGGTGTCCAAACACTGTGAAGGCATCCTCAGGCCCTGCATCTTTTTACAGGTTTTCGCCTTTTAGTTCGTTTCATTTCATTCCTGGTGATGATTCAAAGAGCTTCTCCAGAGCCTGACTTTCTCTAAAGCTCAACCATTCAACTGTTTCATCTTCAAGAGCACACATCTTGTGATCTGTTGGTTCACACCACATCATATATCAAAGAGTTTTTTGACTGCTTTGCACAGAGCAGTTACGGAAAATTCAACTGCATTTGCCATTAAAAACACTATGAAGGACATGAATTCTTCTGATTCAAGTGTGTGTGGTGAACATTTTTACAAAGGAAAGGAAAAGATAAGTTTTGTGGCACCACCTTTGATTGTTTCTCCAATAATAAAATTAAGTTTTGAGCATATTTCTGTGTGTGTGATGTCTATCTTTTGATTTATCAGATTTAATATTCAGTAACAGCAAACAATGTCAGAGAAAGGGGATGGCATTCAGTAAAGGTCATGGGCTGAATCTGAATTCTGAACCAAAATGAAGCTCTACATAATTTCATGTCGAGACATGAGGTCTATTTTCTTCTTTAGGCAATAAAAAAATGAAAAGTTTTATTCTATTAACTAATCAATATCCACCCTTATTGAGTATTAAATGAACTCAGGGTGATGAGGAACGATTTCAATGAAGCAACAAAAGATATGTTAAGCCTTGAAACAGAAAAATTAGAGTGTTCCCAATGTTTTACCAACTGAATGCATTCAGTGTTGGTGGAATATGCTGCGCAGCTGGTACTCTCGGGCTTGCCAGGCTCTCTTCGTCTTCTGGTATCACTGAAGCCAAAATGAGGCCTGCCTGCTCTGCGTTCAGGGGTTTGCATTCCTTTGAATGTGAGTTATTGCAGATGCCAACATTTATCTGCTGAAAAAAAGAGGCAAAAAATATTTGAAATGAATGCCTGTGGAGCTCTGGCTGCAGCAAGTGTAAGGGTATTAGGGTGTTATCTGGGTTTAAAATACATCCGGGGGGTGGGGAGAGACCCAGGGCAGCAGGAGGAGACTCTGCAAAGAGAAACTCCGGGGCAGATAAATGTTTAAAATGCTGACAGAATGTTATTTGTTGACATTTAACCACAGAGGAGACCAGATGTTTCAAGCATGACAGGGTAGCATTCACCATATTTGTGACTAGTGCCAAGGAGGGGGGCAAAAGTGATTAAATACTGTCTTCAGCAAAGGGCACAGGACGCCGTTCCAGAGACCTGCTGGTACTGCACATGAAGCCTGAATCAGTCAACTTTTCCTGCCAACAATGGAGAACAGAATGTAGAGAACAAATGAATCGTTTACAGAAGTGGTCCAACCAAGGGCATAGATTTGGTGTCGGAGGTGGGGAGGTGTTCGTGTTAGACTCGTTTTATTTTGGAGGAGTTGATATCTTGCCATAAGCAAATGACCTCCCTGTCTACTTCATTGAATAAACATAATTTATGAGTTATTACTTCTTCAAGTCGACTTAAAACAAGCTGCATCTCACACACTGTGACTTTGGTGGCCAAGAAGAAAATGACTTCACCCTTCTCTAACCTGTCTACTATCGAGGTTCTTGTTTTCCAACGCTGTCAATGAGCACAGGACTAGATTTAAATCGCAAAAACAAGTGACATGGTGTCAAGTAAATCGGAGAGCTGGAACTGGGCTACTATACTATACTACTTGAATTTCCTTCGGGATCAATAAAGTATCTATCTATCTATCTATCTATCTATCTATCTATCTATCTATCTATCTATCAATCAATCTATCTATCTATCTATCTATCTATCTATCTATCTATCTATCTATCTATCTATCTATCTATCTATCTATCTATCTATCTATCTATCTATCTATCTATCTATCTATAAACCTGATGATTTACAATGTATTCAATTCAGTTCTGTCCTCTTCGTTCTGCTTTAAATATGATTGCAGGAAACAGTGTTGGGTCCAACATATGGGTGCACTGTAAGTTGATAGTGAGACGTTTTAGTGAAATTTGATTTGAGGTTTCTGAGTTGTTTGATGGGAAGATAAAGGGTTTAAAAGAGTGGTATGAAAATTAAATCACGAGTGGCCGTGAGAGGACAAAACAATGAAAATGGTGTGAGTCGCGGGTATCAGTTATGACAGACAGATATGCTGAAGACAGAGAAGGTGAAAAGGAGTGGCAAAGAACAAAAAGCAGCATGTCGAAACTAGAAAGAGTGTAAACATGGGAGAGAGTGAGTAAGACGGCAGAAGAGTGAGGATGAGTGACGGAAGGTGAGAAGAAGAAGAAGGAAGGAAGGAAAGAGCAGAAGGGACAGACAAAGAAAGCACAACAGAGATCCTCCTGCTGCTGCAGGGGATTCTGGGTAAAAAAAACAAAAAAACATTAATAATCCCTCTCTTTCTTTTTTCCCCCTTGCTTCTCTTTTTCTTTCCCTTCTCCATCCTTCATCCTCGGGATGTTTTTCAGACTCTGAGCTCAGAGGATTTTATCATTCTTCTCCCTGAGGGACTTATTCCAGTTTAAAATCATTGATACTGATTACCCCGGGCCCTGTCATATTGATTTTTGAGATTTATTGTTGGCCGACTCCCTAGCAGAGGTCCCTGGCCCCTGTGTCCCCGAGCTGGCAGTCATTTGTTAAACACTCTCCCCTCTTGACAAGGGACACGCCAAACTATGTACAAACACACACACACACACACACACAAGCTTGTACATAAAAAAAAAAAAAAAAGCTAAACATGTAGAGCAAAGAGCTAATACCAGCTACTGATGCATTCACACACGCATGAGCAGTTCAGTCATTAGGTGCACCTCTTCTGTACATGTACTCAGATACTTGTCTTGATGTGTTGACACAGCAACACAAGAGTGACCATGTGAAACAGGTTTAAACACTGTATACTTGTATGACCTTTTTTTATTTAAATGCACCTGTCCCACACTTCTGAATCCGTACTGTGACACTAAAGAAAAACCTTTAGTTTTTCGAGGGCCAACAAATCTTGTTTCTTTGAAAACAGAAGTTAGCAAGTGAGCACATGTATGGATCACCCACACAAGGTGACCTTCAAGATAAAGAAAAACAATCTTGTCACTCTTTCTTCTGAAGTGTTTATTGTGTGTCCATAGCATGCAGCTCAATAATTGTGCATTTTGAAACGCTAACACCATATCCTAACTGAAGCCTCCAACAATCACGTTGCCCTGCATGATATCAGGCACATTTTGTCTGTCCACACTGAATCCGGTAAATACTTATTACAAACCATGTGGCTATCAGCTGTGCGCTCTAGATCCAATCGGAGATGTAACCAGTGCCACTCAAGTAAAATCTGGGTTGTACTTTCTAGGTTTGTTCTTTTAAAGAAAAGAGTTTTATATTGTGATATTTAGATATTTCTTTGCTGGAAATTAAAGAAAATATAGCCAACACCAAACAAGTTGTTATTAGTGACAGTGTATTTTCTTGTCTCCCTCCAACCAGCTGAAATGTTATTCAGGTTTTTGTAGTTACATGGCAAAGCATCATATAGATAGCTCCTTATTTCAGCTTCATTTATCAAAACATTCATTGTCCATATGAAGTGATTCCAATGTGAGTGACAGTAAAGAAAAAGTGTCCAAGAGTTGAACAAGAGTTCAACCAAAGACAGGGCATCATGCTGTATTGTTCGCAGTCAGGTCAGACACTCCGATATAAGACAATGCAATTAAACAGATTTTTTTGCTGACACTCACACTGCATGCAGTTAGTACATGGTGAAAGAGCCAAAGCTAATCCATACATTTCACAAAGCAGACCATGCCAGAAGTCAATTTATCTGCCATATTAGCAAAAATGTCAAATCATTTCGGCAACATGTTTTTACTACAGTTAAAAGAAGACAAGCCAGCTATCATAGACAGGTGTGACAGCCTCATGTACCAAATAAACCATGTCTACTTTCTCACCTCTGCACACCTGGTCAAATGCTGTGTGAAATGGGTGTGAATGTTGGATTGTAAATTTCAGGTGCCTTCCCAATTGCGTTCTTAGAATGGTCTTGGGTGAGGAACTTTCAGAAGTTGTTCGAACTACCAACAAACATTTCTGAACTACTCCTGAACTGTTGCAGTGCAAACGTTTCATAGGTGATTGTACGTACAATTATTCACAGAAAAACATTGACTCAAACATACAAAGGTCAAATCGCCCACGCACTCATCTGCTAACAGATGTATAAACCACACACATTCTCACATTCGCACATTATAGCATCAGTCTCCACTTTAGCACCATTTTCTCTCCTGTTATTATCCAGCTCTGTCTCACCTCACTATTTGACCTTCACGCTCAGATCAGTGAAATCGGGTCAGCTTCCTTCTCACATTGCTTGTTTCTTATTGCCAAGGATGAGCCAGAGGAAGGAGACAGAAAACAGTTAGTGCATTCAGAAAGTAAAGGAGTAACTCGACTGCTAGCAGAGAGGTGATCAGATGGATCAAGAGAATGACAAAAAGTTAGGCTTGGTCAAGAAGAACAGAAGAGGAGCGGGGTTCGATGAGGCTTTTGGCGGAGTAGCCTAAACCCAGACATTAGCATAAACCACGTAAACATGTAATTTTATTTTTTTTCTAAGTAATGAACGCTATTGTTGATTTAAATTTTATGTGAATAAAAATTTAATTTTTGGACACATGACTACAAGATGTTTTGAGCCCTGAAAGCAGTGTGACAAATGTTCAAGCCCATTAAAATCATCTAAAGAGACGCCTCCCACTGCAAGAAACATCTGTGAGTGATCGCAGGTTTCGTCTATTTGCACACACACTCTAAATGAACTACGAACATGTGATTTGCTTTTCTATTCTCAATACTGAGCAGAGACATACACAGACCCAATTCATGTTAATACAATTTGGCTCTGAGGATTGCCTCATGATACACGAGCAGAGAGTTAAACAGGCTGTAACAGATGTAGCAGGTCGGTTCACAGCCGCCATCACGGTGCTAATGTGGCGTGCGAGGTCATCGGTGCAGGATGGGACTCTCTTGGGAGCAACATGACCTAAAGCGCCCTGCATGGCACCACAACCTGCATGGCTAATGAACAACAAGAACAACAAGCCAGGTTGCTGAGCCTCCCCAACACGTGTATGCTCTCTAGCATTGTAGGGGGCTAGTGTTCGAGTAGTACAACCCTTGTGTTTTTAAATCAGCTCAACAAAAGATTTTTGTTTTTACGGAGGAACATTATTACCGCTCAGTATTAGATATTCTTTTCTGTTTGATATCAGCTGACACTGGATTCTCTGCCATGTTTGCACCTGTGCTGACTGGTCTTTTACCCGACTCTGACTCTGCAATTTAATCATTGCTCTTTGCATCTGTGTGTTTAAACTAATGAATCCCTAACTACAAGCACCTAAATGCAACATCATAAAGGGTTTCCATACTCCTGAACTGTATAACCACAACAAAAATATAGTACATACACTGAGGCACACAGTTAAAGATCCTCCATGAATACATTTGTACATCCCAGCATACAACATAGTCAATGAGGCAGTTTGTTCAGTGCTGCAATGGCAGAGAGGACAAAACTCCTGCTGAAGCGAACTCTCCATTTTAAGGTCATGTGTTTTTGTTCAGATGGCAGCAATGTGAGGTGATGATTGAGGGGGTGATCATTGCTAGGTGCTAGATGTGTGATGGTTCTGTTGGTCATGTCTGAGAGTTTGAGTGTCGATGATTTTATGTGATGCTGGTAAGTTTGATTTTGAGACAAACATGGTGAAGAAGCAGACGGAGCAGTCTAACAGGGTAGGTTTTGTTAAGCAACAAGAGGAGGTAGGGGGCAACAGACACTGAAGTTACAGATAACATGGAGTCTTTGATATGTCGTTTACGAATAGCAGTGATGTGTTGATCAAAAGTGAGTTTATGATCTAAAGTGAGGTATTACCCGGTAGGCTCCTCACAATGTTACCCGATGGTCTGCGGATCAGATCAAGTTATTTGTTTGATAACATTTGTTACACTGAATGGTGATATATATTTTTTTAAAGATATTTTTTTGGCCTTTTCAAACTTTGATTTTCGATACAGACAGCTGAAGAGTGACAGGAATGTGGGGAGAGAGAGACGGGGAATGACATGCGGGAAAGAGCCACAGGTCGGATTCGAACCCTGGGCTGCTGCGGCAAGGACTGAGCCTTCGTACATGGGGCGGTTGCTCTACCAACTGAGCTAAACAACACCCATGAATACTGATAATTTTAATGCAAATTAAATTCAGTGTCATATTTTTAACATATTCATAAATAAATGTGCCAGCAATACCATTATTAGACAGGTACTAATACTATGTCTTTACTCCGGATAGACTGGATACTGTAAGTAAGACTTAACTCACCGAAGAATAAATCACTGAGGACTTAAATGAGACCAAATGACTTGAATCCCATGTCTGCTAATAAGCGTTATTTCTGGTGTTGACTACGTTTAGGTAGGGTTAGGGTTAGTTAGGTGAGTTTTAAGGCTGTAAGAGAGTTCTTGTCATTGAACATGAGTATTTCAGACTTGATAAGGATATTGTGAATATTCTAAACAGCCTGTGGTCTATTGCTTTCAAGCAGGTTTGAAATCTCTGCAAGGCAGTGGAATGAAATAAATGGAATCCCTGCAGGAAAATGCTTTATTCATGCTTTTTTAAAGATATATTTCATACTATTTTCTGATAGTTGCCAGTTGTTTGGTGTGACCGATGGGACAAACTGAGATGACAGAGGCGTAAATCAACGCCAAACAATCCTGTAAAACCATGCATACGGACATCACATCATGCTGCTTCACGATTCTGATGTGCCAATTTAGCTATTCTTCCAAAATAAGTACTATGTTCTATTATTGAAATTGTGCATTTAGATGATTGTGCAGTTTTCACAAAGGTATGTGGCCTGGAAGTGCTTTTTCAGAATCATCAGGAAATTAATGCCAATGACTCTTTTAATTTTTTCCACAAATAAAAATGTACACTAACTGTGAATCTAATGATAACGTGAGCATGCCTAGATTATTCATGTTTTTGGTAATAATGCAACTCTGTCTTTTTTTTTTTTCTTTTTTTAATGATGAGTGTATCAGAGAAAATCAAGGTTAAGTAGTGAGTAATCCTTTTCACAAAATGCAGCAGGGATCTGATGGGATGTTTTATTGGAAATGAAATGGTTGAGAAGAGTTATATCTCCTAAAATAATGACTTGTGCTCCGTTATAAGAAATTAGATTAAGTATAAACAAAGATGAGAATAGCGTATCCTTCAGTCCGAGTAATAAATTCAATCATGACATGTCACCCGAAACTGAAAATCAAAATTGACATGGTGGGGGACAGAAAGAAGAGATGAATCCTGGTAAAATAAAGAGTTTTTAAATGTGCTCTGCAGTATTCAACTAAAATATGTACACGTGTATGTGCATCATTGTATGTGCAATTACCTTCAATTAAGACGCATACAGTATCTTGATAAGAATTTAAATTAAAGTTCTGTGGGTTTGAAGAGTTCTCAGCATGCATTTATAACATCCGACCCACTAATGGCTCTGCAGGGTTGAAGAAGTTAATTATCCCAATTATCAGTGTCATTCACACAGGTAGTTGTGTGCCTGTAATGATGATTTGTTCTTTCTCATCTTTGTGACTTGCATTAACCTAATGCAAATTCAGAAAATTGAGTAATTAGCAAACATCACATGATTGTGACTATGTTTGAGAAATATGTTTCAAAATCCAATTTATTCAAACACTGATAATGTTTGCAGCTGTTTGTTACCAAAATGAAAGCTAAAGAGAGTTATGTGCATTTTTTATTGTCCAGCTCAGTGGAGCCGGAAACGGGGACGAGGTATGAAAGAGGAAGACTTCAATTTAAATTAAATCACATTTTGCTAAAGGGACTGCATTTCTAGAAACGTCCAGCTATTATAATGTCAAAGTAGGTGTCAGAAGAAAGAGGGGGGAGAAGTAAAAGACAGTGGTGGGCGGGAGAAATGAGGAGGAGAAAGAAATGAGAGCAACGCAGAAAAACCAGAACAATAGACAAAAGAAGCTGCAGAAAAATGAGACAAAAACAGTGAAACAGAAGAGAAATGCAGGCTTTGTTCTCACAGCATCATTACACTGTGATAACAATCGCATGAGTAGAATGACATTCCTTTGAAATGACAACAATGCCGCAGTAAAACTCGTACTTCACTCCATAAGTCACTATAAAATGATTTCTTCCCCCTCAAGTTGTCAATTGATTCTTCATTTTATCGTTTGCACTGAGATACCAATGTCAAAACATTTCAAGTCGGTTTTGGTCTTGTATTTTTGGATCACAATCTCTCTAATAACTTTAACTGCCTTTAAATAATTGTCTTCCTTAGGCATAATACTTCAACTTGTCACCAAGCAACAAATGACTCACTTGTTATAGTTTGAAGTAGAGAGGGAGAGCAGGGACAGGGAGGGACATGACCTCCGCAATCATATCTAATATGACAAAAACTTCTACGTATCAACCCAAAGTGACTATTTTCTGCCTGTTTCTCCAATCTGAATTCTCATTGTCTTGATTCTTCCATTTGTTTTCTATGATTCAGTTGAGCAAGAAATAAATGTTTTGTTCCTCAGTGAGTTCTATACGAGTTTAAAAGGTTACACGAAGGAATGTTTTCCTCCTTTCTTTAAAGCAACTCTGTATGACAAACTCCATGAATCAACTTTCTTTTTTTTCTTTTTTTTTTAACTTGTGTGCATGCAAGACATAATTTGGAAATGGAATTAGACTGAGACAGACTGATGTGTGTTCTCACAATCAAGCTTTCACCGCCACAGTGTGCACAAGCTGCTCAGTCAAACCTGTCAAGAGTTTTGCATTACCTCATTTACCCTCCAACATTAACTGACAAGAACAAGAAGCTGACAAAATCTTGGATGGCAACTAAGATAGGACCTCCTAATGAATACAACAATTTTTAAATGGTATGTATAAATTGACTTTGGGCAAATAGAATTCTGCTTTCTGCAATGTCAGGTGATTAGTTGCAATTTTGAAATATCAGTCATTCTAAATTTCACAGTCCAGCGTCGCTGGAAATGCTTTGATCGTTGAACCCTAACTAAAAGCACAAGCTTTCTGTAATGTTTACTGTACGATTGTTGCTATCATTAAATACTGAAGTTTCAAGGACACCGAGGAAAGTATTCCACTGTTGACATGTTTTTACAGCTGCCTCATAAAACGTTCAAATTACTCGTGTAGTATAATCAGCCTCTCCTTTCTAAACAATGACAGCTTCCATGACCCTGTTAAGCTTGCAAACGTATTGGTTTTTCCACTCATTGGCTCACATTTAATACTCATTTGTAACTTTAATACACACAGTTTTGTATGAGTCTATATTTTATAAGAGTACTAAATTCAAGGTGATCACAGCCATCGTTCTTTGTGAAGAACAAACCACAAACCTTTTGCCACCTTTCAAGATGACACATGGTGTCTGATAGATGTCTGGAGATTTTGGCTATAGTAGCACACACACAGATAAAATACCCATAAAGTGTCCCTCCTGACTGTATGAAATTCATGTTTTCTTCTCAATGTCTCCTTTTGAAAGTTATTCTGAGCAGTTAAAATGCCAAGTTGTCATGCTGGACAGTGTTCAGTTGACAGGCAGATTTGTCATTGTAGCGCATGGCCATGCAGCCTCGGATACCCTGATGGATTGTGGGACAGAAGGCTGTAGTGGTGGTTAAGGAACCACCACCACACACTCTGCATCACCCCTGGCACGTTACCTTTCTGCTCTCCCTCTCTTGTCACCAAAGCTTTACCCTCTACCTTTTTTATCCCTAAAACATACATCCCTCATGTCTTTTTAATCCTCATTCTTTTGCTTTCTTGCTTCACCACCTTTTCCTCTTCCCTTGGTCTCCACATCCATAAAATAAAGTAACATCAATTGGCCTCCTAATCACATCACCTACTTTCTTTTTGCTTACCTCCTCTTTTTCTTCCTTTCGCTCTTTTCTGTCAACCTTTCCCTGCCTTCCTGTCCTGAAGTGTATACTGACAAGTAGCCCGGATTCTCCTCTCTGAACGTTATAAACCAATTGTTCTCAATCCTCTTCCTTATCGCATTTTCTTCTTTCCCCCTTTTCTTCCTATTCTTCTTTCTTGTCTTGCAGCATAAGAAATAAATCCAACAAAAAACAGAGTTTCTTTCTGAAAAGATTGAATGCATCATCAGATCTCATATTCAGCCCATCATTCAGTCGATTTGAGTCACTGAATTGACTACTTCAATTGGAAATTAGAAAAACAACCAACTTCTTAGATTTTAGCTTCAAACCACTGGAGCTGAGTGTGTCTGTATTTAAAAGAAATTATTATTCTACTCTTCACTTTGAAAGTGTTTCACAAACTTTTAACCCCATTTACCACTTCAGAAAAAAATCAGCTCTCCACAATTACAGCAGACAGAAAATATACCGTACATTTCGCCGACTATTGAGCGCACCTGAATATAAGTCGCACCAGCTAAATTTTAAAAGAAAATACATTTTGTACATATATAGGCCGCACTTGAATATAAGCCGCAGGTTTTCATGTTGTAACATGAGATATTTACACAGAAAGACGGTACACGGAAGATTTTTTTTGTTTGTTTTAATTTAAGACACGCTTTTTTTCAAACTGTGCCTGAAAATCGGCAGTACGGCACCAACACGCCATCAACACAGCATCAACACAGCACCAACACGGCATCAACACGGGATGAACATGCCTGCATGCTTAGAAAATTGGTTTATAGTCCGAAAATTACGGTAGTGTCTTCTTCGGTGCATAAGCTTTCCCCACAGGTCTGTCTCACTTTTGCGTTTTCTCCTAGAGAGTGCCCCCCGGTGGCAGTAAAAATAATAAATTAGCCGCACCGTTGTATAGGCCGCAGGGTTCAAAGAGTGTGAAAAAAGTAGCAGCTTATAGTCAGAAAATTACAGTAGTAGTGTAGACCAACCCTATTTAGCTATGGACAGTCCACGCAGGAGACAGGTTTATTCCTAATAAAAATATTTATTGTTTACTGTTGTTGAATCCTGAATGGAACCACTTCAAGAGCCAGAGCTACTTTGGTGGAAAAGGGGTACTTATGGTTTACACTTCTACACTTCCTAATATTTCCCCATTTAGAGTCTCGATTGCAGTGTTCATTTTACCTCTGAAATCACATTTTTCATAAAGTTTGACTCCAGTAACAATGTGAATGCTTTCTTGCAGGGAAAGGATGAGTCTCTAAATACTCATAATACCTTACATTCTGTCTATTTAACACAAAGGCTCTGAACATACGCACTATAATTAAAGCGCCCCCAGTTGCATATCTGATGAAGAAGCACTGCCACTGCTTCTTTACTGCACCGTGCTAAATTAAAAAAATGATTAGTCTACAAGGATTCACAGAGTTGGTCTTGGTTTCAACTAATCTTTGTTAATGCAGAATTCGTTGGCAAGGGACCAGGATTTTGGCACTGGAACTGTTCTAGGTTCTGTTGGTAGTCTGTATGGTTTTGACCACTCACATTTGAGCAGTCTTTGGATGCAACAGCAGATCTTGAGCACAAAAGAGGCGTAGAGCACTGGCCAACATGCAATCTTGGAGCCAATTGGCTAACATCAAACGAAATGTGTCTTTCTAGTGTATGAAGTTGGTAATCAAACTGCAGAGGAAGTCTTGATATATGTTATCTATTTTCCGGATAGCTGCTGAGTATAGTGGAAGCCCAGAAACATTGGCTGTTGGCCCCCTGAGGCTAAATTGCCATTAGACAATAGCTGATGGGTTACGAGATCGAAAGTTGACTATGGAACTCCTTCATTCTGTATCATCATGTAGCCCTGCATAATGGCATATTCGCCACCATTCATTGTTCCCTCATTTACTTCCTTCTTGCTCCACATCTGTTTGATGATACAGTATCTCCTGAAGCCTCAACTTCACATGAAAATATTAAATATTGAGCAATATCTTAAATACTGGTCTTCTCAGTCAACCAATATCTGATGACAGGTCAGCAGCAAACTAGGTTGCTTGTGTGTGGCGTGAAATCCAATCTGTGTCGTAAACTTCAGGTAACCCTGCTGCAGGTTTAGCGGTCATTACTCACTTTGCAAGAAAACAAGATACTGCAAAACGATTCTGCCACTGATCAGCCTCGTGCTCATTCAGACAGAACCATATAGCTCCAGCATAAAATGACAGACCTTAAAGTTACTCAGATGAAAAAAAAAAAAAAACAGTGCTTTCATCCACTTCAATGATTAAGGTCAGCTGGAAACGCTGGATAAATTGAGTGTAAGTGGGTTTAACTACCACTGCACCCACGAGTCCTCGCTTTCTCTCCCTCTACATCATATTTCCCAAAGCTGTCACAGTTTGACTGTCAGTTCTGCTTTGCTTTTATTTTTTGATGATGGGGACAAATTGCTGAATCTCCCTTTATTGAATCATTGCATTGTTCAGTGGCCATGGCTAGCTCATCTCTACAGAGAGTTTTCTTTTAACCTTTATTCATCCTGCACTAGTTGACTAATCATCTTTTTTTTTTTTAACTTAATGAGCTCTTTTTTCCAGTTGGATACAGAGAAAGTTGATTCTTCTCAACTTTTCTGTAATTTGTCTTGTCACACCCATTTCCCACCCTCCATAATATGCACATACATTTGCAAAATGACGCAGTGTGTGTGGGTCAAACTTGGCTTGTATTACAGGGGCAGAAAGTTGTCCTGGCACTGGACGAGTTCACAGATGGTTCACTGCGAGCTGTGAATATGCTGACATGAATATACAGGAGGAGACTGTAAACCCAAAGGAACAAGGTCAACAGAACATGCAACACCTGCTCAGGCAAACAAAGACAATCAAGCTATGGTACAAGCTACCTTTCATTCAGATTATACAACTGTAATTATCCATTATTATTCCTTATCCATGAGAATGAAATAGGAAAAGTTAGTCCCTATATCTATGATGCAGTAGCTGACATTCTTTCAAATTGTAGGTCTCCAACTGTCTTACTTGGCCTAAAAACTCCAATTATACTCAGCAAACGCCTCTGTAATTCTTCTTAAAAGTTGGGGTTCACAGGGTTGCTTAGCAGGCAACCATGATCATGCTGCATGAGGGTGCATGGTATAATCACATATATTACCCACCTACGTCATCATCTTATTCACACTGTGACCATGTGGACAGCATCACTGCAGCATGAAGAAACTCAAATTACAGACCATTTTAACCCACACATAATACCCATATTCTAGAAAGTACAGTAATATACTAATTTGTTCGGCCAATTAGGTTTTGTGCTGCCTGGAATAATGTTCACCGCTAACACTTTTTTCCAGTGAAGGAACAGGCAGCTTGAGAGAGATAGGCATACAATGTTGAGGAATTTCACAAAAATATAAGGAGGTGGTTCATTGAGATAAGCAGCAGGTAGCGCCAACTCTCAAGTCAGAAAACAAGAGAAAGGTTGCAACAACATGACATAACTACAAGAGTATAAGTGGAGGCTCAAGCTGTATAAAACAATGCAGAAAACAGCCATTTGTGGTTGTTCCGTGTATTAATGTGAGGTCAGATCCAAGGTGACATCAGATGGTTACAAAGATCCAAAACATTGAAGACTGGAACAGACAATCCAAACTGGTAGAAAACAACAACAAAGGCGCGAAGCAAAGTTAGACACAAGGAGAGGGGAGACTTACAAAATAAAAATACTAAACAAGAAACCCCAAAGCACAGCAGGAGCTAACTGTTACAGCACTGTATTGTACGGTCAGTGTAACAGCCAATGGTACTTTAGCTTGAAGTTAAAAATCTGGTGGTTTTGCTCACAGTGTGTTGTAATGTAACCCGTTTGTGATTGTTCTTGATTTCTGCTGTATCTGTGTCTCATGTGCTTTTATAAAACAGATGTAGATACACAACACATGCGTACACCTGTCAAGGACTGCTATTAGGATTAGTGATTATGATGATATTCTGATCATAATTTGTGTCCTTAAAAAGGGAAAATAAATACTTGTTCATCTGGTACACTGAGCTCTTTTTTCAAAAATGAACACATTGAGAGTCCAACATTAGATGCCTTTGTTCTCTGTTATCAGTCTCTTTTGAGTCTTTTTCAAGCCTCTCTGCCAACACAATAATTTGAAAGATGCTATAATCACATAAACATTTGGCACATAGCAGCGTTAAAGAGCATTTTCACTCCTTTTCCTTCTTATCATTTGCTTTTTTCTTTCTTTAAGCTCTTAGTACAACAGAGTGAAATGGGCATAAATGTTAAAATGATACAAATCACTGTTTTACATGCAACCCTCTTTGATGTCACGAAATAAAGGGACGCATGATGGAAGAAAATGAATTGGAGCATAAATTAGGAGGCAGTGGGAGGTAGAAATAGCAGGAAGCCGGGTAAGGAGCAATGGTTAGTGTGATTATTTGGTTTGCCAGTTGTAAATGCTTACACGCCGCTGAACAGGAGCCGAGTACTGAGGCAAAAATTACACATCAACAGAGCCTTTAACCTCGTGAACTCTGATAGTGCTGCGCTCATCCTGCTCACAGTAGATCTAGCAGCAGTTCACCACAACAAACCCAGTCACGCTATGCTGTTGAGCTCATGAAACTCATATTCTTCACAATAGTCTCCATTTAAGGTTCAGTACAGAAGAAAAATCTCCTGTTCTGTGTTTAGGAAGGAAAAACATGTTCATACCGCAAGCTGTGCAGTATTCTTTTACTGAGGCAAGCTTTCAGTCGTGGACCTTCAACAAGAAAAAAGAAAACAAAAAAGAAATGTGAAGACATGGAAAATCACTTCATTGTAATTGCAATTATAGTGTTGAGCTATGGATAAGCTTCAATTAGAGACAGTGCAAAGTTAAAAGACAGTGCATTCAAAACACATAATGCAGTAAATGACACAAAGCAAATGATGCTCTTTCTATTTTTATACTTCTCAGAACAATTGCCTAGATCTGACAAACTGACAAACAGTGACAAAATGAATGATTTACTGTCAGAATGCTAAACAGAATCGAATATGATTATCATTTTGATCTCCTAAATGCGGAGACAAAACCCCCATCTACAGGGCAATGGTAATGCTAATTGTGCGCGCCAAAAGGTGTTAAATTAAACGAATGTATTTAGCTAGCAACTTGCAGCAACAATGCTACGGCTGCTGCAGAATGGTTTGTCACAATAAAGATGAAAAAAATTCAAACACTTTTTGGCTTCAGGGCCAATAAAGCTTCAGAGCCATCATAGCCAACTTGTTCTACAGAGGATGCACAGTAGAGACTTGTCTCCAATGATTTAGTAACTTCATCTTGAGCTCCAGTCAACTTTTTCAAATTTTTAAAAAATATATGAAAATGTTATCTTGGTAGACAACTGCAGAATTTCTCATGCTGGGCTCAAACTATGCGTTTGTGTGTGAACACAATGGTTAAGACCAATCAGCGTGCTATGAGGAACTACTGGCAGCCACAGCGTTAGCGTGTGGTTTAACCAATGACAGTTATTTGTTTCACTATCAGAATTTGATCCATTAGGTCCGATAACATTTGTAGGGTCTAGAGTAGCCTCAAGATACACAAATCATTTTGTCCCCATTCAAGTTAGTGGAGGGCTAAAGAGGACAAAGCACAATGCAGATGCATATGCAGAGGGTCCAGAAATCAAACTTTTTTGGATTCATGCACTTTAGCTGTGTGAGAATAAACTAAACCCCACCTCTAAAACTGTATCCAGTTGTCTTTATAAATCCATGGGTTTTACACTAGGTGTGTGTGACAGTGTATTTGAGAAGTGACTGTTTGCTCGAAAGCAACAACGGCGGCAGCTTAATAGTAACTTAATAGTTTGCATAGATGCTGCTACCATCTTGATAGACGGTGAAAGACAGATGGTTCATTCAATGATTCACCTGGCAAGTATTTTTTTGAAAGTGTCTGCCCTTTTCCACAATGACTTCGCAGATAGTTCTGTGCAACAAACCATCTGGCACAGACAGATTCATTAAAATGGGGACAATGGGAACCCCGATATATGTAATTTAAAAATTGCTGGTCATGTTGGCGCATTGTCTTCCAAATTCTTTGTCTCCTAGTCACAATATATATATTTGGATCTCACCATTGCACAAGCAAATCATTTCTGGAAAAAGCATATTTGCTCATATACTCAGACTATTCAGGAGCTACAGGACTTCTCTTCTTGGTTTAATTTACTTTAAAACTACATTTGTCGCGGAAGAGGTTAAACAATAAAACTGCTAGAGTTACATTACTTCTGGCCACATTTCGTAACAGTGAAAACTGTCTTCAGGCAGCGCTTGTCACTTCTAGTGGACCATCTTTTCTTCATGGGACCCAGTCAGCACTACAGTATGTAAAAGCTGAGAGAGACCCTAAAAAAGGGGGATAGAGTCCTGAAAAGCTGCTAACCTAATGGGTCGGAAAACAAATAAACAGCCACGAGGTGAGAGGGGGCATAAAAATGAATGAATTCCTTGCAGGGGTCACTTTATATCTGTCTGCGTGTGAGTGTCACTCTGTGTGTGCGTGTCAGTTAATGAACCCTATAGAGCTGAAGCGGGGGGGTGTTCCACCACTCTTTTACAAGATCCTTTTATAGCCACCGTGAATCTCCAAGAAAGCCATCAGTGTGTGTCTGAGTGAGTGTAAAGGCATATGTGTGCTCCCATGAGGTTGAGTCTACTTGATTTATATGGCCGTGTGGGTGTGTGAGTGTATGTGTGTGAATATGTGTGACCTGAGACAGTGCCCTCCCATTTTACTGTGTGCACTGACGCTTTCAAACGAATATAAAAAAAAAGGACAAAATGAAGTAAAACAACCCTAAAACAGAGCAGCAGTAAGTCAGACGGTGACAAGCTGTGCCAAAGTGCTAGCACTGCTGTTCTCAGGAAACCTACAAGCTTCAGTGTTTGTGGATTATCTCAATCATGAAGTGGAAGGTGGGAGATGCTGCAGTTTAGTAAACAGGTCCTTCAAACCAAAGTCGAACTGAACAATAAGACAATTAAAATGGTTAAGAAGAGTTCTCGTGATGAAGGTTCACTGAATGTGCTCAGGGGTAATAATAATAAATGATATCATACAACCAAGCAAGATAAAGGGAGAGATCATAAAAACAAATAATGGTTAGTTGTGCAGATAATATGACTGACTTGGACTGTATTACAGTCAACCAACTAATGTCCAGTGGAAGATTTGGCAACTTGCAGGGGGGTGAGTAATCTTAGAAACATGAAATAAAAAGGATAGCTTGAGTTAAAATGTTAAAATGCAGCACTGATATTTCAGTGGAAATGAGAGTAAAACAGTTATTTATTATGCGAATACTGATTCATAATCCCTCCAGTTCAATGTCAACACTGACGTCTACGTCAATATGGTCGCTTTTTATAAAATGCCCTAAGAAACTGAAACATAAAGAAATATGAATACTTCCGTCTTTGCATTTTTTGCTGTGTAATGTGAACTTATGACTGTTGATACTATTGTGTTATAAGACGTGTACTGCTTATTATAAACATAATTCTCATGTTATGGCCTCTCAAGTTTCAACTGTTAAAAGCACAACAACAACAAAAACAATAATAACAAATGTTTATAAATAATTACTGTTGAAATATACATAAATAATGTCGAATTGTACTTTTTTTCTTTACAGATGTTGATATGTACATAGAACTACTTACTGTAGCTACTTCAATGAATATGGCAGTGAATTATTTACTCAGGTCTTACATTATGGTTTTTCAGACCTTCGTTTGAGGAAATTTTGTCTAACCAGACTGAATATATTATCGTCTGCCTGACTTCCTGATCCTGATATAATTTGACTGAGGTTTATGCAACTTAGAGTCTATGGCCCCAACCACGGCTCTGAAACATCAGTAGCCTCACTGTGCTGTATATGAATAAATCCATGGGACTGTCCGTGGTGCTGAATTAGCAGACCTGATTTCTCAGTCCCACCATGATGTCAGTTTCATCCTGGATCTATAATATTCTCTATAGCAGGTTACTTCAAAGAACAGATCCACTCCAATCTGGTGTGCACCCACTGGGTCTAAAAAGTAACAAATCGTCTACAGATTATGACAATGCAGAGTATGCACAGAGTTGATATTTGGCCTCTTGTGACAGGCCATTTGGCTTCTTGTGACAGCCAAGATCATCACAGCAGAGGAGGAGAAGTGACAAACAGATTTAAACTGTCAGAATCTCCATTGCTGTGAGGGTATATGCGATGTAAAATACATCATGGCTAGAAGTCTGCGCAAACAAAAGGATACTGTACTGTATGACTGAACAGACTTTACATGCATTGTGTGCATTTATGTAACACATCCGACGTGGTATAATACATAATACAGCCTTGTGTGTCTGTGGTTAACTGTTTTGCAGAATATCAGGACTAAAAGCCTCCAACTTAAGCCTTGTGTACACATGGTGGTGTTTCAACTGTGCTTTTCTGACTCACATGGCCCACGTAATGGCTCGCATTTCACTCAACCTGTATAAATAACCATGAACGTAGGCCTAATTTTTTTTTTACTTCAAGTTAATTTCTTTCCAATTCTGTTCACAGCTGACCTACACCCAATATTGCATCTGAACGCATCTTGTGTAGACACAGATGGGGGACTGAAGATGCTGCTGCTTTCCTAATGTGAAGCTTTCACTACACAGCCTGTCCCAAAACTATATGAGCAGGAGAAGCAGACGCAGCAAATGATTGCAGCAGAACCTTGAGGTGAGCAGTGCAGCAAGTTGTGAGTGGAACACTGGCAGCTTAGTTATACCGCCATATTGCAAAGGGTACATTGGATATGCAGGTTGTGCAGCGGTGCTTAAAACATCTGCAACCAAATGTACAGATGTTTGAAAAGGTGTTTAATTCATGAATTAAATGGCAGTATTCAGGGCTTTGTCTCTATCATGCCTAGGTGTAAACTGTAGGTCACCTTCTTTACAGGTTAAGCAGATATTATCCCTGGTCCAAACAAAAAGTATGTAAATTCACAACATTAATTGGTTGAAACAAATTGTTGAACAAAAGGTTGAAAGATCAGTTTATACAGAAGAGGTGTTGTGAGCTCGAAGCAATGTCAGCAGGTGATCTTTATGTCTTATCTAACCAGGAGTTTAAATGGGAAAAGCAATTACAGATGGACTGTTTGCAACTTTAGAGCTTCTCATTAACAAGTCTAGGAGAACTGCCGCCTCTGTTTTGAAAAGCACATATTTCTTTAGAAAAAACAAACAAACTTGTTTTTACCTTTGTTCAAGTAATTTGCACTTTTTTGCTTGGCGCCATTGTCAAGTCATTACTGTATGACACGTGCTGTTTGTATTTTGTTAATATCTTAATTTAATGGAAATTTGAAGACGAAATGCATCTCAACACACTGAATTAATTATCTGGCAGTTATTTAACTCATGTTAGATGACTTCAGTTGTTAATTATATGCTAGCTGCGGCCATTTTCCAAAAGACCTTGCAGCAGATGGGAAGGAGGGATGGAGGAAAGCACACTGAGTCTTTAAAAGATGAAAACCACTGATGCATATCCAGAGCATGGATACATTATCCAGCTGAAAAGTACTTCTTTGCCATCATTCATTCAGTGCTCGGGAATGCTATTTCAGAGCTTTAACATGTTTTCTTAGCACTGCGATGCTTCACGTTCACACAGTTACACACCTGGGTTTCTCCAGCGGCTAAGCTGCAGCTGGAGATGGAGTACCTTGCTCAAGGGTACTTGATGGAAGTTTTAAAAGGGAGAGGAGTAAATGGCACTCTTGAACTGAACTGGCTCATATGTGCTTACAGACTCATGTCTCTCGCCCTCTAGGGATTTAGTTTTTTGGTCTATCACTGTTATCAACGTTGATAGCAGCAGTGTTAAAATAAACTAAATGCAGCAGCCTACACCCACAATGGTAAACCTCAGGCTTTTCTTCCTGCTATGGCTGTATACCAGAATTGAAGCAGTTTGGATATGTTTACCCCAATGGTTCACACGGGCAACCTTAAGAGCATTTTCACTTTTACACAATCAACCATAATCATGATATAAATATTGTGCAACAATTTATGAGCAGACAAGGAAGGGATCAGAAGAAAAAAATCACAGACTTGGTAATAGCATTTACAGTTATGTTGGTCAATGCAGATTGTCTTTAAATAAACAAATAAAAACCATCAAGTTTGAAGTCCCCCATAGAGCTGCAAAGGATATACATGTATATAGATAATGAAAAAGTGAAATTTGCATTTTGAAAATGGCATTTTTAAAACCACAAGAGCTGTGATTTTAATTTAAGCCAGAGCTATTTCAAAACGATTTTAAGAAGTGAAGGTTTAAGCTGGCAACAGTTGACTTTGCTGGCTGACAGGACAACTCTCAGCACATTCTATCTGCTCTAGCCAATTAACGATTCCATGCTAATTGAAACTCTCAGTTGTTGCCTGGTGGATGTGCTCTCTGCGAGCTAGCATCTGTCAGGAAAGAAACACCACACTGTGGGGCCACATCACAAAAGGATTGCATGGCTTTTGTAGCCGCTAAACCTCCACAAATAAGACAAAAAAAAAAAACATGTAAGTCTCAAAGCACCGGCAAAGGGTGTAATGCACTCCTAACTGCGCTGCCAAGGACACAGCGGTGCTTCGATGCTATTTGCATGTATTTAAATGAGGTAATATGCATACATTTGGCACTAAATTGGCCCCATTCTTGAGTCTTCAGAGAGCTGATGGCAAGTGAAGCACATCCAGTGATCATGGCAGCAGTCATTGTAGCCAGGTACATTACTGTACATCATATGCGTACAGATGACACAAACAATACAATACCTGATAATTATCACAACAACGCGTAAAACAATGTAAAACCTACTGCTGTGAGAAACAGAGACAATGGTTACGCACTGTGCCAGTCCAGCCGACAGCAGAGTAGGAGAAAAGACAACGCTCCCAGAGGTATTAGCAAGAGCGCGCCCTAAATAACAACCTGACAAAATAGTCAATATGAGGAGCGAGTCATAGGTAATTAGAACAGTTAAAGTTGTTTTTCAAATCAAACATTTTAAAATGAGTAGAAAGGTTTTGCAAACTTCTTGCAACTTAATTTACAAGAAGTTCATAAGAAGTCTTTCTCCAGCACTGGTACAGTTGTGCTAATGAATGATTTTGAATGATGTCTATATGATCTACGGTTTACAACGAAGCATAAACATCCAGGATTTCAGGCTGCGAATTAGCCTCTTCTTAGCAAACTTTAGCTGCCCAAAATAAAAAAAAAATATTGTTTGTAGTTAATCAGTGATATTTTACTGCCTTTACATGCCATCAATCACAAATAGAAGCTCTTCAACACTGACTGAAAGATACCAATGATTGACCAATGATTTGAATCAATGTCCTCTGAGAATCTCGAGAAAATCCAACATCATTATCTTCAGCAAAGTGGCATTTAGTGTGAGACTACAAAAGCCTTTTTTCTCATGCCTAGTTAATGGTCTGTATTTGTGTGACTCAGTAAAGAGACACACCAACTTTGTTGCAGTATCACAACACCTGGACTGTTGCTGAATGTCATCCTGTCATCCTGTCGGCCGTGTTTCTCCTGCAAGCTGCCTGATAAAACAAAAAGGTCATTGAGGCAATGTTAAAAAATGATCTGGGAAAAGACAGTTCCTGCTGCTCAGCGTCTCTCTCAACATTACTTAGTCTAAGTCTTTGATAACTTTCAAAGAAAGTTGCTTTTGTTGGCAGGTGGATGCAAACTAAACAAATTAAAGAGGCATCAGGATGAAACATTTGGAGGTCATGATTAGATATTAGTGCTCTGCTGTGATGCGTGTGAATGACAAGGCAAAGAGGAACTTCAATTAATTGCTCCTCAGAGGATGTTGTTTTATTTATTTTTTAATTCGTGAGAGGCAGATGGAGAGAAAAGAGGGAGGGAAAACATGAAAGAAGACAGAAACTGCCAGAAGATTCAGAGAGAGCAAGTGAGAGAATCAGCCAACCGTTCACTGAACCTGGTGGTGTATAATGTTGCCATGACGACACTAACTTCCCCTAACATAGCAGGGTAGTTGTCAATATTCCCTCCAGGCAGTATGGGACAAACTGGGACAAGCCTGCAGCTGCTGACAGACGCCAAGTTGTGCTGAGTCTCTCTGAAGTGCTGCTGCCCATAATGAGAGCTTCCATGAGTGAAGAGGTTTCAGCTGAAGCAGGTTTGATTGTCTTAAAAATGCTCAGGGAAATATAAATTAAGTAAACTTCAAAACTTGTGCTGATACAACGAGTAGAGAGGGAGAGGTGAGCATTTCAATATATCTTACTTTTACACATTGTCCTCTCAGGAATGAAAAAAAAAACTATTATTGTTGGGTTATTGGATTTTTTTTCCAACCTGCTTTGATCTTTGTTAAGGTGTCGTGGCCGGTTGCATACATTTCTGTATGTTTTCCGAGGCTGAAGGGTTCCTTTAGGGACGAGCGTTATGTTGTCTCCTTGTAAGACAAAGGCTTTCACAGTAGGTGTCATGATACAATGGTTGTGCTTCATTCACATCACCGTCCTTTAATGTTACTTGGCAGCATTACTGTCAATGTAAGCTTCTTCATAATGGACAACAAAAGAGTACAAAAAGAATTGGAAGGCCAAACTGTACAGAAAATGAGAACGTTCTCCTCGATGAATACAGAAAGCACAAGCACATGATCCAAAGTAAATTTAACCTAGCCAAATAGACACAAGCAGAAGATGTGGCAGAAGAAGAAGTAACATCAAACAATGTATGAAAACAAACCGTATAATGAAGACAAATTAAAATATTACTTTGACAGCAAAAAGACGATAAAAACTTCACAAGATTCACTTCTCTGTATTTGATGCAGCTCGACTGCTTGTCTTCTTTTCTTTTCACATTTTGTCTTGTTGAGCGGGAATAGTTGAAGTAATTTCTGTACTGATGAGGATTTTAGATGCGTCGTGTTGTCATAATTCAGACAAAACTTGACATCACAGCAATGCATGCAGACGCTGCATGAAAAATCAGAAGAGTTGAATGTTCAGCAACTAGAATGACTAGACTTTGCAGTAAGTGAGAGTATTTTCAGCATCTCGTGGAAACAAATCAGCTCTCTGAGATTGAAGCTGCTCTCTGGTGCTGTTGCATTTGATGAATGTCAAATGTTACAGGAGCTCCTTTGTTCCACCGAAATGACCATTCAGATATAATGAGTTTAACAAGAATGTCTGTTCCATCTCTTCATATTCTGTGATTATATCCTCATGAATATTCATTTCCTATGAGGACACTAACTGAATGAGGTGACACTGGCTTCTCGCTTTCATTTTCTCATTAAGCTGCAGTGGTATCTGTTTCCCTTAACTATGAAACATTACCTTTTTTGTATTGTAAATTAATCATACTCCCCTATTATTGTTTTTCTTCTGTACTCAAATTTGTCCCGGAGTATCATGAGGACTGAGAGCTGTCGTTTTTCCCTTCAGCGATATTAAATCTATGCAATGAGACTGTTAATAAGTATGACTGTTATTAATCTAACTTGTTAGGGACGGTGGCCATTTCATCTGCAGAAATCGAATTGTAATTGCTCTATTAAAATTCTGTCATCGGAATACATCAAGCAGTATTTTATTGTAATTACATTATAACCACAAAAAAGTGTGGCACAGCAGATTTTTAATTTACTGCGGTGTCTTTCCACCGGCCGCAAAATTACGACTGACAGTCCAACTGTACAGAGGCAGTCATCATTCCGAAGTGTAATGCGACAGCAGATAAAAGGCATTACTTTTATTACCGCCACGGACACGAGGTGAATATTTGATATCAGTCAATTCCTTAAAAATCAGGATTTTCATTTGACCCATTTGCTTAGTTTGTTTGTTTTTTTTTCAGTTTTTGTCTTTCCCATTCTGTTATTACGTTTCTTTAAGTTGTTCGTGGTTATACGTTTAGGAACATCAGTCCATGAGGGGTGAGAACCAGATAAGCATAAGTGACATCTGACCACCTTTACAGGAGAGCCAAAATAATGTTACCCCACTTGGCACTTCAATATTTAACATCTTAAAGGTTTTTTTCTATCTTACGACTGCACTTATGCTCTTTTATCGCCAAACAGTTAAGCGTGTTCAGTGTTTTAACTCAAGTAGAAAGAGCTCATTAAGAACTTTCATTTTATATGTATTTGACTCAATATTTAAATATAATGTACGCTCCTCTGGTTTCTTCCCCAGTATGTTTCTTTTTTTTATTATTATTTTTTTAAATTTATGATTATCTGTGTGTCAACACCTGGAGTTTCTTTTTTTGGTTCCAACTGGCTTATTAAAAATGGTAAACATGAAGTCTCTGATAGGTAACTTCATTTAACTTAATTTCATTTGACAGTTACATAGCTGCAATGACCTGTGCTGTAAAATGGAGAGGTTTATTTTAATTACTTTTTAACTCATTTTTCACTTTACTGGCACTTGAAATGTGGTGAAATGTATTTTATCTATTAAGATGTAGCTTTAAGCTCATAAAGACAGTCAGATATGTGAAGTAGATTTGGGACAATCCAAAATAGTCCCAGAAACAGAGAAAAATAGTACACCCTGTATAAGGAATGACATGATGGGAGGGGATGGCTGTCATGATCAGTTGACTAAAGTGATATAAACACCCCCCTCTCATCACACACCAGACACATCATACAGTCAGAGCATGTAGTCAAAACACTGCTGCCTTATGGGCTGGTCCATGGAGCAAATACGATACAACTGCTACTCTTCTGGAAAGCTGACGTGCATCAAGACGCCACTGACATGCGCTCACTGTGACAACAGTGTGCACGGGTTGTTTTGACACGTGTCACATGCTGCTAGCATGTGTTGCGCTCAATTTTTGTAAATTTGAAGTTTTTTAAATTCACAAAAGCTAATGTGAAATGTACATAGCATGCAGCCGTGTTGCTGCCGTCTCAGAAGTGGAGCGTCTCCCCTTCAGCAGTCACATTTACATACCTGCTAATCTGAGACCTCAAAAATAGGGAACATTTCAAAAGCAAAGTGAGGTGTGTAATGTGCCAGAGGTGTGCCAGAGATTGCAACAGCATTTTTAATTCACTGCATTTATCAGTTTTCAGACACTGAGTATTTCTTTCTCTCCATTTGTCTCTCTCTATCTCTTACAAAGCAAAACAGGTATCCTTCATATGCATGCTAAGGAATAATATTTGGTGTATTGTTGAAACAGCAGACCTTAGGAGTGGAAAGGCTTATACGTGCTGTACAAGGCCAGAAACAGGTTGTGATAACAAAAATGAAAATAAATAAATGCATAAAAAGAAAAAGGTGTAAAAAAATGTGTCATAAATCAGGATAATTACGAGAAAAAATGTGATCTGGGAGACGGCAATGGGAAAAATGGGAAAATGAGGAGCGTTAGCAAGTATGCATATTTAGATTTGTGTGGTGTGGTAGCAGATGCCTTTTGTCTGTACTGTACATGAAAACCTTTTGTTGCTTCTAACTTTCTGTCATCACTTAAGTTAAATGTTAAGTTCTCACAGCACAGCTGCTGTATAGGTGGACTTATACAGTATTGGATGTGAAAGCAACAAACTTTACAAAATAAAAAATGATAAATCACAGTGAGGATAGCCAATGGGTTCTGAAATTATTTTTTGTTCCACCTCCTTTACTCTTTACAAAGACTGCTGCAATTAACTTTTGCTTACTTTGCTAACCACCACCTCTGGTGTCAAAGTCTTGGTTCCTTGCCCATAGATTCTGTTTGGAGAAAGTAACCTGGTTATTACTGCTGGTCAACAAAGTTGTTATGAGCCGTGATCAAATTTCATACACACTGAAGAGAAACAGAAAGAAACAAAAATGAGAAAAAAAGGAAATGGGAAAAGAAAAAAAAATATTTTAGAAAATGGGCACAACAGCTTCAATGTTTCTTTTAGAAAGTATACAGCGGGATAACACCTTTGACACTCAAAGTGTGGGTCAATGTTGGATCTCTTTCTTTAGCTTTTTCTTATCTCTTTCTCCACTTTGCTAGTTTTCCATTTTGCATTGCCTCATTTTTAACAAAAATTGAGTTATTTGTATACAGCTCAGGCTCAAAGTGCAGGATAACAACATTTCAGAAAACATTTGATAGTATAAAAGTCCAAAAATGAGGGGGCGTAAGTGGAATCTATGGCATTCCACGCATAACTCATCCCCACACCCACTGTATGCTGAAATACTTGAAAAACACTGTTTTCTGGCATGCAGTCACTATCATAGAAACGCACAGGCAGTACACACTCACATGGCACAGTCACAGCAACCACACAAACACAGCAGCTTCCCTCCTGGCTGGATTACTGGCTGGCTTATAATGCAAACTGCTGATTTATGGTGTAATCTAGTTCAGGGAGGGACGGCTTCTCATACTAAGAGGCAGAAAGACCAGCGCCGACCTTTGGTGTCCTGCTCAGCTTGTCAACAAACTCTCAGCACTACGAGAAGGAGGACAAGTCTGAATTAGAATGAAGCGAGCAGGTGAATAACGGAATGTGGATGAATTTAATTCACTACCTGGTTAGAATGATGATGGTGGTAGTGCCAGAGTTATACACAAAAAATGGGTCTAATTATCCAGCAGACACTTAAGTAATTCCACTGTGTTACCCACCTAGAAGCACAGTGAATTTCATGGCAATATTTTTTCTGTACAAAGCTTATATTTGTTGCTTGAGCTCGGTGTTCAACCTCAGGTAAAGGTCAGGATATTGCTTGAGATGAAGGTATTTGTATGTTGCATGGTACATAATACATGTAGTACACTGTTCGGACAGTATTATGTACATGAAATCTGATGATTGTATGAAGATATGTTTTTTTTATAAAAAGATCTTGAGAGAGAAGTTAAAACTCTCCTTTCTGACCTCCACAGCCCTTGGGTAATCCCTGCATGAATTGGCCATAGTTGTCAAATTGTCTGTTTTGGAAATTTTCCAATAACGCTTCCCGCCAATTCTGGTGTTGGAAAAGTGTTGGAGCAGGAGTTCTTGATGCTGTTCGGTTGTGACAAGCACTTTGCTTGAAGCATAATCAGCTACATGGCAATCTGACTCTTAGATTTTGATGTTTCATGGGTACAAGTGACCATTTTGGTCTGATCAAACATTAATATTTAACATCCAGGACCTTGAATATTCCCTGCCAAATTTGATATGACTTGGCCATACATCTTTGACCTAATGATCCAGGTAACAGTAAGATCTGGTGATCCTCTGACCTTTCTATCTGTGGAGGACTATTAATAACCAAACTGTAGCCAGTAGCTGCTGAGATCTTGCTTGAGATCTGAACCAAAGGGGTGGAAGAGACAGATTTACAGACCATTACTATGGTAAACATACAGTAACCATGTCTGAGCTCCGATTTGTTCCAATTTAAAACAGCGTTGTGCATCTCCCTTAATTGCTTATAAATAATGCATTTGGAAGTTGCAATTTGTAAATGGTCCTGCTTTTTCTAGATATATGGCTGTAAATAGGTTTAGGTATTGTGCCCGTTCTGGAATTTTCCAAATATTGCCCTTCAGTTACCGTCAGATATGAACTCGAGTGAGTCTCTCATATTAAAGAAACAGGCTAAGATTTTGGTTCATATTAGCTGAGTCTGAACAAATCCCTGTCTAACCCTGAGCCTCTGGCTTACAGCAATTTGTACAAGTTCTACCGATACCTACATCAATTATGCTCACCTTTTCCCAATGACCTGTTTTCTGTTTGTTTTTTTTTTCTTATCAGTTTGCTTTCTCTGACTGTATACGTGTTTATTTGACCACTGTCTTTAACCCACCTCAGTGTCTACATTTGGGTCGGAATATCTGTTGCAAATAACCTGATTAGTAGCAGCACTAACTGCACTATGAACCTCAAACTCCAAAATCTTAGTTAGGGCACATGCAACCCTCATTAAATCAACCTGGCTCGTCTGTGATGCTTCAAAAACTGAGACGAGAGAGGAAAAAGATGTGATGTTATTAGTCAAGATTTTCTACTTTCTACTGTTTTGTTTTTGATGCACACTTATTCTTACAAACAGGGGAAGTCAAAGACATCTTAATTAGTAGAGATGGGACGCTCATCTCTGTTGAGGGTGTGTTGTGATATATTTAAAGTAGGAAAAGTGGGTCAGCCTACAAACAATGAGCCCTGTTGACTGATGAATGCTTTCATTCCTGGGTGTAATGACACTGTCCACACCTGGAACAATAGAATGCAACAGCAATTACTCCTGTAGCCTTGATAGTCCTTTAGTTAAAGGAAGGCTTTGCTGTTTTTCAACCTGTTTTGTATCATTACAGTGTAGGGTGTATCTGTACATGTATACTCAGAGGTTCTTGCACATTTGCCAACAAACCTGACTTCAAGTGTTTTCAGAAAGATATTTTTTGGTTCACTGTTTATCTGTAACACAAAGAACTTTGAGGGCAGATTGGGAATTTATTTTAGCAGAATGTTTGGCACTAATATGAGAAAATGTTCAACAATGACACAATTTTTTCCTGTTTGAAATTGGACAATGGTGTGGTGAATCTCCTCTTTAACAACATTTTAAAATTCCAATGTTAGACTAAAATAATGTTTTGATTACGTTGATAGCTCTACTGTAGTCAGTTTTAATCTACCATAATCCTTATGAGGCCACAAGGCCGTGTCACTGATTCTGTGTTTGGTCTAGAAGATTTTGTTTTTAAGATAATTATTCTTTGCCTAATTTATCTTAGGAAGTCCCACTCGACCGATTCATGCTAATTAAGGTTGTGTGAATGAGCTTATCCATTTTAAAAATGCTTTGGATTCATCATCAACATGCCCCCTCATTCATTAAGATAGTTTTTACATGAAATATTTGCAACCACATTTACACATTAGACAAATCAACCCATACATAGTTCAGTGACATAGAAACTGATGAGAGATGAGATGAGTGTCATGGAGGTGTTACGCTGTTAGCTCAGACTCTTGACAAAGAAAAAAAAAGAAAAAAAAAAGTATTTTTTTGCGTTTTGCTTCATCATCTCTGTGTACAATGGAAGAGAAATTTCATGTAACTCTACACTGTAATGCAGAGCCCTAAGCAGTGCACACGCACAGTGACTTATTTTCTCCAATCCCCATTATCACTGAATCCCATCCTCATCCGCACATTGTACACACTCACTGGAGGACTCGCGGTAGCCTGATGGATGGGCCTGCTTCAACTGGAGCAATGAAACAATTATTCCTGCGCTCCATCTCTGTCAGGATTCTTTTCAAATAGTTCACTGTTCGGAAAAGAAAAGGGCCCATAACTCAAACCAGTGCTCATTTGAATAACAGTTTATGCGTGTAGGTGTGTGCATTTTTATATATTTTAGAGCACTCAGCTATGAAAAAAAAAGAAGTATTTAGCTCAGAAGTTCAAAGGCTGTGAATAAACATCAAGACAAACAACTGGAGAACACAAGTTCAGCAAAACACTAAAGTTGTTGTTCACTGCTGGAGCAGGATGTGTGTTGGCGGGACAGAAATGATCTTTACACTGCTACAGTAATGTGAGATGCAAGATGATAACACCAGAGCAAATCAAAATATTGAAGTATCTTCATGAAGATGTCATTACAGAGAGTGAGCATAGCTTTTCGTTGGCAGATTCATAGCCTATATTACTTTAATTCACTTGTTTAGAAACATTATATACAACACATCAACGTTTAATGCTGTAGGTACCCCTCTGGCATCATTCCGGGATGCACAGGACTCTATAGTCAAGTCATCAAGAAAGTATATAACATCTGGTTAGACTTTCAAAATAAAGTTTGAACAGTTAACGTAAGACAACTGTACTTTGGTTGGGTTTAGGAAAAAAATTACAAGTTATGTTTCATACCTGATAGAAAGAACGTGACCAGTTGTTGAAAGTAAAAGAAGTCAGTGTTTACCTTTTGTTTCACATTAATTAGTGTTTACACTACAAAAGGACTTTTCACTCCCGTGTGGTTTGACACATCCACTCCAACCTCCTCCAGGCTTTCTTTCACTTTATACTATGTCAACGACACATCAAACCATTAAGCTACACGACCACATCCAGAAATTATACTACAACGTCATATCTTCAGGGGCAGAGCCACTGACCAACTGGCAGTATTTGACAAGTTGGGAGTAAGAACTGACACAGACACAAATTCTTGCCAATGGTACACAAATTTGCTTTGCATGTTTTCAATTTTGTCAAGACATTTACTTCCTAAATGGCTTCCTACTGTTTATTTTTAGCTAGATTGTTTTGTGGATATGCTGAAAAACTCAAGCTGTCTGCTTTTCAACTTTTACTGCAGCCATCTGCTTTGGGTCATGGCCAGTTTCTATTCTGTTCTATCTATTTAACTTTACAAAAGGAGAAATGGGTTTTAATGGAGACAAGACAGATGCTCTTTGTTCTAAAAATCTGCATAAATACAATAAGCTTGTTGACCAACTGCCTCTTAGATTTATTTCAGTTTATTTTGGCAAAAACTGCAGTTTATATCTGTGACTGGAATTAAAGTTCATCAGTGCCAAACTGTTAATGTAAGAAGGATTGCATAAGAGCCAAAGACTGGGAATGAGATTACTTATGAGAATAAGGCCTGTTTTAGAAAATTATGGAGGTGGAGGTGTTGTATCTGAAACTAGTTAAAACTTTGGACATTAAGTTGTTGTACCAAAATGTATCTGCTTATTTGTGCAACAAAAAATGGACGCAGCTTCTTACTGATAGTGGGTAGAAATGAAAGGAGGGTAAAGTATGTGACTTTACTTGACCTCTTGGTGAAAAAACAAATAAATACGTACATAAATGAATAAACTGTGTTTCCTTTTTTTCACTCAGGTGAGCTGACTCCAGTCTAAAAGTGACTTCACCGTGTCAACGTGTCGAATATCTGCTGATGTCACTAGTTTGGCAGAAAGTGGTTTTGGTGCCACTTCCTTTCAGATTATTCCAAAAAGCAGAGAGCAGCATTTTATTCAAACAATGTCACTGTGAGTTCATATATACGCTTTCCACGCTTCCCGCATAATTAACTTTGGAGCCAGTTGCCTGTTACCATGGAAGTGTTATATGTTAATTATGAATTATTGTCAGGTATTGTGGTCAGTGCAACATCGTTACTGCAGAATTAATGAAGCTACTTAAAACCAAAGGTAATTAGTGAGTTGGAGGGGAAGAAAAAGGGGGGTCTGAGTGAGAGAAATAAATAAACAGAAGGACGAGGAGGGGAAGTGTGACCTTATTTCATGGCTGGACTACACATGCACAAAATTGGCTGTTTTTAACCAAAATTAACAAAAAGCAGATGATGTGCCTGCAGTCAAAAGTAGTTTCAATAAAAGTTGACTTCCAAATTTTAAACTTTCTTTAATGAATGTATTGTATTTTATGGTGCTGCTAGACCGCCTCATACAGGTGTATACCTCCCTTGTGTACAACATGTCAGACAGCCAACAGTTTAGTGACCACAGAGAAAATGTTGTTTTTGAAAGACTAAACACCTACTAATATGGACTGAAGCAGAATATTTTGTTACATAAAATCATGTTGTGAATTTTGGAAATTATTACATCTATCTTCTATCAAAACACTTTGATCCAAACATTTCCAATAACTCCACAGTGTAGTAAAGTCCAAAAGTCAATTCAATTCAATTTTATTTATATAGCGCCATATCATAACAAAAGTTATCTCATGACACTTTCCATACAGAGCAGGTCTAGACCATACTCTTTATAATAGACCCAACAAATTCCACCATGAGCAAGCACCATGATACAGATGTTAATGCTCCCAGGCAAGCACCATGATCACATCCTCCATCAGCTGTGCAGAGAGTTGGTAACGTGAAATTCACAGATTTAGTAGTTAATTCTGTTAATGGAAAAATATTTTTTCACTACAAGACTGAACTAGCAAGGCAGGTTTATGTTCACATGTGTGGTATTCATCCAGTTTGGGGAAACTCCACGATCTTTAACGTTGGCTGGTACTATAATCATCTCTGTTGCTAGGTCGTTACTAAGGCTGGAGCAGTAAACAGCGTTCCATCACATCGAGTCTACTGACGTGACTGATTGGCACTTCAGTGATGCTTACTGACCACATGACTGCCATGCCAGTAAAGCACACCCTTGAATGTAATATTGCTTAATTGACTCACTGCTGATGGTGCTCATGTTAATTCATGTATTTATTATTGAATGATTTATAAACATGCTATTTACAAAATCATTAATTAACAGTTAATTAATACAATAATAAACTGTAAATGTGTCTAATCAATATTAGTGTGGTTGATAAAACTGATTATTAATATGTATGTCATGAAGTCCACAGCAAAGTAATTTAATTAAGAGAAAACTATTTTTACAAATGTTTTTTTTAGCCTCACACTATAAATAAACAATACTTATATTTGACTGTCAAGTGTGTGTTGTATAAGCAGGATAATTGAGTCCAACCCGGAGAGGATTATCCCCGATTTACAATAATGCACTCGTACCTCGGCTTTAATCGTTGGTATTAATTCATGAGCTGCCCACAAATTTTCCTGTGAAACCACAGAAAAGCAGTAACAAGCGCAGTAAACTCATGAAAATCACCAGTTTGCTTCATTAACTTTTTCCATCTCTGTTCACACATTCTCGTGAACAATTTGTTTGAGATCTGACTGAAATATGAAATACAGCTCTTCACAAGCACAAATGTCAGTGAAGCACACAATAAACACTTTAAAGGGGCACTGCTGTGATTTAGTTTGAGTCTTGAGTTGCAGATTACGGAACAAATGGTAAAAAACGATGGATGGGGAGGCTGAGATAGTCTGTTTTTTAATCCCATGTGTCCCAAAGACACTGAATCCAGCTTTTTTTTTTTAAACTCCACACCACCAGATTGTAACACAGGCTTCATGTTAAATATTTTCAGTTTCAAGCCCAATCTGGGATAACCCTGATGACATCACTTTAAAAAAAAAATGTTATTATTATTACTTGCTGTGCCCCTTTAAAGAGCAGGGTTGGACTTTAGTTTCAGTTAAAACAATACTCACACGTCGCGCTGAGACAGTTATGGGTCGCTGTAATCATTCCTCCTCTCCATACTGGCCTTAAAGAGATGTGCCAAGACTACGTACACTGTAGAGAAATAGGAGACAAAAGTCACAATTCTTATTAGCGAATATCTCTCTCAGTGTACATATGGCAAGCAAGTATGAATATTTAGATTCTGTAGCTGAAGTGGTTAAAGCACCTGTGTGCATCCTGTAGATAAAGAACGTATACAGTAATTAAAGAGAGATATGAACAGACAGAGACTTAATGCATATTTCCTTCTAATCCATCATATGTTCATGTGACATCCATCATAATTTAGTAAACTTCAAACTTTACTGATCACTACTTGTAACTTGCAGCAGATGAGATGATAAATAATGAAGGGGAAATTATGCTGCAGCATTAAAGAGAGGCGGGAAATCAAAGATAAACATAAAAAATAGATATAAACATGATTCAGATGTACAGTGTGAACCAAAGTATATCTACTTAAACATACATTATGTAGTGTATAAATAAAATAACACAAAATAAGAAACTGATGCATGTTTTTTTCAATATAAATATCTATATTTTAGATGTGCAAATTGTGTCATATTCAAATAGAAGAAGGTCATGCAGGAAGTGATGAGGCACACAGATATCAAAAACTAACACATCAAAGCTTCAAACTTTCCAAACAGGGAAACATCTATTGTAATTTATTTGTTAATCCAACAACTCAAAGTTTCTCACTCCGATGGCTAAAATAAAAGGTTTTCATCAAATACATACTGATACTGTTGTGTGAATATGACTGAATATTTGTGTCACAACAAGCTGTCCGACCTAAACAATAAAATACTTTGTGTGTCACTGCCTCCCAACTGGGACAAATTATTCATTAGACTGCTGTTTGAACTGCCACCGCTGTGGTTTTTGTGGTATGAAGCTTGAGCCAGGAGGCCATTAGCTTAGCTTAGCATACAGATGTTAATGGTCCCAGGCAAGAAATAGGTACAGCACACTCCCCAGACAGACACATTTACATTTTTATTTTTGTACAGATTAATCAGTGATGGTCTGTGAGATGTTGGGAGTTCTTTCTTTCTGGTGCTGTAAATATTGGGGCATGTACAGGGTTTGGGTGTGTCTCCCCCCCACACCCACTTTTGTAGCCAACGGTAACTCTCAAAGCCAACAGCAAAATAAAGCACAGTACAATTAGATGAAGAAAATACACCATGCTCAACCACAAACGGGATAAGTTTAGAGGTTATTTAAACAAAAATAAAGATAAGAGAAGAATAAAAAACAATTAAGAGCCAACTATGGTGTCACATACAATACAGCAAACACAGGAAGACTTTATTACACCTAATTAATCATTAAATACCTCGTGCAATGCATTTTGCCCTGGCTCTGCTTAGTGTGAATATTATCAAAGTCTAATGTGTTGGTCTGTTTGATCTCCATTTCCATGAGAGAGAGTGCCTTGAGGCATTTCTGTGTCATACTAATCTTCAGTAATTTTTTTTTAAAAAAAGAGAGTTGTTTCATCAAGTCTATACATGTCTATATCTGTTTATCTGTCTCAAATGTGCAAATACACAAAACTTTATGCGGTAGTAACGTGTCTTTGTGAATTGTGGCAAGTGTTTGCAGTATTAGTAAGTATTTTTGACTTGAACTCTGCTTTTTCTATCTTAATTTCATTTGATTGTTTCCTGCTTGACCTCTTCCATTATGTCATGGATCCACCTGCAGAGGTTGGGGGAGGTAACAACTGTCAGTACCACTTCCGGCACCTGTCTTACACTACAGGTAGCCCACTGACAAACGCCCCAATTAGATGTCTTGTTTCAACATCAAGTTGGCCGTGGTTTGGTGGTAAATGGATAGATGCCTTTTTTTGGTCAGCTGACCAACTCAAGCACTTTTCCAACACTTCGTCACTCTCACGTCCATAAACTGATGGCACAAGATGCCATACAAACACCAACAGCACAGCCATCGGGAGCAATTTGGGGTTCGGTATCTTTCCGAAGGACCCTCCGACAGGAGCCAGTAAGTAAATCAGTGACCCTCCCATTATGAGACGCCCCACGGTATAGAGAAAAGCTCTTGATTGAGGCACCCCTACTTGTTATGTTCATGGATGAACTGGATTGGTATCAGCTCTTTGTCAATGTCATTATATAATTCAGCAATGCATCTAAAAGTTTCATTCATTAGTCACACTGCGCTGCTGACTCAGCCTCATGTTACTGAAAAAAAATGATTGAAGCAGTGAGGTATACCCATTTTAAATCTGTTACAAAACTTGATATCAGCAGATACAGTTCAGGCAAAAAGAAAAAGCTGGATCTTGTATCGTGAAAAATGAAGATGAAGTTGCTCTTTATGAGTTCTTCCATGATCACTATGAAACTACTGAAGAGTTATTTTGGCATACTGTAACTCAATTAGAACAGATCACTTAGTAATGAGAAAATTGATTTATGTGTGTCCTAGGGGGCTTATTTGGACAAAACAGCGTTGCTATCCAAAATTATAACTCTGTATAATTAATGAATAATAATTAACTAATTTAGTTTTTCAGTGGAACACTTGATGCAGAAAAAATGCATGAAGGGAGATTTTCTATGGCTCCACTAAGGTGGGACAGATGATTGTAGTGCACAGAGAAATTCGGTGAAAAAGTGATGAGACAAAGAATAACAAGATGGCAGGCTGTTAAAACGAAACTCTTGGCACCTTGTAGGAAAATGCTGCGTGCTCATTTCTCAGCTCTAATCCCGTTAACGGAAGGAACCCACTTCCATTATACGGACATTATCAGTCTCTCAACACATACTGTATGGTAAAGAAAAAAAGTGCAGAAACAAGATTTCTGTTCATCAGTCCACTAACGCACACAGCCACCTCTCTCTGCCTCAACAATGTTGTTTTGTGGAGACAAACTGGACGGAAAGAGCAGCTATTCTGATTTACTGTATCTCTAGGAAGCGAGTAAAGCTGAGGTTGGCTGAACAGGTCGAGAACAATCCTATGGACAGTTACGGTTGGACTACGTAAAAGATGTGATGTTAACTCAGTTAACTTAATTTGTAGCTGAACAGTAAATCCACTTGACTTGCCAAATTTCTAAATGCAGTCACAAACAATTTGGAGACTTTCGCCATTGTTTTGACTCTCTACTCCATCATATTGGATTTCTAATAAAAAAAACCAAAACAAAAAACAATTACAACTTTGTTAAAAGTACTGACTCAGTTTGAAAATGTGTGTCCACATCCCTATTGGGTAAACAGTGTCAGACTTATAGATCTTTTTAAACATAGTGCCCCAATTTTAGGACAATGTGGCAAGGCAATATACCTCAAGAGAGCCAAAACAACATTTCATGCCAAACAGAACAATGTCCCCTTAGATAACTTAAAGCAACGTTGAATAGGAATTGATATTTTTGCGACTTACCACCACTTGACCAGTTGTACACATCCTTTGTTATGATTATAATCTAGCAAGTCAACTTTGCTAACAGCCAAACATCAAGCAAGTGTAACAACACAAAACATAGCAGCCAGCTAATATTACTTACTAGTTTCTTGTGTTTTTCAACTACTTTATTTTCTTGGACCTTGCCTGTTTTATGGACTTTATTTTGCTTGTTTGGATTTTTTTTTTTTTTTTTTTTTTGCCTGACAATCCATAAGCTTTTGTACATTCACATTTGCAATTAAAACATTGTTCTGCTCCACTTCAGCCTCTGAGTCTGCATTTGGATCATTCTCTTTTGTTCCCTGTTCTCTCTGCTGTAACTGTGACAACGTAATGCTTTACAACACTCAGTCACAAAAAAACAAATCAAATATTGTAATGTTGCTTTAAAAGCCATCAGATGATCTGAGAAGTGCAGGAGTGGAATAAGCAGAAAAGAGCACTTCTGCTGGTGAAGTGTGGCATACTCTTTGTTTGTTTAGGGTCAGTAATTTTAGATATCCAGCAACTTTAGCTAAGATTAGCCACCATAAGCTACTGGTCATACTCGACCAAGTAAGGCTGTAGCAGCAAAACCCCTCTGTTAATTGCTTTCGACATCAACTTTTTAAATTTGAGAGTGGATGACTATATTACTGTGTTATTTCACAAGTTACATAGTCTCACTTTTATCTGTGTTATAAGGTAATAATTCTGCATAAAAAAAAAAACTGCTGGATATTACCAGTGATAGGGAAGCAGAAGTGTCAGTCTGGAGCCACGTGACTCTTGCTAGTTAAAATGGAGAGCAGAGCTGGTACTGAAATGAATAATTAACCAGCAGAACTTCACCTTGGAAAATAACCGAAGCTCTCTCTTTAATTATAAAATAAACTCCCTCCTTCCTGTCTGCTAAACCACACAAATGAAGGCACAGTTCTATCCAACCAGCCACTGCTGCTAAAAAACTCTACACCTCTCTGTCAAAATGTTGTACAAAGTCGCTGGAATGGAAGATGGGAATGCAAAATGGGTTGTCAAACTTGAACATAATAGCTTGGCTGCTGTAATGTATTGCAGAGCCATCTAATCATCAGTAACTTTTGTACATCGGAAACTAAAAATGGCTGCTAAGTGGTGCAATTTATTCAGTCTTGTCACATTCAATTGACCACTTTTCACATTTTGCAGTTCTTGTCATAGTCTTAATGTTGGTAATTGCTTCTACAATGAGGGTGTGGATTTGCAAGCTAAAGAGGCAACAGACACCTGGCTCCTCACCTCAAATTCTGAAAAAAAATTATCTTTCAAACATCCATCAATCTACACACAGCTTTTCAAGTTAAATGTCTGTTTACCCCAAAAGGAATGATTCACCCTTGTGCTTTATAAAGAAAAAAATGACAGCAGACCTCCTGTGATGAGGCAACTTATTGGAAACACTCGAATACAAGACTAAATGAAGTTACAGGTTCACTTTGAAAGACGTCTGACGCTTGTGCCAGAATTAATTTGAAGCAGCAAGGTGCTGTAAGATGGAAAACACACACAACAAAACGAATGACAGTGCAAGTTATGAAGAGTACTTAGGTAGAATTCTGTTTCCCTGTAGCGCCTGGTGGTATCTATCAATGTGTTTTACGGAAGAAACTTTCTGAGAACTGACAGTTTGTTCTCTTAGTGATGATGCCACCATCCATAGTCACAGTCAGCCTGAAATATCAGTGAAACCATGAGCTGTCTTGGAGTATATGGACCACACTATGATACTCTCCCAGTTGGTTTACGTCTTGTACGCAGCCTCCAAGGCTGTATCTGACTTACAGTCTGTGCTACAAAATAGCGAGACCCAGACAGACAGCGGTGGTTGGGCAACATAGATATTGAATGAAGAGAAGGAGCACTAGTCGTGAGAAAGCGGTGAATCAGAGAAGTAAAGCATTTTTGGTTTTTTTTCTCCTTCCTAATTTGCTCTGAATACGACCTTATTAAATGACTATGGTGTTGGTTAAAAGAAACCACCATTGTCACACCACTTTCTTCTTTGCTCTCGACAGGTAATAGTTATAATTATTGCATCCATTGACTTGAAAGTTAATGAAATAATAATGTTGTTATTTTGTTGGAATGCCTGATTTGTTCTTGATAGTATAGTCTAAAAACACCAAGGGTAAATTATAATAATTTTCTTTGGGTAAACTAGACTAATCAGCTCTGTTCAGAGCAAGCTTCATTTTTTTTAAATGTATTTTCTTTATTACAGAAAAACAAGAGTAAGTGCTCAACATGGCTGCAGAAGTGAATAACAGTCACAATTGGTCCAGAGCCATTAGGCCAGATTTCAGGTTGGCATTAACAGCTCTCAACAGCGTTTTAACAAGTAGTGTTAATGGATTGACATAATCCAAATAATGGAAAGTCGGCTATTAAAGTTACTAATCACATTTTTAATGCAGTCCTGTTGTATAACAGAACACATCTCCTGCCACCTTTATAACATAGAAACATAATGAAGCACAAGGTAATAGGATTTGTTAAACCACTTTAAACACAAGATGGATAGTGTAAATTAGCTGATGAAGGTGTAGGTGTGTTTCCTTCCTTATTTTGATTCCCTTCAGATTGCTGTCCTGGAGTTGAATGTTCAAGTAAATGTAATTTGTATTGTAACTATACAGATACTTTTATGTCAATGTCCAATCAGTAAATGCATTAGTAAATATCAAATTAAGTAATAGATTCCTCAGTGCATGCTATATTGGCCAAAAAAATAGCTGCACAATCTGTTCTTGTTCTTGATTTCATTGAAGAACGAGATGAGCTGTTGGATCTGCTGTTGCACTCCTTCTTATATGGTGGGAGCACTACAGAGCTACAGGTAATAAGATAGGCCCATCACCTTCATCGTGTATTACCAATGGCGGGTACTTTACCAAAGTGGCCGCATTGTGTCAAAAAAACATTTGTGGAACTGAACTTGAGTTAGACAAAAGCCCATTTTTCATTCATATTCCACTAGAGATGTTAAAAACAGATATACCCTATGTTATTACTTCACAGCAGTGACGAAGTGAATTTGGTATTCAACCCAAGCACAACAGAGGATTTCTGAATAGGAGAGCTGATAACAGTATACTGGGTCTGTTACAAGTTTTTTCCTTCCCTGTCTGTGTTTAATGTAATTTATTTTTCTAATATATCAATGGTACTTTTTTGAAATTTCCAGTCTGCAATAGAATAAATACAATAAATCAATCTGAACTGTAAAGCTTGAGAAGAAAGAGAAATATGTACATGTCAGCTTCTCTATGTATATTATTATTAATAAGCTTCACCTTGAATCCACTTTCACCTGTAGTGGACGCCCTCCTCCCTAAAAATAAAAGTCCTGACTTATTTAAAAGTATAATGTGGCCACAAATCAAGGAAGGTTAGACTTAACTTTCTAAGCACCCATATAAACTGAATTGTACTCATATGAACTTGTGGGGTATTTTGAAGGAAACCATTGTTATATTTTGACTTTATGCTTCTTATACATGTCATAACCAAGAGGATCCGGCATTTTAACAGAGTGAACAAACTCCTGAATGACATTGTTGATGAGTTGATTCTCAAATATATCTACTGTTTGAAAAAAAAGTGGCGGTTTTCTGAAAAAGTATGACAGCATCCTCTTATAAACATAGTTATTCTCTGTTGAAAGAACAACACCTTTTGAAATGATGCATATTTTAGAGCCGTTCAAAGATTAACTTCAGGTAATGAGCCTTTGTAATGATCTGAACAACACAAGGTCCTGCTTTGCTGTCAAAGCCAGTCTCAAGGTTACCTAAATGTTAAGATATGTAAATGATATTAAGAGACAGGAACTTGGAACAAAAGCCTTGATAAATAATCTTTGCGTAAAATGCAAATATCTTCCCTCTGGAAAAAGACCAACTGCTTTGCCTCGGCCACTCCCCCGCCAAACTGCAAACGGGCCAAGGGCAGCAAAACCAAGTCTCAGGAATCTGTAAAACTTATCCTCAAACATATGGTTCGAGCTGCAAGAAAAAGCATCATGCAGAAAACCAACCAGTTATATACTCAATCCTTACTGCTCACCATAAATGACCAGTGTAATCTACTTTGATTTTCCTAACTCATGAATTTGTGTCCATATTTACTTTTGGAATAATTTTGTTTCCCTGTTTGCAACAGTTAGAATTAGGCAACAAATCTACATGGCTAGGTTTAAAGTTAAAATAAGTATACTACATAAGTATGTTAACATGACGCAAGTCACATTGGAACATAACTTAAAAAATAAGTCATTGTTGACTTGTTTTCACACAGGACATGAATTCCAGTCTTCTTGGTATAAGACCTGTGTTCATTTGACCCACACGTCCACCCCAAGAAACCTCCTTGAAAGAAAATTAACCTTTTTTTTTCGACTTGCTCTTTACACTATGCCACATGACACGGATGGGTTGCATGAGTAGATGTAAGCCTGGTGCATCTCATTTAGACAATGGTGATCAATGCTTGTTTCCGTCCATTACCATTATTATTTTATCGTATTTCGAGTTGGTTCATGTAGATGAGCTGTAGGTGGCGTCAATTCTCCAGTCAGAAAACTAGAAGAAATTGGGATGGTAGGGTCGAGTGAAAACACATCATTATGTTGTACTTTAATTTAAATGTTAAACTGCTTCCTTCATCAGAACTCAATCTTGCCACCAACCATAAATTTGTGATGTAATATGACCGCATCTACCACAATTCACAGACAACATTTTTTTGCTTGCTTTTAAAGTTAGCCGCATTATGTCGGGTGTGATTTGTATTGTTTTTTTGATGTTGTGTGACATACACCAAAATATTGTCTGTATTAAAGTAATTTTAAAAGGGCAATGAAATTCCTGCTGGGCGTGAATGCTGTTTAAGCTCAGTGGGGAGTTGTATACGCCTGTAATTGGGGACTGCATATTTGTGTGTGTGTGTTGAGGATGGGGGGTAGTGGTCCAACACCACAAGCAGCATTCAAAAACATCTGTCAAAGGATAAACCTCTGTCACTGCCTGCTGTGCAGTTAATAAAGTCAAACTGTGACTAAATGAGACTTACCTTCTCTTTCTTCTCCATAACAACCTGCCACCAACTGCATTTTAGTGCTGCAAAGTCAGTGAAAATGAGGATACTGTTTGTACATAATGACTAAGAAAGAGAAGACGACAGATAAGCAGATGGAATTAAAGGAGTGGGATGGAAAGAAAGATAAAGAGATCATCAAATGGAATTGAATTATGAAGAAAATAAACTATATATATATATACACTGTATATATCAATGTTTTCCTGAAATCTCAATTGACACTATTGGAAGCTGAGATTTTAAAATATTACACAATGCGAGTCATAGATCAGCCAGCTTTTTTGTTTACCACTACATCACTAGAGAAAAAGAAAAGGAGCAAAAAGAAATAACCGGGAAGAGATAGTGAGGAGTAAACACAGGAAAGAAAAATGAGAGGGAAGGAGAGTGAAAATGGAAGGAGACAGGACAGCATTTAGAAAAAAATAAGGACACAGAAGGAGTGAGACGTGGTGGAGCGAGGCGGGTCTTTATTTACACTGTAGGATTTATGGCGTCCTGCGTATGCTGTGTGGCATGGGAGCCATCGCCTCCTGGCCGGAGGAAGCAACATCATTTCAAGCTCGAGTGCCCGCTGTGCCGTCAAGTGTCCTGCCAAAAAGCGCACGGCTGCAGAATACCAACAAAATCCACTGACCTTTTCCCCAACAACCGCTGTGTTCATCTGAGTCACAGCACAGAAAGGCCTCTCTCTGGTTACACTGGAGCCTCTGTCTCCCTGCTGACTCGAAACGCTCACGGCAGACATGACTCTCCCATCACATCTGAGCATGTTACCGTCAAAAAGAGGTCTTTTTTCGCCACACACTACTGATCTCTGAGGAAGAAATTAATGTGTTTGAGTGTTTTTTTTTTTCCTGAAACTCGCATGCGGTGGATGAAAGGAGCATGTAGCTGTGTTATGCTTTCATCAATGTAAAATAAATGTGACACTTTACCTTTGTCCCAGAATGTATTAAACTCCAATGATTCAGTCTGATAAATACTTTTTTAATGATTCTATACATGGTTTTGTACATTTTGTAACAATAATACTCAGCACAGGGGTTTTTGTACATATTTGGTGGGGCTTTTATGCCTGAAGTATATGTGAGAATGACTGCCAGAGATATACAGGAAACTGGGGGGAGAAAGAGGGGAGTAAAGAGCTGCAGATTGGAACTGAACCTAGACCTCAAGACTTTTTCCTATGTCGAGAGTCGTGATGCCCGACTAGGTGAAGCACTACCCTTGTCAGTGCGCACTGCTCAAAATTGCCACCAATTGTTGCACTCAAGTTTAAATTATTTCAACTGTGAGCCCCAGTGGAGGTTTATTGATATAGAGTATGGAAATGTTTAGGAGTTAGCTGAGCAAGATGTGAACTCAGCATCGCCTTTCATTCAGCATGGTTTCATTTGGAATTGTGATTCTGGTAATAGCGGCCAATATTCTCTGTCCTTAGCAGCTAAATGGGCCACTAGCTGGTTGCTAACTGCCTGTCTGCTTGTTGGTAATGGGCACGTAATAACAGGTAGAACACTGGTGTAACTAAATCTTAATCTCTTCCATTTCATTCTCCTAGCACAACTAAATGGAATGCAGCCGTCATTAACGTTATCAGTTACACCTGTGGTTGACAAGTCGAAATGTCCAACATTAGAGAGGTCAATTAACGTGATTAGGCTAAACTCAGGTTTGATGGATGCCCAGATTTGTAGGATAATGAGGTTGGCAGCGGCTCTATAATTGTTCCAACATAGTCAATAACATCACATCTGACATGTTTCTGTGCTGCCCTCTCTTTATCTTCCTACCACACCTTCCCCCTCTTCTATCAAGGAAGCAAATAGGTATTCCTAATAAAAGACCAAGACTAATTTGTCATGCACAATACAATAAGATTTCCCTGGTAATACATTTCAAATCTTTCCTTCAAAATGCCAAACAAACGTAGTTCAGCTGTAAGATTGACGTCTCTTTAGACCATTGAAGATGTCCTCAAAGTAAATTGATAAAAGAAAAATCTGTAGATTGCTGGTTAAGCTGAAGTCTTTCATGGTTAAGAGAAAAGTAGATTGATGCCAAAATTACAGTGGCAATAATGTTCCATCAGCTGTGAGACTTAGACAAGTTTAAAAGTTTTTTAAAACACTGCTAATGAGTGATGTTAGGACAATGACTGCTATCAGTTTTAATACTGTGTGCAGAGTGTTCCTGTTATTCTGTCTGCCCAAGCAGTGACAGCATGCAACATAGCACAATTCCACAAAATGCAGCCTTGAAAAGAACTCTCTCTGACTCACGAGAAAAAAGAAACATAATCTTTACAAGGGCAGTATTTATTGCAGAATCTCCGGGGTGCATTATGCATGTTCGCTTATGCACCCCTACTTACAAGAAGAGGAAATATCTGCTCAGTTCATTTGTGTTCGTTTTATGCTCCTGCCTTTCTGCTCTTTATGCTCAAAGAACATTGTTTGCATTTTAATGAAACATTTGTACTGGAAAAGACCTGGAGAAAAGGAGACACGCACTCCTTCACCACCCCCGTGCAGCCAGCGACCTGTATGCTTTGAATTTCAAGGGAACATTGAGCCAGTTGATTAGATAAGTGGTCCACGGCTACTGCACCTGGACCGGCTGCATCCTCTCCACCATGTTTGCTCAGCTGATAGCTGCCTGGATGTGTTTGATGTGGTGGTTTTTGTCTGATTTTTATTTCCCTATAACTATTCTTTCTTTTGATTTCTTTTTTTCTTTTTAACCAGCTCTGTCTGTCATTCTTTCTGCATATATGCAGTACACAGTATGTGCATTAATTATATTTCATCCACAAGATATTTAGAGCATTCATCACAAGCCAGCCAATTTATGGTTTATGTATTGCTATGATTAGATGACACGAGTAGTAGTTAGAGTAGTTTCTAAAAGGTCATAGTTTATGAGGAAATCAACTGTGTTTACAGGAAGGCAGTAATAGTTATGATTAGGAAGCTAGGAATCTAATATTATCTAATTAGCTAATCAAAATCAATTAGATGTGTCAGTGTCAAAGATCAGTTTCCTCCTTAAATGGTTTAATTAGAAAACGGCACATGAATCAAGTCTATATTGCCGAGATATGCTACCTGAATCAACGGTTACTTGCATTTTTTGAATAAAATAAATGTCGGTATTCCAACCTGGAAGGACAAATGATCTTTCGAAGCACTTTAGAAACATTTGGAAATAAAGAATCAAAGTTGAATATAAATGAATCAGGCCATAAAAACACCAGTTATCATGTTTTCAAACTAGATTATTCCTCAAGGGGAGGTTTCAAACTTTACTTCAGTTTGAAGGTCACTGTTCAGTGCTTTGTTGTGAGCGCTCGACAGAGTGATTTAGTTTCACAGCTTTTTCTTGTTTTATGTGATAATGGTTGTATTTTTGATACAGTTTTAAAGGGCTTGTTATGCAACGTTGTAACAAATGTTTTAAGTCTATTTCATCGGTCTTATGATTGGCCTTTTGTTTATATGATCCATTGTGTTTACGTTGTTACACACTCTTTTGTCGCTGTAAATGTATGACAAGGTTCTTTTCTGGGTGTTAATATTATAACATATTATAACGCTGATTGCCAAAGACTCCCAAAACACATATACGTCCTTTGAAGGGTAACAGAAACGGGGCTACTGGACCTTTGTCATGTTGGACCTTAGTAATCACGTGTTTAATTTTAAGAAATGGTTGCAGTTTGGTTAGTCAGTCAGTCTCCTCACTGACGGTCTTATTTGTGCAGGTCATATATTATATGCTATATAGTCAATTAAACTGATACTGTTACATAACCAATTAAAATGCCTTGTAACAGTCCTCCTTGTAAACACCTGATGTCGCATTCAAATTATTTCAAGAATACATCTTAAACTGCCAAATACAGGTTGCTGCATACAGAAAGGTTTAAACGTTCAGCCCTGAACGTCCTGAAGGAAGGACGGACCGACTGTCCGTCCTAAAGATGCAGGAGAAGGTTGTAGAATAACAGTTGCTCCAAGCGCAAATATAATATCACCACGTGTCTGTCCTCACGCCCCATCTGACTGCAGGCCTTGTGTGACCGACGTCTAATAAAACACATGGCAGTGGCCGGCCAATGCCTCTGTAGAAGCATCCTTATTCTGCTCCATCAACATCCCCACCACCATCATCAAGGACATCCATCCCTGCACAGTGGTCCAAAGTTGTCTGAAAGTCACACCCAGAAAGAAAGAGTGTTTGGGATTAAGAGGGGAGTTAAGAGGCCGTGATAACAGCATTAAACGCCTCGCCACCACCACCAACCTGCCTCACCCAGGCGTGCACAACCCTGCAGCCGAGTGCAGAGGCTCTGGGCTGGGGAAGAAGGGCACAGACCCCATGGGAAGGCAGACTGGCAGGGGTTGCCGGTGCGGGCGGTAAACCAGAGAGCTTGTCTTTGTGCTGCGAGAAGTGACCGAGATTAATGCCAGCACCCACGGGTGAGCGAGCCCATAGTGGTTGATGTTCTCGCAGTGATGCCAGGCCTGCTGTGAGCTTGCCGAAGACGAGCTCTGTTGTCCTTGAAACAAATGATTATTCAGCGGGTTGCTCCACACTGATGAGAGAACGAGACAGACCCTCTAATAGAGACTAACAATCATCGCTTGCTCAATTTTAGGCCCATAATTCATGCAAATGTGCCAGGGGAATGTCCCTTTGTCGAATTCTTTCCTTTCGCTCCAGCTTTTGCTGTCTTATAGTTTTTTGCAGATTGACTTTGTGTTTGACTTTGCTTGCTCCCACCCCCCTTGCTCTTGATTGTGTTTTGATGAATTAGGTCTTGTTATATAATTTCACTTTTTATTTATTTGTCTCTTTGTGTGCCAGCTTGCTTGTTCATTTGTACAGGGGTAGTAGGTGGGGGGGGGGGGTGCGCAAGCTGAATTGACAAGCAGCTCTAAGTGGAATTCCTGATAGAAATTAGTGAGAAAGAGGACAGAGAGCTCTGCTGATGGAGAGAGAAGTAGATTAAGTGGTTGTAGGGAGGGGAGAGGAAAATAAAGAGACAGTCTGGGAAATTGGGAAGAGAATGAATGAAAAAAAAGGAGGAGGGAGTGCGGTTCTAGCTGCAAATGAGTGGATACACTGTGAAGGAAAGAAAAATCCTTCTTGGCTTGCTCATTTTCTTGCCAGTTGCAGTGAAAGTTCCTCCTGTCAATTTCACTCTAAATCCTCATGCAGAATAGAGCTGATAGAGCTGTGAAATAAAATAAAAAATAAAATTCAAGTGAATATCGGTCTGTGTGACACCAGAGTGCTGAACATAGCGAGGGACTAATTCATACTGCAGGTCTACTCTGGGAAATTTAAACTCTTTTAAAGTTTCTAATAAACGAACACAGTTGTCCGGCCCACCCTGAAGTTACCTCTCACAGCCGAGTCTGTTCACGCATACTGAAGTGACATGGCCAAGCAGAGAGCGAGAGAGAGCGAGAGAGGAATTGAGAGAGTTGAGAGGAACAGAAGATGGAGCATGAGGAGAAAGTTATTAAGTAGTGGATGCAAGAGAGAGTGGTGAGAAAAAAAGAGGAGGAGCTGAGTAAAAAGAGGTGAAGTAGAACAGCGTCTTAGATGATAAGAAGGAGTGGAGGGGAAAAAGGAGGAGAGAGGCAAGCTGGAGGAGGAAAAGGAAGGAAGAAAGGCAGAGTCTGTGCAGAAAGAGAGCTGCCCCCTCCAGACAAAAGTCACATTGTCATGTCTGCAAACACCCAAAGTCAGAAGATTACTTTTTCCTGCCTTATGCTGCAGAGGCAGAAAGTGTTCACTCTCAGTCAGCGGAGCAGATATAATACTCTCTACCTGCTCAAATTTAAATGCATAATCCACGGATTACACCAGTTCAGTAATGAAATATGGTCAGTTTCAGCTATTTCTACATTACTTTAAGCCTGAAGTCAAATATGATGTTTTTGGCTGTCAGTTATCAACCTTGAACTCACACAGATGTATTCAGAGAACGGGATACCAAGTCACCTTATTCGTTTATTTGAAAGCTGGTCACGTTTCGAACATTTCGAAAAAGTTCTTCAGGGTTTAAGTTTTTCGGCTCTAATGAGCATGTTTGAATCTTTTTCTTGGTGAGCTTCCAAGTCCCTGCACACACAAATGACTCAAACTGTGATAATACAAGAGAGTTTTTCATTTTGTGGTAAGGATGTCTACACATACAACATGACCTGAGATTTTGTCTGTGGTGACTACATCAAATCCTGGTGACTTGTGAACTCTTTACCTATTACCAGAAACGCTAAAAAACTTTAGTTCTGTTAACTTTGGAAAAGCAGTCACCACTTCTTGTTTTCTGTTTTTGTCCTGTATGTAAAGTCCTGTTAAATGTATTTGATAGACTGTATAAAAGATGGCCTTGTGTATGTGACGTGTGACGAGTGGGGTGTAAAAAAGTTTTACTTCTGCTGTGAAGTTGGGCATTTTAATATGGGGGTTTATGGAAACTGACTTACTTTTGGAGCCAGCCTCAAGTTGCCATTTGAGGAAGTGCAGTTTTTGGCACTTCCATATTGGCTTCACTTCATTGACATGGAAGCTGTCACTTCATGTATCCCTGTGACCCATAGGTGCTGTATTTCTTTACACAGGTGTGAATACAAATACAAACTGAAGAGTACACTGAGAGAAATTCAAGAGTCATCCACGACACTTATCAAGATACAGAACCAATCCGAAGGCCGAGTCTCATGATCGTATAATGTTGCACAGCCAGACATCCATCTCATCTCAGGTTCAAGCAGACTTGTCAGACAGAGTCCTCAGGCAGGTCTGTCTGAATTTCTCCAGACGGCTGTGAACTTTGTTGCAGATATAAGAGTTAGGTTTCACAGTATGAAAACTTGAAACCGCTGTGTAACTTTTAAGAAAAAAAAAGTTTGCAGCTGTAATCCAGGAGAGCAGGAGGATGAATGCATTAACAAAGACCTGTACAATGGCTTCCACTGCATAACCTTGTTCCTGCAGTGATGTAGTGATTTCTATCCCCTCAAAGGCAGTGGTGTAAGCCTGTGGATTTGTTAGGGTCCCAACCGAGTCTTAGCTGCTGGTCTTATAGGATTCCAGTATACCGCTGTGGTCCTGCAAGGCAGCACGCCATTACAAGCAGCCAGGTGCAATAATCCACTTTCAATGTGAGCCCATTGTGATAAAGCACATAAAAGCCCCTTTACAACGTGTCACCAAGGCAAAGCCTCTCTCGCTTCCATTTACACTCCCAGCAGAAAATGACACGGGGTCTGTGGATGTCGGCAAAATTACTCAGCGTTAAATCAGCATATTGTAACACCAAAGCACCTGGATACCAGAACATTCTTTGCCATACAACAACGTGGTCAGGAAAATAGAGCGGACTTGCTTAAGCTTGTACACGGTATCGGTCTCTGTTGTACAGTTATGAATATCAGTGTCAGCCAAAGCAGGATTTGGATTTCACAAAGTTATTTCAAATATAATTCTTGTAAAAGTGCAAAAGAAAAGACAGACTTTATTTCCTCAAGTCCATCAATGTGAGAGGTTAACAATTTTTTAAAGATGTACCTGTTTTTTGTTAGTTTTTAACACTCATTTCATAAAAGCAGCTCTTGAGAAACTCTATAGATGCACGGCTGTTCAGTTGCTGTCCATGGTGCTGAAACTTTGAAACTACACTAACACAGTCTCTATTACAATATTTAAAAATACACTGTTGCCCATAAAGTTGGGATAACATTTTTGCCTCTTCTCATGAAATAATTGTGACAATGTGATTTATTCTTGATAAAGTGTATCTTCTCCAAACGTTATTGATAAATCTCTTCCAAACATATCACAGTAACAATTAAATAGGAATAAAAAGAGGAATGTGTCTGAAAACAAAACTATTCCAACATTATGGGCAGCGTTGTATAATAAATATATAACATAGAAGTAATATAATAATATATAGTATTTAATAACTGGTTACTGTAAACTGTCCTTAGGTGTGAATGTCAGCGTGAATGGTGTCATTTCTATGTGTTGGCCTTGTGATGAACTGGCAACTTGTCCAGGGTGTACCCTGCCTATCACCAACTGTCGGCTGGGATTGGCTCCAGCCCCCCACAACCCTGATAAGGATGAGTAGACATGAAAAATGGATGGATGGATGGAATAAATGCATATATGGCAAGAAAAAAAAAATAAATGAGAAAATGAGAAGGTGTGTCCAAACTATACAATCCAGTGTGATCAAATACAGCAGCTCTGCTATAAATTCTGCATTTTACAAAGAAAAGGTTGAGGTTTGATTGTCAGAGAGGGATTAACTTCACTTCATGTTGGTTCTTAAAGTTGTAGTTTGCAATGATGATGAACTGGACTGGATTATATAGGTGTTTCTAATATTTTGGGCACCCTGTTTCCATACATGAGAGGGGCAAAATATTAGAAATATATTTCAGTGTAATGAACTCCAGTTCAACACAAACCCACGACAGCCTCAGTAATATACATGTAAAGCAGAGTTATTACCTTTCTGACAGTGCCAACAAAAATTGAAAAATGATAAGCTTCGTAAAAATAGAATTTATGGCAGAGCTGTTGTATTGGATCGCATTAGATTGTGAAGGTGTACCTAATGAAGTGATAAAGGATATATGTAAGGAACAACTAAACAGAATCATTTCATATCAGTATATTGCCATTATAGTTAATAACAAGATAAAGATTATTATTGATGTTAATTACTGTACATTATAAAAGCAGTATGCTTGCTGTATAAGAGAGTAGTCAGACACACACTTTATGTGCCAGTTTTAAGTCCTTGTTGCTATGGGAAACGACAACAACAGCAGCAGAAACAACCGCTGGGGTAGCAACCTACATGCTGGTAAATGGCAGATCACTGTAACCTTAACCTGGTTGCTAACTGTACAAACATAAACAAGCAAGCAGCTGTTAGCTTTTCTTTTGTGGGAGAACAAAGGACTACACTATGAATGAGGCTTTTTTTCCCCCGTATGCCAGAACATCACGAGCAGTCGCACAGAAATGTGGACAATAAGAGCAATCTATCATGAATGATAAAATGAAGTTAATACAAACAGAAAAAAATACTGTGGCTCTGCTGTTGCTCTTAAATGCTGTTAATGAGCACTGCATAGCGGCTCCAAATACTCATACAAAAGGAATCATTTACATCAAACTAAAATGGAACCACATGAACTTAATGAGAAGCTCAACTTGGGTCCTTGTTTGCTAAAATAAACTTACTACAATGACATACTAATAGGTTTTTCTTCTGTTCACAGATCAGAGGAGAGACAGGTCACTCATGTTTGCCTCAGCTCATTTGACCTACTTTAAATTGTTGACCGTTGTTATGGAGGTTTTTTATGCAACTTATTAGTACAGCTATCAATGTTGTATTATGTTTGTTTTAGTTTTATGCGTACTGGATATGAATGTTGGAGCACAATGTTGATTGGAGCGCGGCCTGAACGTAAATACTGCCCCTGCTTTAATGAACAACACAATGAAATAGACACCAACACTCCATAATACATAATAACTAAATAACACACTGTATGTCCTAGTCTTTACAGTCTACTGTTTTTGCAGTTAAAGACAAAAATCAACATTATTAAACATTTCATACAAACAAGAAATGATACAACATGGCTGTCATCACGCCAGTCAAACTGCAAGTTTAAAATGCTTCTGCCAGTTAAATTAAACAAAGTAATAAAACAGTAAAATTCCTTGTAATGTTCCTCTCCTTTGCAAAGATCAACCTGTAGCCCAGAAATTATTCTTTTTTTTTTTTTTTCTTTTGCAGCTGTGAGTAGCTGATTCATTTCCTTTCCTTTTTAGTATGCTACAGAGTTTTTGAATGTAGTTCATTTTATAACTTTTCAAACTTGCTTTAAATTAGTATGTTTTATGGAACAGGGACACAGTACAACTTTTTTGGAAAACAGTGACTCTTCAATGGGGACCTCATCCTACACTAGTAGGGATGAAAACAAAGTAGTCCTCTATCCCGTGTCTATCACATCAAACATCCCGTCTGTCCTAAACCAAATATAAATATGCAACTGTCTTAAATCCTGCTGTTTCTACACAAAATACCATACACCGATACCATATTACGGATGGATGTCATTTCTGTGTCTTTTAGCACCTACATGCTAGTGAATGATGAAGCTGTCTATGTGTAATGTGTTCAGCCTCCTGTGATCTACTTACATTTTTTGACATGTTATATTGAAGAGTGTCTCAAATAATAATTACAGGTAATGGATGTTATAGTTAATGATTCATGAGATACATTAAAATATGTTGCATTACAATAATGTGTATGTTTGATTTGTTAAATTATAAGTATAATTCAAACTTCAACAGTAGCACAACAACAAACTATGGATTCCAACATTAGTGCCAGCTGAAAACCATCTGAACATCGTAAACTTGATGTTCTTCTGAAGTCTCTGGAAATGTGGCTTGAAATAGTAAAAATGCAGATATGATATCAAAGCTGAGCATCTCAATTAGCATCCACAAAAACCTAAGTAAAAATAAACATTCAGAACTATTAGAAAATCTAGTTAAAAGACAGCTCATTTGCTGTTTAGACCATTTCTCCAGACTATGTTGCCGTGGCAGATCACGTTCCCTCAGGAGTGCAGGCACGACTATAGGCACAATGTACTGCTGTAAACTGGGGAGCAGCAAAATGTATTTTAGCCAACTAAAACAATCATTATCAGTCCAAGTGTATGCTTTATTTAGAATATTTGCACCGCTTTACTTCCCTCCAGAAGAGGACATTCCAACAGGGAACTGAAGCCGATATTTAATGCCACCAGACCGGACTCCTTTGACAAAAACAGTAATTTTACCAGAACATGTTTACATCTTACTCAGTGAATCATGGATTTATATCGACCAAACCAGAGTTGGTGATGTTGGAACAGCAGAAAGACTCACATTTGGTAAGTTTTATTTTGTTTCTAGCATGTTTGAATGTAGTGTGTTTTACGATGTGTTAAGGCTTTTAAGCTATAATCTTAGTTTGATAAAAGAGAAAAACTCAAATTCAACGGCTGTATTTTTCTGTTTAATAAAGAAAACAGGTCTAAGAATATGGCTTTTATGAGTTTATTTATTTCACTAAATGTAGCTTGTTGGACATCTGATGTGGATTTTTTTAAGATTGGTTCACAGAATTAATTGTGTAATAAATATCGGCGCATAACCAAGTCCAATTCAAACCCAATATCAGGAAAAATTTACCAAAACTTAGACTTAAACTAGTCAGAAAGCTTTTGTGTATTTGTGTTTCCAACGGCTTTAAGAGGATGGACAGTTAGCAGACAAGATGCTACAATTGTCTGGCTGAGAAATCCAAAATCATTCAGATTCATGGGCGTTATGTTACAACTCAAAAACCTTAAGGATCACATAACGATTACAATGTCTCTGCTAACATGGATCACGATTAATGTATCTGTAATAAATGCTGAAGAATGCTTCTGGCTGTTTACAAATGTTTTCCATCCCTCTTTTGACTCCAAGTGAGCCATTTGTCACAAACCAATATGCTGAGGATTACTGAACGAGCACGCTGCTGATTTCAGGCAGGGAAAAAAAAAAAAAAAAAAAACAGCAGCACGCATATTTGTGTGGTGCATGTGTGTGTAATAAATTTGAGGGAGATTGCATTGTCACAAACTGTATTGGATTCAAATACGCTTAGCACTATTAACATTAATATCCATCAGATACTAAATATATTTTCCTCCCCATGATACAGACCTATGGGGATTAAATTATTCATTATGCCTATTTGCAGACCGGAAGAGAAATGCTTCACTACAGAGGAAAAAAAAAATGGAGGGAAAGAATAGAAACCTAAAGTAGGGTAAAAGGTACAAAAAAACATTGCTTATTTGTTTCCAACATGACAAATATGCAGCTTAACAAATGACTGATGAAGCTCAGACCACATATTTTTCCTCTCTGCCAGCATAAGCACTAAATTTAGTAATGAGGCAAAAGTCATGTGATGTCTCAAAGTATTGACTTCATGCCTAGAGGGTACAAAGAGTTGCTGCAAACAAACAAACAAAAAAAACCCTCAACAACTGGCAACATCTAAATGATGGTAAAGGTTCTACGTACATGAATGAGCCTCATTCTTAAACCCTGTCACATAAACAGGTTCAGGTAATGCATGTTTCAAGTCTAAGTTCAGGTTTATTAGGAAACACCACCATGGTTCAAAGAAAAACTGTATGTTGACTGTTGGTCCAGGACAGGACATCAACTGAGAGTCATCCGCCGTGAGCTAATCTTGCAAAAATGCCTTTGCTGCCTAATCCGGGACCAGAGACAAGGAGCAGACACAAATACCGGAGTCACATTTATCGATTTTTCCATATTTAACACGTTTAGATATTATCACACATTTTTCCTTTTCATTATGGTGCTGAACAGTGTGTATAACTGTCGAAATACATGGGGCATGGAGTGTCACATAGGTGGGACGGAGTGAGATTTGCAGTTTTACTTGATTAGCGGGGAAGCTGCAGCTGCCATGTGGCTCAGTGGCATTCAAAGACTGATGGATTTTATAACAGTGATATGCATAAATTCACACCAGAGGGGTGAATTATTCTATCTTTTCTGAGAATAAATGTAAAATGTTAGTAAAATTTGAAGTATTTTACATCCCGTTAGTGTACTTCTTATTTTGTTATTCACCAGAATGCATGAAACAAAGTCTCTGAAACAAACAGACCCCTCACTTTGGTTCCAAAAAGGGCAAAGATGGACACGTCACATTTTTTCAACCACACACCAACCACAACACACATGCACCGATTTTCTTCTCTTGGAAGTCAAAAAAAGGGCACATACTGAACACCAATACAGAGACAAAACACTAGATGATTGGTACACAGTGCTTACAGTGGAGTTGCTTTGCCAAAGGCCCCTTGTTATTGAGCTAATGCAGAAATGGACTCCAATCACGTTATAATACTTACAACTTAATTGTAATGAGGACGATGAAACATAAGACAAACTATAAGAATCCTTCAACATCACACTGAAGAATTTTATGATCTCCCAACTGTCAACATTAACTGTCCCAGATGGGAACAGATGGGGTCCAGCTTGGTCAAGTCAAGTGGAATTTCCTTTATTATTGTAATTCCTTTATAAAACAGATTTAAAGGCTGACAAAGTAGCATGCCCTCAGATTTATCCCAACAGATGGGTTTTAAATCAGGATTTGATACAACTGGCACTGATAGTCTGATACATCATACACTGATAGTCATACATCATGAGTTTTAACCAAGACCATTTCACAGCAGGGTTTAAGTTCAGATGAGTGAATCATTATGTAGCAATTACAGCAAATTTCATCGCAATATTATATGTGCTCCTTGATATCCAAGCATAACAGGGATCCCTTTTCTGCTAACTCATGACCTCTCCTTTAATGATTTTGTGGTGAAAAGAATTCGGATGACTGTCTTATCTTCGGTAGAATGCGACCATATCTGAGAGCAAGAAAGCATGAAAAAGATGCAAACTCCAGATAAGAGCAAGATATTTTATACTATTTTTGTATATTCTAGATTCAAGGAAAACAAATATTTTTATTGTCAACCTTCTTTGAAAAACATCAGATCTGCATCGGGTAATGGGTAAAGCGGTTGTAAGAATGTGATGCACCATTTGTCATTAATCAGATAGGTAAAAATTGTAGAGATAATGGCATGACTACACCACTTTCCAATCCCCTGGTCAGTGTGAACAGCAACAAAACATGAACACAGACGCACAGCAAACACAAATTCAGACCCTGCAAACATTGATTTGTGGCTCACTAAAGGGTCAGCTCATTATGAAGCAGTGTTTTTTCTTCACCTCAGCAACTGTTTGTTTTTGCAGCAAAGGTTTTGGAACAATATCCACCAATTTTAAAACATTAAGCTCTCTGGCTCACTCAGAGACATATAATCACGGTAATAATCAAGGCAATTTATTGTACCTGATATTTAATAGATGACAGATTAGAACATGCATTTAACACATGCAATTCAGAGCTAGACAATTAATGGAAAAGTCAGAAACTTTGATATAAAAAGAAACTTATTCATCTGTTTCATTATTGTTGGCATGCTATGGATTAAAATAACCTTGACTGAGCAACCATACTGGTTATTCATACTGCAGATCCCAAATATGGTGACTGTTGTGGATATAAAAGGTTCTAACTGGAGCCACAAACCACCTGGAAACACGTGTTGCTCTTTTGTTTGTTTATTTCAAAAAAAGGTTGTCCGTGTTCTTGTTTGCCATGGTTCTGTTAAAGACACAACAAATCAAATCTGTTCTTCAAAACATATCATGTGTAATTTAAATTACCATATATCAAATAACTAGTCAAACATAATTCATCTTAATATTTAACTACATCAAAATTATTATCAACAGTTAAGAATAACAATATCAAGTAGTGGAAAGAAAGTATTACTTACATTGAGAAATAAACAAATCACACAAGGTAAAGCAACTGAGAAACACATTAGATCAAAAGTTTGGAGACAAAGAGGAGGAAGTCCAGCCCTCTGTTTATATTGTGGGAGGTTTTGAAGGTGCACTGAATTGCAGATGGATCTCCTTGTGGCAAGGAGGAGAAATGCACCTGTAATCCTGCAGTTTGTAACAATCACAAGTTGTATCAGACAGTCAGACTTTTCCCATCAATAGACGACACCTCAAAATACGTCTTATTGTGAGTATCAGTTGTACTTTGAGTGGACATTAACAGCATTTACAAGTATTATGAATATCAATGCACCTCAATTGCCAACAGACACTGAAAACCCCAGAATGAGATGGCAAACAGCAGTATTCAAACCATTTCATTAAAATACTTCTCCAAAATCTATTCTTTTGTCCTTTTACTTAGTATCAACCATATCCATGGAGGTTAATGGTATAATATGAAGAATAAACTCCCATAAACCTTCCACCCAACAGACCTGGGTTTCCTCCACTTTCTTCTTGAATTTAGATTTGACCATTGCAGCACAACACGTAGTCTCCATGTAGATTTCCAATGAGATTTTCCTGGTTTTTGTTTGTATTCTTAAGGATATTCGGAGATGTGTCACAAAGCAACTTCAGCATTGTGTTGTGAATCATTGTACCAGTCTGAGGTTCAAAGTCAATTTTTCTTCCTGAATTTGATCATCATTCCCGAGACTCGTCCCTCTGAGAAGAGACCCAACAGCATGTGGCTAGCCAAGACCATTGTCGTCAAAGTTTTCTTCGATTAGATCATTAGGGTCAGACTAACTGTAGTACAATTTACAAAATTTGGTGCAACATTTGTCACCTGGTAAGTACTTCTCATACTGACATGGAGTGCTGCAGAGATTGAAGGAGCTCTGAAGCTCTGTTTGAAAGGCAAAGAGTTTGATCCCTGGAAGATCTCTAGAGAGAGTTTTGGCCCTCTTAAACCTCTTAGAACCCCTTTCCCCTATATATCCATGCCGCAACACACTTACTTCTAAGTGGACTACAGAGAGTTTGTTGGACTGTGATCTATAGGATCTGATACAAACAGGTGGCTGCCTTCCTTAATCATGCCCAATCACTGTAATTGGTCACAGGTGGAGTCAGAAACTGCAGCTATGCTTATTTCTGAGAGTGACAACCACTTGCATGGATACTGAATGCATGAAATAAAATTAATTTTAACCTCCCAAATGTAGTAGCTGAATTTTGGGGATCATAACTTACATGATACAAAAGACAAAGTTTTCTTTTGTTGTAATGGACTGTGTTTGGTATGTGGGTTTGAAGAAACCTCAGAATTTCTTCTTTTACATAAGGGCAACAAAAAAAAGAAAAAAAAGAAAGAAAAACATTCATGTTTGCAGAATCAGGCAGGCGAAGCACAGCATCTGATTTTTTTTTTTGGGGGGGGGGAGCTCTGATGTTTCTGCCCGAGTATTCTGCACATCAGAGTGTAGCCATGGGCTACTGTGTACTTCTGGGGTTAAAGCCCACATGTAGATGTTAAACTTTTAGCTGTCAGAGATCAACAGCTGCATGAAAGTGTTCAAAGAATATGCTTTAGCACTTCACTTAAAGTTTGATCATAGAGTCGGAAAACAAACATCCAGTGAGAATGTGATGGACTCCAACCCTGTGAGGTACAGTCGAGGGAAGTGCTACATTTACATGTATATACATGTATAATTTGAACCAAAGACATTCAGTAGACTGTGATTTAAAACTACCTGACAGAAGCTGAAACCACCATCAGATGTTTGGCATCTTTGCCAATCAAGTAATGATTGCTGCTTGAATAGGTTGAATTGGATAGAGAGTCAACAAAACTATAAATTATATGTAATCAGATTGGGGTTTTTAATCTATATAAACAGATATCTGCATATGAATGCAGAATATATAGACAAGGGAGCAAGCTTCTGGTTTTCTGTTTGTATTAGTATTGACCAATCATGTTTGAGTGGGCTTTGGTTGCAGAACCCATGTGGAGAGTAATACATTGGTTAAAATACAATCTTGGAACCCATCAGCTGTTGTGTGATGACAATTGAGTTGCGTTTTTTAAAGGAATCTGTATTCATATGCAGATATCTGTCTATAGAGTATAAGCAAAATATGTCTTTCTTGTCATTCTCACATATCAAGTTGCTAACTATACTGCAGAGGACGTCTGACCCAGATATTGTATCTGTTAATCGCCAATGCCCCGAAACATTGGCTGACCCAGGTCCAAGATTTGTTTTGATTCATACAAACATGTCTACACAATAAGTTACCAGATACCGAGTGCATTGCTTACATATTTTTAATAGTCCGTAGGGACTTGGCTTGGGAACCGGAGGGGGGCCAGTTCAAGTCCAGCATGGACCAAAGTCTTGAGGGTTGGCTGGTCACTGGTCACTGGTGCCAGTTAATCTCCTGGACACTGCCGAGGTGCCCCTTGAGCAAGGCACTGAACCCCTAACTGTTCCCAGGATGCCACTACGTGGCTGCCCGTCACTCCACCATCTCTCCACATTTGCATGTTTACGAGCCCTTTGTGTGTTTGTGGTTGCATTTCGGGCCTATACATGCAAAAACTTGAGCGAAAAAAAAGAATTTCAATAAAGATCAATAAAGAATCAATAAAGTATCTATTCTATTCTATTTGAATCATACTACAAAGATCAAGAAACACATTAATAACTTACATGCATCAACAACTTATATCTGATTTTCAGAAATGTCTACAGCAAAAATTCATATATTACTAATAAATATTGTAACCAACAAGATGAATCAAATTAAGAAGATTAAATAAATAAATAAATAAGAGTCAACAACATGTCAAAAAGTGAGGTGGCCTGCGGGATGAAAGCATCTGCTCACACAGACCATGCGCCACAACTTCAAAACAACAACAAAAATATAAAAATAATACAGTATAAGCCCCTCCAGCTGCTGTGGGTTATTCACAACCTCCTTCTTCTCTCTCCCACTGCGAAGCGTAGATAAATCTATAAGGCCTGCAGCTGCTCAGGTAGGAGGCGAGTCGGTGTCATGATTGTGAGCATCAATCACAAAGTTCAGTATGAAAGAGCTCAGGACATCACACTAATATTGATCAATAGATATCAGTGGGGAGAAATGGTCAACTGTATGCAACTATTAGCGTAGCATCAGTCAGGTTCAGGGCACTGTCACTCAACGGGAGGATTACTAGTCAATTTGTGCATTAATGCTGAGGTATTTTGGCAAGGCCAAGCATTGTTTTGTCTAATAATGAAGTTGCAGATGTCAATAGTGATGCGGCACCTCATGTTTGTGGTCTCTTTGTCTTTGTGTGTATCTGAACACCCAAAAGATGCAAACAAGGAGCATCGAGTTTTGATGTTTAGAAATATGAGAACCACTGCTAGATTAGTGTATTACTCTATATTTACTCAACATGCAGATTGACACTTTTATTTTAATCAAATTACAACATTGTGTATCTTTATGAAATGTGTTTGTTTCCCCGCATTTTCCATATGCATTTTTCAGCTACAGTCTTTTCTCCTGAGGAAGGCTCAGGTGTGTGCCGAGAATAGCCCTGTAATGCTCAGAAGTCCATGTCAAGCAAAATAATTCCATTTACTTCATTAAAATTTAATTTTATGGCTTCGTAATCAAAGCTTTCCCACTAACTTAATGTGATTTGAACCAAGTGAAGCAGCTCATTGTGTTTTCAGACAAGGCTTTGCTTGACATTTTCAAATAATCAGTACATGCCTGGGGGTTTGGTTCTTTTGCTGGAATATGAATTGGTACCGATGATGATGATGATGATGATGATGATGAGGATGATGAAGAATTATGTTATAGTAAAAGGATCAGTGGTTGCCGATTGCAACCACCATGCCTCACCCTCTTCTTTCCAGTGTGAAGAAGAAACGTTGGTGGCCATGAAATCTGGAAGTCTTATCTAGAGTCAGTGTTGTTTGTCCGTTCTGGGCTACTGTAGAAACATGGTGGTTCAACATGGCCAACCTGATGGAAGAGTATTCATGGTGTCTGCAGATATAAAAGTCTCATTTTAATATAACAAAAAGCATAATGACTCATATTTTCAGGTGATTATACACTTAAGAAAATCTGCCCTTTAAATTGATATTTTGAGATTACAGAAAAACTGATCGACATCTGCATTTTGCATTTAACTTAAAATTTGTCACATATGGAAGCTAAATAATCTCTACCAGCCATTTCAGATTTGAAATTCAGTTTAAATTAACTGACCTGAGGACCTTTTTTTCATTGTCTCTGGGTTCAAAATTATGCGTTTCCTAACACTGAAAGTATATATTTTTAAAACTGTTGCATTGTGAAAGCGGTCTGTTGTTCACTAGAGTGACTACATTAAGTTTTTTGGGTAAGACCAGCTCCTGCAGGAGCAGACGCACAGTACATGATCATCTAGGATGAAGGCAGGTAGTTACTAAAATAATCTGTCACCTCAGGTTGTTTTACAAGCTAAAATAACAGAATATTTTAGTGTGTAATCAGTTAAATGTTGTCCAGTACTTTGGTCTTTCTAACCTATATGAAGCCAGAAGGGTAAAGTAACCAAGTGTAGCTGAGGTTTAGAGACAAACGACCACAGGGACATGTGAATCCACAGTGTTGCACAGAGCTCTCGGTGTTAGAAAATAAAACGTCCCCTGAGAAACCGCTTGCCACACCACAGAGTCATTAATTCTGTATCATGACCTGCCTGTCTGTTGGCAGCAGCCAGGCAATGTGTATCCTGTGGCATCATTATATTAGGAGTTGGATCAGAACAGCAACAAATAACAAGAGGGTGGCGTTGTGGGATGGGGTCAGATGTGATGCTGTGTGATGCTGTGTGTAGGTGTGTGTGTGATGTCTGGATTTAGTAATGAAATCAAGCAAAGTGATGTGATTCTATGATCTAACAGGGGTTAGAAGAATCCACAGAGCCTCAGAGACTTTTTTTTTTTTAAATCCTCACACTTTCTGAAAGGTGATCCATAGTATTATTTCACACAATGTGGCCCTCAAGAATAGAGAACAGAACAAAACCTGCAGCTTTTACAAGAGTATCACACTTGGTTCAAAGCACTTCCAAAAAGATAAAAACCAAAAATACAAGCCTACACTGAGGATTAAAAGAAACCACCTACAACAGGCAGTCATGTGAGCTGGACCGACATCAGGGAAACTAAAAAGAAAAAAAAAAGTAGCAGCCCACGTAGATTATAGGTTTCATTCTTGCAGGCAATAGTAGATTGTTACTCCCCTCTTTTTAACCAACTTGTGTCGCTTTCTTTTCCAAAGGTCATTGATTATATGACATCTTCAGCTTCAGCTTACAGAGATTTGTCAAACTATTGGACCAAACAGTAAAATATTTTTGAGACTTCTTCTCAGTGAGCATGCAGTGATGCAACTGTTGATCAAGAAAAAAAATCCAACATGTACACCTCAGACCTCTCCTATTTATGTATCTTATACTAATTTCTAAACCCCTGTTTTTTTTCAAGATTTTGGATAAAGCTATACTCAATTGCAATTGTTTTTAGACTTACATGAGATTCTTCAGGTGTTCCAGTCTGGTTTTAAGATCTCACAGCTACATTTGACTCAACAGTATCTTCATCTCTCAGCTGGAGGATTGTTAGCATTTAAAGTATGGCTCTGGAGTCGTACACACGTTTTCCCTTTTGGAGTCCCTCAGGGTTCTATTCTCGGGCCAATCCTTTTCCCCCTTTATTTGGCTCCTGTAGGATCTATTTTCAGAAAATATGGCACCTCGTTCTACCTTCCTTTAATATGGAATGATGCAATCTCTTTAAAACCATTGTTGGACTGATATTTGCAATGGTGTCTGTGACACCCCTCGTATGGACCTGTGTTCCCTTAAATCCTATGTACAGCCCACTATTAAAATCTGGATGGGCTGATTTTAAATTTGAGGCGGATAAAGTCAGTGATAAAATCTCGCTTTTTCTAGCTTTTTAATATTTTATGATTTTAAAAAGCTTTGTCTTTCAACAAAGAAAATCCAAGCGAGAGCACATTTCCCCTGTACTGGCCTGAATTCATGGATGTTTTAGAATTGAATTTGAGACTTCATTGTTTGCCTAGAAATCATTAAATCGGCTCCAACATTTCTCTCTGAACTATTACAACCACACGTCACATCAAGATCACTCAGGTCCGCTGATCTGAACTGGTTCTAACAAGATAAAATACATCTTTATTCCTTGGCTTTTAACTCAGTAAGAGAGCTGCCTCTATTGTTCTTTTGTCTTTAAAATTAGTCTTTGATTTTATGTTCTTTTGCTATCTTTGATTAAAGGATGTTATTTTATATGTGGATAGTGGTAGCCCCAGCAGCATATATGTACAGTTATGTCATATAATATTCATATAATGTCATATAATATTGACAATATCAGAAATACAAAGTATGATTGGGAAAGCCTAAAAATGCAGCTTTGATGTTATGTTATATTTAAATACATTTAAAGAAATAACATAAATAGTTTTATTACCTGGAACGATGAACACTGCCTGATGTGGCACCAATGTTTGTTTGCTTTTCAGGCACTTAGCATAATTTAGTGCCCAGTCAGACATATCACTATTTTCCAGTTATTATTACTAGTCATGAACACTCCTTATGTTAGAAAACTGGTAATTAAAGTCACTACAAAATAACATTAAGGCATTAAGTGCTTGGTTTTGGCTCAGCCCACAGGAGAAATTGCTTAGCGAACCAATGTTTTGTTGCCACTGATGCTACAGGGATTTTATTTTTTTTTTTTTATTTTTTTTCTTTTAAGCATTTTATGAATGAATAATATAATATAACGGGGCAATGAGTTGGGTTTGCATCAGATTCTGTGGATCTCAGTAGTAAAGATTTTTACTTTAGAGTTTACTTTAGAGTTTACTTACTAATATGCAATTTGTGAAAGCTTAGCTTGCAGCTCTGTATGTTGGCCCCATTCTCAGAGTGTTCCTCTTTTGACGAGATATGTAGGTTAAAACTGGGTTGAATTTGAACTGTAATTAAATATGGAGTGGGTTCACTTTAGGGGAGCAGTCAGGGTGGTAATCTTTAAAACAAAAAAACCTTAAACACACCTTTTAGCATGCTATCTACACTTGTTATTTTTATTCTAATTTTTATCATGCACTTCATTTTATTCGCATTTGATGTGCGTGTGCTACATAAAGTTTGATTTGATTTAAATACAACTGTTAAGCGACACACTTACAAAAAACTAAGAGTAATAAGATAACATTGATCTCTGAACATTGTTCTAATATTGCTTTTCATTTTGCAGTGTTAAAAACTGTGCTATTAGCAATTAAGGCAGCTACTGCTTTAAATCACAATTACAGAGGCAGCTACACAAGTGAGTCGTATCGCATTAAATACCAATTAGCAGTATGTGCCAGTTTTAATAGAGCTCTGACAATTACCATTTTTATGTGACTTTCCAAGGCAAAAACTTCTGTAATGTAGTAGGAAGAAAAGTGTGAAATAAGTTCAATTGATAAGCAACAAGGGGGGAAAAGCAAAACATTTAAAGCACACTATTTTTCATCAAAAGTAAACAGTATCTTAGAGTTTTACCAGTATTTCATCATTAGTGACCTGCAGTGACCTGAAGCATTCCCGCTGTGCAATCCATACCAGCTCTGACCGTTGTTTGGCCATCACTTTTTTCACAACTTCTCAGCAACACAGACAAAAGCAACTGTCTGGACAGTAACTGGTAAAATAATTCTAAGTTAATGTTCCCACAGTGAAATCTGAAAGGGATGTCTGGAATACCCTTTTTAACCTGCTGCCACTGCAACCTGATACCAGATAAGTAGAAGAAAATAGATGGATGGGCATGTGATATTTGTATGCAAGGCCTTTCAGTTGCTGTCTTTTTTTGTTCTTTCAGGAGTCCAATCTAACGTTAGTCAAGTCTGACTCAATGCCAAGTCTCAAGTAGCTGTAAAGTAACTTGAAATAAACAGAAGTAAAAGTATTAAAAGACAAACTGAAACTACTCAAACTCTCAAATGAACACATCAGCAATCTACAGATGGTCCATGGATGAGCTCTGGTGCACCTAATGATACCGCCTAACACTCCTTACAAACCGCTATCAAGAGTTAATTTCCAGTGTTGGCAGTGAATGCTTAAAGTATCTCCAAAATGTGTATTTTATGGTTTTTATGGCTATGCTTAGGCACAAAGCACTCAGGTAACTTAAGGGGAAGATCATTGTCTCGTGATTATGGTTAAATACTGAAATGCTGAAGCACAAGATGGAAGGCAATGACCAATATCTTTCCCAACATAAAAATAACATGGTACTTGGGTTGGAAACCTTGACTGATCATTGCAATATACTTCAGGACATGTCAAGCTGAACATTTGGGTTATTTGAATGTCTGCCTCCTTTGTAGAGATATTATAAATATGCAAGACAGACACATGGCGGGCATCTAAAATGTTCCAAAAAAGAGTAAATTACCTTTTCACTTTCTGCTCTCTATTTTGCAAACCAGAACTGTAGAGACCAGTGAGAACCAATCAGATTTCCCAGAGTCTCTCCTGCATGTAGTGTGCATCCCATTAGCACAGCAGTACCAGCCATTGAAACCTATTACTTCTCAAAATGCTGCAAAATAGACCTCAGCAGACATATTGTTACACAAAACCCAAGTCTTTTAAACCACCGGTTCCCGGTTCATTGCCTCAGTGCCTTCCGGCAATTGAAAGAGCACAAAAAGATTTGATCAGCTCCTGGGAGTCGAGCTGCAGCGGTGAAATTGTGAGCCATTCTGTCACAGCGATGGGAGCTGGTTTTCGTTCCTAAGTTATGTGAGAGCAGTGCTATCAGCTCATCAGGGCATAATACTGTCTTATCTTCAACCGGCATCTTAAACAGGGCTAATCATGTATATCACATCTGTGTTTTTTGGCATGAATTCACATTTTAAGAGGAGGTACTCATTTACTTGCAAGATTAGGTTTTAAGCAGCCACATCTCTTCCAAATACTCTGACTCTTTGAAAATGACATGAAGCTAAATTTTCCTCTCCCTCCTCCTTTCTCTCGCTCCAGCCTGAGGCAAAGGGAAACAAAACAGGCTTTTCACTGGAGCTTTGAGATTGAACATTTAAGCATCGCAAATTAGGTCCTGATCTCGTTTGAGTATTCATTCAAGTGTGATGACATTTACATTTCAAATTCCAAAGTGTCAGAGTTGTGTTTTTCCTTACACTAGTAGTTATAAAAGAATCCAGGGGCTACTTTTTTGAGTTAGTGTTGTTTTTTGGTTCTTTATTCACACATATAATTTTATTTAACTAAACAGAATATGGAGAATTGCCTAAAAACCCTTTAGGGCCATAAAAAGCCAGGCAGAATATTACAGGAAATAACCAGCAAGCTGTGTATCAATAATTTTAGACATAGTAAGAAAGACATGATTAAGCATCTCATATACACCAACTATTAAAACCAACTGTGAATCTGAAAAAGAGATATTTGTGTTTATGTTACCAGTTTGTGGAAACAGAGACACCCATTTTACACATAAAGGTCAGCTTTTGAGCCGGGTTATCTCAGCTTCATTTGAGACTGACATGGATATTCATGTCATATAAGTCAGACTGAAATTATGAGCAGTCAAGTGGGAAAAGCCTGAATCGGGTGGCAAAATGGATGCTAGATATAGACTTAATTTATTAATATTAATATGAGATATCTGGTCTCACTTCTTAACAAACCAATTCTAACGACTTCTAAAAGGCTATTATGACAGGCTAATTACAACGGAATAATGCATGAAAAGCTCACAACTTGTAATAACGTGGGTTTTCACATTGTTGCCATCCCACCAGCATAGATGAGAGCAGGCATACATCTTTCATGTCTTCAGAACGACAACTCTTTGGCTGACAAGTACCGTGAAATTGCCTAATAGCATGCCTAAGAGCTGCTGTGTCATATTTTGCACAAAGAAACCCAACTTTATGGTTTTCTTTACTTTCCCAAAGAGCAAAGGACAGTAAAAGAAGAGATCTATGGCTTTAAGCTATCTGCAAAGTGACCCCACCAAGTTACATATGTGTATGTCTGTGGCAATCTTCATCACAAGTCAAAGTTCTTTGAGAAGAGTTAAATCTGGGACCAAGTCTACAACCAAGTCCAGTTGCCCCAGATTTAACTCTTCTTAAAGGACGATAACCTGGACGACTTCAAGGATCACAGGTTAGTTAATAATGTTACTGAGTAAATGACGTGCGCCAATTGTGCTTGTGGAACTGAATAAGAAAAGAGTCTTAGTCTTTGAGCTTTTACTCTACTACTAGTATTATTGTGAAAAAATATGGTCCCACCATGAATACCTGCTTTTTGAATGGGTTTGACATCACTCTTGGAAAACCACTCGGAGCATGGGGCATTTTAACCTTAATAATTCACAAAAAAATGACTTGACCTGCCTTCTATTGGTGAACCCTTTAAAAAAGTATAAAGTGATGTAGGAAGGGGAGCTAAAACTGACCTGTTTTATACTTTTCTTGGCTTGTAGTAAAAGATTGCTAAATAAGCAAAAACGTCCATCAAAATAGAGGCAGTTGTTCTGCTTTTCCACAGCAATGTAATTAGTTTACAATAACATTACATTAGACAGGCTACCAGAACAGCAAAATGTCAAATTAGAGTGGCTGCTTTGACAGATTAATACATGGAAGGCTCCCAAATCACTATAACATCAGATTTCCACTCAACCAAAGGCAGTATATTACTGGTTGCATTACGGTAAATGTAGGATCCAGCATATTTGGAGATTTTATTTTAAACTGCTGGCTGAGAAAGTGAGAAATGAAAACAGTTTTTCAGATTTTTTTTTTGTTGTTGTTGAAAATTAGCAATTAATGATTGGTTTCATGGCTGCAGGTCCATTTACCAGCTACATTCTAATAATAAACTCATCCCACAAAGTGTGTTTCGTGTCAGTACCTTCCTTCTCACAGACTACAGCAGTCTTCGTTGTTACTTTCAAAGAAAGTCACCAGGCTCACGCTCAGGAGGAAGACAAAATACACTGACAGATGATGATACGATGAAAGGACAGTAAAAACAAGCAACACCAGCGAGTGGCAAACAACAATAACAAAAACAAAGACAACGCTCCATCTATCCCGAATGGAACTTTTTTTTTTTGTTTTCCACGGGTTTCTCCCTCTGACTTTATAATGATTGAAGAGTGCAGATGCACCGAGGGAAAAGGCGAGATTAAACAGTGCCAACAAAGACTGATCGCCTGCATAGAAATGTCAGCACAAGTCATTTCCAAGAGAACTCACGGCAAAAAGCGACTAATTCAAAAGGCAGGTTGCTGATGAGAAAAAGGCTTTCACTCCCCACTGACAATAAAAGAACCGACAAAGAACATGAGCAAGGGTTATTCTGTGAGGAGGAAAATGGAGCAGGATGGTTATGTTATAATTTATACTGTTATGGCATCTTTATTTAACTTTTTTGAGATTGTATTTAAATTTCTGTTATTTTACCTTAAGAAAAGTCACCCGGCGCTCATGTGGCTTTGAAACATCAAACAAATTGTAAAACGCAGGACTCAGCCAACTAAAGTAGTAGCACCTTAGCAAAGTGTAGTGTTGAGCCCTAGAGAAAAACTAAAAAACGAAACTTCAACAAAAGTTGGTTCTAATATATAAACCCTGAGCTTGGCTCCACAAATATGCAAACGCAGCCACTGTACAAGTCCCAGATGTTACTGAATCCTTCTACTTACAGCTGCACTTTCGCTCTTTTTAAATGAGTTTTAATGAGTTCATACATTTGGCTTCGCTTGAGGCAAGATTTCCAGATCCAGTCCATCCTCCAGTCAGTCCAGTCAGTCTGTCTCAAAGTTAAAAAAAAAAAGATTTGTCTTCAGTCGTCAGCCAGACAAACACACAATTGCATGTCTGGTGTGTTGTAGTACTTCTGTTGTTTACCTATGTTCCCACACTTCTGCCTGCTGCCTAGCTTACAAAGCACCCAGTCTATCCCTGCGGGTGGTGAGCTCGTACGGCGGCGTCACCATGGAGTCCAGTGGATCAAGGCCTGGCCATCAAATGCTTGCAAGAGAGCTCCCCTCTTGGGTCTGGCTGCAGGAGAGGACCCCGGTTTCACAATATCAGACAACTTGCGGCAGCTCCTTCTCAGTCGATTCATAATGCTCTGTGAGACTCAAATCGCTGGAGGGATTACATATCCCATCTGGCCTGGAAAGGCCTCGAGATCCCCCAGGAGGCTGGAAAACATTGCTGGGGAGAGGGACGTCTGAAATGCCCTGCTTAACCTGCTGCTACCACAGCCCGATCCCGGATAACTGGAAGACAATGGATGGATATTTTGTCTGTTTCATTCATGGAGTTATTATATTTTATAATATATTATAATGCATGCTTACAGATTAAGACACATGCAGAAATATAATAGTTTAAATTTAGTACAGCTTCAGTTATGCTGGACAAACACTTTTATAAATGTATGTACTTAAGCATGTGACATGTATTGAAAGAAAGCTGGCTTTTGGTGAATTCATTAAGGTGACCTAAACATGTACGTTTACTTTACTGAATATACTTAATGACTAAAACTGTACTCTCACATGATTCAAGATTCAAAAACCATCTCACAAGGATAAACACATACACCCATGAAAAATAAAACTGTATTAAAACACAAACAGTTCACACACACACAATGCTGCTGTACAAAGCTGCATTAGAAAGCAGTACCAGTCTATTTGGCCTTGTTTAGAATGGATATTGCAGTGGGTATAAAGGGTTTTGGTAAGTTCTGTTTTGGACAAAAGTGTTTTGAAGCAGCTGCCTGATGGGAGTGCGTGAAAGGAGATAAAGGATTCTTAATAAGGGAGTCTGACTTTCCTTTTTACTCAGTGACCGTAAAGGTCTGACGGTTGGGTTTGAGTGGTACTGGTGAGTTTGGGTGGACACATATATTTTTCTTGCTTTTCTCTGTGAGGAAGTTGTACCAGGGTACGATGTTGAATGTGAAGACTGTCTGGTATTTAAAACTTTCAGTGTCCTCAGGAGAAAAATGTGTGCTGTTGGACATTTTTGTAGCCCCTGTCCACATGTTGTGTAAAAGGACAGGTTGTGGTCCATCTTAGTGCCCAGGTACTTAAAAACCTCAACCTGTTCCACCACCTGCCTCTCAGAGTGGTCCAGCGAGAGTTCAAGTTAAGTTTAACTGTTACATATATTATGTAGGGTATCAGGTGCCTGGCTCCCCCTAAGACAGCTCTTTGGTCTGATGTTCAGTTCCAGGGAACTTTCCTGGAGTTGGGCCGCTATGTTATTATACATGGAAGGTCACTAGTTGTATCAAAAAATACATTGCCAGTATACTGCAAATGGTTAGAAATATTCAAAATACTTCATACACTTCACGTACAGAAATTTTGAATATGGGAAATTATTCAAAGTTTTCACTTGAGACAGATTAGAGCTTGTTAGAAGCTGGAATTTGAAATGACATGAGTCTAAAAAGTCCTTATCACCTCTGTGTTTATGCAAAGCTTCAAATGGAATGGCCTAAGATAATTCGCTGCACGAAAAAAATGACAGTACTTAGCATTCAAAAGGCCAGCACCAACAGATAACTCCCCCTTATCACTGGACCGGGATGTAACAGAGTTGAACTGTATTAAATTATTCAGCTTTTTTTTCACCCTGAGACAATATTAGCATTTTAGATAAATTACCAAACCCTGGCATTTTATCTCACTTTTTAGAACTTATTATTTAACACACTGCTTCACAGTTTGGGGACAGAAATAAGCAAGGATAATGGACGGTGCTTTATATTTCATCTTGAGGGGTAGCCTATATAACGAGTTTATGACATGGGGCTTTCCTTCCAGACGACCATCAGGCGCCGAAGTGTTAGAGGTCTTTAATCAAAATTTACTGGAGTGTCCACTTATACGAGCAATTTTATTGATGCATTAGCAAAAAGATGAATGTCTTCATTCAAACAGAGTTAAGGGTTGTTGGAGTGACCCTGTCAAAGAAGCCCTGTATTTGAAGTTACAAAACAGATGCTAAGACGAAGATAGCTTTTGATACTGAAATGCAGTCTATATCAACCACATCAATGGCTCCCGGAGAAAAAAAAAAAAAAGGTAATCAATCCAAGATGCTTTCATGTTTTTTTTTGTTTTGTTTTTTTTATACATTGATCCACTGCTTTTGGCCTTTCTGAAAAGAAATGTGATTGTATGATTGAAGTGAATGCATGACGCCAATGAGAGGTTTTCATCTCTTTTATCCCAGAGAGCAAAGAAAACACCTTTTCATCACGTGGCTCTCACAAGAATGAACAATGCTTTGCAGCTCATTGTGTTCTGGACCAGTCTAGTCTACTGGGCCAAGAGCATGTCAATTTTTTATTGTGTTGTACTAAAGGAAATCTAGAGACATGTGAAGGTAAACATTTGAAAGACAAAAAAAACGAAAATTTGCTTCAATATTCCCATTTATTACATTTTGCTCAAAATGTATCCTGCGGCCTCTTGGTTGGAAACCACTATCTTTGACAGTAAATTATGAAAATATGCAAGTAGTGATATTCAAAGTAGCAGCTTCTTACATTGAGTAAGTAGCAAATGTACTTGGGTATGTTGAGGTGTGGTCAGGTACATTGTTGGCACTATGTTATCCTTATCAGAAAGCACCATTAAGCAATAAAAACCTGGTCTAAAGTCAATGCTGCAGTATGTTCCTGGTGTTTAATGGAAGCATTTCTCAGAGTTTAAGACACAACTACATAGAAGGGCTCAAAAGATAAATAATATCGATAATATAGAGGACTGGGAGATGGTGGAGGCTTCCACCAACCAATTTACTGCCGTAAACAGACTCTTATCCCGCCAGGCTGTAATAGACATCTGTAATCTCCTGTCACATGATTTGGAGATGAATGCTGCTGCTCCTGTAGATGGTCTGCTCGTGCACTTTAATTTCAGCAGATGCACTTCCTCAGCATAGAACTTGGACAGACACACCTGGCGATGACACTGGTTTAATAATTCTCTTTGCACGTTTTGCCTTATCACGCACCCTCATTATGCACTGTAAAAGTAGATAGATCGCTCAAATAGCACCCATTGTCTTTGTCAGTATTTCTACACCACAAATCTGAAAAAAAAGCAAGAAAGCAAGAAAGCAAACAAACTCAGCCTAAAAGGCCCTTTTTCTCAATAAATTTTCTCAATAACAGCCAATGATTTCATGCCTGTGCTATAATGTTGATTTATTATAAACTCAAAATAGATTTTCATTACATTTTCCTATGACCTCAACTGCAGCTCTGTTGTTGGAGAATGAAGGACCTTTTTAAATGTCCACAAAGGGTTTAATGATTATAGGACAGACAGGAAGTGTCCGACTCCCCGCCAAGTCTGTCCTCACCCCATCCAACTGGACATTCTGCTCTTACATGATCCCTGATGATAAGATATAATTAAATATACCCAACGCTCTGCCACTGGTATCAAACAGACCCCCAAAAACCACACAACACCCTGAGCGCCTGCAGTAATGGCTTCGTAAACAGCCTGCTATTCTGCTACGTAATGACCCATGAAGGAACCCTTCTGTGAGCCAGTAGCTATATCTAGCCGATGGCTTTTGGCCTGCTCATGAAATGTGCTCTGACACTGACAGAGTGGGACAGGTGGCAGAGGCTGGAAAGGATGCCAAGGCTGACGCTGCTCACTGCTGCTGCAGCCGAGATGCGTCCAGCGCTCTGTGACGGAGAGTCAGAGCTTCTGAGGGCTAAGTCGACTAAGTTCTTCCAGGTCACCTCCCGACACCACTGACAAAACGGAGCAACAGGGCTGAAACTTGGTGTCTGGAAGTTATTTTGCCATTCACTTGTCCTGCAGGGAGTTTGATTATTAGGCGTAGCAGTACCATTACCAAGAGCTTCATTATTGTGGAGTTACTACATATGTTCCCGCAGATCATGTTAGCCAGTCAATCCATCAAGACACTCCAATACACTAAGCAGCCAGCTGCCACAGGCAGAGGCTGTAATGTTGTGTCACAAATCTGTCTATCTGATGTCATCATGGAGCTCCAGGAGTAGCTCTATGCAAATATTACAGTATAACAGCAGTACATACAGGATATTATATACATTAACAACTGTTCGGTCTGGACATAGATCCATACAGTAAAAAATGACGTGATACCGAAGAAGAAACACATTTAAGGCATGCATGTTAAGCACATCAATCCAAATGTATCTCAGATTTTAACAAAATTTTGAGTAATTTGGCAGAAGAAAAATTGTCTCATCCATTACCGTTAAGTGAATATTAGAACTTGGTTCACGAGATAAGCAGTAGGTGGCGCCAATTCTCCGCCCGGACAACCAAAAGGAGCGCAAGAACAAGATGAAGCTCCAGTGAAAGCTCAAGCAGTGGAAAACAACGCAGAAAACAGATCTGTGTGGAGTGATTGTGCATGTAAGGAAACAGCTGACCAGTCATGTGACTTCAATGTCACTTATTCAAAAAAAAACAAATCAAAATAGATCAAAATATGTTGTATAGAAACAGCTACTTTAAAAGTGGATTTAAAGTTACTACCACACACTCTTAGCCTTGCAGTCTGTTCCCAAAAAGCACCATGGTTGTAAACTCAGTAAAATGTAACTTTAACTAGACTTTAGCTTCATTAGCTAGTTAACAAAATGGCTAATTTAGCAAAACGATCAATGTTGATGTTGGCATGCAACAACTACCATAGCAGCTGCTAAGGGAAATGGTATTAATAAGTAGAATTTTACTTTTTAAGATGTTGGACATATGGACCCAGCTATAGTGCATATAATGGTCATCAGTCAACAACACTGTCAACACAGTAAGAAATAAAAGACATCAAATGTTTCACTGCGCCTGAATTATTGAATGTTCACTTCAACACCAACACACATCGAGACAAATATCAGTTCCTTTCTCTCTGAGTCTAACCTCCACCTCCGCTGTCATCTTTCTCATTTCCTTGCGACAGTCTTGTTACTTGATATATAGAGAGCTTTCATTGCTATGGCGACAACTGAGGCTCTGTGTGGTGATGACCGGCCGTGGGTCATCTTATCAGCTCGGCTGTCCATCTGTCCGGTCTGTTTTGTGTCATCAAAGGACTAAAATTAACTCTGTGTGTTGTCCAGTGTCACATCCTTTGCAGCTGAGGCGGAAAAACAATGAGTTTAAAGTGACTGCAGCTTTCTACAGATTAAAAAGGGTGGAGGACAAGAATGTCAGTGGTTATATTGACCACCTGTTTAATGTAATATGTCTGAAATGTATCAAACAATTCTATGTTTATCAATCTTAGGTATTTTCTAACACAAGCTGCACACCAAGAGGGAAACTGGTTTAGCAAAAAAATTCTTCCGCTCTACACATACAGCGCCTCTGACCTCACTTTTGGAAGGGTTGCTTCTTACCTTGAAAGATGAATGTTGTATTTCCTCTGAAAAGCTTTGTGTGTGGGTTGGGTATAGATTTTGTGCAAGTGAAAAGATTTGAAGCGAAGTGAACAACATGATGGGCAGTTACAACGTGGCAAATGTGTTGAAACTCCACAACTGCAATTTCAATCTCCGAGAGTAACTCTGCATTGTGCTGACACCATGCTCACTACCACTGAACAATATATACTGCACAAACCTTGTGGACTGGAATGAAGGAATATGTCTCTCAGTGCAACATTACGTCTCATAAGGTGCAGTGGTTAGCACTGGGCAACAACAAAGCTCATTTTGTTTGTTTTCCATTTACCACAACCCAAAGTGTCGGTTTTTAATGACCTGTGAATGAGACTCAACAATCAACTGTGCCCACCTTTAAAGTAAATAACACTCCAACAGATTGTTATTGTTCCTTTTATTATCTTTACTTTACTTTATTATCCTTATTTTTACTGATTCTTACTCAAGGGAAAACAAATTAAAAGTCCTAAAAAAGGATGTCGACATTTGAAAGTCTGTACTCTATGGGCAGAGCATTCTCACCGGAGACTTCTGGCTAACTTCTGATTTAGCCCCATGCTAATTGAATGGGGATGAAATAATAAAATTTTACAATTCTTTTAGACTGAATGGATTTAACTCTGGTAGTGTTCCAAACAATTCATCCACCGTTTTGCATTTGCAACAGTTGCGACAGAGTATGGTGGTGGAGTATGATGTAAACATGTCTCAACAGTGACTGTGAAGCAGTATCTCATTCGCATCCCAAGTGACAGGCATACCTAGAGGGCATTAAAGAGACATACACTACCTATGGACCACCTTTACGGTCACCAGGGTCACTGATGCGGTGGCCCAACAGGATTTTTCCCAGTGTGTCTGATGGCCAGTACACCACTGAAGGCATTTAAGCTGAATGTAGCTGTGGCTACACGGTTGTCAGAAGGATAAATCCATGGCTTAGTTTCAGTTTGTTCTAGGGAATTGTTAAAAATAAAAACACCTTACCTTCAAAAAATACTTTATTAATCCCTTTTGGGGATATTGGCCCGGAATACTCACACATGCACACACAGGACCTACCGACATGCAATAGGTGTGGAGAAATGCCACATTATACGGCACTTCAAGCAGTTAGGGGTTTGGTGCGTTGCTGGAGGGCACATCAGCAGTGGCCAGGAGGTGAAATGGCCGTTCTCTGTGCTGGACTTGAACTGGCTACCCTTCCCATGCCCCTCCGGGCTAAAATTCAAGGTGTAGAATCAAATCTAAAATGTCATGTCTTGGCCCCTGACCGACCAGGATGCCATGGAAACCAGTAATTGTACATTTCCATCTGCTGGTCTCAGAGAATACAGTCACAAATGGTTTTGAAATACTGACAGAGAAACTAATGGCGGAGTCACTATTTTTAGCTCTGCTCATTTTCCAAACCATTAGGAACTCCTTTTCACCATCCTCCTCGCCGGCTGGGTACATCACTGGCGTCAGAGACAACATGAAATCATGTGGTGTTACATTCACTAAAATCATCTCTACTAATTTCCAGTACGTAAAGTTAACGCTGTGAACTCTGGCTATACATTTGTTCAAGGACCAAAGGAGTCAAACTGCCACTCCAGTAAATCCACCTCAATCCAGCATTTCTTCCATATGACTAACCTGTTTCTATAGCCTTTTAACCAATCAGTTTATTTCATCTTACTCCCAAACCAGTCAATGCATTCTATATGTAGATACATACAAGGACAGGGACTTCTTTCCCAATTCAATGCAATCACGATATCTGGGGTGCAGATTTGATATGTATTGCGATTCTTATCCTGCGTGTTGTGATATGATATTTTGATTCATTCTGATTTTTTCTTTTTTTTTAACATTTGACAAAGAATTAAATCATACAAAAACAATGCAAATCATATTTTTTTTATTAAAATTGCTCATTGTAAGTTTCCATTACAAATTGACATTTCTTGTTCAAAACGTGTGTCAAAAATGTGTGTCCCATTTTCATGTCCTGATTATCAAATAACCATCTTCATGCCATTTTTTCAATCAATTGTGAAATTACCAGAAATCACCAATTTTCCAGTATCAGATATGAAACCACATTTCAGCATTGGAATCAAAACAACAATGTGCTAATATCAGTTTTGTGTTGTCCTCCAGAATAACCAAAATATAACAACTTGTGGATGATTCACCCAGCAGCCCTCAGTCCTTGATTCCTTCCTTTGAACAGCAAAGTTGAGATTCTCCGAATTTTCAGTTTTAATAGATTTTCAGATATTAAACTAGACTGAGTGTGCACATGACACCAAGAAATGCCTTTCAACAGAAAGTGGGTTCACTCGGAGGATGCAATTCATCAATGGTGCAGAAGACTTCAGCAGATGAATCAGTGAGGGAAATAAATGGAGGGGAAAACACAAGAGGAAAAGAAGGCTGGCTCGTCTTCAAACAAGACGAACATGTCCGCCCCCCTGTGTGAATCCCATGTCAGCCAGAGGATATGACAGGTCTTCTGATAAAGACACTGCTGTGAGTGTGCATGACATTTTTTTTTTTTTTTTTATGATTCACGTCTTGTTTCTCCTTGTTTGAGAAAGTAAAAGAATGAATCATGTTTCATGGATTTGTTCAAGCTCAAATGAAACAGTCACCATGAGCGACAGAAGACAGACAGGAGTGTTATGTACCTGCAGCTCAGATTTTTAATTAGCTCACGACTTACATGATGAACAAACAAATCAAGACACATGCCTGCTTTGTGTTCCCATGTAAAATTGATGCCATGCCTCTCAGAGAAGCAGCAGAGATACAGTAATTAATTGAAACTGTTGGGAAAGTTTTGAAGACATAAATTCAGTCAAAGCGCTTGAATGTTGTTAGTTTTCGAAGTAACGCGGCACACAGTGGGTCGTCGTTTGCAGATAATATAAAGATTATGGCAAAAAGAGAAACAGCAAGCAAAAAGATGTTGTGATGTTGTTGTAGATTTGATCTTAATGGCTTTAGCTTATCAGATCCAGTCATGTTTTTAGGGCTTAATTAGCCGTCTTTTTGATTTTTGTTTCTCTAAATTACATAGTTACAATACAACCCCTCCCAGGCTAACAAAAACAGAAATTGACTAGAGCACAGCACATTATTATGTATTCAAACTACATCATTTGTAAAACAAGCATATTTATCATTCCCAACGGGCTAGAACAAAATAAAGCTATTGGAAAACAACCTTCTCTTGAACCTCGGAGACTGAGCTGGGCGCAGATACGCTCTGTAGTGTTGAATCGGAAATTCATTTCCCTGTTGCAATACTGTGTTTTTTTTTTTTTTTTTTTTGTTGTTGTTTTTTTTTTTTTTCTGTAACAATGATGAAAAAACACACAACCACAGCAGACGGCGCCTAAACCATGTTTTTTTTTTTAAGTGAAATGTTGCTTCATCTCCCAGCAGGCCACACTGAAGATACAATTAGTGAATCCAGAAATACTAACTTGTGCAGCAGCTTCTGTTTCCCAGACGCAAAATGGCACCAAGGCCCGTCTGTGTCTATTAAATTGCAGAGAATTCATGTTTTTAAAATAAAAATAGAGATATTTGGAATGACAGCCCAGTTCAGTCTCCTAAATCTACAGGTGCTTTGTTGTGTTTGACCTCTGACAACTGGGAAATTTCTTCTTTATCACCTGTAGTATAATGGATATCTTATTGATTTTAAGTATATATGTATAAAACCTTTAAAGTTTAACATTAGCCAGTATAAGCTAGTGGTCATACCAGATCAAGTAAGGCTGTAGCAGCAAAACACCTGAGTGTGCTAAAGTATGTTTTATTAAATAGTTAGAAGATAACATCTCAATCAAATACTTGAAAAAGTCATCAGACCAAACTTAAACATTTACGAAAATATGAACTGCAAATTGAGATAAAAAGAAGAACTGAATGCCTGACAGCCATGTGGTCATGTAAACAGGCCACCTTAAGGACCCAGCAGGCTAACATGCTGATCATATTCTTACTGCATAACAGTTTGACAATCATCTCCTGACCCGTGGCGCGTCAACATCGCTCTCACTCATCTTTCCTGCCAGCGTCTAATTAAGCACAACACCCTTGATATAAAAACACTGCAGATTGGCCGTTTGGGAAGACAGACGAGCTGACAAGACAGCTGAGTGTTTAGACCGAGCGTTTTCTGTCACAGCAGAGGAGAGCTGGTCCTTCAGTCCATCAGGGAGGCTGGGAGGATGTGTCAGTGCCCGCTAATGTCGGATAGCTTGTCGACTCTGCGGGGGCGGAGGGGCGCCTGCCAAGTGGAAGCTCGACCTCTTCTAAAGGGGATCTTGTAGGGTCATTAGCCAAAATAATTGATTATTTATAGTCGGATCAGAGATGCCCTTGATAGCCAGTGCCGGGGTGGACGATTGCTCAGCTGGCCTGTGGCAGTGTATAAATCAAACTGTGTTTTCTTTATTTTTTTTAATCAGGGACAGAGTGCTGAGCTGAATTGAGAAGTAGGAGGTGATGTTAATGAGGCCAACAGATGTGGGTTAAGTGGAGAGGGTGGCTGAATTTACTCCCGTTCATCCAAAATACAAATTGGTTAAAGCTACAAACTGAAATTGGTAAATAAATGAAGTCAATTCGCAAAATTATTTGCCCCTCTACTGTGTGACAAGTTCAAATTAATCTTGATATAAACAATAAATCCTCTGAAATACAAGATAAAGATTCTCAAAACTTCCATTAAGGAGTTAAAATATTATTTCTTTTGGATAAAAATATTGCGGGTGTAACTAAATTAGCAGAAAGAAATTCTTACTCACATTGAGGATCAAACAAAAAAACACACTACAAACACTGAGAAACACTCAGCGGGATCAAAATTTTGAAGACAAAGAAAAAGGAAGTAAAGTCCTGACCTCTATGTATACTGTGGGAGGTACTTAAGGTGGACTGGAACTGCAGATGAATCTCTTTGTGGCGAGGAGGGGAAATGCACCTGAAAACCTGCAGCTTGTAACTATATCATTGAACTTTCTAGAATTGTTGTCATCATTATAACACTATGCATGCGAACATATCTTTGTGTACTTTTGGTCTGGTGGTTAGCCAGGAAAGTTTCACTGACAGGATGTCTCTCATAGTTACACACTCACATCTAGAAGCTTTCCAGTACAACCACAGTCTGATCTGCTGGCTCCACTGAAGCCTCACACATTAATGATTGTTTTAGTTTTAGACATACATGACTTATTTTATATACGTTGGTAGGGTTTAGGCAACAACACCACTTGAGTTTAGGAGAAGATCAGGGATTAAAGTAATAATTCAGGGTTGACTTTTGGATTCACACCGGAGAAGAACAGCAGCTTTCTGGGAGAAGTGCCCCTATGTGAGGAAACAAAGTGCACAAATATTGGAAGTTTTGCAAATCTCGGGATACTATCTTGGCAATGCCCCAGTGCATAGAGAAATGGTTATACAGTATGATGTGGAAGGACCTGACATCCAACACTTTTGAAATTAACTGGAATGCTGACTGTGAGTCAGACCTTATTGCCCAGCATCAGTGTCTGAACCCACGGACACTCTTGTGGCTGAATCCTTGCAGCCAGGTTCTGCATTTTTTTGGAAAACCTTCAAAGAAGAATTGAAGCTGCAGCACAAGCCAACACTAACCGAATGGCCATAGTTTTGGAAGTACATGTTCAACAATCAGATATAAAAAGATGACATTTCCATTCAAATAATCTTAAAAATTAAAGGGGCGACGGTTAGCTTAATAGGTAGAGCGTCCGCCCCATGTACAAAAGGCTCAGTCCTTTCTGCAGCAGCCCAGGGATCAAGTTCGACCTGTGGCCCTTTGCTGTGTGTCATTCCCCCTCTCTCACTCCCCACTTTCCTGTCAATCTTCAGCTGTATCTGTCAAAATAAAGCTTGAAAACAAAAAAAAAAAGAAACATTTTCCCTTCACTCCAGCAGCCTCTTTGTTTTACCCAGCTAATCAGCAACTTACTGAAGACCAGAGAAAAAAAGCAGGATAAGACAGAGTGGATGGGAGGCACCACGCTATTTGAGGCCTCAGCATGATTTTAAATGACACCATTAACGAGGTCGTAATTCTCATTTTATCTGGGCCTGCAAGCACACCGAAATGATGACCTCCCGGAGTGCTCACGAGGCCGGACACTCGGACTTGGCGAAGAGAGCCAGCGGGGGAGCTGAAAATTAATGCAGATAACCAGAGGGCGCCGTTATTAGGGGCCAGAGATGGCCTGTTCTAGCCTATTGTAGGTAAGGACCCCCCAACAGCAGGAAGTGGTTTATGTCGGGTCGGGTTATTTCAGACAAGATGAATAAAACATCAGCTGGTTTCCACTGTGGGGCTAAGTTGGAGCTGATCAGGCCAGAGCCGAATTCAATGTCAAATAAAGTCAGTAACAGAGAGTCAATACTGCTGTGCAATACTGCTGACCATTCACTACTTAGTTCTCTATACTGTCAGTCTGTCTATGGCTGCAATGAATATGTTCATTATCCACAAATCTATCAATTATTTTTTTTCAGTTAACTGATAAATCACTGAATGGTGACAAATTTCCAGACCCTAAATGGAAGTTTTCAAAATGTTTTTCTCACAATGCTGCCAAAACCCCAAACCCTCATTTACAATGATGTAAACCAGTGAGAATACAGAAAATCCTCACAGCAAATATTTGGCTTTTTTAACTCAAAAGTGACTTGAACATCCATCCTTGCCGGGAGCTTGAGCCGATCCCTATGACTATAATCAAACTATAAACCTTCTTGCTGTGGAGGTGCCGCCATGACTTGAACAATTAGTTGATCATCAAAATTCAGACTCAGTGAAGTTTTCTCGATCAACAAATTGATTAATCATTGATGATATATAACTCAAACATGCAGCAGCTCTAAAACTACATGATGATTATGTCCATTTTTTTCTGGGTCATCCATTAGTCCATTGTGAATATATCACAGTGTGTCCAGGTGGAAGGAAACACCCTGCTCAGGTCACCCCTCCGCTATAGCCCAACTCTGGTGCTAACTCATGAAATGTATGTAAGGCACATCCGTACATCTGTGACTGCACTTTTGAGTCATTGCACTTTTTCTGGTTTGTTTTTACTGTATCTGTTGTCCTCTGTTATCTGTACACTGTAACACTGAATAGTGGCATTTGCACTGCACTGCATTTCAAAAATCACTTTTGCGAAAATGAATGCGGGAAAGAAGGCAATGATGCACAGGAATAATGAGCTCTGGTAATACAGTGTCTCACGGAAACACTCAAAATACCGAGTTATGATGTGTGTTGAGGTGTATGTGGTTACTCGTAGCAGCCTGGTGTCGTTTGCATTTGTTTCAATCAGAATAAACACGGTGGATGGCCGTGGGTAATGACACTGGGCTCTGGCGCGGCACTTCTCAATTCAGAGGCTGCAGATTAGTATACGAGTCCTGCTGCCATCGGATGTCTGCAGGGATTTAATGAACTGAAGGAGAAACTTTAAAGCAGCTGAGGACCACAGATACCATTTGTAATTTATAGACGCTTTAATCACATTGAATGTTTATTTTTGATGTTCCTTTAAACACGTCTACCGGTTAGAGAGTGTTTAATTAAAATTGTTAATTTACATTTCATATGATTCTAAGGCACCTGTTTTCAGTGCAATGTCCAAGACCCAGTTTTTCACAAAAAAAACAAAAACAAAACAATGACTTGCTTTGCATTGCTTGGATTGAGTGAACCCCCACTCACCTGTCCAACAGTGAATTGTGGGCTTCGCTCTGGGCATTAAAACATCACACAGAGGGCAAAGCCAATTTCAAGGTCAGGAGAATAGCTGTCAGAGGGCTACAAAAATATTTCTATTTTATAACCATGGTGAATATTTGACTGTAATTGGCCTGAGGGTGTACATTATATTTAGATAACTGCATGGCTCTGACATAACTGACTCATCATTCTAAATTCACAGCTTCTCCTAAAGGCTACTGCCTCATTTATATTTTAAAGAAAAGGGGTTAATTTTACACTTGAATAACCTTTTTTTTTTTTACCTTTTTTTTCTGTTTTTTTTGCACGGACACCCTAATCACATTCACACCCGGAGGCTGCCACAGTGTGACCCGCTTCCCACTGAGCAGCTCCACTGGAGCAGTTTGGGGTTTACGGGTATCACAGTAGTTGATTTGTGGGAGGGAGTTAACCTTTTGCACCACCACCGCTGACCCACAAATCTAATTACCACGACTGTATTGAAAAAAAGCACTTGAGATTTTTTTTAATTTATTTTTTTAAACCACTCACTTTGTTCTCAGGTGTGGCCATGCGTCTTTAGTGCATCTTGACGTGAGGAGACAGCAGTGGTCAGATAAATAAACTGTGACCTTTAACAGCCGACAGTGCTGTTGGTCTCACTGTTGCAAGGACGCTGCATGAAAGGAAACACACACACACACACACACACAAGTTTCCACACAATTATACGTGTTTATGCAAAAACATGCATACATTTACCCAGGGTTGTGTGCCCGTGCACGAACACGTACGCACTGCAGCCCTCCTGCTATTGTCTCCTGACAGCATTTGTTCTTTTTTTCCACCATTGTCTAACCTGTCAAGCCCTGCCAAAATATGTTTTCTGTCTCCCTGTGGCTCTGTGCACACAGACACCACCTTCCAATTATCTGAAGAGAGGCAGACAGAAAACTGGGTTGATAAATCTGAGGAGCTTTTGACAGTGAAATGTTTCACAAGGTGATTCTCTTCCCCCTCCTCCTTTTCTTACCTTTCTTCCTCATGTATCATTTTTTTCCTGATCCTTCCTTATGCGTCACATAACTCAGCCCCGAGTTACCTAACTGCTCTTTTCTCTATGTGTCTCAGACAAAGAGGCACATAGCTCGCAAGGCTACAAAAGGTGAGTCTGACTCTGTCAAAAACACAACCATGTTCTAATTAATAAGTTTCACTGCTGTGTATATGTGTATATGTGTGTACGTGTGTTTGTGTGCGTGCGTGTGTGTTTGTGCATGCATGTACAGAACTCTGTATTGATGTGAATGTGCGGCGTGGGATTTGATGAATGTGTGTGTGTGTTTGTTCACATATCTCAGGTCTAACCATCTGTCATTTGTCAGCATTGTGCAGATGAACAATGCCTTGGTGAACTGAACACAGTAATTAAGCTGGAGACGTGTCTGACTCTTATTTGACCAAAAAAACAAAACAAAACAAAACAAAACAAAACAAATAACAAGCCAAAATCCTCATGTGATGATGTAAATTGATGCATTAAAAAAAAAAAAAATCTAAAAAATAAGTAAAATAAAAGAAGACACTGAAACAAAATAAAAAGAAACCTATAATTCAATAATTAAAATGCTACAAAATAAAAACAAATTAAAATAATTCTTGCAGATCTACATTGCTGATCTTTAATAGACATGCTGAAGTTTATTAACCTTTTATTTTCCCAAAATGAACGTAAAACATATAACCATATATCACAAAAGATATCACAGCAATACAGAAGTGAATTACTTTTAAGAGCTACATAAACACAGACCACAGCTGTGCAGTGATTATTAATATTGATACGATGTGTTGTATAATCACTGAAGCTCATATGTCTCCATAGAGGCTAAGCTAATAGCGGAGAGCATTTACAGGGTTTCAAATGATGCCACGAGGGCCATGCTATCGTTTTCAAACCAATTGGGACGGGTGCCAAAGCACCAGCAGTGAAGGTGCACTTTTCTCACTGGCTAATGACCATAAAGTGAATATACATCTCCTCACCACTCTGACCACTAAATCTGCAAAAAAAAGAAAAGAAAAAAAAAGCTTCTTCTCCATCATGGCGGTACCCCACAGCGGAGATGATATAATGTGATCGTAAAAATGTGGTCTGGGGAGAGGCAGAAACTCAGCTTTCTTCCATCAGTGATAATTTGTTTTCCCCAGGAGGTCCCACGGCCCGGGTTTTACCCGCCGCCTCGCCTGCTTGGCTCCCAGCATGCAGCGGGGTGCGATGAGTAGCGTCACTCTGGTTCATATCAGTCATTGTAATGGTTTCTGTCCTCACTGGGAAGCCTGTGGCCACTGATGAATAGGAAAGGAGTAATTTATTTACATTGCTTCTATTATCATAGATTTGTAGTCCGGTCTTGTCTACACTGAATACAGATTTTTTGTTCATATCCTACCGCCTATAGGCTCCATCTGTATATCTTTTTTCGCCTGAAGTTAGATCTCATGACACAGGCTAGTTATTAAGTAATCCAGGAAAAGGTTTTGCTGTTCACTCCTGACCTGCTTCATATTTAAACAAAACCCACACTCATGCCCTAAAAATTGCCCTGAGTAATTGCATATGTTCAGAGATTGAAGCATATTGTACATTTACACTCCACTTAACTCCACTGAGAATTTAATGAATTCAAACCAACTTATGCTAAAGAAGGAAAAGGTTCTAAAAACCCAAATGGAAACAAAACACACACGCATTCACATATCTATTGTGGGTCCAGTGTTTAAAGTCGTTTTGTGGCTTGTGGCTCAGGTTCTACCAATCTGACGACCCCTGAAATTGCTCAACATCTTCCTAGTTTCTTTTAAATACAGTATATCTGTATTGTTGTCAACCAAATTTGTGTATTTTGTGATTTATTTGCTGATATGTTCTGTCCAACCTGGAAGAGGGATCCCTCCTCTTGTTGTTCTTCCTGTTTTTTTTTAGAGGGGAGTTTTTCCTGATCTAAATTGAGGGTCTAAGGACAGAAAGTGTTATGTTGTACAGATTGTAACGCTCCTTTAGGCAAATTGTGATTTGCGATACTGAGCTATGTACATAAAAAATGACTTGATCTCAGCCACAGTAGATTTTCCATAACTATGACTTTAAATATAGTTGCCATGCAGAGATTTTGTACATTGCCATTAGACATAACGTTGTCACAAATTTTTCTAGAATGGACATTCTTGTCTGACGATAGGGTTCGGTCAGTAGAAATATGGTGCATCAGAAACAGCGCCATCTAGAGCCACAATAGTGAGGCAGCTGTGATTAGCCGATGAATGACTTTGTGAAAATTTGCTTTATTCTATTATTATTTATTCATGTATTTCATTCTGGGTGTCGATTCAGAAGTCTGGAACAAAACAGCATTATTCTAAAGACTGTATTTTTGCTTAACACAGCTGTGACACTGGCAGCATTTGGGAGAAATGAGAAAAGTTGGATAATGCCAACTTTTGAATGGCCAAGTCACCTGCATTCATACAGAAAACTGACGCTCAGCACCTTTGCCAGCAGGTTTCATTTGTGAGTGAACTCAGTCAAACAAGATTCAGAATTAATTTTACAAACAGAATAGTTTTCTGAAGGTCAGAACTGTGTAAACGCATTTAGGCGCAAGGTACCTGCGCCCTTAAGCTGAAAAAAATAAAAAAAAAAAAAATAATGCATTTGCATGCACACACATAAACACACAGATCAAACCGCGGCCTTGTTTATGCCTCCCAAGAGTGACAAGAAGCTCACTAAAAGAAAATGATAAAAACCCGGTGCTCATAAAGGCTTTAATAAATGACATTTTGCCTTTGAGTGATTCAAAGTCAACTAAAGTAAGAGTGAAAAGCGTTTAATAATACACAACACAAGTCATAAAAAATCTCACAGTGTGTTTCCTGTCAAAAGACAAAGATGGAGGAAGTATTTGACAGAAACATTTGAGGCCGTCTGACTGCATATACAGTTTAGTTTAGGTTTAATTTAATTAATTAAAACAAAATAGCAAAAAGAACTCTCACTGAACATAGATGACAGTTTGAAAAATTTCCCCAAATTAATCACTGAGACATATGAAGACAAACTGCCTTAAGACAGCAGCTTATCCCAGAATGCACTGGGGCAGTGTTAAGTTCAGAGAGTATAAAGAATGGACGTGACGTCGAAGTTTTTGTGGCTGTATAACAACATCCTGCCGCTTCAACACCTACTAACAGAAATATGTATGAATAATTTGATTCTCATTCGTTCCCATAAAAACATGTTACCATCAAATTCAGACTCACCACATCACTGTTCACAAAGCTTTAACCTTTCAAAACATGTTCACATATTTACGTATTAGTCAGTGAGAAACTGAAACTGAACTTAGTAATTCATTAATCTATCTTTTTCTGTCGACACCTTGAACACTCCAAACCTTTTCTTGCATATGCCATTGCCATTTATATGGGTGTGAGCTGAGCCGAGATATAGACATCAATCACATCATAGCTGCCAACAAAACCTTCTTAAAGCAGATGCAAGATGAGCTAAACATGCTGCAGACGAGACGCCCTCAACAACACGGAACATCAGCTTTGTTGTTTCTGGCAGACTGGCTGCTTCTTCAGCGCCTGTGGAGGCTTCACTGATGCTTGTTACCTCAGCTGCGGGCGATACACTTTGAAGGCAGGCAGCTCATCAAGGTGAGTGACACAATGAGTGACAGGTCGAGAACTTTACAAAATGAAGCAGATGAGGGCGGGACCTGTGCTAGTCTTTCCATTTCGTGGCAAAAGTATATTGTAACTTTGAATGTCCTGCTGATTATTTAACACTTAAGTTTGATGTAACAGTCAATAATTTGGACAGAATGATGGAGAGACAGAGAAAGAGAGATGAAGAGAAATTCAATGGATTTTGGCTGGGGAGCAAGAGGATGAAGACAAGAGACAGTGAAAGAAAAGTAAAGACACAGACAGAGATGAAAAGTGAAAGCTGGATAAGGGAGGACTATCTTCTCTCATATGTGACAACATAATTGGGGTTAGAAATTCCCTTCTGGGAAAAAAAAGAGAGAGAGAGTTGTAAAAAGCTTTTCTTATTTATTTATTTTTATTATTCTTTTCAAACTTGATCATAAAAATGATTTGAAGAGTTTTTGAGTGTTCACTTTGACATTTTTGTGACCTGCAAAGATCTGATTGTGTTTTTCAGACAGCGTCATTAATGAGCAAAACCACAGCAACTTAAAAGGTCCAGGGTGTAAGATTTAGGGGGCTTCATTTACAAAATATGGTCGATATGGAATATAATATGTATGCATTATGTTGTCCTTAGTGAATGACCACCTGGACATAAGAATCATGATGTTTTTGTTACCTTTAAATGAGCCTTTTATATCTACAGATGCCGCGGGCCCTCTTAAAATGATTCATTTTGCCACCTACAACCTCTTAGACCTCAACAGCAATGCCATTACATGCAGAGCATGTCCCCTCTGCCATAGCATCACTCAACACCCCCTCTAAATGTTGCCTGTAGGTGCTCTGTGTATGGAATATATATAGAAATGTGCTGTATCCAGTGTTTTTCTTGTGGTTATGTTGTTGTGTATAATGTATCTATGTATTTATATGAGGCTATGTACAGGCTGTGGCAAAAAAAAATCCACCATGTGGAACTGCCATGTTTCTACAGTAGCCCAGAATGGACAAACACTGGCTCTAGATAGGACATTTCACAGCTGCTGTATGTGCCCCCCCTCTTGTTAGGAAAGAGAAGGTGAAATGAGGGTGTCGCAACCTGCAAACACACTGACGCCAGCAGCATTTCTTTAATCGCTGAAAAAAAATGTCAAAGGACTAGAACCAGGCTAGACTGGGACATGTCTAATACAAACAGAGTTCCTCAAATATACACTGTTGTCCAACACATACTCCACCTAATTTTTTTCTCCTTCACATTTTGTTCGATGCTCACAATAATTCACACCACGTTGGCTAACTTCTGGCAGTGATACCATGGCTGCTGCTCCCCCCGAACTTGCAGGGTCCATTTATGGCTGCTTGAGGTTTTAACAAAAAAAAGCTGCAAATGAAGTGATTGTTTCTGAAACATATCACCACAAGAAATGAGTGTATTTTAACGGAAGACAGAACAAGTCAGATTTCCCTCCTAGAATCAAGAAAAATTTTTCATTCATTCAATCATTCTTGGTCCGTAATGGTAAAAGTTTGAGAATATCACTGCAGCACTGCTATATGTTTTTCACTTTCAGGTAATACACAAATATGACGGATGATCTGCAGTGGACACACACATACACATACACATTTGGTTTTCACACTTTAGGGACTTCATTCACACCATTCAATCAGACTCTCAACACTCTCCACTAAATGCCTGACTCTCAACATTTAAGTCACGTCCAAGTGCCCCTGCTTGCACAGTACACAAATCACCATGGTTACAGACCTTATACTTGTCATGTTGTAAATTTCACAACTCTGTGGATGTGTTTCAAACTTGCTCTCCATCCACGACTCAGAACTGTAGGCTCAAATTTGAACATATTTTTACGCCTGACCTAAATCTGATTCCAATGTATTCCTAAATTTGACCCCAACAGCCATTCGTTGAAACCAGCAGCCTGTTCATAAAGGTTTAACAAGGATTTTGTCTGATTTGAATAGATAAATGTATATTATTATGTAGACTGTCTGGTTATTCTGTTGACAGTACCCATAGAAAGAATAATAAAAATAATAAAACCTAACCACTAACAGCTAAAAAGGTCCAAAAATACAAGATACATGATCTGCTTTGGTGGTTTTCCTTTCCTTGAAAGAGTAAGTGTTAAGTACAGAAGCTGCGGTTTGAACACACCTACAGCCTCATGCATCACGCATGAACTGCTGACAGATTATTTTTTTTGCAAATCAGCTCTAGCTGGAGGACAATTGAAAGTCAGCAGCCGTACACCTCCTAACAAGTTTATTTTCCAACATCTGCTGAACACAGCGCCGCCATCATTGATGCTTTCTCCCTTTCTTCTATTAAGAGATGCAGTGTTTTTTTTTTGTTGTTTTTTTTAAAGGAACAAAACCACTCAGATATGGTGATGCTGAGCAGAGGATGGACTGGTGAAACCCTTTTCCCATGGAACGCTTTTTATGACGCGACCCCTATGATGCTGTTATTTACAGTGTGCATAAAATTCTCAGTTCTCTTCCGAAGGATTATAGCAGCCTGACTCTGTTGTAGTCCACTGTGTCAAAAACAGCATGTGTGTGAAAACAGTGACTGCGGAAATTAAACACAATCATTCCAATGAATTTTCAGTGTGTTCCATGTGTAAATTATTAACGTCAGGCATCAACAAATTGCAAATTAAGGTCCAATGTGTCAGATTTAGGGGCGTCTCTTTACAAAATTTGGCAGAAATGGTATATAATACTCATAACTATGTTTTCATTAGTGTAGAATCACCTGAAATCAAGAATTATTATGTTTTTTTTACCTTAGAATCAGCCTTTTATATCTATATACGCTGTGGGGCCTCTTCTGCCATGTTTATATAGTAGCCCAGAATGGACAAACCAAACACTGGCTCTAGATAAGGCCTTTAACATTGTTCACAAATTTCGTGACCACCATTGTTTCTCCTTCACACTAGAAGGAGATCGTGAGGTGAGGGGCTTGCAACTACAGCGCTAGACTAAAGACTGTGACTAAATCCTCCACATCGACCCTTTAAAGTTCGAAAAATCTTTATAGTTCAAATAAACTGAGAAGTGCACATCATCATGGCTGTTTTTAATGCAGTGCTTCCCGATGGGTCGAAGGTCACGGCCATTCAGTGTTGGTTTTGGGCCTTGCTCCTTACATGCAGAGATTTCTCTGGATTCTCTCAATCTTTTAATGATATTATGGATTGTAGATGGTGAAATACATGCATGAGGGTACCACTCCCACATATACCAAAAATCTCCAAATATGCATTCATACAGTGAAAGGAGCTTTGTATGTAGGTGAGATAACACAGCATGTGTCACTTCTCTCTACATACTGTACATACATACACACACATTGCACTTAAAGAAGAGAAACACCACCATCTGTTTTTTTTTTGGTCCAGTCTGAGCATGAATACCTCGGATCATTTTACCGTCTTGTTCACATGGAGCACTGATGTCTTATGACTGGAAGCAGCTCAAAGTGGCTAACAGAGCGTGGTGTCACCCGCGTCATAATCCCACTCTGTTTGACAACACTGCATTTAAATACAATCCTACACGGATATGTTGCTTTGAGGAAAATATCCAATGAAGGGCCTTAAGCATGCAGGAAGCATTATATAACCATTTAACGGCTTGATGGATGATTCATGATCTTTTCCTATGGTTGATTTTGTGACTGCACCATAATCCAGACACCGGCTGGTAGCATGGAAATCTGCTATATGAGAATAAAATAAAACATCAAACAGCTATCAAACCAAATCCGCTACAAGCAGGTGAGGTTTATATCAATGCTTCAGTCAGCTGGAAGTGGAAATTGGCACTTAAGTGCAAAGTTTTTTGGTCCTAATGTATTTGAAGGGACACTTGAGAAGCAAACTCATGTATATTTTAACAGAATCTTTGTGTGGCTGTATTACTGCCCTGTTTATGTTGTCTTTATTGCTGTAATGCTGCTTTTATGGTGGCCTCTTAACCAGACCCTATTAAATGAGTGATTTTAATAACAGTGAGACTTTTGCCTTGTTAAAAAAGGGTTTAACACAAACAATCACAGTACAGCCCAAAATGCTTTACAGACATTTTTATGCTACCCCAGACTGAGCCCAACTCACATTATCTTCCAAATAATAAAGTAAATTGTCAGTAATGATTTGGAGAAAAAAAACAAAAAAAAAACAAAACAGTTCTTGAGCACATCATATTCCAACATTTATTCAGATGAGAACAAGCTACTAAGTGACGATTTTCAACATCATCAACAACATGCTGATTTTGAGTTGAAGGGAGTTTAGTTCAGAGCACAAATGAGACTGATGAAGAAGCTCTACACAAATTGAAGTTCAAGGTTGTCAGTGTAAAGCTGAGCCTAAAACCCAGAAACCCTTTTGATTGAGATAACAACAACTAACCACTTCAAGGACAAGGGCACCAAGATTTATTCTCTAATTTACTGTTAGGGTTCCTGATGGACAGTAAAGTAAACTGCTGCAAACTATAGCTGCGGTTAACAAATTTAGCTCAGAGGACCGGGGGAGTGTTTGTGTTTATACAAGCCTGGGGCGCAGAGGATTATCAGAACCAGAGGTGGGCAAGCAGGAAACATTACTGGGCTCAGCAGAGGCAGGGCATGGCAGAGGTGAAGAGACCAAAGAGGGAACAATGACAGAAAAAAATAAAAAGTAGAGAATGACAGAGCAAGAGGCACCAGTAAGTAAATCTGGGACTGACTTTTAGTCATTAATGAGAGCTTTGTGAAATAAACCATCTTGATAGCCTGGTAGGCACATTTTGACTATATATATTCATGTTTCAAGATAAGAAAAAAGTCATTCTGAAGTTTCCTTTCTTTGTTTCAATTTGTTAATTGCAAAAAAAAAAAAAAAAAATATTAGGTTTATTAGTTCATATTTCATAGTTAAATTAATTAATATTAAATTAATAATTTGGAGCTACACAACTAAGAATTTTTGTTGTTGCTTTCAGAATTAAAAGTAACACAGCAGTTACATTTTGTGGTCTTAAAAACAATATTTCAAAGGGATAGTGAGAGCCAGGACAATATACGATAGACATCACACACACGATTATTCCAAGTGTATTATTAGTCTTTATTAGATCTCGTGCGGTGGCTGATAGTCCTGGCTCTCAGTTTGATTGTGCTGTTGCTGAATTTCAGCCAATCAATCTGACATGCCCGGGGCATCATTTACTGCCTGCATTGTCTTCCAGATGGGGGATGTGGTGAGCGAGGGCGGTAGATTACCTTATGCCATGCTTGTTAAAAGCTTTTATTCTCCATAATCATCTCTCACTGGGATGCACAAAACTCCCTTAATTAGAATTCAAGACTTTATTTCCCTCCCTCAGTCTTTTAATTCCACATCGTAAAAACTCAAAAGCAAGAGCCCTGAGTCAAAATTAGCTGGCAAGAGAGTGCAACCCGGAGCACCTGTGCAGGTCAGAAGAGGCAGCTTATACAGGCACTGGTGTTATGGCCACAGGCAAGAGGCCACGAGGAGGAGGAAATGAGTGCTGGAGTGTTTTAATAAGGGCTGTTTTTGGAGCACTTCTGTATTCAGACCCCTGTAGTGGAGAGGTGGGATGGAGCAGTCCATCTGGAGAAGCATTTGCCCTTTGAAGAAGGTGAGGCTCACAAAAAATGACACTTTGAGTGATTATTTGTAATGTTCAGTGCATTTAAAGAGTCCTTGAGTAAAAGTTAGGTCAAAGTAAGTGTTGCAATTTTTCTCTTCTGAATACATGCTTCACATTTTGATTCTCTGAATTCTGTCGCAGCCACTGCTGCCATTTTGCTCTGTCAGCCTTTTATTTCACAAAGCTCTCACCAACGAAGAAAAGTCATTTACTCTTGTCCGGTGGCTTCTTCCTTGGTCACTCTCCTTTTCTCTTCTTAGCTTCCTCCTCTTCGCCTCTGCCATTATGTCCATAGTGGCTGCTTGGTTGCATTGTTGGCTTGTCCAGCTCCAGTACTGGTACGGCTCTGGCTTCACTCCACGTCAGTATTCCCCCACACCTGAAAACCTCCTCTTCCTGGGGGTCCAAACAGTCCGGGCAGCCCGGCTAACAAACTGAGTTAACATTAGCTAACCTCAGCTAGAGTTGGAGCAGTTTACTTTCCTGTCCATCAGGAAACTTTGTAAATCACATAGAATTAAAGCCCAGCAGCCAGAGAGCATTAGTTTAAAACAAACAAACAAAAAAAAAAAAAACATTTTCTCCATAAAATAAGATCCATTTTCATCAAAATCAGTCATATAGTTGGTGGTGTGTGACTTAGCTCCATAGTTCTTGTGGGTGATCATACCCGGAGCACAAATTACATAGTGCAAGAACAGACATACGAATGACAGAGACATCATTCACCTGATTACAAGTCAGTGTAATACCAAAATGATTTAAAATCTGTTATTTTATGGTAGAAAAGTGACACAATGTTGCTGCACTTTCACTATGTGTGCTTTTATCTAGCTACTACTACAAATATGTATGCAGAGAACTGTTACATAACCCGTTTTCTAATATTTGTAATGCTGTTTCATGGCCCTGTAAGGATCACTGTAATTTGACATGCAACATTTACACCTGCTGAAGCACCACTGCACTCAGCTGTTTGGATCAATTGTACCGTCATCTTTTTATACATCAGAAGTTACAAGGAAATGATTTGTTGAGTCCAAGTCACTTTTACTAAAATGTCCTGCAACCAATTTCAATTAGATATGATTTGTTTGTCGTGTCAGTCTTCCATTTAGCGGGGAAGAAAAGCAGCTCGAGCCCACAGCAGATTTGTACTGTTTGAACACCCCCCCCAAAGAAACATGGAGGATTGTGGGCAGTCTTCTGCTGCAGAGCTGAAAGGTTTACTGACTCACAGGCATGTTAAAACCCTGCTTCTTTCAGTAGTGAGGAAAGAAATGCATGTTCACCCACACCCACAATGTGTGTGACGTGACAGGAAGCCACCACACTATACTGTGAATTCTGTTCATTGGACGAGAGCCTGACGGAACGTCTCACCACCGCTGCGTGATGCAGTGACAGGTGCAGCATCCATTCTCTGTGTCTATTTATTCACATTAAGGGGAATACAACAGGTGTAAGTGTCTGAGATTTGAATTCAGGACTTCCTTGGAAGCAGATTTAAGGTCTGATGGGGTACTTAAGTTAAAGCTAGTCCGGTTGTTGTCCAGAGTCTGTGTCACTCCATATTTCCATATCATCAATCAATATCATCCTCCTCTGATGTCATTTCTGGTATCTACCATAATGTTTTGATGTGCCATTGAAGACAGCTGACGTAGTATAAAGGACAAGGAATTCCACATATAGAGTTGGTAAAACAAACCCAAACCAAGTAGTTTTTGTTCCTAAACCTAACCAAACTGCAATCTTTGTACTTCCTCTTCATCTTCTTTCATTTTCTCTAACCATTTGTGTCATTTTATCCATTTCATGCTCACTAGAGGCATTCTGAGGCCTATTCTGAATTGTTTGGGGACACTTTTACATGTTTATAGTGACGTTTTTACAGGGGCTCCAGTCAGCCTACCTCTTAATAAACTCCCTATGTGTATTTATTTCATGGAAATGTCACGTTTGTTATGTATGATTTCAGCAGCATCAGTGACCACCCCCTCATATTTGACTGAGCAGTATGTTTGTCTTGAGCAGCATGAATTGGGACTTGGTATTCACCTATTAAACACATCGACAAACAACTCCAGATATCATCATACTCATCAAAATGCAGGCGGATAGACGGGTAAAGTCAGTGAGAGATACAGAGAAAGAATAGATTGAGAGAAACATGATATAAAAATCAAAAGGTCGAGATAGAAAGAGGCGAAGGAATGTTCTGGGGAACAAATCAGAAAAATCCGGGATGAGAGAGACTCATTACACGAGACCAGCTGTGGCCACAAGACTTCTGACACCAAAGAGAGTCCTGCTGCACGCCTGTCATGTCTAACTTTTGTGAAACTTAAAATCTCCCAGCATGTCAAGGAAGGGAACAGACACGGCGAGGTGCCAATTATAAAAACTAACAATTAGACACGAAAAAGTGAGTTTTCTGTTTAAAAATAGATTTAGCAGAACCAATTGATGACTGAAGATTAGCATTAAGACTGCTCATGTTTGGCAGCCACTTCCTTCTTCAAAAATGTCTAACAGACCTTTGTCTTTTTGGTTTGGTTAACAAGCAACAACGTGTCAGTATATTTCATGCTATGAAAATGTGTGATAGTAGATCTGTGGTTTTGATTCAGCTTTCTCTTAGGGTGCTTTCACATCAGAGCAGTTTGGTCCGATTTAAACGGACCAGAGTTCGTTTCCTCAGATAGTCCGCTTCATTTGGGCAGGTGTGAAAGCTCATTTGAACTCTGGTGCGGACCAAACAAGCGAACTCCAGTCTGCCTGAAAACGTGAGTCTCGGTTCGCTTGAAAGTGAACCCTGCTGCAGTTCGCTTACAGTGGGAAATGCAAAAGGACTATCCAGTGAACCAAAGAAAGGTGTCTGTGTAACCACAGCAACACATAGTCTCTCGGTCTCCGCCGTCTTATCGGTACTGCTGCATTTCTCTCATGTACAGAGCGACGTGCTGGATAGCTCCCTGCCTCACCTGCTGCTCATACTGGGCAGCTTCTTGTGAAAAACCAATTAGGTGTGAACACCAAAGTAAAAACAGAAACCCCAAGACTGCATACATTTTGTGTTGTTTCATTGTTTGTTTTTGCTGTGAACAGGCAGGCTGGGGATGGATTTTCGTGTTTGGTTCTGGCCAATGGATGAGCTTGGTTTTCTTCTTCCTCGTGTTTTTCGTGGTTTTCTTCCTGGTCAGTGCTCGTTTCAGGCAGTACCACCCCCAAACAAGCAGCTGTTGTAACTGCATGACTTGGTCCAGGCAGTTTGGTCCGCTTTCAAAAGTGCAGTGTGATTAGCCCGGAAATTTTTCAGCCTTTCCCGCCCCTAGTTTGTTTGAGCCAATGCCTCTTGTGTAGTCTGTCCTCTTCTATTTCTTTGGAGTTGCGTAGGCTACGTGCTTTAGGTATGCTACGTAACTTGCCATGTTTTCCCAAACCTAACCAAGTACTTTTTGTGCCTAAACCTAGTCAAAGGGCAACCATTTACATTAGCCACACCAGCTTTTTAAAGACCATCTAGACATTGAATATTTATTCCTGCTAACTAAACCACGGAGCACGGTGCCTCCAGAAATGACACAAGAGGGCCATCATATTTTGAAGTGTAGGGGCACTGACCAAGCAGCAGTATTTGACAAACTGGGAGTGAGGTGAGGCGAATGTGTTGGTTTGGTGTCTTGAAATTGCCCAGTCTCCTCCTGGATCCATGTTCCATACATGTTTGTCACATGTCAGTAATTCTGTTATCCAGCTTGTCTATGCTGTAGTTTTACTATGCATGACTATTCTGTACACACAGTATCTATTGCACGTCTGTCTGCAAGAGGGATCCCTTCTCTGTTGCTCTTCCTGAGGTTTCTTTCATTTCTTTGTGGAGCACAGAACTGTAGTGGAATACAAAGTGGCAGTGGATGATTTGTGCATAAAAAAATATCTCTGACTCTTGGTTTTCTACAAGATGAACATTTTTCAAAAGTGAAGTTGAAATTGGGTCAGAGGACCAAAGAATAGTAATACTTTTACAGCATGGCTAACTTTAAACTGGAATAAAGATGGATTGTGGTGGGTAACATCTAATATGAGAATCAAAACACTCTAGATTTAGTTTTAGAATCATTTGAAATGTATTATTTATTACAGCATTCTCGGAAGTGATACTGTAAATATCATTTTCATCTTGGCACATAACTGTAAGGCTTATTTGCTCTCTTGGGTAGTTTCCCCAAGTGCCTGCAGCGCTAAAATGGGACATTAGCAAAAACATCAACTTGTGAATATGATATTATCGCCCCAGAGCTCATTCTTTTTCAATTCCCTCTCACAGACTTTCCGAACCTTGATCCAAACCAATCTGCCGCCACACACACTTTTCACTAGTCCCATCAGACCGCTGGTGTTAAACTGAGTAAATTAATTAGATCTTTTCTCATGCAGCATCTGTCTGCTGACAAAACCAAACAGCAATAATTCTCTCGACTCTGTTTTTTTTTTTTTTTCCTTCAGTTGAGGAAGCTCGAGCCCAGGAACTGACAGAAGAGAAGGAAATATCCCTAATTTTGCCCTCGATAGATAAAACACACAACTTAAAATGCACTTTGAATTGGCATTCAAGCATCACCTCATTCTTTAGTGCAGACAGTGCTGCGTTACTGAGAGAAGACTGACTGGACGCTGGAGATTAAACTGACAAGAGATCAGTACTGCAAACTGGAGCACGGTGTGGCGCTTTTTTTTGTTTTGTTTGTTTGTTCCCACTTTCGCTACACTCCACCAGAAAACACAACTATTTGCTGTGACAAACACTCCCCCAAACACTTGAAATATGCCCGCCGAGGATTTGTGGATGTTTTCAATAATTACCCATTTTTCATCTCTGCTCACCTCCTCCCTCCACCTCGGTATCTTTTAATTTACGCCAGCCATCCTTGCAAAATCAGGGGTTAAGAAAATGAAAAATCAGGCAGTCATTAGTCAAAGCAGCCATCCATTCAACAGGTAAATATTACCATCACTCATACAGTCAATATTAGCTCACATACTGCTGGCCTCTGCAATTCAGGCTCTAGATCCCTGCAGCTAATTCTGCCCCCCAGTAAACAATAAAGCACACACAAACACATACAACAAAACTGACACACACATCATGTAAATAAACCTATCTATTACCACTGAGCCATTGCAAAAGCACATTCATATACTGCTGGTATTCCAGTCAGTACACACAGGTTATTATGTGTCTGTAACGCTCCAGAGAAACAATAAACAAGCGCTTCATTTCTGAATGACATTATATTCAGCTTCTGACCGCCACTGAAACGGTTTCTGCAAAGAACATCTGCACTGAAATGATGCGCCGGTGTTATTGTGCACTTACATACATGCGCCAGAGGCACTTGCTGCCTGAGCCGGTTATTGCAGGGGTTGGGGGGGGGGGGATGGGAATCAAATAATGAATAAATTTTACATCCTGACTCATTTAATTTTCTCTACGGCTCAGAGAGAATTCTTGTCTAGAAGCCGGCAGTGATTTCTTCTTTCATGTAAACGCCACCAAACGTAAAAGAGCCCAAAACATGCATAAATACACACAAGGTGCTGTTGAATAACGTTTCTGCTCACACAGTTGGATGAGTTCTTCCTCTGAGTACGGTATCATTGCAGGGATTCAATAACATACAGTAGAAACACATGAACGTGCACATAGAAACTACATTTATCACTTTACAACAACATGAAATTTAATTATGTCCCACACAAAGTTTGGAAAGTACTCAATAGCATCCAGTTATTGTGATTTTGAAAGCACTGTAAAGGCCTGACAAAGACAAGCATGGTGTGTGTGCTTTTCATACAATATGTCCACTTTGCTAGCCCATCTATAATTGTAACATTGCATAAAGAAAATCCAGCAGCCGCAACGACAGTTTATTTGAAGTAAGACAAAGCTCAATGGGGTAGCATGAACAACAGTTGTCATCATGTGACAGGCAGGGAAACAAGCAAAGAATGCAAATGCAGCAACACAAACAGCATCTATCAATAAAGAGAATCATTACAGTCCAGCGTACAGTCTTTGAGACATACTGTAGCATAATGAGTGGTAGGTGTTCCTTCAGTGTGGTCCAGGATGCATTGCGTACACACTGCTGAAAGAATGTGGTCACATTCACCTCAGACCACCTCAAAATATGGTCTGAGCCATCAGATCTCAATGCATCTTTGGTCCATTCACACTTGTACTGTACTCCATTTGTGATCGGATTTCCCAAGATACATGTTAAACATGTCTGAAGCTAACAGAAGCAACAACTCAGGAGGAAAGTGAGGAGAGAGGAGATCGCAGCTTGACTGAATGGCTAATAAACTCTGTCCTCATACCTGGCTCAGGTGTGTCTCATAGCACTGATTATGCTGCAACAGGAAAACAAGGAGCAGAAGGCAGCAGGTGTGATCTCTGAGCAGTGAAAGAAAAAAATTAAAATTAATCAGAAACCCCACTATAAATGTAGTCTTGCATTACAAAACAACACATTTACCAAATATTGAAGATATATTAAAGTAGGCGTTGCAGTGTTTTGAACTATATTTAAAGCAAGCATCAAAATGATTTAAAATCTGTTATTTCATGGTTGAAAAGTTACACAATGGGACTTTAATTGCACTAGCTGTATTAGTGTTTGTGTCTACCTGCCCTAGGACTGCAAATGGAAATTAGCTCATAGCTAAATCTGGTACAAAACATCTCCTTGTATAAGATTAATGTTTTTTGTACATGGTTGTGAAACTTCTATGAGAAGCTGAAAGTGCACATGGGGTGAGTCTGACTTTTGTCCTGTCAAAGCTCCAGAACATGACCGACACATATGATGAGACCATTTGGCTTCTTGAAGCCAAATATAATTGGATTCTCCATCTTTCTAGCCCTTTTGCCATCAGTCTTCTTCATTATCTGTCTCTCATTCTCTAACTTTCTCCATTCCACTTTGACTCAGTCATCCTCTGTAATCTTCTCGTTTTCCGTTCATTCTCTGCAATTCTGTCTGGTCCTCTTCTTTATTTTCTCTTGTTCTTTAAATCCTCGATGCTCTGTTTCATTGTCGCTTTCAAGTTTCTGTCTCTTTTATTTTCTGCCTTTTGAACTCCTCTTTCACTCTCTCCTCTTGTTCTCTCACACTTTCCCCTTAGTTTGCTGTCTCTTTCTGAAACAATAACCATCCTTCATGAGCCTCTGGCGTTCACACAGTCGACTACTCATGGTATGCTGATTGCGCAATACTCTTTACCCCTGTATCTGAAAACTGCTTTGCTGTAGTGCTGAAAAGCTGCCAATGCAGAGTGTCAAAGTGTGAAGCCATTCGAGAAAATAATGAAAAAAAAAACAAAAAAAAACTAACTTTCAGCCTCTTTTGTTAGTGTTCAGGAATTGTGTTCCCCATGACAATGTCAATAAAATTCTTCAGTGAATTACGAGCTTTAACAGCCAGTCAGCAAAGTGGTCATTCTTCAATGCCTCGTTTCAAGGTTCAATGATCATATATACATCATACAATCTATCAGTAAAGCCCTCTGCTGCCCTTAACCAAGGTGACTTATGCCTTGATTTACAACAATCAATACCTCATCAGAATTATTCACCCCCTTTGACAAACAAATCAATGCATGTTCTTTAGCCCCACGCCAACGTCTGAGCGGTAATTCAATGCCAAAAAGGAGCCTATGTTACGATGGACAGCTCCCTGGACTCGTATTTAGTTCATTGCTTTTGTGAACGAGCAAGAAACATCAACAGCACTGCAACGATTTGTCCAAGACTGTAACATCTTCCCATGGGTGAATTCCAATTGAGCATCGGCATTAGGGTACATAAATTCAAAAAAATCCTGTTGGGAGAATTCCTTCACCCTCTTTATTACTTCTTCTTCTTTAATTTTCTGTAAAATATGCTTCCATTTTGTCCAATAATGAGGAGAAGACTCTAATCTGCAGAGACTAGCCTGGCCTAATAAATGCAAAATTTAAAAGACAATCCTCTCATTGGCAGCAGTTGTCACCCTTCATGCCATTTGTCTGGTTTTTAGCATAAACACAAGCTGCTGGGTCCCCACTAATGGATTGGGCACTACTACTCTAGACCTACTCTACATGAAAGGATCTGTCATGATTTGGCAATACATAAATAAAATTGAATTGAATTAAATACCTCAAATTCTAAAAGGTTTTTCTCTCAATAGTCAGAGGAGGTACGCTAAAGGAATTCAAAACATAAAGTTGCATCTTTCATTCATGACAAAATTGTCCATTTTCCATGTTTTATCCTTACTTATTCATGAATAAATTGAAGGAAGACATACAACACTCAACACTTATCACCCATGCTGAATCCCAGTGTGACAAACTAACACATTTAGGCAAATACTTTTGCTGGGAGCCATCTTTCAAAGTAGCCTGGCATAGATAATGTATGAATGTGATATATGAATTCCAGTGAAAACTAGCAATAGTTTGTGTAGTATCCACATCATTAATCTTATACTGGCCAATTTTCATTCTGCTTAAAGAAAAACAGTATCAAAATGTGAATCATAGACTTTCAAATAACCAACCAGACCACAATGGTGAGTACCTTTAGGCATCTGTGTGGCCAAGGACATCATAAAGCAAAAAAGGGTGCTCTGGGTTGACTCCTTTTGGTTGCCTGTAAGTTGTTGTTATTTTTTCTCATTTGAATAAATCTGGTGCAACAGTAAATCATTCTAGGTCAAAGCATCAGCTGACCCCTTAAGATGTTGCTTGAAATGCTTTTAAAAACACCTGTTTTTCAACAAATCCAAATCACATCTTGTGCTCAGAAATATCTGAAGTTACACAAGGTGAAAGTGATTACAGCTGACAGCTGCAGCGCATTATTTCCTTTTTTTTTGGAAATTACATCACACAGTGTTTAAGCAAAGAGACACATTTTTCTGCTGGGATCATAATGACATTTTGATGAAGTCAACTTTAACTCAGGAAAGCAACACCAGCAGCTGCCAAATGTCTCGACTGAGGCTAACTTATGAATTATCAATACAACTGCGGGTGTGTCTGTGCAAAGCAGGTGCATGTGGATCCACTCATGCAAATATGGAACCATACTTTCTGCAGTATCAGCAGTTATTACATAGTAGTATTTATTCAGACTACCTACGTTTCTCAATGTGCGTGAGATGAAAGGTCATTATTGCTTTGCCTTTGTAAGCTATTGATGCTGAAGTACTGTTAATTATTAGTGAGGAAACCAGGTGTACTTTTTCAGGTTAACCCTGTACATTACAAAATCTAGCAAATTCCACAATAATTTCACAGTCTTAGCTGTTTTCAGAACACAGTTAGGTGAGCTACTGACTGAAAAACCTGCTCATCAACAACTGATATCATTGATGAATCCAATTGCAAAACAAAGCGTTGGCATTGTTGTGATTAATGTCTTCTTAGGTTAGGGTCAAAAACATTTGGTTAGGGTTAGGAAAAGATCATGGCTTGGGTCCAAATACCCAGTTTTCTTGTCTCAATGTGTTGCTAAAAATACCTGGTTAAGACTGCATTATCTTAGTGACTTGACTTGACAAAACTTGACTTGCCCAAGAAAAAAATTACTTTGAACTTGCATGAGACTTGGACCAAAAAACCTGAATCACATGTCTGCTAGAAGGTTTTATTTTTAGCCACAATGAATCCAGTTTTATCCCCGAAGTCTAGACATGCTTTGACCAGCAAATCATGAAATCAATGCAAACTGTGAACTGTCAATTGTTCCAATGTGGTGTGTTCCAATAGGTGCCAAGTTTTCAAAGAGCTAAATGTCAGAAGTAATTAAATCACAAGTGTTTACCACATGGGCCCAAATGAATCTATGTAAAGCTATCAGGCATTAAAGTTTTCCATTGGCCCTTGCCTCTCTCCATGTGTATTTATGTGATATGCCTCATTATTTAATCTATTTGTTTGACTTATGTAATCAAAAGCCCATCAGCTCCCTTGAGCTCTTGCCTCTCTGTCGCTATGCACAGCTGTCTCTCTATTCAACGTCTCCTCCAGTTTTCTAACCTCCGGATGGACCTTTGTGTTGGCTTTTGTTCTTCCCTATAAAACAAATCAATTCCTCAAAGGACTCAAACTCTTAAGTGAAATCAGTTCCAGGTTGCTAATGCAGGCTGTCAGTATCACTCAGTGGCAGGAGGAGATAAAGCTATTTATGGAGAAGACAGGAGATGGGAGAGACTCGCTTTTCTTTCTCCGCCTGTTCCTTCTCAGAGGGTCTTGGGACCGCCATTTTATTTAGAAACGGATTTAAGAACATGGACTCATGAGGGCCTCAGGATAAATAAACCCAAGCCCCATCTGTCAGCAGTCAACATAAAATCATTCCCATTTTTACTTACAATTCAATTATTTTCTTTTTACTCACATTAAATATTCATGTCAAACTGGATTTCACTGTTTGCTTTCTAATGTTTGGCTTCAAGTATCCAGTTTTCAGTGCGCCTGAAGGCAAATTTAAAGTCCAGTTTCATGCATTTGTCTCTCCTGCATTAGTGGCGTTAACAGCAGCAGCCATTAGTCGCCCCTTCTTTTATCCTTCTTCCATTCCCACTGCAGACATTTTGTTCTTGGAAGCAATGCAGCACATACTAATTCTTATTGTGTTGCAGGTTTAAAGGCAACTGTATTGTAATCTTATTTGTGTTACTTATCAGTGATCTAAAATAAATAAATAAATAAATCAAGACACGTCATATCACTTTTGCTTGTGCGCATAGCGCTGTGAATCAGATTTATTCACAGTCCATGCTTGTTTGACAAAATTGAATCTAAGCTGTGAAGCAGCAGGTTTTCGTTTGCAGTGAATTTTATTGTCATTTTTGTCTCTCCTGCTGACTGACTGGTCGATTCCAAGCTGGGAAATACTTTTGGAACCGCTTCACAATCAATATGTTTCTGCATACTGGGAGCTTATACTGTTATTACACTACCCAGGTTTACATGACGACATTATTACAATCATCATAGTATCTCAGTGTGTGACTGCTGTTGGATAGAGCAGTGCTGAATCTTTCCCTTTTTCAACATCTCATGCTGCTGACTCACCTGGACTGTCTCAGCAGAACTTTGGGTCTGCTTTGGCACAGAAGGGTCTTTTACTTTTAGAAAACAAATCAGCTGTCTCATCTACACCAAAGGACACGAGGGAACAAGTTCCTTAAAGCACTAAGCTGACTACATAGAATTTATCCTGCAGGTTCTAAAGCAGATGAGGAAGTAGCAGTTTCTGTGTGGTTCAACATCAAATTAAATTATGGTACTGTTCTCATTATGTTTTAGTAATAATAATGGTCACAAAAGAAATGACTCGCACAATCTAATGCAATTGATTAAAAAATGGGCCTTCCAGATTTGTTGAGAGTCTATCACAAAGCTCTTCACTCAAGTATTGTGTATACACTCAACAATTGTGGAGCTAATGTGTCTGGACCAATAAGTGTAATTGGGAAAAAACACTGTAGGTGTGACAGAACAATAAAAATATGAGTCATTTTTAATTTCTCTGTCTCTCAGCCAAGGCTGTGTCAAGTCAGTTTTAATTAAACTGCATTTTGTCCAAAAAAAGGACATGATTCTGCTTCGATATCCACTGATCCATTATGGTTGTGCAGTTATAGCCATGACTCATACACAGTTTTGTTATGACCAACATAGTTTTTTGGATATGTAGTTTTGTTTGTTTTATTTGTAACTTTCCTTTCATCTCACATGTTGTAAATATTAAATTAATTGCATGAATTTAGCCAGAATCTCTCTCTCTCTCACACACACACACACACACAGACTCCATCTGTATGCCGCTGCCCTTGGATGACATACAGTCTACAACAATCTCCACAATCAACCAGCATGCAGCCACTTGATAAATGGAAACTGACTCACCAGTTTACCTTAATGTGAGAGAAACAGATGCCAAAAATTTGAGAAATGCTCCTCAAAAGTTAACCTGCAGGTAAAATCGCCAAGTCGCAGAAAGTCCAAACTTCTCCCATTCGCCACAGGTTCAAACAGTGTTACCAACTGACTGATCTTTATAAATAGATACCTGTAATTGGATGCAGAATCTGGAGGCAAGGGCCAAGAATTTGTCAATCATAAACCTTCTGGTTTCCATTTGAGCAGGCTTTGGTTGCATGCAGGGAGACAGCTTGTGTGGAAAGCAAAAGAGGCGAAACCCTTGACAGTATAATTAGTGGACAGAGTTTCTGAGTCTGTTAAGTGAAGCCAAGGATAAAGTGTCCTAAATCTGTATTCTTTCTGTGGCCAGCAGTGGGCAGCTGCATTGGCTACAAAAAAAAAAAAAAAAAAAAAGAGAACCCTACTTCTCACTTAATCTTTTACCTCAGTAAACCTTTTCCTCATGATTTCATGGTCTCACTCTCTAGTTTCAAGTATTCTTCCATACAGCATGATGTCCATTTTGTAAATTATGGTCCCATTTCAAGTAAAATAGATGATAAAACAGGGTATGATTAAGGGCGTGGCAATCTTGTGACTGACAAGTTGCAACATGGGCTCACGAAACTCAAATCAGACAGTGAAACTAGGCAGTGCTGAACAATTATGAATCAATTCTGTTACTGCATTGCCTATTTCTCTCACATGTTTGCACACACATATTTTAGTGTACTAAACGTTTTATGCTTGAAAAACGGGTCAAGTGCAGCCCAACTTATCAACCACCCCATGTTCAAATGTCATGTCAAGATGGCAACATCTATACTGCAATGGAACCCATTAGCCGAAATGGAAACTCATATGCAATCGCTATCATCTGATGATGATTTTGCTTTTTATTTGACTTTTAAAAAATGTGTCTGCTTTCATATGTGAATACCTAAAATAAAGATTAGCCAAGATTGCCAACAGTCTAGCAAAAATATCTATATTTCTAAGTTTTTGTTAACTTCCTTCAGAGCTTCTAGCGGGCAGAAATCTGCACTACAATAAAATAACCTTTTATTTTAGAAGTAAAATGTGATACCTAAGATGGGAGGAGGATTTGTTTTGTCAATACATGTCTAAGTATTACTCCCTCATGTTGGTTGCAGGATCATTGCATTGGATTACAATAGACTGTACATGTGTTCACTTTATTATGTTGCTTTCTTTGTAGGTGCCAGTCTCAAATAAATATCGCAAGGAGCAGATAGCCAGGGACAACTGTCATCTCATTTGGATGCTGCAGTATATTTCCTCAGCATCAATGTCAAAAGGTTTAACGATAGTAGATTTTATGTTGCTTTAGTGCAGAACTTGAGTACCTCCTGCCTCCTGATAATCAGATAGATCCTCTGAGGAGATGGATCCACATCCAACAGCAGTTATTGTGCAGGTTATGGGTTGTGCACGACTTCAAAGCAGATCCAGTGACCCGCTTTATTCTGCCCTTTCCTCCCTCTCGCCATTTCCCTCGCTTCGTTTACGTGGCTCCGTGCTGCTGGATATTTAAAGACATCAAGGACCTGACAATTAGTGGAGACTGTTGCTGGGTAATTAGTGGAAAGGAAGTAAGCCTCCTATTTCCCCCTGCCCCCCCAGAGAGCCCACTCACACATGCACATACACACACAAACACAAATGCATGCATGCATGTGTACACAAGCCCAGAAACAACACACTTGCATGCATACAAACACAAAGAAAGACAAAGAATAAGAACTGTTCACAGCAGATTCAGGGAAGCTGTTGTTATCTTTGTACTCGTGTTTGTGAAGAGATGCAACGTTGCTCGTGTGGATAATTGGGCTGGAGAGTGGACATGGAAACAAGACAAGATAAACACACAAATATACAGTGTAAAGAACATACTGCAGGCACTGTTGTGGGAGGGAGGAAATGAAGGAAAGAAGGATGGGTAGAAGGTAAATAAATGAAAGCAACACAACAAGAAGAAAGAATGAACAAAGGAATGGCAGAGAGAGGGAAGTAAATAAGTGAGTATGTAAGGCAGGAAAGGAAAAACTGAAGAAGGAAGGAAAGAACGGCACAAGAAAAGAAATACATCAAGAAAAAGGGTGGTAGGTAAGAAAGATAATAAAAGGTAAGGAAGGAAGGACTGACTGGAATTAAATGAAAGGAAAGTAACTCCTGGATTATGCTAAATGTAGAAAAGAATATTTCCTTCTGAAATGAAATGAGTGATAACGTCAGGCATGACTACAACACGTTCCTAGACAATGTTTGTGATTCCTTCAGAACTGCTGCAGCACATTTCAGAAGCGTCCCAGAAGCGCCTCACCACATTGCTCCACCGAGAATACGTAGCTGGTCTATTTTTTGACGGATGCTGCGACAAGCAGCACAGAGCAAATCGAGCAGTTCGGAAGTCAGACACAGAAAAGGCAGAGAGAATCCAGTCAAATTTCAAAATAAAACAGACAAAAGGGAAACAGTTGAACTACATAGCCTACTTACTAATGGTAGAAGAACATAAATCAAGTAAAAATGACCAAATCAAAACACATTAATAAAGTATGGTGGGTAAAACCCACCACTAGCTGCTAATGGTGGTATAAAGCCGCACAGAGACAATACTTCACATAGCCGCACCTGGTGGAATTTAGGGATAAGAAAGGCTTCTACATTTGTTGGTGTCACATCACATCTCATCACTTGCAGTGACTCAAAAAGTAACTTTTTTTCATTTAAAAGGAGCTACAGGGAATTTTCATCTTGTTTTTGTTCTGGCGGCTCCTGTGGACAAATGCAGTAGTTTCATTTCAATGTCCGACTCAGTGGCAGGCGTTAAGAATGACTAAGTAATAGCCAATCTTCTTGTTGATGGTGTTGTTTGTTTATGTAGCTCATACAGATTCATCAATGTTAAATTGATTGTTTCATATCAAGTTAAAAACTTAAACTTGAAGAGAAACAAGCAAATAAACGACAGGTTTTTCACATGGCATGACATTTTTGACACTAATAACGTAACATAAAACATAATAATAAAGGGCAGGTTGATTACAAGAACTCAAAATGTCTGCTATGAAAAATGGTCTGGTGCAGATAACTAGAACTAAATGTAACCAACAACAGAAAGGATGCAGTGCGGGAAACTGGCTGACAGCAGGTAGTGAGACCAGGTGTGCTGAATCTGCGTGATGACCTGCCTCTGCCCTCCACGCTCCTGCAGGGAGAAGCTTGTCTCGAGGAATGAAAACACTCGAAACCCCAAAATTGTGCTTTGCTACCCTCTTCTGTTCTACCTAAACACATTTTAATGTTAGATTTTTGTCTAAAAAACAAGTATAGTGATCCAAGATTCAAATATATTTTGTGCAGTATTGGAAGATGCTACAAGCAATCACATAAAAATACACAATCTATCTGTCCACACACACTTACATATTAAAGTGTGTATCCCAAGGCTAGACAAGGACATTGAAGGCTGTCATCAAACCACTAAAATGAGTTGATTTGTTTAAGGTGCTGCAATACTGAAGGACGCAGCAGCTCGTCCTCTGGCTCCAAATCAACTTTACCGTCTTTTAGGTGACGCCCCCTGCGCTCTAATGTAGTTATGCACGGTGTCTATGTGTGTGTATAACTTAAGTGTGTAAGGGCTAGTTTTCAGCCTAAGTAATTCATGAGTGCTTGCTGAGGTAGAGGGGGAGACGTGGGGAGAAACACCTCACAGCTTCTTCTGCTCCCTGCTGCAGTATTTATCACTACACCTTTCCTAATATTCATTATTCATGTTTCTTTACCGACTTGTCTTGTCCAAGTCGTCCCAGCGCTGGGGACTTTGTTCTCATCGACACTCGATCAACAGCTGCAGTCTCTTAGTGTTTCTTCCATGTTTTCCTGCCTCATCATCTCTCACCTCCCGGTCTTTCTCTTTCTATCTGCGTAATACACCTCTCTCTCTATATTTACATTTCCCATTCTTCCCTTCACTCACTTTCTCTCTTCTTTCTGGAAGGAGAGCTCTGCTACCCAACAGGATTTTGTTATGTAAAGCTTTGGACACGTGCCGAATGCAAGTTTGGTTATTTCTCCCTTTTTCTCTGAAAATGGAATGATGACTGCGTCCATCATCTGGGTCCGTGTCTATCATGTGTTGCAAGCAAGCTCCATCACACAGTGACCAGATGTATTGGTTTGTCTGGGACTGTCCCGGTTTCAAGCTGGGTGTTCGGAATCCTGACAAACAGCTGCAAAACAAACCTCATAGGCTATGAAGGCTCCTTCTAACAGAACATGTCAGCATGCTAACGGCGAGTTGTCATGCTGAAGAGAAAGTCGGTTAAAGGGAGGCTTAAACCTAAGTACCCAGTGCATGCCTAAGCACATATGAATGTGTATGCATGAAGGTGCCTAACATGCCGGCATGATAAACATTATACCTGCTAAACATCATCGCGTTGATATTGTCCTTGCAGTGTTAGCATTTGGTTCTATTTGCTGATTGCAACCACCTTGTTTCACCCTCCCCAGTGTCTATTTATATTAGGGAACAAAAACATTGTTCTTATTTTCAGGTGATTATACACTAGTGAAAAATATTCAATTTCTGCCATATTCTGTGAATAGATCCCCCTACAGCACACACACTGGACCTTTTTAAAACACCCGGGAGATGCACGGCAGCCATTATGTGTAATCAAACAACAACAAGCAAAATGAACAAATCACTGCACAATGTACAGGCACAGACTACCGCAGTAACCTAATGGCTACTGTATCTTAGAGCTATTCTGGTGCAGACAAAATATACTGTAAATGGGAGGGGAACACTCCATCATACAGCTGATAGCCAGGGAAGATCTTGTAGGGCTCGTGTTACTGTAATTAATGTCAGAATTTGAACATTAAGAAGCCCAAAACTGTATACTGTAAAGTATGTAAACACCTCACATTTACACATATGGCTTCAAAGATGATTCATACAGAGTTGAATTGAAGCATAAGCGTTTATCAGCAATAAAACAGGTGTAGTTATCAGAGCTTTGATTTGCTAGCTTTCAAAGCAACATAAGACACTGACAGAACTCTTCTGTCGCCAAGAACTGCAGGAGCATCTGTCAAAAAGCTGTTAAATGATCATCTGCCAAACGTACAAAGTGCTTCTAGAAAGAAGATGAAGTCCACTGGAAACTAACAAACACATATTTAACAACTTCAGTGTAAATCATACTGCCTGGAATTGATCTAGGGTCACCTATGTGGCATTGTGAAAATAAAGTTTGAGTTTCCCTGGAAAGCAAACTATACAATATCCTGCTTTACACTTTTTGAAGTTGTTCAGCCACCAATGGTGGCTATTTGGTATTGATTCTCAAAACCTCTGTAAAACTACCTGACGGATGACCACCATTGTTCCAAAAGATATTCCCTCGGTTGTTGCTTTGATGATGGTGACGGAGAGTTCTGGTGCTTTTAAGAACACTGCACCTCCTCCCCAAAGGAAACTGATTGGAGAAAGTTTTTTTTTTTTTTCTTCCCTTATGAAGCAAGGATGACCCTTGTACCACAAGAAATCAACAGAGACAATTAAGTGTCAATTGCCAATTGAAATTGCTGACTGGGATCGATTTTTGATCTACAACAGCCAATCCACTGCAAAAGAATTTGTCCTGAGCAATTCTCCTGATATCACTGCTGCGATATGCCTTTCTGTAGTTTCAAGCTACGAACACTCATTCATAAGAACAGCCTTGGCAGCATTTCAATGGAAAAATGTGCAAAATGTCATTATCGTATGAAGAACAGCAGTACACAGCTTAACTGATCAGTAATATCATTTTGTTTCTACATACAGTGATGTGCATTTACACAATGTTTCATGAGCTGTTTTAAGACTTTACTGACTTTCTTCCCAGCAGCCCTCTGGCTTCAAGTCCTCGATACGTTCATTACTTGTGGCACTAAAGCAGGCTACATGGACCATAAATGTGTTTTGTGAATAATTTCAGAAGAGCTGATCCAAGCAGGATATCTTTCGATTTTTGAAGTTCCTCTCCATATCCACCGACCTTCATCTGACTAATTTATTCAACACATGCCGAAGAGCGATGATCTAGAAACTACAGTAGACCTCGAGACGCAGTCACCCTTAAGTTTGAATTTCCTTTCACAGACATGATCCAGTAACATCATCTGACGAGGGAACATCTCAGTGACAAATATGAGTTCAGACACAGGATGTGATCATCTTTCATTGGTGCTGCTTGATTCGGAACAAGTCGCTCGTTGACACAAGCTCTGTCACTGAACACAGTGAATCTGTGAATGCACTTACCCCACATCTTGATCTGAGGAATAACCCACGAGCCAATTGATGTAGAGTATAGAAGACTTACAAATACAATGCACAGTCAAATGCACTAAGCAGACCTCCACATGCAGAAGGATGGTTCATATCCAATGCCAATTACTGACTGACTGAATGATGAGTATGAGTGAGTGGAACAATTCATAGATGGTAGATCACATAAACATCACATTTTCTTGCATAAATCAACAAATAACAGACTTTTTAATGTCCCTATGTGAGAAAATGAAAACCATCTGTACCTACAAACCTAGGCAATAAACCCTTCCTTCCCTGAAAGTAGATATAAAGAACTTAAGATTGCATTTCATTTCTGAGCGCATAACCAGCAGACCGATCATGACAAACTCAGTACAAACAGACGCTGGATGCTCCGTGGTTCAAGAAATCCACTTAGCACTAAACACCTCTGGCTTCTCAGCTGCAGTGCCGTTCGTTTCTTACTGGCTGCTGAGTAGAAACGCACAGTGACAGACATCGCTACCGACACTGGATGATGAATAGTAAGCAGGACAGAGCAGTGCCAGTCATGACAAATCTGACAAAGCTGTGGGAAGCGCTTGCGGCTCAATAATGAACACAGTTTTCTTAAAAAAAAAAAGAGCTTCTGGCAAACCAAGAGAGTGAGCCAGCAAAGCAAAATCTGCCACATCACTGAGACTGAGCCGTTCCTCTCCAAAGTACAGAAGCAGAGAGAAAATGCTACAGAGAAAGCAACACAGCAAAGTCAGAGTAAAAGCAATCTTACCTCTTAGTCGGATGTCAAAATCGCCGTCTTGGACAAGTCAGAAAACCATAGAGCTGGTTTAAGCAGCTGGCGCTCCTCGAAATACAGTGATACAGGAATTTTTCAGCTTGTCAGAAAGGAACTCTTAGGATCCCCAATTTCTTCAGAACCTGAATTGCGATCTGTGATTTTTTGGATAATCTCAAGTCTGGTTTAGAGGCTGGAGTCCAGCAGAACCAGGAGCAGACGGCTCATTTCCATGTGCAACACGGGTGCCTCTGACATGCTTCTTCTTCCCTTTAGGGGACCGGGGCGCCTCAGACTGCGATCTGACTGGGGCAGAGAAGTGGACAGCAGCAGCGACAAGAGTGTTGGTAGTTGTAGTAGTAATATCCCTGTTCATGGAAAGAAATGAGCATCCTTCAGTGGAGAGATAAAGAAGAGGAGAAGAAGAAGAAGAAGAAGATCCAGCGCACCAGAACTGCAGAGCGCACAGCCGGCGCAGCACACTCTCTATCGTTTAAATCCCCCCAAAATGGGCTGATTCTAGGCAGGAGGCAGGCAGATCAACACAGCGCAGAGGGAAGAGGTGCTGTTGCATCAACATTGCTCTGAGTCTAGTTTTCTGTTTTTTAAAAGAGGGAAAAGAAAAAAATCATCACTCAGAGCTCCAACAGAAACACCACCAGCATCATCTCCTCTCCAGGGCTCCTCAACTCTGCACAGGACCGAGTGTGACTGAGAGAGAGATAGGGGAGACAGTGAGAGAAGGGAGAGTGTATGCATGCATGCATGTGTGTGTGTGTGTGTGTGTGTGTGTGTGTGTGTATGTGTATGTATGTGTGTGTGCAATAGAGGAAGATAGACAGAGAGAGGAGAGCGGCGAACAGGCACGAGGCTGTGAGCGCAAGTGGAGCCGGAGAGCGATGTGAGAAGAGAGGAGGATGCTGGGAGAGGAGGAGGAGGAGAAAGGTTGAGGGGGGAGGGAGGGATGCCCGGTTGAGAGAGAGAGAGGGAGAGAGAGAGACACAGAGAGAGAGAGAGAGAGAGAGAGAGAGAGAGAGAGGGAGTAGCTCGCACTGTCAGTGACTACATTAACAGCGCTGAGTAGGTGGAGTTTTCCTTGCAGCAGCAGAGGAGGGGATCATCATTTGAACCCCAAAAGAGAGAGAGAGAGAGAGCGAGAGAGAGACACTTCTGAGAAAGGGGGAGAGTGAAAAAGAGAGAAGGGATGCAGAGGCAAAGAAAATGAGTAAGAGGAGGAAAAAAAGGACGCAAAGACGGAGGTAAGAATCAGGATGTTTAGAGGTTAAAGAAACCTGTGAGAAGAGCGACGGCAGCAGCGGAGACAAGGGCGGTGTGTGTGTGTTTGTGTGTGTGTTGTGGGGGGAGCAGAGTCCCCAGGTGCAGTGATGCTGGCATGCTGACAGCCCTCCTCTTGCCAGGGGTCGTAAACATCGATTAGAATATTTAAAGACGCACGCGCTCACGCACTAAAAGAAAACACACGGGTGTTTAAAGGCCCTGGCACACACTCAGACCTACCTACCCACACATATGTACACACACATGCACACACACGCACACACACTTACAGTACATAAACTTACTTCGTAGACTAGCATTCATATGTCCTGAGTAAACTTTTATTTTTTATTCTTTTTATTCCATGTGTCCCTGTTTCATTCTGATGAATATTTCACAGTTTTATTGCCTCATTTTAATCCTCATGCTCTTTGTGTAACTTCACCTAATAGACTTGAATTCATTCTGTTTATTTTATGTTTTATGTAACATGCACAACTAATTCCAGTTAATATTGTGCACAAAATGTAAATCATGGTTGAGAAAATGAAACAAATAAAACTTCTTATATTTTACTGTTTGCGCTTTGTCTTTATTATATTTTCCACGCATGCCATTTGTTGCGATATGGAATGAAATGTCAAGTTTACTTGTGAGTTTGTTAATTGTGAAAAGAATGTGCTGTACTTTTTCTTCTGAACTTAAACATGCATTAAAAAGTAATGTTTAATATCGGTTTGATTATGATTGCTTCAACATGTTTGGCATTGCTTTACTGCAATTTCTTATTTCTCATCTCCCAAAGCAGCAAAAATTCAGTGACTACACACCCACACACATTATACCTTCATGCACATTGCCTAATTTGCTGAGAGAGCTGTAGCACAGAAACAATCAATACTTATTATGAAAATAATATTGGTCTGCTGTTTAAAGTGATACAGAGAGAAGAAAAAGAGTTTAGAAAAGTGTGCTCACACATGCTGGTGTATTGCAGCAAACAACATGTCTGTGTTGCACATGCAATTATAAAGACATGCTTCCTTAAGCAGCCGTCGATATAAACAGCCGGAGTCTCAGCCGACCGCTGATTATCCACTATGGATCTGCCTCAGAAGGCTTGGTTCTTGTCAGGATACCATTTATGGTGGTAGAAAGGGTATCATGACTTGTGACCGTTACCAGTAACTAAATAATAAATTGGTTCGACCCAACGTTTAAGACAATCTCTCTCTCTCTTTTTTTTTTTTCTTATTGTAGCCACAGCAGCCTGAGAGTGGGCGAGAACAGAGCTTGGGTTCAGTTTTAACTCTTCTTTAATCAAAAGCAAGTTTAAATGATCAACAAAAAGCCTTATTGGTAACATTTCTCATTGATTATTGTTGGGTCATTTCTTGTTGAGTCAAAGAATTCTCCCCAGGCAAGCAGAGTGTAAATTATTAAAGACCTTTATTACAATTACGATAACAAAGACCAGAATCGGCCTGCAGAGAAACTGAGTTTCGCATATTCAATCTTGATCTTATAGAGATTTAACGTTAACATATTCAGTGCTGCCCCTTACATTAATCTTCCAGTCAAAATAGGTTATCTTGTTTACATGTTGTTCTGTCCCTGTGAAAGCTGTTTACCTACTGGCCTGCGGGCAGAGCAGACGTTTCAAATGCATGCTATTTAATATAACTGCTTTCATATTGGATCAATATAAATGCGGCTTCCATGGTACTTATGTTATCACTTTTTGTCAGGCTATGTGCTAATGTGGCTAGCTCGTGTGAGATCCAGAATTAGGAGGCTCTGTATGGCAGAAATGTAATACTATATCTACAGAAGCTGCAGGTCCTTTTCTCTTCTTTTTCAGCAGTAGCTGCTAGATGCGTTTCATGTTTTTCACGCATTTCGTGACCCGTTGTTTTTTTCTTCACACTTTTAAAGAGAGGGTGAGTGGTGGTGGTTGCAGTACACATCTAAACCGCTAGATGCCACTATATCTTACTAACTTGTCAAAACTGGGCTTCCTTCCTCAGCAAAGAAAGACTGAAACAAAGTGAAAATAGACTTCAGACTTTTTAACTCTTTTTAAATTTTAAAGATTCTTTGAGGACTGAGGTCACTAAACTTTTTTGGAGATGTTGGAGGCCAAAGATACAATACTCTGCTTTTATCAAACACAAGTTCAAAGGAGCAAGCAAAGACGAAGCAAGAAACACAATCATAACCTGGAGGTTGTAAACTATTTGGCTTGGGTTTAAATAAATGAAAAAATAAGAAAACAAGTCAGTGTTCACTCTGGATTTCACATGGGATACTAACAGCAGTCTCTTGGGTAGAAGTCCAGCATTTGTTTGACCCAGCCTCCTCCATATGTGGACTTTCTCACTCTTTATCCTACATCAACAATACATCAAAACATTATGCCAGATGGACATATGATGATGCTAGAGAACTTAAGTGTAGGACCACTGACCAGGCTGCCATTTTTGAGGACATGGGTTTCAAGTTTAATAACTGACCCCACATGTAGGATGAATTGCAATGATAAAGAAAGTGTGTTGCTGTAATTTATTTTGGAAACGTCTTTGTTGCAACCAACCCCATGCTCTCCTTTTGTTTAGTTAATTAGTGTGGAATTGGAGTCTTGACTCAGTTGAGGGGAAGCTGCAGCAGCTCTGGCCAGATCCAACACACATCAATGCAAAGCTAATGCCAGTGAAAGTGTGAATTAGTAAGCTAATCACCCCAGTTTTACATTTTTACATTTGGCAGTGACACACAGACTTCAACCTAATTGGAATTTTATGTTTCACCGACTTAATGAAATAATCTAATGGCTTAAAATTGGGCAGTGGATCATAATTCATGTGTACAAAGCCAAATGAGTTTGGAATGGCTCTTGTCTTTACTGGACTGATTCTTACATTACATTAGTAAAACTTGTCACTCAGAAGAGTTTATGGTTTGAGGAGAACCAGTTGAACCAGAGGCATCTACACCCATGCAGCAGGATATAAATATTTCATGAAGGTGTTTCTTTTACTTACACTACAATTATTTATGAGCACTCTCACTTTTTAGCCACACTAGTGGCAGAGATGGCAACGTCAGTCCAACACTTTGGTCTAGGCGGAAATATTTCAACAACTATTGGATGTGTTGCCATGAACATTTGTCCCAAGGTGATCCCTTGACCTTTCACCTTACATCAACATTTTGATTTGCATATTGAATATGACCAAATACCTGCAAAACTAAACTAAAGAGACCTTAACTTCAGTTGTACTTTGTGTTAAGTGCTTATTGGCAGGCAAACAGGCAAAGCATTCTAACACACTAAGATAGTGAACATAATAAACATCATACCTGCTGAAAAACAGAATGCTAGCATTGTCGCTGTGAGTATTTTAGCATGCCGATGTTAGCATTTAGCTCAAAGCAACACTGTGTTTATTGCTACAATCCACTGTAGGTTTCTGGGTCAGAAAAAGTGCAATATGAGAATAAATCAAGTTGGAATTCCAAGTTGGAAACTCAGGCAAGGTAGTTGCCATTTTCTTTGCCATTCACTTGATCTCTGCTTGATAGACATCTTTATGAGCATAGAGTACTGGCCTACTCCTCTTGTCTCTTCTAAAGTGTGCTGCGTAGATACTTTTGCAGTTCAGAAACTTGCCTTACAAGCAACCATTTGCTGCAGGTGCCCATGTTTTCTCAAGCACATGCAATGGGACACTTTTAAGATTGAAAGTCAGGAATGCCTATCTGGAACTATCGACTTCCAACTTGCGATGGATTGCAGGGTACATAGAGCCTCACAGAAAGGCTAACATGGCTAAACACTCTTAGTGCGTGCTCACCAAAAACAGCCCCATGTTAGAACAATGTAAGGGGCTGAGCTGGTGGGGGCATGTTACCTCAGGTACCAGTGAGACAGTATATAATTAGTGGACAGAGCTTACGAGTCTGCAAAAGTGAAGCCATCACAGGAGGCAAATCTATTGGCTACAACAACAAGGTCCGGTTGTGTGTCCCTACTTCCCCAATTGAAGTATTAACAGTTTCCCCGTGAGTTTATGGTCCCAATTACTAGTTTCAAGTCTTCTTCCATACAGCATGATGTTCTATGGAGATGATAAAGCAGGGTATGCTTAAGGCACGACACCAGGCTCACGAAACTCAGATCAAACTGTCAAGCTAGGCAGTGCTGATCTTATCTTTACGCGCAACAATCACGAGGTCAACAGCAGATATACTTAGGTATATTGGTCTGACTCTTAGACTTCCTTTTTCTGTCTCACTCATTACACATTACAAACTCATTAAATGATGATGTGATGAGAATATTATTATTAAAATGATTTCCATGGTGCAAATGCAGATAGTTCTGTCTAATGTAATGTAATGCTGTAGCATAAAAAGATCAGAGATTTAGCATTCATTTAGCAAAAATGACTGCATGTAGTTCATTCAAAGGCTTGTAGATTAATTTTACCTTTGACAAAAAAAAAAAAAAAGATTAATCATCAATGTATTGTATATTGAGAGGTCGTCTTGTTCAGACAGTGCCTGTCTCCCTCTTGTTTGTCCTTGTTGCCTCTTACAAAAACTGTGAAACATCACTTGCTAATTCCTCTTCCCTGTCAGAATGTACTTGGCAAGTGATAGTGGGCTGATGGGGGAAAAGAGATGGATAAACAGCGCTTTGTACCAAATGAACACTGTGCAGCTTTAGTATAGAAACAAAGCGAACACTCGTCTAAATTATGCATGCATGTAATGTTGATGCTGGCACAGAAACTCAACGCTTTAATGCTGTCTTGGAAGTGGCAAACATGCAGACGCTATAGGGGGAAATATATATGTTCTGTTTGTGTGTCACAGAAAGCACAAACTGCACCAAAGGATATTACACATGAAAGTCATTTCCATATAAAAAGATGTGACAAATCTCACACAGCTGGTCACACTGTAAAATGGCTCTTTATGAGCCCATTATGCATCAGTGTGTATCAGTGACTTGTATGTCTTTCTAATTTCTCAAGCTGTAAGGATTTAGGATATTTTTTGAAAACAAAAATGTGAACTGATCACTTCATCGGCTCTGGGCTGTCATTGTTGCCTTGATTTTTGGCCCACAGTAGCTTAAAACACATACACATCCAAGACAAAATGTACTAAATATAATTCTTTACAAGTAGTTTTGCAGTGCAATTAAAGGGACAATTTATTTTACACCCACCAGGTCTTTTCAGGGGAATACTTTCTGTGTTTTTCATTTGGTCAGACCAAAGGACTCAAGTGTATTAGATGATTTCTGTTAATTTAAAGACTTTTTGAAAGCTGTGGGACACTTGTGCTCCTTGCCATAAGTTAAAAGAATCTATAAATGGTTGTTGTTGCCAATAGTCATAATTGGAAAAAAATATAGTGGTAGAAAATAAGACTCAGGTTGACAAATGCTGGATTTCCTTCTTTTAAAAGTATAATGCAAAAACCCTGCTCATACTCAGCCATATGCACTAGTTTTAAACCTCAATCAATATTTCAATCAATATTTTATGTAGAATTTGCAGGTCAACTGGGCTTTTTACTGTCTTTCAGCATACTACTTTTGGTTTTACTTCACTTTTGATTCAGAATGTGCAATGTCTAGCAGCTAAAGAGCTTTTTGTTTTTCTCAGGAGTCGGTGGAGATCAAACCAGAGCTAAAAGGAGAATGAGCACTGGATTTACATTATTCCGGCATCACCAATGGCTAAAAGTATGGCTGACATGGCTGAAAGTGATTCTTTCCAAATGTCTGTCTTCTTTCTAATAATTGGTGGTGTGGTGGTGGATAATTGTGCCATAATCATAAAAAGGCAATGAGCAAATTTCATTATATTTTGGCAAATTAAAAGCTTGTGAAAGTGCATAGGGGAAACCAGAGATGTCTTTTTTTCATGAATAAACGATGATGATTATTGCTCAAACATTATGATCTGTGACACTAAAAGTGGTTTTTAAAAAGGTTTGATATCCATTCAATAAATTATGTCCTCTTCTCATCCTTCCAAACAGTGTAATAAAATCACTTCTCTTCTTTTGACCTCTGAAATAAAACAGAATTTGAATTGTCCAAACGATTCTTGCCAGACCAAGACCAAAGTACACCAGCTGTATCTCTAACTCTATCAAGGTGAATACTTAGTAGAGTAAGTGTTGATGATGATCCTTTTTGGGAGCTGAAGACGGGTACTGAGTCAACAGTTGATTGAAGGGTCCTCAGCAGAAATGGTGTAAATCTCAGTAGGGTTGTTTAACACCTGGCTAACAGCAGAGATGGGACAGGAGAGAGGGAGGTATCTAGATGTGGATATATTATTTGATACCCATTTGGTCACAAGACATACATGGTATAACTTTGAATGATCGTTGAACAAATGTTCCAACATGTTCTCACTTCAACTGTTCAAATACTGTCGCTTGGCCAGTGTCCCCATGCTTCAAATTACAATGCTGCTCTAGCGTCATTTCTGGATATACATTGCTCTGCAGTCAAGTTCGAAGAAGAATGAATATGCAACAATCAGTTAGACTTTCAAAATAAAGCGTGCATGTGAAACATTCACACTTACACAAAATATTCTTGGTTAGATCGTAAGATACAATATGTACCTGAATAACTTAGATCAGTGGTTCTCAAACTTTTTTGGTCATTCCCTACTTTGGACAAGGGGTATTTTCAAGCCCCACCTGCCCCCATCGCCCCAACACAATGCTAATGAAATACGGCAAGTTTAACATTTTCAAGTAACATCATGTTGTATCTCAATTCTAACTCAATAACATCAAATTAAACCAAGTTCAACAATAGGGAAAATAAAAGCGCAGCTGTGTCATAACTTGCATCAAGTTCAAAAATAGAGAAATAGAAAGTTTGTTCCGCTACAATTAATATGCCGACGTTAATCATTATTTTGGCACTTTGGTTCCAGGTTACATTTTTCTCGGGGTCTCATATCTAATGTTCTTTTATTTTAGGCTGCATGTAGGCTAGTAATGATTACTTTGTTTGTGGGTGTTTTGTTCCTGTTACACTTGGTGTCGCCCCCGGGGGTGGGGGTGTGTGTGATCGGTCTAATAAGTGGCAACACACAGCTATAAGGACGCTTTGCCCTTACATGTGCTGCGTTTATAGTCACACAAACACACACACACACGCGCAGTCACTCTCTAGTCAAATGCGCGGTCTTGCTCCAGATTCCGGGAGATTGGATCTCATTGCGGGCGTCAGGGAGCCGCTATCAATATGCGGGAGACTCCCGGAACTTCCGCGAGAGTTGGGATATCTGGATAAAGATAGGCATAAAAGGAAAATTTCCTCCCGCTTGGTGCGCCCCACCTGTAACGTCTCTATTTCCCACCAATGGGGCGCGCCCCACACTTTGAGAACCGCGGACTTAGATAGTCTTTGTAACTTACTTTTGGTTTCACATAAGGCGCAAAAGTGGTCTCCTCGAGCCATTCGTCCACCCCTCCTCCATATTCTGACTTTCTCGCTCTTTATACTACATCACCTGACTTTGATGGCACTAGCTGGTTGAAGGTGGATATACTCTGTAACTTTCTAATCTTAGAAACAATTGGTTTTGGAGTTTGACAGCATTTCTGATATGTTTCATTATGTGAATCACTTGAAAACGTTGAGTAGTCCAATTACAGTATACATAGTTGAGTGTCAGTCCTTGATTAGACTGTGGACACTCATAGAACCTTTCACAGATTGCAGCTTTGTAATGGCTTCCAGTTTGATTTCATTAGATTTACAAATTGATAGGGATTAATAGTATATTCATTTTAATATTAACATTTTTTTTTCCAAACACCCCTTATTTTACATTCTTCCATGTTATTCCTGTGTTTTCTATTAGCTTAACTGTAAATGATAGGGTAAACAGTCCGATTCCAAATAGTTGGTTATTGATTTTTCTACAGGTTACTATACAGATAAATTACCGTAATATTCGGACTATTGAGCGCACCTGAATATAAGCCGCACCAGCTAAATTTTAAAAGAAAATACATTTTGTACATGAATGGGCCGCACTTGAATATAAGCCGCAGGTTTTCATGTTGTAACATGAGATATTTACACAGAAAGACGGTACACGGAAGATTTTTTTTTAGTTTTAATTTAAGACACTTTTTTTTCAAACTGTGCCTGAAAATCAGCAGTACGGCACCAACACGCCATCAACACGGCATCAACACGGGATGAACATGCCTGCATGGTTAGAAAATAAAACACAGCACCAACACGGCATCAAGACAGCACCAACACGGGGGATAAGGGTGTGTGCATGATGTGCATGAAGTTCAAAATCAAAATCAAAACTAGTGTCTTCTTCGGCGCATAATCTTTCCCCACGTCTGTCTCACTTTTGCGTTTTACTGCAGTAAAAATCTATAAATTAGCCGCAACGTTGTATAGGCTGCAGGGTTCAAAGCATGTGAAAAAAGTAGCGGCTTATAGTCCGAAAATTACGGTAGGTGTCTGATTCTAGAAAATTCTTTGTTTGTATTGGAAACAGGTTGAAATAACTATCCTGGCATATATTTGTTGTTTTCAGAAAACAAAACTAGGATGACTCGCCAAGATATATATTTTTTTCTTTTGTTGTGAACATCAGTGAGCTTCACAGAACCACAGACCAAATCAAAGTGACGGAGACAGACAGAAAAGTCGGCAGATGGAGAGACGACAGTGAGGGAGAGAGAAATGCGGGAAATTGTGGAAACACAAAAACACAAAGAAAGACAGATGAAGAAGAAGTGAAATTGTTGTGCGCCAGCCACGGAGATGATGAAGAATGGGACAGATCAGCTGTTGGCAGCCATGTTCCCACGAGAGCAACGTCTGGGGATCTCATCTGCTGTCACTCTCTTTGCCTACCCTGAATCATGAATAGTGTGTGTGTGTGTGTGTGTGAGTGTGTGTGTGTGTGTGAGAGAGAGAGAGAGAGAGAGAGAGAGAGAGAGAGAGAACACATGTGAAACTCTGTAATATTAATTAATTTTACTAATCATGTGTTTATATAGGTTTTGTGGCATGTGTGTTCAATGATTAAATCCAGTGTTTGTGCTTAATGTCAGGATGGTGGTAAGCTTTATGTTGAAATTTCTCCAAGGAAAGACTAAGAATATTTTTAAACTTTTTGTATTAGAATTCTAAAGTTATATCTCACACAGGCTTCGCCCTCTACTGGACTCTATGGGCATAACCCTCCTCCAATCACGTACACGCGATGGCCCACTGAAAATTAGCATGTACGTAGCCGGCCCAAGGCGCGACCCGCCCTCTCCAGCGGGTATATAAGCATGCATCGCCATCTGCCCTCATTCCTTCTACTTTCAGCGTCGGCGAGTGCCCACTGTCACAACGTCTCTTAGGATGGAGTCACCGCTACAAGAACAACGCAACTGTCCGGCCTGTCCCAACGGTATCATCGCTCGGACAGACTTGCATCTACTCTGCTTCGAGTGTCTCGGAATGGAGCACGCCATCGCCGGGCTAGAGCGGCCGACTTCTTCTACGGCCAAACTCTCCCCCGACGCCACTGACAAGGAGAAGCAGGAGTATGACCCCCCGGACGCACTGCACGCGGAACCGAAGCGGAACGGAAGCGCAGCGCCCTAGAGCGGAGGCAGTTTCAGATAGGCGCCCATGTTAACCGGTCTGCCCGGTCGCACATCTCGCGGCTGCAGAGCGCAGTGCGCGCGGCTGGAGCGCTTCGTTCGGCATCTGTTCTATTTTTCACACTCGCCGCGAGCGCCGTTTGTCAAGCTGGACAGACCACATTGTACCAGACAGGAAGTCGGGCACAGAAAAGGCGAGATAATCCGGTCAATTTTCAAAATAAAATAAATAAAATGATGATTATTGAAGTTGTTGATGTCCGTCTATAAATATTTGACCGTTGCGTGTGCACACGGCCCACACACACACACACACACACACACACACACACACGGTACACACGGAGCAACAGAGAGAGGTAGGTGGGAGGGGCAAGGGCTTTCCGGAGGACACAACACAACACACATGCATACAGACAGAGACATACAGTACAGACCAAAAGTTTGGACACACTTTCTCATTTAAGAGAATGGGAAAGAGTGTCCAAACTTTTGGTCTGTACTGTATATCCTAGAGACAGAGGTTTGGAAATGTTTAAAATGACGTGTGTGTGGAAAACCGAGTGAATACGAGTCTGGACGACTGATGTCGATGTCTGACGGGCGCGGAGAGCGGAGGAGAAGTACGCTCCCAGTGCGTCCACCCAAGCGCCCGAGAAGGCGGGCGTAGTACGCGCGCACAGCTTCCGTGTGCAGTGCGTCCGGGGCATGAGAAAGACGCCATGGAGGAGGAGGACGCCGCCCCGACGTACACCACCACCATACCTGATGAAGCCCGCTTCAGCCTTCGTTGCCGGCCTGCCGACCCGAGGAGACGAGGCAACGGTCGTGGGTATGGGTTCCTTCTTGCATGTGCACGGTGAAACGGAGATTGTGTTCCCCGGTGTGCCCCTGCTCGAAGAGGCTCTCGCTGCGCTCATTTTCCCCTCGGCAGACACGCAGCCGGCCCTGCCGGGCGCACCACAGCAACACCCGCCGCGGGACCCCAGCGCGGTTCATCCCACAGTACGCAGCACCAGCAGACAGACGCCCAGGCTGAGACTATCCGGTTCCTGGGGCGCATGGCAACTGGTCAAATGACTAACAGGAGGGACGGCGCAGACAAGCTGCTGTGCCACCCTCCCTCATCGTTCATATGGTTTTGTGTGTAAATGTTCTGCTTGTGCCAATGAGTGTTATTGTTCTGTGGATGTTCAAAATGTTTTTATTAAAACATGTTACTCCACTAAAAGAGCTTTAGTGAAACGATCGGGTTGGCACCACTGAACAGGGCTGTAAACTGTCCAAGAAACGATTGGCGAGGTGGCTGTGTGAGTGTATCTTCTCAGCCTACAGTCAAGCGGGCCAGGAGCCCCCCACTGTGGTCCGGGCGCACTCCACAAGGTGTAGCGGCGAGTGTGGAGGACATATGTACGGCGGCATTGTGGTCTACACCCTGCCCGTTCATAAGGTTCTATCTCTTGGATGTGTCGGGTTCCTTTTCAAGGTCTGCGCTCACTGTAGGGACACAGGACCTGTGAGAGGAGGGTTGTGTCAGGTGTTTTATGCTTGACCCCCATGGGGTGTCATGCACCTGCATTGGGCCAGCATTAGCTAGTAAGCCTTCATTTTCCCTGAATCAAGCGAGAAGCCAATATTGGAAACTAATCCAAACACACATGATAAACAACTGAATAACAATAACAATGTTTTCTTTGTGGTGGCCTTTCTAAAATGAGCAGTTGTACTAAATTTTACAACTAAATTTCTAAATTTTGCTAATATCAGTATTGGATTTTTTTCTTTCAGTGCTGAAAGACCAGCGTAAGGGGTACAAGGAAGTAACATAAAACCAAGATGTTAAGGTTGTAAACAAAGGTATTTATTAAATGAAAATTCAAATTGTCTTAACAAAAGGAGGTGAGGTAAAAGGGAACCAAGGGCGAGCGGGTGCTGTTCAAAATAACAAATAGATATAACAAAAAGAGAACTCTAAACAGAGCCTATTCTTTCTAAGTAAAACAAAACCGGAAACAAAAAAACCTCACTATCTAACCTAATACGATTAATAACAAAACACAGCAAAAACAGCACCCCTAATCTAATGAATCTAACAGAATTCTTCTACGGGTATAATCAGTGCTATAAGCTAAACTAAACCCTTGCCCAGTCCCAAAACAAACGAAAATAACCTCCACAAACAAGTTAACCACTGTTAACGTTCACTAAAGTTACGACTACGAGGCGAGCTCAACACAAAGAACACAAGCCGCCCGGATGCTTCGGTGGCTGCAGTTTAAATGCCCAGGCTGAGGCAATTGGGCCCTGCGGATTGGCCGGACGTGAGGACACAGCACCAATCCCGGTCCTCTCGGCTGCCAGTAACTGACGCCATCGGGGCCACACCTCCTCGGCCGAGGTCCAATCACCAGAGGGCAACGGCACACCTGTATTTGCCTAAAAAAAATACTAAAGACAAGAGATATGCCGGGACGGAACGGCAGCGGCCGTAACAAGTGCACAAAAAAATTGCCCGATGATCTTATTTTCTTGTGTCTGATTAAGTTGCATCAGCAGCTCTTCCATATGAGTGAAGCTTAAAACAGAAGTGGACATGGCTGCAAAACAGTTCAACAAGTGCAGAGGCATCAGATTCATTCCTCAGGAAAAGCTGCATAATTCATAAACACCTTCCTGAATTCATGTCTGAATTTTTTTCTTTTCTGTTTTTTTGGTGTGTAAGCAGCATGCAGTAACACACTGCAGCAGGATCCCTTCACCTCCTTTCTTTTAAAAATCAACTACTCTCCTTAGAAAGCAGAATTAGGTTGAGGATTTTTTGAGAGGGGGTTGATGATTGTGATGAAGTTCTCACCGGCATCACCTTCATCATCATCAGCTTCATTGCTGTTTCTGATTAGCTACTTAATGGCTTTACACGTCATTATGTTCAATCATTGTGGGAGTCCCCTTCGCTCTGGCTGAATTATGCAGCCGCTGCTTAGGCGGAGGAGGGCGAAACGCTGCCTGCCCGCATTGAAATAACAAGACAAAGAGCTGTGCGGAGGCCATGAGATCGCACACACACATGGACATGCAAACCTACACACACACACACACAATATCAGCCCAGGCCGATGTTATTCTGTTTGCTAAATCTGTTTTCGCAAAGCCATCAGGATCTTCTCCAACTGTTAGAAAAGTTGTGACATATTCTTATAAGAGCAACAAAATACTGTCAAGATGTAAAATACAAAGAGTATGACAATGACAAAAAACACTCATCACATCCATTATATTTCTCTCGCATCTCCTTGAGATTCATTCAAATACATGAAAGAACTGAGATTCACTCTCAGAGGGGGGAATAACACTCTGCTCAGCATTGTGATGAAAAGGCGAGACAACACTAAAAAAATGTCACTTCTATTCTTAAAACATAACTATTTGTTTTTTTTTACTCTGTTCCCATTATATTGTATGTGCGACAAAACAGCACATTTAAATTAAAAACAAATTCTGTAGTACTACTGTTTTAGCGTGAATCTGATAAATGTTGAGTGCTGGTTGGCTGGAGAGGAGTTGCAACTATTTCACTTGGTATTTTTTTCCATCTGCCAGTCATTGTTTACACTCATTCAGCAACTTTAGACACGAGAATGGAGTTGAGAGATGATGTTTACGACCAGGTTGTTTCACAAGTAATATCACAAAGGCCAAATCATTGTTGAACAACAGCCGATGTGTTTCAAGATTGCATTTAGGCCAATGTGTTCCACCTCTTTTGCTCTCCACTCAGACTGTTTATTTGCATGCAACCCACACCTGTTCAAATATGACTTGTCGACTACAAACAGATTACAAGTGGTAACCAGAACCCTTCCTATACAAAAAACCCTTTGTCCTTTTTGCAATCATATGCAGATATCTGTCTGTAGAGATTGCCAACAGGTAAACACTTATGAGTGAAATGTCTCCACAACTGTTGGATGGATATGTTCATACTGAATACATCAGCAAAACACCAACTGTCAACATTTAATTTCATTTGTCAACACCAATATAAAGAACTAGAAATGAAAACCACAATCTTCCCTAAACCTAATGTTAACAAAGAATTTAGTCAAACCCAACAACACATGGCACACAGGATGTGAAAATACTCTCCACTGTATGCCCATCCATCCGCCCAGCCACCTCCCTGTGCAGTATATTGCCATACTTCCTGGACTACAAAAACAGTACCGTGATTGTAATTCAGGCAGCAAATCACATTTTCCCTGCAATCACAATGCAAAGCTAATTAGCTGAACATAAACATATTTTGTAGAGGACACAGTTGTGTTGGCCTACTTTCAGTAGCTAATTATCAAGAGGATATTTAAAACTAAATATGCCTAAAACAATAATGCACTCATACAAGCCTTTTTCTACGCATTTATTCATTTGTTTCTTAAAATACCACATTTGTTCACCCATAACAAAACAAACACACAGAGAACGTGACACATCTGTGAACTAAACAGTCTTACTGTCATTTCCTCAACAAGGTTTAGTTGTTGAGGAAACAAGCACATACAACATCTAACTAATTGACAAATAAAATCAATTAAACAAGTTGTCAAGACGCCACAAAGACAACAGATGATAGCAAAGAGACACACATGAGAAACTCTGAGGTGCTTTATGTTTTAAGTGGCATGATGAAATAAACTCATAGCTGCTGTCATTTTTTGACCTGAATACATATAAATAAATACATAGCTGTATAAATACATCTCATCAAACAAAATAAAACATTACTTATTTACTTTTAAAGAATGTGACAGACTCAGCCAACTGTAGCCTCCCACTTTAATTTCTCTTAACAAAAGAAGTCACACCTAAATGAACACAAGTCAATGAGTCAATGGAATTTTCTACCCAGCCATTAGCCATGTACCATCACACCACACTGCGGGAACAGAAACACAGTCCAATAACCTTTTTTCTGTGTCGTGTAATGTAACTTTTACCAACACAGGCTGTTTTTCATCACAGTTTTCTGATGAAGAAGGTGGTGAAAAACTTTGTACATATAACACCGAAACCCCACTGCACACGTCTCGTCGCGTACACGCCGCGATTTTGGTCCATCCTGCACGCGACTTCAAACCCCACCGGGAGAGTTTCAGAAGCAAGCGTTTAGCCCACCAGACTTTGTTTACTTGCTCAGATTTGGCCATTTTCCCGATGTATGTTCTTCTAAACATGCTTGTACATGTGTAAATATGCTAATGTTAATTAGTTTCGCTTTTGTCTGTTTGTACGACTGGCAGTTTGCACAGGGTATTTTATTTTGAAAATCCACCGGATTGTCTTTTTCTGTGCCTGGCTTCCGTCCGCTCGAGGTGGTCTGTGTAAATTGACGCATGCTGCTCGCATAAAGCGTCAAAAATAGAACAGACACGTAGTTCACACATAGCTGAGCGTAGAGACGCTTCTGGGACGCGTCTGAAACGCGCTGCGGACGGGCCCGGTGGGGTTTGGCCGTTATACAAGTGACATAAGCAAAAATCTTGCACATGAAACACCAGAAGTTTCCAGAAGACCCGTGTTTTCAAAGTTGTATCTTATTTATGCATAGCAACACATGGATAATTTAAAGTCTGTGTAAAGGCAATTCCATGTTTTCTTTCAAAACACAATAAATATGTTGGAAAATAGTTGCTGAAAACATGTGAAAAGACTTTGAACGATATATTAGTGAAATGTGGAGTTAGCGGTTCAAACTGTTTTTCAGTCCAGGATTTTTTGGGCAGTCCTAAAACGAGACTGCATGACGCATTGAGGTAAGCACCTCCACCCCCTAGCGCAACGGTATAAATGCCTTCAGCGCAACCCCCTCCTCCCAATTTTGAATTGCAACACTTATACGTACAGCCTTCTTTACTAGCTAGCTCTGCCCTAAACACCCCGAAAATGCATCTTCCCTGGATGGCAGCATTTGCACAACAGCTACATTACTTTATTTTAATTTCCAAAAAACAAAGTGATGAAATAGAAGTGGATTGTAAAGTGCCATATTAATGAAGACCTGAAAATAATACAGTAATTACAGTAACGTTAGGTGACTTAGTGCACCGTAACGTGATTTTACATTGTGTACTACATACATAATCACGTTACACTGTAAAAAAAAATCTGTAGAATTTACGGTAAAATACTGGCAGCTGTGGTTGCCAGAATTTTACCGTAGAAAATACGGTCACACTGTATGAGACATTACGGTATGCTGTTTTGGCAACCGTAAACTTCACAGTAGTGAACTGTTATTTGTTTACGGTAATTTGCTGTAAAAATAACAGTTATAATATAAAACTGTTTATGGTAATTTGCTGTAAAAATAACAGTTATAATATAAAACTGTTTATGGTAATTTGCTGTAAAAATAACAGTTATAATATAAAACTGTTTATGGTAATTTGCTGTAAAAATAACAGTTATTATATAAACCTGTTTACGGTAAATTCTTTTTAAAAATAACAGATATACTGTAAACCTAATTACAGTCCATCAGTGAAAACACACAGTAAAACTGTAAGATATAGTACGGTATTTTATTGCAAAGTTCAACTTTACGGTAAAATACTGGCAGCTGTGGTTGCCAGAATTTCACCGTAAAAAATACGGTACAACACATATGGAATTACAGTTTGTGGTGTAGATTTTACAGTCAGCAAATGCAAATGGTAAATTATAAAGGAAATAACCAATTAAGCCCACTGTAAACCAAAGTACAGACTATAACTGATAAACTTTAAGAACCTCTCGTTGCATATACACATTCTCTGTGAAAAACATAACTTGTCCAGTATACTCACAAGGCAGTGTTGACATCTTGAAAAGACAGTGTGTGTCCATACATATGAAGGATAGTCCATGGTAGAAGAAATAAACATCATGAAAAAAGGAGCCACCTGTGCTGATCAACACTAATGAGTCACTGAGTCCAGACTTGGCTGAAGAGGGCTCTTAACATGGACATGGTGTTCAAGAAACTGGAACTTAAAGCATTCAGCAGTCACCAGTTCTGCTTGAAGACTCACATGTTGTTCATCTGGTGTCCACTGTAGACCGGCATGATCCTCTCTGCAGCCAGAAAACACAAACAAAGCAAAGGTTAGATTGATGCAGTGCCTGAGCATGATGCCTACAGCGATAAATTCAGCCTTCTGTTGTTAAACTGAGCTCCAATGAGATATACATAGAATGAAACTCAGACATAGAATGAAACTCAGACATAGAATGAAACGCACTCTGGAATATAGTTTTGCAGGTCATCAGGAGTATTTCATTTATTTTATTGTATTAGTGTGAAAGGTAGAAACAGTCACTTTTCAGGACTAAGTGATCATCAGTATTTGTTTCACCCTTGTCGAATTGCAGCCTTAATCCTGAATCCTGTCCATAAAACTGATTTTTTTTCTACTGTATGTTTGTATGAAGCTGTTGGCACCGTGCACTTGAGGGAGATCGATTGAGTGAAGTTTGAGTTGTGCTTGCATCTACTCATTTGCTACACTGACATAAACCATTGCTTACCTCTAATTAGCCTTGACAAGACTGGTGTTTGAGTCATTGGGTCCAGACTTGACTGAAGACAGGTGGGACAGAGTGTCATACAGACATGGTACAATGTTAAGGAAACTGGAACTTTGGGCAGGTGTTGTCATCATTCCTGCTTGATTCACCAGCAGTCTTCAGTCAGGTGTTTACTGTGGACTGGCATGAATCTCTCTGCAACCAGACAAAGAAAGACAACAAAGAAAAAATGTTAATGATAATAATGATAATTATTATTATATAGCACTTACACTGTTGCAAAATGCTTCCCGCAACAACAACAACAAAAAACAAAAAACAAAACATTAATTAAAGAAGTTGGAACAGAAAAAAATTAAATGGTGAATGAAGAGTAGGTTTAAAAATCTCATAAAAAGGCCAACCTATAAATATGATTTCAGGAGGCGCTTAAAACAGTTAACAGATTTAGCAGATCTAAAAGATTGAGAGAGACTGAGGGAGAAACTGTGGAGGCTACAGCTGAAAACACACAATCCTTTGGATTTGACATCGAATCAGTGATTTTGATTTTTTTAAGGATAGTTCCGAGGATTTACCCTTGAGGAACTCCAGATAACAGGGTAGTAGACATATATGGGAGACATAATTATTGATGTGGCCATGTAAGTATTTGGTATGAAGAAACAAAAACATTTAATGGCAGCACCAGTTCAGAAGCCTATCTATTTAAATGTACTCACTGAAGCTGAGTGCTGATAACGATGGTGACGAATCAGAGTACTGGCCATACCACATTCATGCAAAGTTGACTGCCTTGCATTATCCAGCTGCACCGTGCTGTGGAGAAGGTGAAATTATTTGTTAAAAAATTGTATGGCGTTAAAGGGATCATTCTCACTTGTTATGTTATCTTTGAATTCACCTAGATCAAGTGTCGATAAATGTTTCCTTCGTAATACATCCAAGTCTCCTTGTAACATCTTTTATTAAGAGTAAACCAGTTTCTCCATTATTTCCATCACAATTAGATTATGAAAGGCCTAGATTTATGCTGTGCTTAAAGGTAGAGTATGCAGAATTTTCAAAAAACAACATATGGACCTGTACAAACATAAATCCTCTCAATCATCACGGCATTGTTTTGATGTGTGGCCGGTCTCCTTCTGGGCGGCAACCAGTGTCTATAAAAAGAGATTAACATAAAGCCTTCTATTGTTAAATTAATGCATGGTCAACTGTGCAATCATTTATCACTATTTATCCTTGACAAGACTAGTATCTGATCACAAGGGTAGATTAGTAGGCCAGCAAAGAAGTTGATGAGTCCATGTCAAGTACAACCACTAGTAGACTACCTGAAAGAAAGTAGGTGAGAGTAGAGTAGAGTAGGTGAACCATGCCTTTTTGTTGATGAAATACTTCAGATACAGTGCTACATCATATGACAAAACACCTTCAAAGATGTCATGGCCTAGGCAAGCTGGCAAACCTGGCTGACAGACATTAAAGTATTTCCAACTGTTGAATACTGACTTGCACTTCACTCCTTCCACATCTGGGGTGTCTTCAGTCTGGAGGCGCTCGACAGCTGCGTCGTAATTCTCAGTGGTGCGCTCTGGTCCACACAGATTAGGATCGTCACCTTGAAATTGAGATCGGGTTATTAGGCAGTACCTACAAAAATACTGTGTGCATCCTCTGACTGGACATGTCACAGCACGTCCTTCCACAATATGCTCCCTCAAGTGAGCTATCAGATCTTTTGTATCGTGACACTGGCACTCACACATCGCCATTGCGCATTTAAAATCACTAACAGCCGTAATGGGAGTAGGAGCAGATACACTATGCCTCCGGAAAAAAGGCGCCTTAAACGCTCCATAACTGTAAAATGTCTGCTTGCAACCGGCTCCAGTGCACTTAAATAAACAACGTGGTTCATTTCTATGGAGTTTGCAATAAAGCACATAACCCCTCAAAGTCTTAACCGACCTGCTACAGAAGTTACAGCTAAACATTTTTCTAGCATTAGCAACGTTAGCTGTAGCTAGCGACTTCTCAGAGCCCTTAAGTGACTCTTCTATTCTGCAAAAAGCAGATAGCGACACGTCCAGCAACTTTAGAGGTATAGCTACCTGAATTCCTCTGCTTGAAAGTCAACGAATAAGAGCTAATGTGGCTCTGCGGCTAGCTAACGTTAATCGGACAGTCTCAATGAGCTGTGAATGTGCTTACCTGAAGAAGAGACTCTGCTCCTGTGGGCGCGAAGAAATGGCGGTGAACTGAAATTCAAAATTTCTAGCTTCCGTTAACTCTGCGGTCATCTCTCTGTTCTCTCTCTGTCTCTGTCTCTCTATCTATCTGTCTGTCTGTCTCTCTCTGTCTCTCTGTCTCTCTATCTATCTATCTATCTGTCTGTCTGTCTCTCTCTGTCTCTCTATCTATCTATCTGTCTGTCTTTCTGTCGTTCTCTGTCGTTCTCTGTCTCTCTCCTCAATTCAATAAAGCTTTATTGACACGGAACAACAACAACACTTTTTGCATCGGCCCGAACAATGCCCCTTAACTGTGATATAATAAGCACATACCACGGCCTGTCCTGATGTATTGCTTAAATATACCATCTTTTTAACATTCTACTTTCTATAGAAATGATGGTATGATTTAATGGTTGTGTACCGTAAATTTAAACGTAAACACCAGCAAAATCTGTAATTCAGACAGAATGATACTGTCAATTTTAGGGTAATTGCACGCTTGTGACATTACGGTATTTTACCGTGAATTTTGCAAACTTTTTATAACACTCACAGTAAAATTCCGTATTTTCTACTTAGTAAAAATTTTAGACCGTAAAATTTAAAGTTATTTACTGTTTCTTGATTTACAGTAATTCTATGTATTTACTACAGTGATATACTATTTTTGATTTTATGGTATTGTACTGTTGCTATTTGACAGTTTTTTACTGTAATTTCTACGGACATTTTTTACAGTGTAGGGTTTTTCATCATTTTCATGTATGTTATCTAATGTCAGTGCATGTAACATTAGACTGCTCTCATTTCCTGAGCGTAATCCAGAGGAAAATACACCGGTAACGGGACACGGGACGTCTCTTATTTGCGACAGCAGCTTGTAGCTATGACAGGGAATATATGTAGTCAGATCTAACACTTCCTTCTTTAGTCTGACAAACTCAAAACACATTTATTTTTACTTTACATGGACTTCAACAGTACTATACTTTGAAAAAAAAAAAAGTATTTATCCATGGTGCTGCTTGGGTCAAGAGATTGCAATGTCCCTCAGTCTATTTTTTCAATAAGGTGTCAAGGTAAAAAAAATAAAAATAAATAAATGATAATAATAATAATAATAATAACAATAATATATCCCTATCTTGGAAATAAAAAGCTCAGTTTGTCTGCAGAATCACACATAAAACAATACTGAGCTTCCTAACTAACCACAGAACAGGAGAAATTGGGGAAACAAAATAAATCTCTGAGAACTCCAGCAAGGTTTCCTCAAACTTCCCAAGACAAGTTGAACAAGACACTCCTGACAACCAGTCAGCAAAGATAGAGAATGAGCCAACAGTGCTGTATCAAGACACTATCAAAGACACAGTTTCAACACTAGCAACAAGTTCAATAACAGCAGCACCAGCCCAACCAACAGCTCAGTGGGCAAATGACAAGGAGCACTGCTCAGTTCCACTGATGATCAAATGAAGTTCAGGTGTGGGTGATCCAGGAACTCAGAGAGGGGCATGGCAGGCCTTAAACATGGTGAGAGAAACAGCTCTCCCCTAAAAGGAGGCCAGAGGAAAGTCAGTGGATGTAACAATGTCCATTGTTTATTTTATTTTACAGGTAAAAGGAAATGCAAAAGATTTCTGGATGGTTCTCACTGAAATGCAACTTGCAAGTCAAAGTTAACTTATCTTGAAAGGTTTTTACCTTCATGCTCTTGACATTAAGCAGCAGTCTTACAGTGCTTAACCCTTTATATGGCACTCATTGAAATACTTGGAAATTTAAAATTTCAACCCTGGAGTGTTATTGGTGGATATAAGTAGACATTTTTTTCTTTTTTGACTTTCTTAAAAAAGATTAAGTTTTAGGCTGCAAATCATGGTCAAAGAAGTTACCATATACGGTCACTTGCCCACCTAGGGTAAAGAAAAATTCCCAAAAAATATGTGGAACATTTATTTCCAAATTAAAGATCAGACATATGTCTTACGGAACTTATGACACTTATTTCAACATATCACGCACGTGATACAGTGCAAAAGATGTTAGGGTAGGGGACTGTTTCCCATCTCTGGAAGGGGATGGAGAGTGCACAGTCCATCCACCCGACAGGCCTCCTGTAAGCCTGGTCCTGTCTCATCTGGCGGGCACGCTGGCGTCTCCTGCCGTAGCGCACCTCCGTCCAGCCGCCCATGCTGCTGGTTTTCTCAAAAAAAAGGTAATAAAAAAACTCTTTCCAAAAATTAGGAAAGAAAAAAATCCACTGAACTGTTTTTTAATGAAACAAAAGAGTCCCTTTAAAGTTTAAAATGAACTGTATTCATTTTTACAAACAAAATTTTAAAAAATCACAAACAACCAAAGAAGGGTGTGCAAAACAAAATATAAACAACGTTTCGACCCTGAATTGGGTCTTCTTCAGGTAAGCACACCAAGAAACTCACTCTGACTCCATGAGCTGTCTCCCTCTCTTTCTCTCCCTGCCCCTCCCGGGCTCCTCCCCGTTACCGTGTCCGGTAAGTTTTAGTTTCTCTTTCGCTATAATGCCTTTTTTTGAATTTTAATCTTACGGATGCCCAATAAACCTAAATGAAATGTTTTAAATGTATGTATGTTTATGAAAATTAAAATAATAATAAAATAATAAAATGTCCCATGAGATGTTCTTAAATTAAATAAATAAATGCCAAATAACTGAAATTAAATGATTTTAACCTATGAGTATAATATTTAAATAACTATATCCACCCCTTTCATTATTAACCCTGTCCTTGCCAATTGTAATACATTTAAATTGTTGATTTGTGTATCCCCCTATCTATTAATCTACTACTTTTTTTCTCACAGGGTGAGGTTAGGGTAGGGGAAAAACTCCCTCCGCGACGGGAAGGAGGGTGCTCGGTCCATCCACCCTTGGGGCCTCCCGTAATCCCGGTCCCGGAAGTTCTGCTGGGCAGGCTGGCGTCGGCGTCTGCCATACCGAACTTGTGTCCAGCCGTCCATAATCCACGGTTAAAAAAATGTACAACAAAAAACACTTCCAAAAAAAACGGAAGGAAAAAATCTCCAGGTAAGTAAATTAAAAGGTAAGTAAATAAGAGAGTCTGTAAAATTAAAGATGTTTTTTTATTTTTATTTTTATTTATAACAAACAAAAGGTGTGCAATTTAAATTCAATAAAATAAATAAAAGCGACGTTTCAACCCTGTACGGGTCTTCTTCAGGCTTAGCACACAAAAAACCTCTCTCTCTTCTCTCTGCAGGTAAGCCAGAGCTGTTGCCTGGTCGAGGTTAGGATAATGTTAAGATTAAAGGGGGTGGTTAGGATATAGAGAGTGGGTGAGCCTTGTGGTGTCGAGGTTCAGTGCACAGGCCATCCTGCTCCAGACCAGGTAAGTTCTATTTGAGATTAAGACCTTTGGGGTGTATTGTTTCTAATTTTTCTCTATCCATGTCCTTTCAGCTCGGGCTCTCTGGGTGTTGTTCCAGTCTGGGTCCATCTGGATGATCGTGGCTCAGACCGACGACCATCCATGGGACAAAACATGGCTGACTAGAGGTGTGTTTCCCTCTGTCTCAGAATGTTTCATCTGTGCTGAGTAAATCGCTGTAGAAGCGTATTTTTAGTCTCGCCGACATACTGTACACCGCAGGAAAGACAGGAGATGAGGTAAACACAGTTTTTTGAGTGGGATAATTCCACAGGCCATAGTCTTAAAGACTGTTTTGTTAGAGTGACTGCGTATCCACGTAGTTTGTTTAAAAAATTCTCCGTGACCTCTGGGTTTAGAGGTAGCTAGAGGTTTGATTTTTGCTTTAACCAGGTGATCCTGGAGGTTTTTATTTTTCCTGAATGCTGCTATTATTCTGTGATTTTTCAGGTGTCCCGGATCAAGAATCTTTTAATTAAAATTGTCTTTAATTTTTCTAATTAGTGTGATTGCCGGCCTGCGGTGCTGAGGGCCTTCCGCTGGAAGGAGTGTACGTGGCTAGAGCTCTGAAGAGCGTTTTTGTGGCTGCCATGAAGTCACTCTTGTGGGTGTAAATTCTGTGAAAGCGGAGTAATTCTGACTTTAGTAAGCCTCTATAGGTGTGTTTTGGGTGATAGCTTGTCTTATGTAGCAGAGCATGGGTGTCTGTTTCTTTGAAGAAGACTTTAATATCTAATTTATTCGTCTGTTGAAAATTAATCCCTTTGTAGGTCGTGGTCTCCAGGAAGTCAACAGATGTGGTGCTGGTGGTGGACTTCAGCTTGATGGATGTTATGATTGTTCAAGGTGAGTACAAATTGATCAAATTCCTCCATAAAGTGGGGCCAGACCCCCCAGATGTCATCAAGATATCTAAAGTAATGTGTAGGTTTTTTGTTGCAGGATGCCAGGACGGAGGCTTCCCACTCGGCCATGAAAATATTTGCATACACTGGTAATTTTTTGCCCATGGCAGTGGCTTTAATCTGTAAATAAAAATTTTTCCCAAATTCAAAATCATTTGTCCTGAGGTTTATTTCATAGTTAGTTTTAATTAATACGTTTTAATTAGTTTTATACGTTCTTTTTTAGGTCTGTTTTTATCTGGATATTTAATACATGTTTTTTTATGGCTTGAATGCCTTCATCAATATCAATATTTGTATATAGACTATCAATACAGTAAAAACCACAGTAAAAAGAGTGGAATCTGGGGGGATCTGGAGTTGTTTAACTGTATTTACAGAATGATAGGTGTCTTTGAGATAGCCAATGTGCTTATTTGATAGGGGATTAATATATTGATCAATGAATTGAGCTGTGTAGTAGGTCTCACTGTCACAGTCTGAAACTATCGGTCTTCCAGGTGGGAACTCAAAGGGGACACTCCATTTAAAGGGCTCCTTGTGAATCTTAGGCAGGAGGTAGAATAGATCCCCTGGGCCTGGGCCTGGGGATCCGGTAATAATGAATCAATAATTTGTTAAACCAGTTTTTTGGTTTCAGGATAAATAGGTTCCTTTAAAATAGAATAATATTTTTTATTTATTTATTTATATATCATTTAATTGTCTGTTGCCTTCAAATAAAAACTGTTCCCTGTCCATTATGACAACTGCACTGCCCTTATCAGCTGGTTTTATAATAATATTTTTGTTTTCTGTTAATTCCTTAAGGGGTTTAATTTCTTCTGGGTTCAAATTGGCCTTGGTTTTGAGTGGCTGGAAGTTGTTTTCAAAATAATTAATATCAGATTTAATTAGGTCAGTGACCTTTGGTGGCAATTTTGACAGGGGGGGGGGGGGCTCCATTCTGATTTGTGGGTGAAAGGGGTGAAAATCATGTCCTTTTCATTCTGAAAATACACATTAAGTTTGATTCTCCTGTCATACTGTGATACTGGTTAGGGTTAGGGCTAAAAAATAGGATTGGGGTTAAATTTAGGCTTAGGCTTAAATAGAGGGCTTGGGATAGGGATTAGGGCTATAATTTGGGTAAAAGGTATTAATGTAATATAACACTAATTGTACTTAATGATATCAGCCTGAAAATCACAGGGCTTATCTGTTGTGGGGAAAGACATCAGCAGTATGAATTTGAAAGATGTGTGAGCCTCCTTTCCTGTGGAACAGAGGGGGAACGGTATCTGGCAGTGACATTCCAAGCTGTCAGGATGCGTTCCCCCTGTCTTAAATGGTCAAATTTAATGATATCAGCCTGAAAATCACAGGGCTTATCTGTTGTGGGGAAAGAAGTCAGCAGTATGAATTTGAAAGATATGTGAGCCTCCTTTCCTGTGAAACAGAGGGGGAACGGTATCTGACAGTCATACTCCAAGCTGTCAGGATGCGTTCCCCCTGTCTTAAATGGTCAAATTTAATATTTAATCCAAATGCTTCTTTTGTTCCCAATTGAAAAATCCAATATCTTTCTCTCTTTTTTCATTCCCAATCTGTCCAATTAACGTCCCTTTGCAGTCCAGCCATTCTCACAACAGCTAAGCCATGATTCAAAAAATGTTTAACTAAAGGTGTTGTATCATGCATGTGGGCAAACTGTTTTTGGTTTCTATCATCTATCGTCATATACTGAATATGACACTTAATACAAAATATAACATAAACACAATCCCTGTTGGATTCTATGAATTGTTTTGTCCTTGTTGTTTCTAATAAACTCTGGAAAACTGAGTTTCCAACATCTGTGGTTTTTCCCGACCCAAGGATGGCAGCTTAGTTTAAACCAAGATATCCCTCAGATTCTTGTTTCTCCTGTATGCTGAAATCACCCTTGAGTTTGGAATTGTGTCTCCCTGTCCCAACAGCTCCTCAAAGTTAGTTTTGAGCTTGTTATTAAGAATCTTACTAACTGAGGAGAATGTTGTAATCAACGGAATTGGATTCCCATGATCTCTTTCCTTCCTTTCCTGGAAGGTTTTGAGACAATGTTTCAGGAAGGGCCTAGAATAGCCTCTCTTCCTCAGAGCCCGCACTGCTTCCCAAAAGTGTTCCTCTCGTCCAGATACGTTTAAATCTAAGACTCTGTGACTTCACTATCCCCCTGAAAGTATGTTTTGGGTGAAAACTGTTCTTATGAAGCAGTGCGTGTGTGTCTGTACTCTTGAAATATACTTTTACATCCAATTTGAAACTTGTTGCAAAATCTGGTCCTTTTAATACTGTGGTATCCAAAAAATCAATTGATTATTCATTAATTTCAGTTTTAAGTTTGATTGATGGATCATGGGAATTCAATGTCTCCACAAATTCTTCAAATTCTTGTATATATCCCGTCCAAATACCCCAAATATCATCTAAATAATGCAAATAATAAGCCGGTTTCTTTTTACATTTAAAAAAAAAACGTCCCTTTCCCAATTGGCCATGAAAATATTGGCATAAGCCAGGGCAAACTTAATAACATTCCTCTTGAACATTAAATCGTTTCGGGTCAAATTAATTTCCAATAGCTTCAAAAGTTCTTCATCTGGCCTTTTTGGGTCCGGGTATTGTTCAAAATTTTTTACACAATTGATGCCAGCTTGGATGGGAATATTAGTATAAAGATTGTCCACTTCCATGGAAAAGAAATAAAAGTCTGACGGGATCCTTAAACTATGTACAATCTCAATAAAATGGTAAGTATCTCTAACATGGGCAGGGTGTTTAGTAGACAACGGATTCAAATGGTGGTCCAAATATTCCACTGTGAAATATGTCTCATTCCCAGAGTCTGAGACAATTGGTCTCCCCGGGGGGGACTTCAAATGGGATCGTCCATTTCTCCGGATCTGTGTGGATCTTTGGTAAGATATAAAACCTTCTTTCCCTAGGTTGTAGATACCCAATCAAACACTGTCTCTGTTTTCCATTTATGAACTTCTTCTTTTTTAATGTGTCTAAAATTTCAGCTACCATAGGAATCGTGTCCAAATAACTAGGTTTTTCCATTTTTTTATAATATACTGTATCATTTAATTGCCGCTCTACCTCTGAAACGTATTGTTCTCTGCTTAAAATGACCCCAGCTGACCCTTCTGCTGACTTAATCACAATGTGTTTAATATTTTGTAACTCCCGCAATGTGAAATATTACATTTTTCTGAAGCCGGTTTGTAGTGTATTTTAAAATTTCCGAAGTCCCTATCAATCAAATTTTGAACCTCGTGCGGCAATTTATTCAATGGTGGTGTCCAATTTGAAGGTGCGATAAAAGGCAATATTTGTTTATCCTTTGCATTCCGGTAATAACTAGCCAATTAATTTTCCTATGATAATTTTGCATATCCTCTTGAAACTGTGCTTTCTGATCCCTGCCTATCCCAAACGTTGAAATAAAAGATAGTCCTTTACTCAAAAAGGGTATGCTGTGGTTCAGAAAGTTTGAAATTTTTAGCTAAAATCACAACATCCTGACCATGAATGGACCGAGGTCCATTAACCCCCACCTGTACCAGACTCAGGGGGTCCTGGCATTTAAAAATGTCATCCAATGGATAAATGTGGCTCTCTGTCTCCACCGTCCAATGCACGTCACCCGCCTCCGTCTGGAACCTCCTCTCTGGCAGAAGAGGGATGTAAGGCATGTTCCTCTCCAGGTGCTCATTTAAGATGTTGAGGTTGTCCTTCTCCTCTGCAGGGAGAGCTGAAGAAAAGTTCACCAGTGGGACCCAAACTTCTGCGTAGGGGAACTTGCGCTTGGTGGACCTGAGTGCTCCCTGCACATTCTTCACCGTGGTCACTTTTGATTTAGGGATAGGGTTAAGGTTAGAGTAGGATCAATTAAAAGCCATAGCAACGCTACCTGTAAGTTAGTTGAGTTGAAACTTTATTAATCACGTTATACGCATGAAATTATTCCTCCGCATTCAACCCATCCAGGCTGGCACCTGTTGGAACACACACATGCGCATGCACAGGGTCACACACACACATAGTGACAGATGCCATATACACACACTGGAGCAGTGGGCAGCGATTCGCAGTGCCCGGGGAGCAGATGTTGGGGGGGTACGGTGGAAGTTACCATATATGGTTCCTCGCCCGATAAAGGGTTAAATGGTCACTTAATGTCACTTTGGAAACGTTGAAACGCTGTTTCAAGAATCTTGCTCTATTTGATTGTCACGTGTCCATTAATTCTCTGTAATGAACAGTCTGACCAGACACCTTTGATAAAGGTGTTGGTGTAGTGTGGAAGCTTGGACAGTTTAAATCATTAAAGCAAGCAGTAGGACCTAAAGTATATGAAGTATTTTTATATGTACAAGATTCAAAACATAGCTAACTATCACACGCATGTGAGTCCCTCAGTTTCTTATACTAGTCAGTGATTTAAGGATTTATTTTGACCAAAGCAGAGTTGGTGATTGTTGGGGAGTGTAAAGGGTGACCAAGATGGCATTCATTGTTTCTTATACTGTTCTGTCCACTTTGAATGTTACGGTGATCTGCAAGGTAAAATTGCCGTTTTTGTCAAAAGAGTCTGGTGACAAGCAGGATCTATATTTTAGATGAAAGAAAGAAAACAAGCACGTCTAGTGGAAGTACAGGCTATTGTCCTCAAAGATTAGCTACGTTGCTACTATCGCAACTACTATATGACTATATGAATTATCGGTTTATTTTGACCTAACCAGTTTTAGTGGTTGTTGTAGTGATTGTTTTTTTTGCTTGTTTGTTTGTTTCTGCTGTCCAGTTTGAAATGTGGTTTATGATTGAGCCCATTTGTTTTGGTCTTGAAGAACAAGATCAGGAATTTCTTATATACAGCATGTGAATGTGTGATATGCCAGCTTTGTTCCTTAGCTTTCTGGTGGATAACAATTATATATATATATATATATATATATATATATATATATATATATATATATATATATATATATATATATATATATATATATATTCATTTTTGAGGTTGTCTCGTGCAGTTTCATTCCGTTTTCTCCACTCCTAACAAATCTCCCTGACAAAGTACAATAAATATTTGAAAATACTCATCATTTCACATACGTTGTGCAGTGGGCTGCAGCCAAAGGTGTTCAGTAGGATCCCGGTGGTGCACGGGAGCACCGTGCTGCGAAACGATGGTGCTCAGCAGGATGGGAATGCATGAAATTATCCTGAGCCATGTGGAGAACTGACTCAACTGTGGAAAATCAAAACGGAATCAAAATGTAAATTCAAGACCAGTCCATATTTAGACTTTTTATTATTATTCTTATTATTGTGGTGAGCATTTTGCTAAAACTGCAGAACAGCACTCCAATACACACTCTGCAGTAAAGCATGCCGTTAAAAGCCTAAATATATACACCTCCCTCCTTCATCAGATAATACCACACTACAGGTCAAATCAGTGTTAGTAGCTGAATAAAATGGAAACATGTGCAGACAAGTAAAGTGAGTGGAGGACCCACTCACCCTCTCAGACAGAAGAATGTGTATAGGTTGTTCTCGCACTTCTCTGTGCCAAAGGAGTGTCTTCATTTGAGTGAGAGTGGTAGCCTTGTATCAAGGCTTCCAGCAGCACCATCCTTCAGATCTCAATTTTCAAGATTTGTGAGCCAGAAAGTGTAAGAGGGAAAGAGGGAAGATAATCAGAAAGAGAGAGAGACAGTGAGACAGAGAGACAGAGAGAGAGAGAGAGGAATCAAGGATGATGGAAAAAGGAATAAGAGGGACATGCAAGGGAGTGTTGTAATTATATCAGGAAGGGACTATAATAGAGTATACTTGGTGATAATTGGGAAAAATTGAGAGATGGGAGGTGGGTAGAGTATCACAGAGAGAATAGAGAAGATAAAAATGTCCGCTTAATGATTTTTCATCAAGTTTTCAGCAAGTTTATTAGAAAAATAATGCACCGAGAACGCTTTATTCCAGCTTTGGATTCTGCTTCTTTCATTCTATACAGCAGGGAGAATCAGGGAGAGGAGATATTTTACCATTCAGCATTTTAACATAATTCAAACAACAGTTAGTTACACCCAAGTAATTTGATTGGACAAGAGATAAATATATTTCTACAAGTAGTTTAAAACGCAATCACATACAAGGGGGCAACCATTTACAACATACTGGTGTTAGAGAGTCAATAAGATCAGGTTAGGGTCAGCCACCATCATTAATCAATACACACATTATTAAACCATTAATCAAACCAATAACTAGCAGTCAGCATCAGACAACCTTATTATACCTGGTTATTAGTTAGTGTTTCTGTAGTGGTGATAAATCATTAAAAAAAAATAAAATAAAATTAGCAGTTTGGATTAAAGTAAAGCTCCCTGCACTGTCCGGGGAAAATATTACACCAAACTCCCTTTAGGAAATCAGATTTTTATTACGTGACTGTTAAAATGCATAACTCTAAAAACACAAGATGAAGGACATCATATTTCGACAGTCAGTTGGATTGAACTAACCCTTTCAAAGATTTCTCACTAAAACTTAAAGTTCTGGTTGTTGGATAGACTGAATTAAACACTGACTTAAAACACTGTTCATTTACTGTCTATTAGGTTTTTTATCCGTGACTAAATTAAATACTAATTTTCCCGCTTCCTGTTCGGTGCTGAAGAGAGTGAATCTACTTTCTGATAATATTAAACATGTTTGATTTTATTGGAATCTCAAGATGAGAAAAAGACTGATATTTCCACTAAAGCAACCGGCGACAGACTCACTGATTTCACTGATTGCAGACCTAAACAGCAGTGCCAATCCAGTTTGGAAATATTTGTGTTGGTGGAACCAAATAAATGATTAAATGAACAAACAAATCATTATCTGTTGTCACTTATTCCTCTTAACTAATAAATGGTGCTACGATGGAATCACAGCTCTTCTGATATTCAGTACAACAGCACCTCTGTTACTACCTCTACTTCTCCATTGCTTTAATATCAAACAGAGGCAGGTTAAGATATGTAGGAGGAAATAGAGTTTGAAATATAGTGTTACTATGATGTTGATATATGATTTTATGGCCAGTGGGAATTAAAAGAATGACAGCCTGAGTGGCCGATTTATTGAATTGGCCCCTGACTCACTGAGTGACTCATGCTACATTAGTTTATGGTTGGAGGTGGAAAGTCAAAAAGTGTCACATCTGGCCTTCATGCATTCAAACTGCTACGTTGGGGAAAAAACAACAAAAAAAACATGGATGCTTGTTTCTTTCCAAAAGCACCAGAGAAGAATGAATGTACAGGTTTGGTTGAAATGTATTGTTAAAACTGATTTGAAAATGTGTGCAGATATAGCTTGAAAATCTTTCAAATGCACAGCTTTGGTCATTGAGGGTTATTACAGCATCACCTGTGAAGAAGGAGGAAGTTCAGGAATCAGAAATCAAACTCGGCTACAATCTCTTCATTTCTCTCAGTGCTGCTGAAATATTCAAACCTTCTTCTTTCTATGTCTGACTCCATGAGGCTGCAACCATCCTTGTGTGTCACTCTCCACGCTTCTGAAACATTCATACCCAAGACCTTCCTCAATCTGCGGGCTTGTCTGTACTTCATGTTCTCTCATTGACTTGTCATCAGTCATAACAGCCAGTGTACTGTTCCAGTTAAAAGTCAGTATTTAGCAAAGTATGGTCCAAATATCTGGAAAAGTTCTTGTCCAGTTTGTTTTCTCGTGAGTCTCTTTGGGGGCTGAATTGTATAGATTTGGGATAGACAAACGCATCGGTCATCAAAAAAAGATTTTTTTTAGGAGTGGAATCAATTATTTAGAACTTAAGATTAACAAAGATGTCAGAGTCAAAATATTTTATCTATTAATGCTAAATGGGGTTCACTGAAAAATATAAGGCTGAATATTTTTTTCATTATTGACCAAATTTGTAATTTGTATATTAACAATGAGAGAAAAATCTGAAGACCGTCCATCATGTTGACAGAACACTAAGATTGTCCACTTGGTATTAGCCATCGCATTGGTCAGAAATATCACTACATAACCAACAACTTCTCAGTGTCCAGGTTGCCACCAGAGAGTTCTACCCGAGCCCAGATGAGCAAAGCCAGTTTTTGGGTCTCTCACTCTCTGCGCTGCTGAAACAGTTAAACCAGTTCCTGCCTAATATTTCTAGATGTTTGACATAGTGTGAGAAAGTGTATTTCTATTTCTTCAGCTCCCTCATAACAATGACAGGACAGTCTGTCCTCTCAGGGCGGCCAGGTCTGCCTGTGCCTGCCCTTCTACAGTATATAACCACACTGTGGTCACTCAGTCTGGACACTTTCTCAGGTTTTTATTAGTGACTGTGGTTAGATAGTCTGCTGCAGTATACTGTCTGTCTACACACAAATATATCATAGGTTTATATTGTGAGTGTGTAATATCATTCTCTCTCCCTGGTTATTTTTTTATTTATATAATTTATAACAGTTATTGTTACTTATTAAGTATTGTTATTACTTATTTAGTTTCATTAAGAATGTATAGTAGGAGCTCACAGAAATACATTTCACTATACATGTTCTTTTATGCTTATATATTTAATATACTTTATATGTGACAAATAAATTGAATTGAAACACAGTCTCTCTCCGTGGTTCTGAAACAGGCACACCCAGTCAAGTGGCACAAGATAATGTTACCAAACCAAACACAATAAAGTACACATCCATATATGGTCAAATTAAAGCAACACTGTGTAACTTTTCTGATCATTTTGATGCTACATTGGTGTGCAATCAAGTGAATGGTGTCTGTCATTCCCGCTCTGTGTTCCGTGAGCCAGAAATTATGTATGTAACTTGTGTGCTCTTGGTTAGGGTTGTCAGGTGCAGAGCCGGTGCAGTGCTCAGCAGCCTCTATGAACATAATGGCAGAGGCGAAAAGGGAGAAGGGGACGTCATCAGAGGAAGCTATGATGGGAAAACGAGAGAGAAGGAAGAGATAGACTTTTAGTCACTGGCAAGAGCCTCCTCTTCTCACATCTCGGTCAGGAGGGACTAAGACATGAGGAGATGAGGTGAGAAAAGGAATCAGGGACATTCAAACTGCGAAATGAGAAAGGCCTCCAGACCATCTCTTTGTGTCTCTCTCCATGGTGCTGAAACAGTTAACGTCTGTCTGACCCTCTCTCTTGCTGTCTGTTTATATCAATTCAATTCAACTGCACATGTTTAATACATACCCGATGACTTACTTACTGACTAGCAAGCCGTTTACTAACTTGGTAAGTGACTGTCTGCCTTATTGGTGTAGACTAGTGTTGGTGCTGACTCAAAAAAGGAAAGAGAATCCTTTGGCAGCAGATATACAATAATTAAACATAACAGAACTTAGTATCTCTGGTATAGCTCCAAATATATATTTTACCTTGTGTAATCGTATTCTCCTCAGTTTAAATTGCATTGGTTTCCCATTTAGCAGTGATTGAGTTTTATGGTTTTGTGCTTTAAAACAGACCGTAAATGCACGAGTCATACATCATCATCCACCTCTTGTGTCATTTGTGTGCAAAATATGGCAGCTAAACAAAGTAACAAATAAACTGGTACTAGAGCATGTTGAGTCTGAAAGTGACACAGAGAGGTAGAAGAACAACATATACATACACATTGACTGGGAAAGATGTCACCATAACTACCTTTGAATATAAAATTAGGAGCAGACTTTATAAATGCTTCATAAATGCAGGCATGTGATCGTCCACTCACAGTCTTTCCAACATCCAGCAGTCATCTTTTCAACTTCTCTCCCTGGAATTCAAATCATCTTTGCAATGTCTGCTTGTGGATTTTTTGTTTTTTTGTTTTTTCTCCATCTGTGAGATTTCAACTGTTTTTTTTTGTTTGTTTGTTTGTTTTTAGGCAGGACAACTCTGAAAGACATTCTTTCTTTTTTGTCCTCTACTATAACCTGCAAGTGTGGCTTGAATTACTCATCTGTACAACTCAAGCACTGGCATAGTATTTCAGTCTGTGCATACCTGCCGATGTGTGTCACAGCCAGAGGCAATGGTGGGAGGTTAGAGGTCAGATTCAGCCGGCTTTTTCAAACCCCAGGGATCTACTTCAACAACAACAACAACCCCCTCCGTCTTTCTGTCCAACTCAAGCCTCCAGCCCAGACAGTGCCAAGCTCAGGGATCACTGGGCTTTGGCACCGACGCACACACCAACACACATATGCATTTCCTCGAGCTACAGCTGTAAACTACATCACCTGGCCACTATCCGAGCAGCACCAGAACACTCCAACCACCTTCCACTTGATAGCAGAGGGCTTTGAGGGAATAATACACCCTCCATGTTGGAGGTCCTGAGCTCCTGGCAAAGTGTCAAGAGATGATATCTAATATATACTGTCTGGTCGAACATTGCTCGATTTATAGTTTGGACATGTGTTGCTGGGATGTAACAACATCACAGTTAATTTTCTTTGCGTATGTATATTATTCAAACTAATGATTCCAAGCTAATTGCTATATAACAAAAAATAATATAACTCAAGAGTTTATAACATTAAAAATCTGACTTGATGATGGCATGTTATTAAAGGTTAAAAGGTCAAAGTATTAAAGTTTACCATACCATAATTCCAGGACACTTCAAGACGTCATTCAACTATGTCCTTTGTTTGGACAGTAGCAACTAAAGACTGTGAAAGAAAGAACACGGGTAAACAGGTTAATTGGTAACAGGTGATAGTATCATGATTGGGTATGAATCGGGGCGTCCTCAGTTATTTACAAGCAAGGATGGAGCGAGGTTCACCAGTTTGTGAAAAACTGCAAATCGTCCAATAGTTGGAAGTACGTTTGTCAACACACAGTTTGAATGAATTTTTGGATTTCACAATCTGCAATCCATAATATCACTAAAACCAACATTGAATGTCCAAGAACTTTGACCCCTGAAGGAAGCACTGAATTAAAAACCAACCTGATTGTATAAAGGATATTACTAGATTACTGGGTTCAGAAATACTTTGTTGTCAAACTGTTGCCAAAAGTTAAGTTAAGACTCTACGATACAAAGAAAAAGCCAGATATTAACAACGTCCAAAAATGCCACTGACTTCTCCAAGCTCATCCGAGATGGACTATGACGGAAGTGCTCCGGGCTAAATTTCCATTTTACATCTGCACTGTATTTTTGTGGTTTCAGAGGACATCATATCAGGAAGCATTTTAAACGTCAACAAAAAAAACGTTTTTCTTATTTAGGTTGCTTGTTACTCATAACATGCTGATAAATAAAACCTAACCTAAAGCTGAAATTTCGTACAGTAGATCGTACCTGCATATATTTACAGATGATGTGAGTGTTTGAAGTCTGTGTGCAGGAGTCAAGAGTCATAATTGACAAGAGCAGACTAGATTGGTGAGGATCTGACAACAATAGGAACTAAAAGTAGGGGTCATGCACAGTATGTAAATGGGTTTGTGTGTGTGTGTGTGTGTGTGTGTGTGTGTGTGCCATCTGTGTGCACTGTGCAAAGGCATATACAAATAACAAATCATGTAAATCCAAAATCCTGCACACACTCCAAACAGACATAATCCACATAAGGAGAACGAGAGTGGGTGAAAGAGATATGGAAACAACAGGAAATGTGGAAAGAGTGAGAGAAAAACGTAACAAGAAGAGAAATTCAAATCCCTCTACACTCTCACCTCTGTGTGGAGAGCTGACGCTTTGCTCCACCCCCCCTGGGAGCAGCTGGGAGGCATTTCTAACAACATAACCAGCCGAGGATTGAGAGCAGAGGACTGTTGCAAGCCGACAGCAGAAGCAGCAGCAGCAGCAGCAGCAGCACAACTTCTAACCTCCGGCTCAGGCGCCATGCAGTCTCACCGAGGCCTCACTGGAGAAGGGGGGAAATGGTGAATAAAGATAATATGGCTGTAGAGCGAGTTATAAATAGCATCAGCAATATAGATATACTTGCTGCTAAAGTTTCAGGTTTTACTACATTTTACTACTGCTACTACATGATGGATTCACTGCTGATGCTTGTTTTTCGTCCAGCCTACAGTATAATGTATGTTTACACATTTACAGAAGAGTACACATAAACATATCTATAAAACATGCATGAACATATGGGATAAAGTGAGTTACGTTCAACTTTTTTCAGAGGGATACACAGAACAGAGGAGAGAGGTGAAGTGACGATAAGGGATAAATCCGCCTGGATAGCCTCAGTTTCAGAGACATTTCAGGCTGACTGTGGAGGGGTTTGACCGATCTGAGCATATGACTGGCGGCCACAGAGTGACATTGGCAAGCAGCAACCTCCGGTGCTGGGAAATGAAGCCAATGCGGAAGTGCTTAAAACTACTCTATAGCTAATTTCCTTGTTAATGACAACTGTGAGGGGAGTGATTTTTTTCCTGCTAATGATCCACGTCTTTGCCGATATTTAGATTAGCCCGTAGGCGGAAGAAGCAATAGATCCAACATGGCATATTTTCGGCTTCAAAAACAGCACTTCGGAAACCTACGAGTGACATCACTCAGGCTGTCCATTCTTTATACTGACGTTGGGCTGCGTTTTTTCCATAAATGTAATCCAGCTGATCAACTTCTCCCGTACCGCCGCAGCCAAAACAGGCTTCATTCAAGTCAGTAATTAGTTTAGTTTTGATCACACAACTGAAGAATCGGCATGTGGTGCAGCCCCTGGGAGTTCTGCTAATTTTGGAAGGCAGCTGATAATTTATCAACAGTTGGTGCCAATGCTGCGAGTACTGTGTCCTTTATAAAGTGATAGGATGCAGACATCGGGGTGGTGGATTGGCTTGTAGTCCATTTTACTTTCATGCCAAAGACCACAGTTCACATCCTGTCTCAGACCTAAAATTAAAGTCTTTTGTTCCTTTTAAAAAATCAAGACCTTTAATCAAGTTTATTCATGCCGTGGTTCACCTTCAAAATTTTATATAGTCATTTCACTCTAAGCAAGTCAAAGTTTAAAAAAAATATTGTTTGGCTTATTTTCTGACAGCACCCGTCACCCTGACAGCAGCATATGCGACAGATAATCAGGTTCCTCTGGCTCCTCCTCATGCTCCTAATGGCATTTGAATGAACTGCATCTAATTGAAAACAACCAATCAGAGGTAGGATGGGTTTCTAACACAGTGTCAGCCACTGCTCGCGCACAACCATCAGGTCCCCAGGGGTCTTGCAAGCCCTAAGAGGGATGAAGTTATGCAGAGTAACCAACTCCTGCTGCGGTGTGAGGGGCTTAGCAGAGTGATACGAAGCAGTGTGCATTGTGTATTTTCAAATGTCTACTGCATCTTTAAGATGTATTGTTTTAAGTACTTCGACTCCATCTAATATCGTAGATAGATACATAAAAATTGTGTATATTGCATCGCTGTAAATATTCTCTGCAATATGCTGTCTGGAGGATGTGGCACTTTTCAAGCCCCTGGAGGGTTTTAAGGCAATTTTCCTTCACATTTCCTTGCAATTCATATATTGTCTATGTTTTTTGTTTTTTTTTCCAGTGGTCGAATGTGCTCTGAGAACTCTGCTCAGCAGTCTAACAACATAGCAGTAATAACTACAAATCCAAACATAGCATGATGCAATATTACTGTAGTTCATGTCTGTTGGGGGGACATTCAGCAGTGCGAAGGTGCTGGAGGTTGAGTCAGAGCACAGGGTGAGTTGGAGGTGGATATGATGAGTTTTCAGCATGCATTGGAAAATGAGATTCTGACTGAGAAAAGAAGATTATTCCACCACTGCGGTTCCAGGAGAGAGGAAGAGAGAGGAGGACCATGCAGAGCGATTAGGCACAGATGATCATCTGCAGCCAGACTTCCTTCATTTTAGTCCTTAAACACTGCAACTACAAAATATAATTGTCCGTCTTTATGGTATCAGCTGACATCTGCCCTGAAATATTACTGCAGACAGTTTATGCTTTCTGTTTCAACACAAAGCTTTACTGAAGACCCTTCAACACTAGGACCGCCAGCGTTCTAACACACCCTGCAAGTGCTGCAGCAGTCTGTCAGATTGTCATCACTGGGGGTAGGGCAATAATTTGTTGTGACATAAGCGAAGCATCACTGTGCTCTATGTCGTCCCGCAGGCTGCTGATAGAGAAAAGAAGGCGCACTGTTATAAGAATGTTGCACTATCAGGACACTAAATACTTTTTGAATTCATGAACTATTGTCAGAGTGTCTATCAGAATCATTCACTGTACAATGTACATGTACTGTATGTATATGTAACTGGTAAAAACCAAAGAGGGAGGCACGTAAAACAGCTTCTTGAAGAGTGGTTGAAGACGTCACAATTGTTTGTGTATGATAAATTGATAATACTGTCTCCCTTTGTTGCACTTATGAGTATTTTCATTGTTGACTCCATTCTGTGTGTGGATAGTATATTTATGGAGCAACTGTAGTCTATATGAGTCAGAGGTATAAATGCTCAGAAATCTTTTGTGTTTTATTTTATTACCATGTAAACTTCAGAAAACATATTTCGGAAAAGTTGTGGACTGAAAAACTTGTAGTTTTTACGGTCTATCAGACCATCTTGGCAGTGCTAGAGTTAACTTCTGACCGACGATCACAAATAGTCTTCTTATAAACTGAGCCAAATAATAAACATCCAGATTTAAAGCACCAGCATGTAAGATTTCAACACATTCTCACTCCCAATTCATCAAAAACAGCAGCCAGTGTTTTGTTGAAACATGGCAGTTCAACATTGCGGACTATGTCAAAGACCTTTGAGAAGCTTCATAAAAAGTGATTCAGAACGACTAATCAATTATCAAAATAAATGTAGAATGATTTAATAGTTGACAAATAGTTGCAGCTCCAACCTAATGTTAGCTGAATCTTCCTTATGTTTTTTTTTCTCCAGTAGGAGACGCAGCATAATTGCTTATTTCACATGTTTCCTGCTCCCTAGCCTCCCTTTCTTCTGATCTGATTTAATTTGCTGTAAATGCAATCTAACAACTCTGTGTTTACAGGTTATCTTGATCAATTCAGATGTATATTTCCACAGCACAGTACAACAGGGTCATATCATACTGTTTTTATTCCAATTGCTCTTATTCAGATGCTCTTCAAACATGGTTAAACAACCTCCAATGACATTTAACACTTCCTACACTGATATTACACATTAAAAGCCTCCCAGAGGCTTAAATGACATAATCCGTCCAAATTACTGGTAGGCTTTTAGTGTGGATGGCATCGTTAACCTGATACTAATTCACATGGTAGTTGGGGTTTTCTTTACAGAAAAGAAAAAAAGGGGAAGGACGATGGAGCTGAAAAACTTTTGAAATGCATTGCTAAAACATTTTTTTCACATACTCATCTCCCTACAAACACTAGTCCTGGTTTAGGAATGTACCATTATGATTAATGTAAGATATGACACCCACTGTAATAAGTGGACTCTGTGGAAGAGGACATGCAGCGTCTGTAGATATAAAAGATTATTTTCTAAAGTGACAAAGACAGAATGATTCCTATTGTCAAGTGATTATAAACTAATGAAAACATAGTTAACAAGATTATATTCAATTTCTACCACATTCTGTAAATAGAGGCTCCTAAATCTGACACACTTTTGAAGAAGGAAAAAGGTTTAAAAGCGTGTATCTGCCCTCAACCTTTTAACCTTTTCCATTACATGGTAAGTTTGGACTGGAGTGTTTTTAAGGTTTCACATAAAAAAAGAAGAAGAGATTTATGGATTCCAGCATTCTTCAGCACAAAAGAGCTTTTATGAAGCTTCCCTCCTTCAAACTCGACTCTACTGAATGACCATGTCTCTCATTTTGGTACACAATCACTCACTACAAGATTTGACCTTGCAGAGTTCGATTATAATTTTACCCTCTTTGCTTTTGAAGAGGTCTATGAGAAACTAATGACCTCTTTAAATAATCACTTATCTGTACATACTTCTTCTTATTTTTCTTCGACTTCTCTTTAGACTACAGTGACATGCACTTTTATCCCTCCTTCGTCTTTCTCAGTTGCTCCTGAAACAAAATGAGACATTCGCTTTTCCCTGGGTGAGCCCTGATCGTATAGAAAGACATTAAAATGCCTTTTTTTTTGTCTCCTTTGATCCCTGCTGCAAGCTCTCACCCTGTTATCCCTCTATTATTACAAGCACATCATGGATACTGTAGCACTTAAGCTTAAAGGTATGAGAGTAGAGTTTTGGGCCGAATCATCATCTGACAATGGATTTCTTTCTGGTTCACTGAGCGCTACCAGAAGGCACAGGACTGCCAGAGAGCCAGAGAATGGAAAAGACAAGAGAGGGCCACAAATACATCTTTTCCACTACAGGAAATTAAAGATATGCTCCACCAAAATACAACATTTTGCTGTCAAACATGCACCCTGTGTAGCCTTGAGCAGCCTGTTGTGACTTGTACCATGTAGCACCATGTCTGAGGCTCCGGTGTAGCTAAAAGGTTTGATATGGCATCAAAAATCAAGTGATGTGGTATAAAGAGCGAGAATGTCTTCATATGTAGGAAGCCAACAACATAAACCACCGTGATGTCACCTGTTTGTCACCTGTCAACTGTTTTGAAGCCTCAACATGGCATTATGGACATCACCATCTTGTTATTTTGGAGCCAGAAGTGACCACATTTGGATGACAGCACAAAGCTAGCTGGTGACATTGGACTACAATTGATTTTTTTGACCATTGACCATCACAAAGCAGTCACAAACAGCTAAGTCTAGCTAAATTGTTACTAAAATATGTTTTTGAAAACATCTGAGGAGAGAAATAGTCAATGCAGTAACAGGATCTTAATTCATCTTTGATCAGCACTGTCTGATTTGACGGTATGTTTGACTGTTCGCTAGCTTGGTGTGTTGGACTGGACGGAGTCACTGAGAATGACTTGTCACTCATAAGGTAGCCATGCCATAAAGCATATCCTGCTTTATCAACCATTTTTTTTCTTTAGATGGAACCATAATTTACAAAATTAACACCATGCTGTATGGAAGAAGACTTGAAACTAGAGATTGAAACCATGCAGTCCATATCGCTACCCCCTACTGGCCATTAGAAAAAAAATGCAGGTTTAACACTCTTCCGCGTTGGCTTCACTTCGCAGACCAGGAAGCTTTGTCCACAAATTACACTGTCAATGTGGCTAAACCTAATTATAGTGTGAATATTACTCATTTTATTATGAAAGGCAGACCAGATGCTATATATTTATTCTTACTAACCTGACCCTGGAGCGCTGCACATCCATATTTTGAAGTGTTGGGGCACTTAACAAGCTGTAGTATTTGAGTGATTTTGCCTTGAGAAGTGGCTCTGGAAAGTTTGTAGTTCTGTTCTCTCATGGAGGACAACAGCTGTAGTCAGCTTGTATGCACATCAGTTACATTGGATTCCAGCGGTGACCCAGTTTCACCATAAGAAAGTATTTGCTGAATGCTAATTCGCTAAATACACTGCTTTTGTTTGAAAGTAGTGCAGTTGGCTCTTTACGTCTTTACATCCCTACTCCAGCAGGCTGTGGTTACAATGGATTCCAATGAAACCTGCATTTAAAAAAAGTATTCATCCTGCAGCACTTCTGTCAGTATGTATGCTCAGCATGTTGTTAACACTTATATCATGCAAACATATGCCAAATTGGCTAAACACGCAGCATCCATATGGCGGTAGCACAGTTTGACATTCATGAGCAATGTATGCAAATGTGGCTGCATGCTCCCATCCACCTTTTCTAGTTCTAGTTAATCAGTTCATTTGATGCTAATCACGTACACGTGTTCTTTCTCTGAGGTGTCTTTAGTGTTTTTTTTTCCCTGATACAATGTACACCATCATACGTCGAGGGATTTGTTGTTTCCCCAAAAACGTCTATCTGATGATGTAAATGCCAGTCGAGCGGAAGTAACAGAGGATCATTTCAGCTCTATAGAAATCTTTAATTATTCATTTTACCAGGTAAAAACAGAAAAACCAATGTTAGACACTGAAATGACAAAAAAATCATCACACTTTGAAAACAGAGGAATGATAAGTCGAGGAAGACAAATGATAGAGATAAAGGTAGAACGATAGAGAAAGAGAGGAGGCAGGAAGCAAGAAGAAGGAGGAGGAAGTGGAGACAAATGTGAGGAGATAAACTTAAAGAGAGAAAGGAATGAAAATGAGAATGGGAGAAAAGGGAGAAAGAGGAGGAGGACAAGAGCGAGACAAGAGAGATGGTGAGCGGCAGGAAGAGAGCCGATGTGATAGATGAAGAATGCAAAGTAGAAGTCAGGATGAGGGGGAGAGAAACTGAAAAACTGATGAATACTCAACAGTTTATTGTTCTGTTGTTTACAATGTTTGTAATTCCACATGTCGCCTCGCTTGACTCAAGCCTCCAAAATGTTAGCTGTCATAAATTAAAGGAGCAGTTAAGATTTTGACAAGCCTACAGAACAAAATGAAGATGTCTGCAATAGCTTTCCATTACTTTCCCAGATGCAGTCAGAGCCTGTACATCCTTAGAATAAAATGTCCCTGAAGCAGCTGCAAACAGGAGTTAGAGATAGCTTTAGCATGGCTGGGTTAACTCACCATTCCTCTAACTCTCTTTGTATTGTCTATATGAGTCACCTTCAAGTGTCCTCATACAGTGCAACTGAGTACAATGTACAAAGCAAATTAATAACCACAAACCAGATGATGGACAGCGTTCTTACTGTATTTTACCATGATTAATAATTAGTTATGTCATTTTGAAACTGAAAAACATTACATTTATCATTTGTCATATATCATTTATCATAACCTTCTCCAACGCTAGCCTCACTGGCCTTCATTGATAATACAACATCGCACAGATACGACAGGTTTGACTGCCAAACTGTGTTGTGAGGTAAATGAGTGCAGTCTCTGTGGGGGAATAAAATGACAGCAGGTAACGGCAAGCAGCTTTACAGAGATAAGAAGCATTCGATACATGAACAACCACAAAATTATTGAAGGAGACGAAGCAATAGGAATCTGTTCGCTGCAGTGACAGACTCTGACAGGTAGACAGACGCTCATTTTCACAAACATGTCCACACACAATCATCTCTTCAATAATTGTAATTATAGTCACAGAAAATAGTTGTTTAATATTGGCGGGCTTACAATTACAGCCCACGTCAAACATAGCTGTAAATGAGAGCGAAAGGTATATGAAATTGCAGGTAACCGTAGCAACAGTAGATCTACTTAAGAGCACGAGTTATACTTTGGACAAACAAACTTTGAAAAATTGCTTTACCTGGTTTGTAAGTGCTTATGGATAAAAGTATTCAAACAACACCTTAATCTAAAGTATCTAAGAATCATCTGGAACTTTTCAAGACATCAGGAAGAAATAAGAATTATTCCAAATAAACTTGCTGAAGAAAGGGAAAAAAGAAGAAATAAAGGCCTGTCTAATATTATAATACAATGAAAGCTTGACTGTCAACGGTTTATGAAACTTAAGAATTTACTGTACATACAAATGTACAGTAATGGAAACTTTAATTAACATTTTTTAACCCTTTTACTTAAGCAATTGTATTTTAACTTGATTATAGATTTTCGATTTTACACAGCACTGATTATTGTTTTATTAAAAGGTCATTCTAATATTTTGTTTCCCCATTGTGAACAGAATATTGAAATCACACCCTCTCTGCAATTTCCACCAAAACTTCAACTATAAAAGTTTTGAAAAGGTCGTATTTATTATTCTGGTCATCTTGTGTATATTTATGATATCGGGCGTTTTTGCCACTTGGTTAGAATGTGAAATTATTTGTTTGTTTTATCTGATTTGCATCACTTTGTGTCTTTGTTTGCATTGCATCAATAATAACCTCCTTCTGTGTGATTATAATAATGCAATAATTATTTCTGAACTATTTTGGCTCTGCAGACATTATTAGGGTTTGATTATAAGTCAAATGGGCTGCACAATTATCAGAGCTGTTTAAAGTTGATTAAAGCTTATTGAAAGCCAGTCGAGACAAGTCTCAAGACAATAGAGACATGTTAAAGTCAACTCTCAAGTCTTCAAGGAGCCAATAAGATTCATAGAGCAAAAGATTCGTGAGCAAATTGTGAGTCACGATTCAAGTCTGTTCAGGTCTCTAAATGGTGACTGTAAAATGACACAATTACACGGCATTCAAATATCTTCCTTTCATGGCTGCTATTAGTGATTGTTATACAACCAAGACCAAGGCTCTGGTTACTTTTGTACCCCAGTTTTTGCATAATTATTTTGCATAAACAATAAAAGAGGGGCCACCTTTTAAAAAGCAGTCAGTCTGACAGTCGTTTTAAGCTCTGAAAGAAAAAGAAAAGTCCTTACACCACCACTGAAAATAGGCAGGGGAAAAGGGTCTGCCATCTATATGGTCTATTCACCACCACTCTCTTCCTTTCTCCATCAAGTCCCCAGCTGTGCCAACACCAACTCAATTGTTTATTTACTAGACGTCTGGATGTGTACTACCCACCGTACCATTCACCATAGGACAGGAGTCTTTGTCTGCCAGACAAAAACAAAAAATTATTCACAATGAAAATAACATGCAAAAGTCCACATCCTAATGGTCAAGTATCCAGCTTTGACACCTACCAGGTCCAACAGGTGGTGTGATGTAAACTAAAACATGGTTTAAGTGTGATCTTAATCTGATGTCAGCAGGCCAAGCAGTTGTAACCTCAGCGTTTTGTTGTTTGTTTTTTTTGTTTTGGGTGTGTTTTATGAATAAATGATTAGAGAACTAACAATGAAAGCTTCACATGATGCCACGCACCTTCAGACTAAACACAAGAATGTAGCTCTAACATGAAACTCAAGGACATGGTGAACACGTCTGCCAATTCCTTCTGTCAGTTGATGTTTTTCTTCTGTTTTTGAGTTCTCTTCCCTCCCAACCATCACCACCGCTACACACATTCAAAATCTTTTGCTCAAAGCTGGACTGCACTTTGCGATCACATGATCCCGGCTTCTATTTTCAGCCGTACCTCTTTCTCACTGGTTTTGAAGGCCTCCCTGATCGTGAGGTTTAAAGGTCTGCAGTCATTACAGCAGCGACGGTGGCGGCGGGGGCAAGAGGCAGCGCCGCGTGAGAAGGAAGCAAAGCCAGCCAGCTGTCGGGAGTTATCACCATGCTTGAGTGTGCAGACAGACTGGCCGACTGGGACTTCATCTGCTCTGCTACACAGGGGCATGATGGCAGCAGGCTATTTCAAGGTGGAGGTTAGCAAAAGGCCACCAACTGGAAAGAGGACTGACAGGCCGGCTGCTGTTTGAGAGCTGGCATCGATCTGAGCCGACTGCTCACCTGAAGCTGATCTCTGCAGCAACACTCCAAAGTCTTGCTTATTTATTGTGCCACTTTTTCTTTATTTTTTATTTATTATTTATTGTTTTTTTGGCCTTTTTGAGCTTTATTTGATAGAGACAGCTTGAAGAGTGACAGGAAATGTGGGGAGAGAGAGAGATGGGGAATGACATGCGGGAAAGAGCCACAGGTCGAACCCTGCGCTGCCGCGGCAAGGACTAAGCCTTTGTACATGGGGCAGATGCTCTACCGACTAAGCTAAACAACACCCCACTTTTTCTTTATTTTGATAGTATTTTATAGTATTTACTTTCAAATACGTTTATGTATATGCCCTTTGTAACTGATGCTATCAAAAGTGCAACATGCATTAAGATTATTCTACATCAGTAGTTGGGCTGTTTCATATACTGTTCATGGAGTTGTGGAAAAAAACAATTATAGATGCAGTGCAGTGAAATAAAAAGTCCATGGAAGGATGCAAGTGGGCGAGAATGTTCACAAGTAAATCTGAGTTGGACTTGCACTAGATGTGCATGATTTACCTTTACAACATCCAAAAGACAAGAGGAAAAAGAGGAGACACTGGCTGACCTGGTGAGTTCTCAGTTCATTCTGAGTCTGAGTTCTCGCATAAAAACAAAATGCAGACACACACTTTTACATGTGGAGTTTGAGAGTGTGTCCTCTGGATGCCCCCACCATCAAACGCGTGTATGTTAGGTCAGTTCTCCTGTCAGTGTCCTTGACTAAGGCACTGGGTTAGAACTAAAGTTGGTTGCACAGTGCTCCTAAAATAACACTCAAGATGAATTAAAATGCAGAGAACGAATTTCCCTACGGGGGTCAATAAAGGATAACCGAACACTGCACAAACACTGGTCTGTCTGTACGATGCTAGCTAGCTAGCTAAAATCTAACATCTTACTTCTGTAGAGTCAGCTTTTTGTGTTGAACACAGACTACACAAAGAGTTCAGTTTAATATAAAATATAACGCAAGGCAAAAATTTGCGTCACGGTCTGTCTGAACACACATTTGGAACCCAAATGGGGCTCTAAGGTTAGAGTTTAGTTCAAGAAAGTGATCCCGACGTGAAGGTTGAGTGAACAAAAGGTAACTTAAGGCTTACTGTACAGGCTGGTGAACACAAAATAACAAAAGGTGGCCTAGGAGTCCAGCCAAAAACAAACTAAATCCAACTATCCAAGATAAATCCATGAGCAAAAGTCCAACATCAACAAATACAAAACTGGGAGCTAATATGTCGCAGACGACCTGAAGTGAAAGACAGAAATACATGCATCCATAAATACAAGAAAACTAATTAACCAATTAAACACAGGAGACACAGAAAACAGGCAGGATAAAGACAAAAGCAGGAAATGAAGTAACACAAAAAACCCTAGAAAAAACTCTTTCAGCATAAAGCAGGAAATGCTACACCAGAAATTCAAAGTTTCTGAGATACCAAATTTGTCAGGCAGAATGTCTATGAGGATGTCTGAACAAAAGATTCACCATGGTGTGAGCCTAACATAACTTCAATTAAGTGTCTGAAAATGATGTAAAAAAAAAAAAAGTGATTTACAACTTTTAAATTAGTTCGGAACTTTAATTTAGTCCATGTCACAAATAAAGAGACTTAAAACGTTAAAATGTCAAGTCACTAGTCAAACCTTTTTTAAGCTGTTTTACAGCTATCTGGGTATTGGCAGACCTTGCATGAGCTGTGAATTTTAATTTAAAAAGATACAGACTTGAATTTCAGGTGGCTTTATTCAACATTGTGACAATTTACATTATGACTTGATTTACACTATATATCGTACCCCCAAACTCTTCAGAGACAAGCTAAGCAGATGTGTAATAAAGCATGTGCCTCCATCCATCCTGTCACCCTCAACGTTTGACTGACTGCAACATTAAACCTTCTTTGATCTGCCGTCTATCAGAAAAATTGTCATCTTGTCTGCCGTAACCCTCATATCAGAGCTTCTCCCCAGCTCATCTGAAAAATTCATACCAAAACACATCAACAACAAAGGGATGAGGAAATTGTCAAAGTATTGCAGCAGGATTGCAGCAAACTTTGCTCCTCAGAAGATTTTTCTCTCTATCCATCCATCTCCTGGGTCTGTCTCATCTGTCTGCCTCGGCTCTTCTTTCGCTCCCTCCGTTATCTCTCTCCTGATCAAACCTCTTCTTCTTTGCCTAGCTCTCAACCTTTGTTATGTTTAGGTGAAGGTCACTACATGGCTTTGTACCAACTATTCCTGTTCAAGATGTATCATTTGACAACTGAAAATGAACTGACAATCAACTTTATGTATGGAAAAATGCCCAATACCAAAACCAAAATGAATATTGGACTTAAATATATTTGGTGGGCAAGCCACGGTTCAAAATAAGTGATAACGAATGTATAACTAGGCACCTAACTTTAGTCAACTTTATATAGTGATATAAGGTAATATGTCACTGTTATGATTTTTGCTTGACGTGCTGCCCCCAAGTGGGCAAAAAAACAATGAACACAAGTTAAATATATGTGTCGTTATTAATTTGCCAGATAGATATTACAAGCGGTGTAGTTTTTTCATTTTGTCTTGAAATGTAAAACTTTGCCAATTTGTTCTTAAAATGGATAATAGTAATAATAATAATAATAATAATAATAATAATAATAATAATAATTATAATAATTATAACAACAACAATAATAATAATAATTTTGAATAAATTATAATAATTCATCATACAGTACATTGTCTTGTGTTGTTAATGACATTTGTTTACTAAATGAAATTTCAAAACAAATTAAGAAAGACATTCAACACACAGATTGTCTAACATGGACTAACTGTCATAACCATTAAGTATCATTAATTCAATTATCCCTATCTCTACACATAACCCTATTCAAAATGCCATAATTGAGCAAATAACACCTAATGACAACAGTCATAAATATTCAAAGACTCCTTCATGTTCATGTCAGTGTCATGTCAGTCTTATGCACAGCCCTGCAAATAAAGTGTAACCAGTTGCATACTTAAAAATGCAGGTCACTGGAGTCTCTTTCTATTTCTATTCCTCCACTGCTTCCTCCCTTTTTCCTCCACCTCTGTGATTCTTTCCTTTCTTACCTCCTTTCGGATCATCAGTGTTGACATTAGCATGCAGGGATTGTGGTGTCTGTTAGCCATGGGGCTGTTAGCTTGACTCAATGCAGGCACGATGTGCAGGCCAGAATAATGAAACAGTGTCATGATGTGTGTGAAAGAGAGAGAGAGAGAGAGAGAGGAAAGATGTAGGAATAGAGGACGGAAAGGAGGAGAAAGAGTTGGTGTGTATTCATGAATCTACTCTATGCTTAGGACTGTGTGATTGTGCTCTGTGTGTGTGTGTATGTGTGTGTGTGTGTGTGTGTGTGAACACTGTGCATGCATGAATTGGGTTCAGGCAGGTCTGTGTGTTTGCAGACATGTGCATGAAATGTATTTTTCCCTTTTAATTTGCATGTACTGGAAACGTAGAGGATTAGTTGCGGTGACACTTGTGCTGACATAGTGACAACAGTCAGAGTTTCACAGCAGCTCACACTCATCTCCTGACATTTTGTGAAAAGAGCACAATGTCATAACATAACATGGTCTGTGCATAGAAAATGAGAGGAATTCACTTCCCAGCAGGAGAGGATTACATGGAGGAGACACTGATGTTGGCTTTGAACTATTGCAGTGTAAAGAAAGTGTGTGTAAGGATTAAACATGGAAAGACATGTGACTTTGTGTTTAACTTGCAACTCTAAGGAAGAAACTTTTTTATTGTAAAATATTGATTTTCACAAAGTTTTGCCCCTAAATTACAAAAAATTGCCATTAAACATTGTACATAGAGATCGGTATTTTTGTGATTTAGCGCCACAGTTTCAGAATGCAGTACCGTTGTCTGACAGTTGCATTACTTATTGGCAAGCCAACAACTTTGCTAACAGCCAAACATCAAGCAAGTGCAACAACACAAGACATAGCAGAAAGCTAATATTACGTACTAGTCCAACAGCAAGAAGCCCAGCTCTACGTCTCAGTCTCAGCTCTCGCCAGCGACTAAAGCTCAGCCCCAGATTTACTCTTGTCCAGTAGCATCTCGCTCGGTTACTCTCTCATATTCTCTTCTTAGCTTCCTCCATCAACGTTCTCTTTGGTCTTTTTGTCTCTGCTATTACGCTCAGAGAGGCTGCCGAGCTCGGTTACATTTCCCACTTGCCCAGCCTGACATCGGCTCCAATCCAAAATACCTGTGGCACAAACACTCACACTGCTCTGAGCTTACTGTCCAGGCCTCCCGACTAACAAACTGTGATAACATTGTCTATAGTTTTGTTGAGATTTCGCGTACATTTTGTCAGCAGATGGTTGAGTATCAACACTGGACTCTCTCTCTGTGACCCTGACTGGACTGGATCTCCACAGTCCACACTCCACAGATGTCACCAGTCTCAGTCTCTAACATCTAATTCTGCTGTTATCCCAGTGTGTCAGAGCCAGCTGACTGCGGATAGAGAAAAAGAAGGGAAGAAAAGCCAGAGGGAAGAGAAAAAGATATAAGATGGAGAGTGACAGATGAAGAAACACAACCGGGTGGCCATATCAGGTACACTCTTGTCAAACTGGCCTTCCAGAGGACTTGGCAGCTAGGCTCCATTTATCTGACACGTGTCGAGAATCAGGCTCAAGCTCTTCTCTCAATTTTACCCTCTCATCTTTCTCCTCCTACATTTCCTCGAGTTCTTTTCTCCAAACTCATTCTGAACACAGAGGAGAAAACAAAAGCAAAGAGGAGGCTAAACCAGCCAATGAGGGCACAACAAAGGTTTCTATGGAGAGGAGAAATGAAAAGAGGAGGAGGTGGAGGAGTGGTTGCGGAGAGTTAATTAATCAAAACATAAAGACAGACAGTCAAGGAGGAGGAAGAAGGAACACAGTCAAAAGGAGAAGTGAAAATAGAGGAGGAAGACAAGGCAACAAAGAAGAGACAATTCAGTCATTAAAGCTTCACCCATGATTCCTCTCCCACTTCCTACAACAGAGCCAGGCGGTGAAGGTAAGGAAGATGATCTAATATGCCCTGTAACAGCATCAAAGAGCTTTTTAATCACAGTCTGGGAGGTGTCAAGACATATTGCAGGCATCCATAACTTCCCTCTATGTTCTTTGGTAGATAAACATAACAGCACAGAAAGTCATTACACAAGTGGAGAGATAAAACAGATTTTCACACTTTCTCTGCGCCACCACGCACAGCAGTCATTTAGATTGGCTGCTATCTGCATGTACGGATTGCTGGAAAGAGTTATGAAGAGAAGTGAGAAGATTGAAATAAAATGAAGCCCAACATAATGTGAATTTTGAGCAGAGACCAAACAAACAAAGAAAAAAAAAAGCTGACAGCGAGAGTTTTCCCTGATCACTGAGGTCTGACGCACAAAACAAAAGTTCCACCATTGACCCACTGTCTCCTCTGCCTCCGCTGGACATTCTCTGCCCAGTCCGAGTGTGAGGAGAAAATGTAAGCAGATAAAAGCACACACAAAAAAAAGTTGCAGTGTCTTTGCATCCTCCTTGCTTTCTCTTCCTGTCTCTTTCTCTTCGCTATCACTCCGCCCCCACCACCTTGGGGAGGTAAATGACTCTGCTGTGAGGGTAGAGTCGAGGCTGTTTGACCTTGATAGCGAACCTGCATTCCTAAATAAATATTCAGTGGCTCAGGAGCGATGGCGTGTGCCTTCGTTCCTCAAGATAACAGGTTATGTATGAGGGAGATGCTTTTTTGAGTTTTGGGCCCAGCGAGCGCCACTATAGCGTACAGAGGGGAGCTTACAGGAAGTAGCAATGTTGCATTAACTTAAGGCCCAGGCAGCATTGATTTGAATAATAATGACTTATCATTTGCAGGTCATAATACATCTAGACATCAATGCTAAAACTTACATTTTACAGTACATTTTTTTCTTTTTTTTGTGTATGGGTTAAGAATTCTGAGGGAGGCAAACACTCCTTGAGCAGCTAATTTGTAAGAAATCAGTCAAGAAGTCAATCAATAATAATTGCAGCGACGATCTGATTTCATGCTGTGCACAAGACGAGTAGTTTTCCACACTACAGCAGGGGAACAGCAGCTAAAATTGGTAGCCTCGCTGAGAAGTTGTGGGTGCGCAGAGTATCACCTGCAGGTCTTCATCTAACAGCTCGCTGCTCCATTACTCCACTGCAAAAATTAGAAATGATCCGAAAATGACAGCTGTCTTGTTTCGATGAGCGATGGTTATCTCTTAGCTGCTTTCCTGTGACAGCTTCAAAATCAAAAAAACACTATAGTTGAATGCTTTTGAATCAGCAACGGCAGCAGTAGCAGCAGCAGCAACAATTATCAGTCCCAGATTTACTCTTGTCCATCTTCTTGTTTGGTCACTTCTTTTCTCAGCTTTCCCCACCAACATTCTTAGGTTTCCTTACTATTAGCTATGCCGAGCTGCGGTTCTGGCACAACACCAACTCTGATCCCTATGAGTATTCCCCCGTGCCCGGCCTGAAAACCTCATCTTCTCAGTGGTCCTGTGGTATACACTATCTCCAACCCAGTGCTCTGAGTTCACAGTCTGGCCAACCCGGCTAACAAACTAAAATAAAAGTGGCTAACAGCAGCTACAGTTAGCAGCATTTTACTTTACTTGTCCATCAGGAAACTCTATAAATGCTCAAAAGTATTGGCCAGAAATGTTTATATGTTTTTTTTTTGTTTGTTTGTTTGTTTGTTTGTTTTTTCAACAACATGTCAGCAGCTGTGTGAAAATAGTATTTTGAAAAGTGTATGTTTATAGATTAAAACAACAACAACATTGGATTAATTGCATTCTTACAGCTCTCAGATTGTTGGTGACATGCCTTGACATCTAAAAAAACATTAATTTGCAAAGGTCTTCATATACTTCAATCAGCAACTATTTGTATGCCTTATGTCTAAAACTGAATTGTTTGTTCGCCTCAAACACTAAAGGAAAACACCACTAATGAGGAACCTAATTAGCTGTGCTTCTATACCTCACAGGTGAATAATTAACACTGAGACAATAGTTATCACTGGCCGGAGGCAGTAACATAGAAACAGCTAAACCCCCAAAATCCTTTGTCACCATGAATAAAAATAACTGAGAGTTTTACAAACTGCTGCTTATCTGCTGGAGGTCGGCTGATTTGTTCATCAATACTTGTGACTCAGCCATTAAGTCAGCAGATAGTTAGCCATGAAACTTTCAAAGCTTGTTTTCCTGTTTGCAACCCAGAGTCTTCATAATATCCCCTCTCCTTGGAAATACCAGGAGGAAATTGTCATGAATTTATTGTATTGTTGTTATTGAATATTAACAATATAACATTGACATCATAACAGTACTGCTAACAAACTTGCATGAGATAAACCGTTACATGAGGTGGCCTCATGTTTTTGTTTCACTTGCACTTTTCATTTAAATTTACTACTCAGGTAAAAAAAAAAAGAAAAAAAGTCCTCATATAATATTTTTCCCAATTATTCACAATAAAGGTGACAAGGTGCCAACTTGGAGACTAAATTAGTCATCGGGTGCTGGGGTGTGGGAATGAGTTTATTTCTCTGATTCACTTGCTATCAGCGCTCCCTCATTCTCATTCACTGTCTATGATGTTTAACCACTACTGCCTCTGTCTTTGTCAGTGCCATAGTCATATAATTATTATGCTGTAGGGAATTCTATTCATCAATGGTCAGTTCAGTCAGAGGAAAGAAAGTGCACCGGAGTCCAAGATGTCTCAGCTGAAAGGTTTATTGAAGCTTGGCCAAGGAGAATGGAGGATTTATCAATACACTTGTCATGACTTGACGCTGCCTCAATTCTGAAGAAGCTGTCCTCTCTGGCTCATCTATATACCCTCAGGATAGTGCCATGTCTACTCTACACTATAAGGTGTTTGCCAAATGATCATAAATGTACAAACAAGGAAATATGTTTATCCGTAGTGGTCTGTAGAGGCTTCTACATTATTTACCTGTTATCTGTTGTGTCTAGGGAAGGAGACTATCCTCTGACCTAGTTACCAAAGTGATCAAATTCAAATCAAATTTTATTTGTATAGCCCAAAGTCGCAAAATACATTTTGCCTCGGAGGGCTTCACAATCTGTACAGGGAGTGACACCCTCTGTCCTTAGACCCTTTGATCACAAAGGCACCTGCTTTCCTAAACAAAAACATGTGCACTGTATCTCAAGGTCAAGACATATGCTTGACCCTGTGTAACCCCCATATATTGCAGGCTAGAACAGGAAATTCCCTCATGATGTTTTTTTCTGGTTTATTATACGTTGAATGGCCTCATTATTGCTGCTTCCCAATAAAACACCTCAGATTTCCCATCAGATTATGGTTTCTTTCTGCAGTGAACCCTATCAAACGCAACACCAGAGCCACAATCATACAAACATAAGAAAACCTGAGGACGGACAGGAGGTGTTAGGCAGAAACAAATAATAATAATAATAAAAAAAAAAAAAGACAAAACTTTAGAAAAAACAGCAGAATGCATTACACCTTCAATATATATTATTTCACCTGGAACAAAACACACACTTGGGAATGTGTAATTCTTATTTTCAATAACTAGGTAAGGTAAGATGACAGATAAGATAGATTTTACACTCCCTGAGGAAATTTGTCACAGGCGCATCCAGCCATTGGATTAGTATGAAAATACAGAGTGACACAGCCTTTATTGCTCACTGGCTCACACACACGGCTATTTTAACATTACCCATCAGTCAACACACACATAACAACAAGTTTGTTATAAGAGTAACAGCACTCAAAGGAAATGTTTTGCTTCATGCTTTCTTGAGGTAAACATGAGGCTGTGATGACAGTGTGTTCATCGTGGCTCAACTCACGCAGTAACTTCACTCTGCGGACATGCAGAATGAAACAGAATGTCCTACAGAGGAAGATGCACCATGTGACAGCAAATTATAACATATCATAATGAAATGGCCTTTAGATGTATTTATATTCCAAAGCAGACAGCTACAGTATTAAAGCTATATTGGCTAGAAATTGGTATTTTTGCAATTTAGTGTCCCCAGTTTCAGAGTGTAATACCACTGTCGTAGATATGCACAGCTGTACATGTGTATTTATAATGATTACATTACTTCTGGTCAAAAAATAGCTGCAAGTGTGACAACACAAGACATAGCAGCCAGCTAATATTAGTCCAACAGCAAGCAGCCCAACTCGGCATCTCTCACTCATTTTCTCTTCTTAGCCTCTTCCGCCAGCGTCCTCTTCAGTCTTTTCTGCCTCTGCCATTCTGTCCATAGAGGCTGTTGAGCTTGGTTACCATGCCTGCTGGCCAATCTTTAGATCTGGCTCAAGTGGCTGTTTGAGGAAGTTTTTGGCACCTTCCATGTTGGCTTCATTTCAGAGCCACTAAATAAATCATGCAGGGAGTGCAGCATTAGGCTACTGGTGGTACTACAGTAGATGAAAAGTCACTGGGATGCGTACACTAGGCGCCATGGATTTGGGTGTCCAAAACTTCCTGGCAATCCATCTGATAGACAATGAGATATTTCAGTCTGGACCAAAGTGGTGAGCCGACCAACCAGCCAACAATTTAACAAATAATAATAATATTGTTGTTGAGAGATCCAGCCACAGCTTGTGGCCGGGCCTCACTGAATTTTGACATACAATAAGTACAATAATCAAGCAACGAAAAGGGTCTCAAAAGAGTTCAATACAAACTTTGTTTAAATATCTCTGTTTTCAGACCGTTTGCACCTCTTGCCTCTTGACAGCAGCAGGTGCCACAGCAGCTTGAACCTCCCCAGCCCACCACAGCACCTTAAAAATACATATGGCTTGCTAAATAACAGCTTGTTATGCAATTTTATGCAACTTATCACATGCTTCATATTTGACATATATGGGTTGAGCTTTTACCAAGGTCTTGTTTATGCCTTGTGTTTTTCCTGTGCTGCACCTGCATAAAATGATGCCTTTGATGACAATATAAGATGTGATCCTTAAATTAAAAAATAAAAAATAAAAAAATTACCATACTCTGCATTCGGAGTAAAGTTACTAGTCTCGGTCTGTTCTCTGAAGGTCACCTGTGACAACCTCACTGCTAAAGTTAGGGAACTCCCTCTGATAGGCTGATCATTTTGAATGGAACCATTTGATCTGTTTGCTAAATTGATGCAAAAATGCTGAATAAATATAAATTTAACATTCTCAGTTTTACGACCTGAGAATCAAACCTTTTAAATGTAATTATCTGGATGGTGAAGATAAATTCTGTTGCTTTTTCTTGAATATATTTGGAATTGTTGCTAAAGTGCCACAAGACGCTCGATTGCCTCAAACTGGGCGAGGCCCTCAAACCTGTCTGAGGCACCAACAGATTTCCATCCAAACTGCAGTACATCCTCTAGGTTTCAATTCGACCTGTCTCTGACCTCTCACTGCTTGATTCCACCAGACACGGCTGCGACACGGTCGCCATTGCTTCCCAATCTGAGGGTCCTGACCCTCTAAGCTTCATGGTGGGTTGCAAGGCCTTCTTGACTTTAAGGGGTGCAAGAAAACTTTTTAGGAAAATGTATGATTAAGTTTGTATAAACTGTGAACAAAAAGAATATAAACAAAAAAATAAAAATAACAAGACTATGAACAAATCCTGCCTTTGACGCAAACTTCATGCAGTGATTTTCTTTCCTATTGGGGTTAATTGTGCAGTTTCTGTTCTATACTGATGTGTCATATCCAAAAATATGTCACTTAGTTAGGGGTCGTCTGTTTGATGATAGAAAAGAGGAGTTCTACGTCCTCTAAACAATGACAACTGTATCAAACCCTTGTAGCCATCAATCACGAGTTATGGTTAGTAGGATAATTAATTGTAGTAGTTTTTTAAATGAACTCGGATGCCTCTGTCTTCCTCTGTAAATCAAACAAGTTGAAATCACTTCAGACACATCACGACACCACAGCTTTTTTTTCCCCTCTTCAGTTCCTGATCGCAGCGTCCTCGACTGCTATCGATGGTCTTTGATGAGGACCCTGAGTGATCGCAGCCTGGCCTCACCTCTGAGTTTGCAGCACCCCACGGCCTCATATAATTTGTTTTCTCACCAAGTAATTAAAAATGCAGCGTGGAGAAGCGGGTTAATCAATGACACCTGGCAACCAGAGAGGAAAAGATCAGTCCGTCCATTCATCCATCTGTGGACACCTACTGTCCATTTATCCGTCCATCCACACACACACACACACACACACATACACACATCCAGCCATTCCTCATCCATCCTTCCATCCTGGCACCTTCACCTACTGCTGACCTTGAGATAAATGGGCGTTTCTGTGTGTGTGTGGTGTTTGCAGATCACATATGCTCCAGAGGTCGAGGTGATTCAGTTGTTTGTTCAGGTTTGTGTGGCTCCACTGTCTCTAGAGGTTGAGGTTATCCTGGTAAGGACTTTGTGGGCTCTTGGGACAGTGTGCAGCAAAACACCTTGACACACATTGAGTCAGACATCATGGACTTACAGTGATTCCCTGAAAGCTTACACTTATCTAACTTTAAGATTAAATGTTTTTTCTGGTCTTTACCAGTATTTATTGGGAAATATCCAAATTTTATAAAAGGAGCAAGTTGGTTCAAACTGTTTTTTTCCCCTGGTCACCAAGCATCTACTGTAACTGCACTTGCTCTTTACTTGGAAACGTATTCTGTTCAGTAAATAGAAAACAAATGGGAGAGAAAAGGTTCAGTGTGTAAGATTTAAGGAAAGTTGTCTACAGAATATGGCAGAAACTTCATCAGTGAATAATCACCTGAAAACAAGTAGCTTTAAGCCCAATGTAGTTTCTCCTACACACTAGGAAGGAGAGGGTGAGGTGAGGGTTTGCAATCAACAACTAAGCCGCTAGATGTCACTAAAACCTACACACTGGTACTTTAAACATAACTTTGCTGCACCTGCCATTTTTTGTCTTATTATGGTGAGTGTAGTGAGTCCTGACCTGTGTAGAAGAGAAACAAAATTGTTTGAAATTGTACATATTTTTCCTAGTTGTGGCTTCTAAAACACAACATTACGACACACAAAAAGTCTTTTTATTTTTATTATAACAATCCATTATTTTTACAAGGACGTTTTTAGAATTTTAGATTTTGAATCTTTAGTCTTGGATTCTAAAGGAGACAATAAAGGGGTGAACAGCATGACGAAGGACGATACTGTTAGATGCTGCGATCAGTCCTCCTCTGCTATAGAACCATTTAGAGAATCCAGTTAGTCCTCAAGCAAGACATCCCCACCACCAGCTGCTTGGAGTCTTTCAGTCTGCATAGATGGATAGCTACATACATGCGTCACCATATGCTGGGAGTTTGTGTGCGTGTGTGTGTCCGGGAGAAATATGTATATATCTCTGTGTATGTTTATTATATGTGTGAGTGTGCATCTGTGTCATTAGTGCAATTAATGACTCATGTAGAAGAACTGAAGACTTCAATATGTCCCCCGAGCACGGTGATTACATTTGTGCCGATTGAACCAGATGCTGCACATGCGGCTAACTATGTTTGTTAAATGTGCGCTCTGTTAACATGACAGCAAATCTTTAGCAAAACCTTATTAATTCACTTCTAACTCAAATGTCCATGAGTAAAATAATTACTGATGATTTCTGCCCCCCCCCCCCCCCCCCCCCACACACCTTTTTTGCAGAGAAATCCAGAGTGAATTTTTGAAAGAAAAAGAAAGGCGGTTACTTCAGTGCCAAAATACCCTCAAGAAAAATGAAAGTTTTTTTGTCTACCTAAATGTCAACCTGATTTTTTTGTTGTTTCACATGCAAGTTTACAGGTATGAAGTGTGAAGGATTAATGTAATAAGTTATTACATTACTGGTTGCTACAAGGTGGCCCTATGTTTTATTTTTGTGTGTTGTCATGGGCGTGGTCTCCCTTCATCGTTCTCCGCTCCTCATTCTGCACAGTCAGCTCTTCACCTCTCAGCTCATCAGCTTGCAGTATATTCACCCCGGCACTTCAACCAGATTGTTGTTTCAACCTCAGTGGTAGATGCAGTTCAAGGCCAACTCAGTGTGTATTCCTTGTGCTTTTGTATCTTTGTGTTTCGTATTACTAACCTGCCTCGCTGTGTCTCAGGATCATCACCCGCCTGCCAGCCTTTCGGTTTGTCTCCCTGCCTGGCCTGCCAGCAACCTTCTCGCCTCCAAGCTACCGCCTGCCAGCCTCACTTCCCCTCACTGCCTCCCGCTCACACCAGCCACCTCCATTATCATCACTCACCCCTGCTGCCGCCGGATCACCATTCCCACCCATTATCCCCTCATCCAGATCCTCTTCCACAACAAACCAGCACCACACAGTCTGTGTCCTCTGTTTGAGTCCATTCTTTCCCATCTTGTGTTTGGATCAAATTCATTTTTTATTATCGATGGTAGTATTTTACAGCTGTGACATCCCTCAAAAGTGTGAAAACTCATTTGAGGTCAGTGTCTTCGCTCTAAACACTCTAAACAGTGCTGATGTTCTTTCAGAAACAAAACGTAATTTTCAGCTGAAAGTTCATGGTCATCTGTTTCCGTTGTTGTCTTCACTACCAACACGTAGCCTGACAGCCGTCTTTTCAATTAGCAGAAACCATTTTGCGGTAATGCAGCCACGATGAGCAGAGAATGACCAGCCCATATGACAAATGACACTGCAGACAAATTAAAACAGCGCTGCCTTCGAGATTGGATAGTGGAACATTTTCAATTATGAGCCACATAGCCTTTCGCTGACCTCTCCCTTCTTTTTCCTTTTTTCTCTCAGCACTTACATGGACACAAAAGTGTTTTTCAATGCCAACTTAGAGTAAATCAGAACTCAAAGGACCTGTGAGACTTGCGCTACTGCTACTACTTTTTTTTTAAAGACAAAAACTGAATTCCAGCGTAACATAAATATTATCAAGGCTCTGACTTTAAAATACTTGTTGATCAAGAACGTTCAAACTTAAAAACGCTGTTGCACTCATTGTAAGTTGCACTGGATGTAAATGTCAGATGATGTGAAAATGAAGTGAGGACTAATTTCACACACCTCTAGCATTTTAAGTGCTGTACTCTTCTTTGATGTAGTTTCTTAAGTGCCTGTGTTAGTTTTCATTTTCCAGCAGGGAAAAAGCAGGACACCTGTTCTTCACTGAAGCACTTCAAAGGCTTCTTTATTCACAGAGGAACACCAGCATGTCCTCGAAAAGTGCCAATGAATCAAATCACTGTAGAGGGAAGTTTTTTTTTTCTCTCTCTCTTTTTTTTTTTTTATGAATCCCTTCACTCCCTGTTTGGATAATAAAACATATAAAGGAAATCCTTAACTGGCTTGGATTATGAGCCGGATTAACCGGCACCACTTCAGATTTAGAGCGGGCACTATGAGGGGTGGAAGTAACAAATAATAATTGATAAAAATGGAGGTGATGAAAATGTCATGATTTTAGGTTTTAGTTAAGTTATTCACAGTTTTATATTGAAAGAGTATTTCCTCATGTCTTGTGTTACTTTATTTCCTGTGTTTGTCTTTTTTCCCACCTGTTTATCACCTGAAGTTAAGTTAATAAGTCTCGTACTACAGTTACTTTCTGGACTTTTCTTTGTTGGACTAAGCTTGTTTTGACCTGGACTGCTTATTCGCCTTTACTCATTTGGTTTTATCCTGCCTGTTTAAGCCACTGGAAACACAAATCCATAGCAGCCTTTTTAGTTCAAGTTTTAGAAATGAGTTTCAATCTGGAGTTAAAATATTGTCATTTAAGTTTTTGTAAACTTTCCTTTAGCTTTTCTAATGGTTATGTTTAACTTACTATTACTACTTACTTAGTATTTCAGGACACATTTCCAGAGGCCTTAAGGTCTTTGGTCTACTTTGACCAAAAAAAAAAAGTTCCTGTCTGCACTTTTGTCCACCTTTTGAACTAAATCTTGACAGAAAACGCACGTGAAATGAAAAAAGAAGTAATAAATCATCAAGTGATTCGATCAATTTAAAGTAGATTTGATTAAAACAGCCATCATTCAGGTTTCCCCTGTCTGACATTCATCATTCACAATACAAAACTGCCATTCATCATTTAAGGAAAGTAGCCTCAAGGGTGAAAGTAATAAAAAATAAATGAGAAGGTGAAAATGCTTTCAAATTAATGATGGAAGTGATGAAATGTATGTGAAATGAAAAATAGAGTGATAAAAATGATTGATTTGATAACAGCGTTGCTCTGATAATCAGTTGGTCTACGTTACTGTCATCATTCACAACACCCAACTGACATTTATTGTTTACAGCAAGCATTTTTTTTCATCGCCTCCATTTTTATCAATTCATTTTTGTTATTTCCACTCTTCATAGGAATCAGGCTGCCGCATTTTGAAATAAAGACCATCTCCAGCTCTCTGCTTACATCTCAAAGGTTCTTATGAGATAAAACATTAACCTCCAGGGAACACACGGCAATGACCGTATCATCATCTAATAAGCAAAACTGATCAAGAACACTTCAGGGTCAGTCACATTGTTCACTTTACAGTAATGTTAGAATCAAGGCCAAATGACTCAGTCAGTCACAATCAGGTCTGATCATCAGGTTGAGCACATGGCTGAAGTGGAGGGTAGTTCTCCACATATGCCAAACTATTTCCTAAAATTTCCCTAAAAAAAAAATCCTTAAGTTAAAGGTTTCCATGATTCTTAGGTGAAGAGACTTTAATTATCACCCAGACAGCCTCATTTTTTACTGATGGATGGTAGTACTGATGAAGCCTCTAGGATGGTTCTCTCTGTTGCCTATGATGTATTTTTCTCAGCTATGTGAATGTGCACATTGTTTACAGTGCTGATCACAAATCACAATCTGAACCTCTAATCTGTGTTGGATGATAGATGATAAAAGTGTTTTGGGGAACAGCTTAACATTCAATGTATAAATTTATAATCAAATTCAATTTATATACAGTAATGCCATATTTTGAAAAGAAATGTCATCCTGTCATCAAATAAACAAGTTAAACAAATATTGATTGGAAACATTAGAAACTAATGTTGTGCTGCAAATGGTAGTCCATGGGTTCCAATTGAAAAATAAAAAAAAATAAAAATACAAAAGCTAAAAATAACAAACCCTCATTACACGATTGTTCAGTGGACCTCGCCTGTGGCTCCATCCTGAGCCACTGAGTCACAAATCTTCCTCTTCAGCATCATGACCTCAGCTCTTCACCCTCCAACAGGCTGTGTTTGTCAATAATTGATTTGACCTTTTGTTTGAGCAATTAACCCCATCACCCTCCCATTCAATAGCTATCGACCCTTTAACAAAACACAATCCGGCAGGGAAAAAAATACTGCGAATACCAACTATTAATCTTGAGCGAGAGCAGAGCTGTGATCTGGTGGAGGTGAAGGTGAAACTGTTTCGGTGCTGTATCTGTTCTGGTGTAATTATGCGTGCATTGATTAGCTGCATTGACAAGCTTACAGTAACAACTGGAGCTGAATTAAAGAGGTTAATTAATATGACGTGGGTTTCGGCACATGCCAATATGTAACGATGCAGGAAAGGCCAACTGTGTGGAGGTGCAGCAGTTGATTATCCTCCAAGTAGATAGTGATTTTACGGTCAGCATGCTTTCCAATTTCTCAGCAGCACACAGCTCTCGCCCGCTACATCTTCATCCCACTTTGTTTTTTTTTTGTTCCCCACAATGTCTTTCCTAGTGTGTCTTTAAGCTTCCTTCTCCTTGTAGACCGCCATCACGTGCTTGTATCATTAAATGATTCCTCTCCCTTTAAAGAGGTGCTGCGTTGTCCCAATTAGATGGACAATTTAATCTGACGCGAGGCAAGGGCATCGGTGCCTCCTGCAGAGATTGCACGCTTTGTCATTTAAGGAGCACCAGTGAAAAATCATATTTTTTTCTCTCTCTCTCTTCTCTCTCCCCAGAGGCAATGGCAGCTAAACGGGGACACACAGTATTATGTAGCACTTGGTTTCATTTCAACAAACAGCATTTAGGCTGTGTAAGTGCGATTGCTGCTGTCAGTCATCTCTAAGCCGGTTGAAGGGGAAAACTTCAGAATTAAAATTCAGAAACAACCACGTACATCCATCTGTTATCTTAGTGTGCTTCCTAGGGTGCTGGAGCATATCCCAGAAAGCGCAGGACAAACAAATGAACTTTGATTCTGATTTGATAAATGCACATTTTCAGTTTATACGCACAAAAAATAGACAGATGCCAGAAATTTGGGTGGAAAAAAGTCACATTTTCCCCCAAGAAGAATGGATGTTTTCACTCAGCTTGAGCCGTAAAGCTGCCATATACATACAGAGAGTCTCTTCACAAAAACACTGAGGTTCTGTGGTGCGCTTCCAGAAATTCTTTTCATTTCAAACTGTGTAGATATTGCATTGGCATACTGCTGACACTAACCGTTACAAGCCTCTGATAGACCAGAAAGTCCAAAAAAAATAAAGATACAACAACACCACAAAGAACAACAGAGGCATGCATGTCCTTATACTACTAGTGAACTCATTTTTACATACGTTTTATATTTTGCTTCTGCCTCTTTCGTTCTATATCTTATGAAGTCTCTGTGGAGAGTATTTTGTAATCCCTTTGTGATCTATCACAATATGTTGAGATGTAACTTTTATGGATCTGGTGCTTTTTGGAAACAAACTCATGCTATATATTGCATGAGTAAATTCTTCTGTCATGTTATGCTTATTCGGATTTAACGGATCTATGATCTCGGTCCCCACCAGATGAATATAACTCTTTGGATTGATTTATATAACATTGATGGACAAAATCTAAAAATATAGGCATGAGAAAAGAGGCACATTAATGTGAGGAATATAAGCATGATTAAAATGTGGAAACCGATTTAATGAAGCGTACATACCTATATGTCAAGAGACGACAAAACAATACGTAAAGTATAAAATGATAAAACTTTTCAAAGGGAAGAAAATGAAAACGGTTGAGGTTCATCAAGCAAACATGTCACTCATATCCACAATATGAAGCGTGTTGTTCTCAGGGAAGAAAAGACATGTTTTTGTGTGTAAAAATAGTCGAAAGGCGAAGTTTAATTTACATTTAACATTTTCACAACAGAAATTAATAAGAAGCCGTGAAAAGAAAAAATGTTCTTGATAACTTATTCAGTTTCTTATTTGCTGATGTTTTTCTTTTTCTAAGTAAATGTGGCTTCTTTTGTTTAGATGGCAGAGAGAGTTTGAGAATTACTGACCTACAGTAAACCAAAGAAAAATCAGAATAAACATTGAATTAACCATTAAAATGTATGTGATTACATAATTACAGTGAAAATGGATTTGCACAAACATGCAATATGGCTCACAGGAATATCAGAATCAGAATTATTGCCAAGTAGGTTTGCACTTACAAGGAATTTGACTTGGTGTAGTTGGCGCAGAATAAACATTAAGTAAAAAGAAAAATATAAAAGTATTAAAATGTAATCTATAAATCTAAACATATATACAGTATCTTCTAAGAACAAAGGAGCTGTAGTGCAAGCTGATGTGCAAGTATATGACAGTATAGTTGACACTATATTCACAGAATGCTATAAATACTATAAATGTGCAGATATACAACAGGATGAATATTTTTCAACACATATTTTCCCACTGTTCCATTTCACCATATTTAGTCAATATTTCAAACACAAAAATGTATTTCTACTTTCCAAAAAACATGACGATAGACGTCTTCCAACATGTTTTCCATAATATGCTTTCCTGCGTAAGCACTTCATAAGCGACTGTTTTCAGATATTGTGTTTCTTATTATGGAACACATTTTTTTTTTCCTTTCTTTTAATGAACATACCTGCAGTTTAATAAAGTGGGTTCATGTTTCTCTGCTATACCGATGTTAATATAATTTGCAGTGCCTTTAATATTTAATTTCAACCCTCGGTGTAATTTCTGTCAAGATAATAGCATACAAGAATGAGATGGAAATCTCAGCCAAGTTGGGTGGGTAGAGGAAGGTTTGTTTCACATTAAAGTTCCAACAAAAGGAAAGCAGAGTACTTTTGCTTCCTCATATTTACCGGTTTCCTGTAAAAAAAAAAAAAAAAACAAGCAGATAGAGAGGGATTTGTCACACATATTGGTAGGCTTTTGCAGCTTCGCGAGTGAGTGTGTGTTACACCAACACTGCTATGCATTGCACAGTTGGACCAGGCAGGAAATACTGTAGCCTTCCGAGGTGGTTTTCTTGCTAGGTTTGGCTCCTGTTGTTTGTAACCCGGGGCTGAGTCAGTTCAGTTAGCTGCACAGCTGACCAAACTAACAACAGTCACAACCACTACGTAACAATCTGTCTATCAGGAAAGTCTGTAAATCACCTCAGTAGTGTTGGTTTCTAAGGTTGTGCTAACACAAGCCAGCCTGGCTGCAGAGCCCACATCTGTTGCCTGCTAATGGCAGATTCAGTTAGCGGCAGTGATTTGTCAGTTTTAGCTACTTTAGCAAGTCGTTGGGCTGAAGCTATCTGTCCATCACATAGAGTTAACGCTGAACAGTCAGAGGACATCAGAGGGTAAAGCAGCAAGACATATTCTGTATAAAATATGATTCAAACTGAGTAAATAAAGTTATAAAGTTGTGCTTTTGTACAGTGAGGCCCGGCCATAGATACATGCTCAGCCCTCAGAATCACAGATAGACTGTAAAAAACAGGAATAAATAAGTATACGGCCCCAAGTGCAGGAGTCATCAACAACTTTTTATCAGGTTTATCAGGACATGACAAACTAAAATACAATACAGAAGACCCAAAAAGTGACTTTTGTCATTGCTGGGCCAGATACTGCTTTGATACAGTGCTAGTCATACTGTATGCGATCAACAGTGTGAGTGAGTGAGATGCCTTGATCCAAAGCTCTCCTCTGCTAATCTCCCAACATTGTCTCTAAGTATTTAGAGAGGAAAACACAAGCCAGTAAGATCCTCAGTGGCGTCGGGCCTAACACGGCGTCTAAGGCCGCTCGCCACGCTGCTAAACATTAAACAGATATGACAGCGCTCTGCAAGACTGGCCCTTAGTCGCAGATTTTAATCTCCCCAGGCGAGCTCTGTCCTGCCGGCTCACCTCGCTGCGTTTTTTTTTTTTTTTTTTTTTTTCTGAGAAAAGCCGCAGCAGCTCAACATAACCCCCAGAGGAGGGCTTAATATAATTCCTCCACTTTGAACGATCTCATCTTTTTAACTCTTTGCTAAGTGGGAGGAGGAGTGGAGGGAAAGGCAGGGAAGATGAGGTAGCATTGATGGTGGAGAAACATGCTAGTCTTTCACTTCTTTTTGGCCTGCCCCAGTTTATGTCTCTTTCTCCCTGCTTCTTCAGTAATGAGAGAAGGTGACGTTAGCATTACTGTCCTTCCTCCTCCACCTATTTCTCCTCCTCCTGTCCAAACGCAGAACAGCCCTTTGGGGAGAAGGGAAAAGCAAAAAGGCTGTTTACTTGATTTTCACTCCTATTATCTGCAGAACCGAAGGTCAGCCTGTCAATACGCTCTTTAGACGATGGGTTTTTCAAAAATACTGAGTATAAATTTTAAAATAAATTGCAGCACTTCTGCCATAATCTTTAATGTCAAGCTGCAGACTCAACAAGTGAAGCTTCACTCCAAATGCACTCAGGTGGAAAGGGTAAAAAAAAAAAAAAAATGAGTTGCATGTTGATCAGGTACTTATCCACCACTGACAGAGTTTAACAATATTTTCAAATATCAACTTTTGCATATTTATACATTGAGTGGATAACTTTCTTTCCACTTTCAGAACTTCCTGAAAGTCAAAATCTCTCTCCCTAACTGTTGAGAACTTGTCCAAAGATGTGTGTTAAGTAGTCATTTGTTTCTTTGTGAGATATTTCAGGCCATTCTCACTCCTAACATGTAAAATATGGCAGTTTGTTCATGCTCCAAACTAATTTCTGGCAACATCCGACTGACCTACGTGGCACATGGTACCTACAGCATATAACGTGAAGCTCTATTAAGCTCAATATGGAAACAACAACTGGAGACTGAATCACATTAAGCAGTTTATCAGTTTCACAAAGACAATGTGCAGTGCTGGTGCCCCCACCAGCCAGTGATGGGGTGTTCTGGGTGATGCAACGCTCGCTGTAGCTTCGATCCCAGAGTGCATACGTAGAGACAAAACAGAGCTGGATGTTGCAGGAGTGTTACCACGAGGAGAGCTGAACAATCTGTTGGAATCTGGAAGAGTGAACTGGTCTTTTATGCAGGTGGTGAGGTAATCAGGCAGGTGAGAGGGAAACTGAAAGCCATAACCAGTTACACACACACACACACACACACACACACACACACATATACAGAGATAGACAAAACAGACAGAAACACAAGGGCAGGGGAAAACAACAGTAACACTAGAAAGGAAGTAGGCAATGAGAATGAGAACGTCAGAATTCCAGCAAGAATCTTCATTGTAAATTAGGACAATTTCCAGACTTTGCATAATGGAATGGAAAATAAATAAAACTTTCATTGAACAATGTTTTTTCTTTTTCTTTTTCTTTTTTTTTCTTCCTGCAGCTCTTTGTGATTTTGCATCTCAAACGTTGAGCTGTATTTTCTCTCTGCAGCTTCCCAGAGGTACAGAGATGGTTCGGTTATTGAAACATGCTTTTGTCAGAATTTTAAGGACAGCTCGATTAAGGTGAACCTTTGCACCTGTTATCAGACTACAGATGTTTTTGAAGCAGCAGTGAAATTTTCTACTTGGATCATTAGAGAAGAAACGGAGTTGGATTTCATCAGTGAAGTTGTTCCTATTCCCTGACACAGTTCAGATTAATATTAATGAAGTGTTGCTGTTTCACCACTTGACAGAAATATGAAGGAAGTAAGCCAATCTTTGATGCCATGTTTGCATGCAGCCCAATGAAACTATGTATTTATAAAATATGAAAAAAGCAGCTATTATTTTAGAGTAAATATACCTGCATGAAATAATTAATAAACTCTGTTTCATTAGTTTCGTTTATTTTACAAGGCTTCAGAAAAAGCTGCTTGAGTTTCTCACATTCTCAAGAGTATTACTTTATGTCTGAATTCTGGAGTTATTCTGTTTTCTCAGATGTTCTGTAGAATAGTCAAACAGCTTGTCCATTAAGTCCAAAGAAATAAAGGTTTGGTCTGTGGGTATTTGTTTGTATCCCATTTGGTAATGATGCTTTAAAATACAGGATACAGTAAATGCACGCATGAATGAGGTAGCAGCCATAATAAAGTTATTCCTCATTCATAGTGTTTTCTTCAGTGTCAGATTGCAAAATCTAATTAAAAGACCGCCTGTTGTTTTTTCTCTTGGGAAGTGTTTTTCAAATAGTCAAATAGCTGATTTGGTTCTTTTTGTCCTGTCTGTCTACTTATACTAAAAATGCTAAAAATCAGTCATTTCTTCTTGGTGGTTAGCCCATCTGACTGTTGACATTTCATCATGGACTAGTTTTCCTGGTGAGACTGTGGTTAGTTTTTAATGTTGTGTTAGAACGTTGAGTTTCCTTCACTCTCTGCTCTCTCCCTCCTCTGCTTGCATGTGCTGTGGCGACGCTACGTCACCTTCAGCTGTCATCTCATTGGTTGCTCATTGAAGAGGCCAGTGGCACCACAGGTCAGTAATTTGATCGTATGTAGCTGTCTTAACACTAGAACCGCCAACACTCCAACAACCCCTAGAACCAAAATGACCATCATCACACGTAAAAACGTCATTTCTGGAATGAGTTAAGTTGTTATTTTTAATCTATTTTTTTCAAATAATAAGTAAGGCACATAAATACACGCTCACACACTCACGTTGTCACGTCACTGTATCTGATTCTAACTCATGTCCGAGTTATCTCTCCCTGGAAATTCTCTGGATAAAACCAAAGATTTTCTATATATAAATTTCACTTCCAGTCTCCTGAGTGTCCTGATCTCCAAACCTCATTTGGAAGTGCTGTGAATGATGTGCGGATGGTGGAAAGCAGATTGTGTTTTACCAGAGATGGTTCATAAAGTCATTTAAGTTTTAGTTCAGTTGTTGATCATCTTTGGTGAAACCAGACCGACAGATAGAAGGTTATCTGTGTTGGCTGATCTCATGAGAGTGTGTTGCTGCTGAGACAGAGCCAGTTATTTTTCTCCACATGTATGAGAAGTTTCTAAAAAAATGTCATTTTAGTGTCAGAATGTTTACAAGATATGTGGCTTGTGAAAAATAAGTCCAATATTTACTTCAGTGACTTAATACTGCTGCTGGTCTCCTAAAGGGGAGCGGCTAAACCCATGTGGCACAGATACAGGAAAGGCGTCTCTAATAAAACTACAGAGTGACTTCGCTACTGAGGATCCATCGCGTTCAAATTTAGATGGGTGATGACATCCCAGCAGGACGACATACTGCAGTGCACAAATGTCAGTGTCATTTAGAGCTTGACTGTCCTCATGTCTTTCTGTCCTTCTCCTGTTTCTCTCTGTCTGCTGGAAAAGGTCACCTGCTCAGGAGAATCACAGCCCTCACTGGCTGATCTCTTCATCATAGAGCTGCCAAACAGATCACATCAAGCACATTAAGCACATCCCCACACTGTTAGGTCCTGACCTGCTCTTCTATATCTCACTGAGGATAAGAAGGTGGATCAGCTCTCTTCTAACAGACTTCTTTCACTATGTACTCATATAGTATCCCAGCATGAGTAGATCACACTCTGATATGTCTGAAATGCTTAAAGCATGAGAAATTATCATTTTTGTGATTTAGCGCCCCCAGTTTCAGAATGTGATGGACAGCAGTATTTGTTATTATTAATAACACTTCTATCTTTCAGACTTTTATTTCATAAAACTCTGGCCAACAACTGAAAATCAGTCCCAGATTTACTCTTGTGTGGTGGCTTCTTGCTTGCTTGCTCTCTCTTTTTCTCTTCTTAGCTTACTCAATCAACATTCTTTTCGGTCCATAGAGGCTGCCGAGCTCAGTTACATTGCCCGCTTGCCTAGCTCGGGTTCTGGCACGACACCGGCTCACCTCCTCACTGTTCGCTTTCCACCACACCTGGGCCTAAAAAACCTCCTCTTACTTGGTCCAAAACGTCTGTGGTAAAAACACTAACACTCTCCCACATGCTTTGAACTCACAGTCCGAGAAGTCAGGCTAACAAAGTGAGCTAACATTAGCTAGCACCAGCGATAGAGTGCAGCAGGTTGCTGCACTGTTCATCAGTAAATGTAAACAATATAAGTTGGACAGGCATATTTGAAATAATAATAAAATAAAATAAAATGTACAGATTTCTCTACTTTCTCTACTACTCGGTGTTAGCATTAAAGCATTAAAGACAATTAAGAAAGAAAAAACACTAACCTTCCACTTGTTTAATTGTAACTTTTAAGTAAAGAATCTGAACACCTCTTACCCTGCTGCACTTCCCCATTAATTTTAAAGCAGAAGTATTGTAAACAAATGAGACGATACAGTAAGTGTCTCATAGCCTCCTCAGGGCCACTACACTGCACTTTTACAATGTGTCCCACTCCATTGGTTTTGGTGGTGCATCTGCTGGGCTTTAGCACCGAGTTTTTTATGAATGTATTCTGCACAGCACTGAATCTGATACAAAGCCTATATAAAGCCTAAATAAAAAATAACTTCCTCCAACTTCCTATTATCATATTCTTCATGTGTGGCAGCAAGTTAAACATAATTGTGAATTCAAGTGAAAACTTACATCCTTTGCCATTTCAGTGGCAAGGGATGTAAGTAAACCAGGCATATAATGGCAAATGTGCAAATCAGAAGGTTAACTTATTTTACCAGTATAGGAAAAAAAATACATTGTGAAATGAAACTCATGGGAAAACTATAGAAGAGCAGGAGGGAAACCAAAAGCCTGAAGGATGAATCATTATTTATAAAATGGGTCCGTGTCTTATGTGCATTAGTGTCGAATACAAAGTGTGCTGCTCTCTTTCTCCTCAGGCGGAGGGTATGAATATAAATGATGGTGTTTTACTTTGTAAGAATCCAGGCACGAACAACGCGCACGTTCAAACACACACACACACACGTGTGTGAATGTACAGGTACACGCATGTACAAGTGCACATACGCACACTCACAAGAACTGAGCATGAAGCGTTACAGTGCATACACACGTACAGCCAAAAGAAAACACATCAAACTGTAACCACATGAAAAAGAACTTGAAGCATTGCCGTGGCCATATTTCAAGTTCCAAGTTCTTTACCACAACAATTACAGTGAAGCAGTTGCTGGAAATGATATTCTTGGATCTCAGGCTACGTCCAACAATGTTCATAACAATGTTTATGAAATATTGCAGCCTTTAATATATAGGAATAAATACAATACTGTGGTAGTACAAAAATGATACCATGAATCTGTGCAGTAATGTTGGATGTATATGCGTAAGCAAATATCATACATTTCTTGAACACTAGCTTGGAAACTACCTTGTGTAGGCCTACAAGTTACCATGTTACCAACAGCAGACCAGCTGCTTATACATGCATGCAACCAGAATTAGAGTAAAATAAAGTTATTTATTTTCACAAATTAGGATTAGTTATACCACAAAAGGAGGGCGAGCGGATTCTGTTCAAACCAACAAACTATAAGCAAATACTCAGAGTCTAACTAATCCTTACTTATCTAAACTATTATCTACTAACCAATAAACAGGGAGAAAAAGCACCCTTTAATCTAATGCTGCTAAGAGCAAACTTTCTCAGTGTGTGCAAATCAGTACGATAAACTAAACTAGCAACAAAAACCTTATCCAGAAACACGATAGTAGTAGTAGTAAACAACGTTTACGCTCAGTTTGCAAGTACAATACAAAAGGCCAGCTCCACGACTGTCGAGCAGTCCTAAAACTTAACTTAAATAACATGGATCTTCAAATTAGAGACTGTGGATCTGTGGGTCTGGGCAGGTGCTGCTTCAATTGTCTCCAGGAAGTGTTGCCAATCAGTGTAGGGTGACCACACACCTAGATTTACATAAACACCGCAACACTACAAGGAAAGCCAACGGCACATTGGCGGCAGCCCTTATTTAACTCATTCATACTAATTAGACACATGGAACGACTCTTGTCAAATCAAATTACTCGGTTGGAATTGTTGTATAATTGTGTAGCATACATGTATTTTTAGCCACGCATGAAGCGATGTGTGTGTAATTTTTACTGTACACCTGTGTGAAATTGTGCGTTTGCAATGCTGCCAGATGTGTGTGCCCACATCTGGGTGTGTATACACCATGTGCACGGCTGCTGATAAGGACTGTCCTAAGCTGCCATTGGTCATAGATTTGTGTGTGTGTGTGTGTGTGTGTGTGTGTGTGTGTGTGTGTCTGTGTGTGTGTTTCTCACCCCATCTTTTACTCAAACAAAAAGGTGAAGAGACGACACACTGACCAAAACATGTTTGTCTTCTGCTTTCAGTCCCACTCACTTCTATAGTACACTCATTGTTCAGAAATTGATAACCATATTTCAAGAGATTTATGACACATCGACCTGGATGTGTTGTAGCAGACTCAGCCTCGCTGCCAGTTTTACCCAGTGACTAACAGCTGCAGTTGTACTGCATTAAAAAAATGCCATTGAAAGTATTTGTCTCATTTATCCACAACGTCCACCAACACTTTTGACTATTTCTATTCTTATAACTTTTTAGCTGTAATCTCTGCTGTCTAAAAATATCTCTGCTCTTCCGCCGTCCCTCACCAAAGAGCTACATGACTCACCCACAAACCCATGAGTCTCTGCTGATGACGTTCAACCCATGACGTATCAGGGCTTAAGGCAAACAGTGTTTCTTAAAGGAAGAAGTTCCCATGTGGACATTGAAACAGTTTTTGCTTTGTATAATCATTTCTCCTCTTTGTGTGTCATTGAGAAATCCCTTGCAGTTAGAGTAGCTGTTGGAAAAGTTATCTTGCTATGTGATTCTGATGATTCTGTAAGAGCAACATTTGAGGCCGTGGGCATGTTCATGATTATCATGAGATGCAACCTCGGTCTGGTCTGTTTAAGAAAGCAATGCAAACCATTGCCTGTCCACTGTGAGTTGGCATTTTTTAATTGTTTCTCAGCAGCATGGCACCAGCGTCCTAAATTAATATTAATACTTAAAAACACATGGAATTAACTGTTTTTTTTTTACAACAATGCTCTGAATATATATGGACTGTTTGCTAGCTAATGTACAGAATGCATGCTAACTAGCTAACGTTCTGACAGGAATTTTGTTTTAATATTTTGATACAGGAACCATTCATAAAATTATGATTTTCCAACACTTATATCAGAAACAATTGGCAGTGATATAGCCTACATAACACTCATATTATAGTCTAACTGAAGAAAGTAATGAAATAGAGAGACAGTAATGGTTTCTGCTGGCATTCGGCAACACCACTTAGAGAAACCACATGCAGAACTGCAGTTCACAGTAATACTAGAACTGGTTGTAATAATAATGGTAATTTGTTAGGTTTCGTTAAGATTTTGATTTGCTAAAGAATATTTCTTTTTTTTATTATTATTTGTTTATTTAAAAGGGGACAGTGCAATTTAGTAAAACACATGATTACACATGTTTAAAAAAGCCAGAATTAGCTAGAAGGCTAGTTTTCATCTGTAGTCCCTTCTGCATTTCGGATGGCGGTGCATGGTTGCTTGTTCTAGCGTAGCATATTTATTCAAATTATTGCTCTTAAGAAAGGCGTTTCTTAACAGTTTTGTTGTTCATATGAGCGCCTTGAGAAAAATGTGATTCTATTCTTTAAAGGCCACTTAAACCATCACCTTTATCGAGACATTTGGAGTAAACCACATAAAATACTGTTTCAAAATATTTCAATGCTGGATTTTTAATCATTTTCAGTAGTAAAAATGGCCATGTGCAGGTCATTGAGGAAGCGTATGTGTGAGTTGAAACAAAAGTAAAAAAGAAAAAATATTAATAAATAAAATGCTCATTATTACAGGTCAAGGTAATGACGCACAACTGACAGGAAAAATCCTCCCCCACCATTCTCCTCCACCCAGTCGCTCTCTGTTCTGTTTGTCTCATCGAGTTTGTCAGTTCATTGCTTTTCAACTCTTATATTCATAATTATTTCCCTATTTAATTATTTGAACCAGTGTCTATCCATCTTTATAGCACCTTTTCATACATTTTCTTCTTTCAGAGAATATTGCTTTCCTCTCTCACTTCTCTTGAATTTTTCTCTTTATTCCAGTCTTCCCCCTCTCACTCTTTCTTCCTCTCCCAGGACTCTCTTTCAGACAGAAGAGTCACAAACCACATTAACCTTTAAGAGCTAAAAATCAATGTCCTGTTGTTAATTTGTGCTAATTTGCTTCCACTTAGTTTTACAGCAGCTTTCTTTTTTTTTTTTTTTTTTTTTACCTCCACTCTGAATTTTAAAAAGTCTGCTTGCAGCATATGGAGATTCTATCGCTCTCACACTTCCAGACATAGACATTAAGCAGTTTTGTCTGTCCCCTATATTTCCACTGTCCCCTGGGGCTGGTTTCGCAGCAGAAAACAACTTCACAGTTCACAACTGACAATCAAGCTTTTTCTTCAGGGTATTGATTGTGAGGGTAGACACAGAAATCTCAGTGATGTAAAACTTTAATACTTGCTCCAGCTGCCACTGACAGAATCAGAATTTAAAGCCAAAATGTGTAGAGTTTCAAATTATTTTCATGATATAAGTTTTTGCAGAATAATGATAATAATATTAAGAAAATATTGGTGGAGATTGGTGCATTTAATGTTATTTTTTCCTGCCAGAAATTAAGAGTTGAGTCTCCTGGATAGATAGAAATCACTAAGACTTTAATTTTTAATTTTTTCAAAGGCACAGCAGTATTTTTCAACAGCACAAAGCCTTTTGCCTGAACCACAAACCCACCACTGAGCTGAATCTAGTTAACAGTCACCATCCTGGTCACCTTCCTCTCCAGTGACCTCCTCCACCCTCATGGAGTTCAGTGACTACGAAAATTATGAAAGAGCTGGGGCTGCTGGGATCAAACTTTCCTCTAATCCCCTTCCCCTACACTACTCCCATTTTCTTGCCTTGAACCTGCTGTCAGCATCCACCTGCACCACTGGCTTTAAGTACCGGTCATTGGTGTGAATGCTGGAAATTCCTCATGATTACTCCACCATGTTTTTGCTACTCAACTAATTACAGTTTACAATAGTCAATTAGAAAACCCCTCAAATCCTTCAAGCTCTTCCTGCTCATTTAGAAACTCCATTCAAACGTTCACAACTCTTTGGATTTTCTCACATTCATCCAAAAGCACGCATTGTTTCATGCAATTTTCAGCCTGTCAGAGCTACTGTGGTGGTCATAACAGAGCTGTCATCTGAAAAATCTTCACATGAAGTTGCTCTCACGCCCACAATTTCATTCCACGTACATAATTTATACATCAAAACAAAGAAAAAAAATGTGCCAGTTGCAGATATGTTACTGCTGAAGCAAACAGACTTATACTCTTAGCCCCCAAGCGACAGACGCGTCAACCAACGGCCGCATTGCATTGCACTCCCCAGATTAAATATATATTACGAGCGCATATCCAGGAGGGAAGCAGAAACAGCCACTTTTCTTACCAGCTCCAGCTCTCACATTTTTGACACTACACACATAACTTTGACACAGCGTACTCAGAAGGGTCTCCTATTTCTTACGGTATCGCCAGGTGATAGGAGTTACTCTGTAGAAAAACAGGAGGATGAGAACTTAAACTCTGCATTATTGTCAGTCTCTGAGCCGGTGCACATAACAGTTACCATCACTGTGGCAACCGTTACTGCAGTTGGGAATGCATAGCTGATTGAAATGAGATAATTAGTGCAGTTTGACACACACACACACACACACACACACACACAAACAGGACTCAGACATCCTCACACTTTTTCGAGCAATTTCCAAGACTCATCTTCTCATCCAAACTTTCAGATAGAAACTCCATTCAAACTTTTAAATGTTCCACATCTTTCATACAAACCTTGCAGTCATAATAATTAGACCTTTTCCCACTTTTCCAGCTCTTCGTACTCCTTCAGCTGCTTCTTGTTTTATAATTTAGCTCAACAACAATACACAAAAGGAAGTACTGCAACCTCGTGCCTATGAGCAAATCACAGCCGTGCTGATATTGCTGAAGTGACAAAATCCAAAATGTAAATTTTATCTTTATTGCTTGTATTGATGCCGAATTGACAAGAAGACTGTCGACATATGACGTCCTGTACCTTGTGTGTCTAGAGTGATGTGCTTTTATAATCAGGTAAGAAATTGTTAAAACATTGTATTTTTTAAAGGGTGTTTGGTGTAATATTTTTCCTGGACAGCACAGGGAGCTTTAGTTTGATTCAAACTGATAACATGTTAGAGACATGTTACTGTATGGAGTTTGCATGTTCTCCCCATGTCTGTGTGGGTTCTCTCTTGGTACTCCTTCTTCTTCCCACAGTCCAAAGACTTAATACGTTAATTGCTGACTCTAAATTGGTCATAGTTTTGAGTTTGTTTCTGTGTTTCCTGTTTTATTTTGTAGTACCACTGTCTGTCTTGTCTTCAGACAAATCAGGGGCAGGTGCAAAATCAAAAAGGGCGGGAAACAAGACAGGAAGTAGAAGACAAGACAGACAGTGGAACTACAAAATAAAACAAGAAACACAAACAAACTCAAAACTATGACAAAATTGGCTGTAGGTGTGAATGTGAGAGTGAATGGTTGTTTGTTTCCATGTGCCCTGTGATGAACTGGCGACTTGTCCAGGGTGTACCCTGCCTCTCACCCAAAGTCAGATGGGATAGGCTCCAGCCCCCTGATGAGGATAAGCGGTTACAGACAATGGATGGATGGAACATGTTACAGAAACACTACAACAAAGTAACAGCTAAAGTATGATAAGGTTGTCTGCTGTTTGCTATTTGTATGATTAATGGTTTCATAATGTGTGTATTGATTACTGACGATGATCACGCTAATTATCAGCTATTCATATTCCGTTTCTGATGCCAGTATGCAGTAAATGTTTGTCCCTCGTGTGTGTTTTTAACCAGTTCTATCAAAGATAAATGACGGTCATTAATATAACATTAATATTAGAACACCTGTGAAGTGGAGTGATACATGTATTTAAAAGTCCCAGAGCTGTTGTGCTCTATCAGCACTCATGGAGCGACTTTGCTGTATAATAGAATGTATTTTGCATCTTTCATCTCTTTCCCACTTTCCCAACTACTACATTTTTAAAAAACTTTTATCTACTTTATGAGTTTTATTCAACTTCAACTAAATCCCATTCACACCAATTAGACCATTTCTCATTTTTCTAACTCTTTCAGCTGCTTGTCCATACAAATTAATGCCAGCAAGTCAGTTCAGTGAACCATATGACCTATTAAAACCGGCCATTGTGGATCTAAAATAAAGCATGACTCTGTTACTGCATGACCTGATGACCTGTTCTTTGAATTATCCAGGGAGTAGTTTGGGAATGCAAAGTGCATGTTGTGTATTCACAGCTACTTTCAGGAACATTGTCTGAATTCGTTTTTCACCAGGTGCATTGCCCTCACTTGCTGACCTCACTGATGTAGGTGAGCACAGAACAAGAAAGAGCAGCACACACCAGAAAACACCATCTGAGGACAAATGTTTGTGCATGTGTGGACGCATGATTATCATCTCCAAAGCCTATTTGTCAGCCCATAGATGTCGAGGCAGTGTGCGTGCGTGTGTGTGTGTGTGTGCGTGTGCACGTGTGAGTCTGTCTAGTGTGCCTGCTTGAAAATCAACAGCAGAGTTTGCCCTCTTGTTATTGCAGCATCTCATGTAGATAAATCAGAGCCACACTGTGCTCAGAGCCTGGTCCTAAAATCCATAATGGATCTGAATCACAGAGATTTCTGAGACTGTGTATGTGTGTGTGTGTGTGTGCGTGTGTATTCAGTGTGTGAATGCACAAACTTCAAATTTTCACTCTGCCAGGCTCCTTAAGGGGAAAATGCATTATGGATGACACCATGTCACCATGAATAGGGTTCTGGACTCTAGGAAAAGCCTTTAGGTCTACATCCTTGTTCAAAGTATATAGAAGATGAATGGGTGGATGAAGAGGTGTACGGATGGATGAATGGCAGATTGAAACTATGAATGTATGGATTACTGAATGGTTGGATGGATAATGGATCGGCTGGTGAACCGATGGACAGATCTATATGGACTGAATAAACTTAATTAATTTTAATGTTGCCTAACCAGACAACAATCATAAAAGCTCTATTTACAGAATATGGCACACATGGAATAAAATATGCATAACAATGTTTTCAAGTGTTTATGTCCGTCTCTCAGTACTTTCTGACTGACTGGCACCCTGTCTTTCGGAAAGCCCATTATTTTAAGACGTAAATATTTAAGAAATATTTAAAGTTCCTCATACAACTGAGTGCTACTCAAACAGGAGTAATAAGTGCAATTGTTACAGACTACTTTTCGCAACAGACATAATTCCACAAACACATTTGATGTCTGTGGAACAGAAGGTCCTTCATCTCAGTATAGTTTTATCTCCCCGTTCTCTCTGGAGTTATCGAGAACAGGGCATTTTTGTGTTGTGTTTTGTCTCATTGGTATTTATTAGCTTCTGTTTTCATTGGATAACTGAATGATGCAGTGACCCAGACAAACCACAAGTAAGGGATTGTAGCCATGCTGGGGGCGTGGCTGAGTTCGGTGACTGTATAGTTGTGACAGCTCATTTAAAGGCACTGCCTCTGAATATGTGTGCATTTCTCTCTTTCACAGTATGCTATACATGTAGCATCTACATCTGCTTTATATTAACCAAAAGAGGAAATGTCACTTTCTACAATATGGGACCTTATAGTCAAATAAACCACAGGTGTGTGTACATGGTAAAGAAGTAACATTGAAGTGGTTTTAATTAGATTTCATGGGACTGATATATTGAATAGACTTATTTTTATTAACTAAGCCCTCTGTTATCACCCTGTGTTCACAATTAATGTTGAGTAAAACGAAAGTAAAAATCTTATTAGCTATAAATCACTAATTTAAAGAGCTAGGTTGTGGGACACCAGCTGTTCCTGTCAAATAAAGGCAAAAATTAATCTTATAAAAAGGAAGAACCAGGATGTAAAAATGAACATATTTTGCATAAATACACAGCTATACTTAATACTACTATAATAGAATTATTCAAAAAGATAAAATACTTTTCATCAAGTAGCAGAAATCTCTGAGGTATTCTGGTTGTATATTTTTCTATTCTCAGCTATGTCAGCACACACCACACTCGCTTCAGACAATGTGGGAGTCACAAGTGTTTGAGTCAGTTTGTCTAAGAATTGGAAGGAACGCTGACCTGTGTTGATTTTTTTTTTAAAGGAGGGCAAATTGTTCCTGATTGCAGTTTGTCACCTCTGAACTCGATTATTCATCATGTGTTTTGAAGAAGTGATGGCGACACGTTGAGTATATGAGTGTGTGTGTGTGTTTCTGTAGTTTTTAGTTGTAGGAGCTCATGAGCTCCCCTTTGTGTGTGTGTGTGTGCGCGAGTGACCTGTTCATAAAAAAACTTTATTAAATACGTTCATAGAATTTCAAATTTGGCCATTAATGTCAACCTTCTCAAAACAAAAGTTGATGTTTGATGTTTCTTGATTTTATTTTCTCACCAACTAAAACATTTATCAATTATTATGTGCCTATACTGTACATACAGTAACCCCTGAAAACATATTTATTTTTCATTTGAACAACTTCTCATTAGTTTAAATCATTGATGATTCATTGCCTTTGTTATGACTTACAGTTTAATGATTACTTTTTCTGTAGTTGTTTAAATTAAATATTTAAATTAAATGGAGCCCTTGACTTCCATCTTTTGTAATTGCCTCAGCGCTGTGTTGGCAATCAAATTCGATTAAATTTGACATTCTGCAAGTTGTGCTCTTAATTTGCCAATTTGGCCATTATGGCTATGACTGCTCTTGCTGAAACACAATTATTCTAACATTTATTCCAAACAAAACAGGTACTCAGGGCTATTGTGGCCAATTATGACTGAACGTCAGCACAGTCAACTGAGTTCTGGCACTGGAAGGACCAAACGTAACCTGGCTCTGCCCCAAATATCTGCCTTAGACTTGTCATTTGTTCTTGGGCCAACTCAAGCAAGTCCTCCAAATTAAACTCCAAAATACAAAGTCTATAATTGCCTTCCAGAACAACACATATAAGCATCTTCTGATGTGATGCCGCTAAAATTGCAATCTCCTGTCTTTTTGTTTGCCAGCAATGTACCAACATCAGAAGCAATTATTTTCCACTCCAAATGCTTCTATAATATTTTGTTTGTTTCCATGTAGTTGTGTTGTAGCATAGATAAAATCCAGTGAATAGGATTTGCAATAGCGCTAGCTGGGTCCTTGTAGAGAGTTTATAGATTTTTGCCCTACAGGTTTGTAGGTATGTTTGTAGGACAGGTAAGCTCTGTACATGATTCTGTAAAAGACAGTCATTTTTGTTGTTAATGAAGAGTTTGGCTGACTGTCAATCTATGTTGCAACATTGGATAGAAATTGGTTATTTTTGTGATTTAGCGCCTCCAGTTTCAGAGTGCAATACCACAGTCGAAAATATGGACATGATCTTCCACTTGCAAGTTGAACACTTTGCTGACAAAACCAAACATCAAGCAAGTACAACATGTACAAAGAAGCCCAGCTATGCGATTTACTGTTCTTCAGCTGCTTCTTCAGTTGCTTCTTGCTTGGTCACTTTCCTCCATCCTCCTCTTTACTCTCTTCGCCTCTGCTATGCTATGACTCTGTTTGCATTGCCCTATTCTGGTGAACATTCTGGTATCAACCCCACCCCCACCCCAGATCTGAAAAGCGACTCTCCCCTGACGTTAAAAACACCCATGGCACCATCATAAACACGTCCACGGTTCACTGAGCTTACAGTCCAAAGTGAGCTAACATTAGCTAACAGCAGCTACCACAGTCCACAACAGTTTACTTTACTGTCCATCAGAGAAATGTTTAATTCAACAAAGTTTTTTATTATTTTCTCAATAAAATTTGATCCAGTCTCACTGAAATCAGTGAAGTAGTTGGTGGTGTGTGACTCAGCTTTAGGCTATTGTACAGTTGAACATTTAGGCTACCTGGGAGGGGTGGTTGGAACATTAAGCACATCACTTCCTTTTTGTGTGACAATGGATGTTTCCCAAAGCAAATAGCAAATAATTAGTGATAGAAACATCAGGTTACATGAACTAGTCATGGGTTATCTGAATAATCCTTTAATATTAATTTGACCTGCCTCTTGATCTGCCTCTTTCTTATCTTATTTTGGCATCCCCTCCTCCCTCTTCCTTCCTCTCCCTCTACCCCCACCCTCCTTCTCTGTGTTTCCCATTACGACTTCTGTCTCTCTTTGGCTAATAGTCGAGTATCTGCCTGCGACGCTGATGAGGCCCATTAGTGCGAGTGTGCTCCAACAAAGAGGATCGCAGCTCTGCAATGTAATGTGATGAGCTTCCTCTCTCTTATCAATTCCAGGAAACATTAAAGGAGTACGGGAGGAAAAACTCTCATTTCATACACCCATAATTAAATGACACAGACGGGTTGATAGTCCCTGGACCATTGTGAATCCAAATTACGCAAAGTAATGAAGAAAAGCACTTTTACACTGGAGGTAAAAAGCCAGAGAGGCTTTGAAATCATCTTTATTCCTATGTTGCATTCTGGATGTTGTGTTTTACATTTATAAAGTTGTAGGTGCAAATTTATCGAACAAAAAAAAAAAGAAATACCTGTCTCAGTTATTTTTATTTTTCTATATTTAATATGCTTTGATGTACTAATTTGTTTTTGAATAGAAACGGTTATGTAGGGTACATGTCAGTGCAGCAAAATTAAGTTGTTTTGAAAGAATATTTTAGTATGCATATATTACTCATGCATAATATATTGCCATATACTTGTAGAACCACTCTGAATGCCAGGTACACATAGAGGCTTAGATATGGTTAAGGTAGACGGGGCCTGCGAATGGGGGGCCATGAATGTGGCAAAAGGAGGTCAAACTAAACTGAGAGCTAACATTACAAGAGGTGTAGCATTTTTTAGTGATCGTATGTTTGCAACGTGACTGAGGCATTTTCAGCAGCCTACATAAAAACCTTTTTTTTTTTTAGCATTTGGTAATGAAAAATACAAATGATTCTATTGTATTTAAATTATTGAGAAGCTGCTGTAGCGCTCTCTTGGACCGTACACGATCGCACCAGCAGAACATGGCTCCAAGCTTGGCACTTCAACCTTCTTTACTTGTGATCCTTCAGAAAGTTTGTCAAGAAAGTTTGGTGGAAGGAAAATAAACAAGTTCTTGCCAGTCCAGACAGGGTTGAATTGACAGTTTTCATTGTCAGTTTTAGCCTTTAGGGCTGACAGAAACATATTTTCAGTAGGGCACATCCCCACTTGTGATTGTGATGTTTTGGTCAGAACTTGTGAGAAAATTATGATTGGCGGAGTGCTACATCTGTAAACATCCTGCCTGTTCGCTGTTACGCATGTGCAGAATGCTGATGAATAGCCCGGTATATAAGCTACAGGTTGGATTTTTATTTCCTCATAGTTGTCGTTTTGTCCCGTCTGCATGGTTTCAAATGGTGAACACTGGTTTCATGATTGATAGTCCTGTGTTTGTTTGATCCATACAGCCACCTCAACTTCCTCCATATGTGGACTTCTTCTTTATACCATGTCACCTGGGGTACGTATATCATAGTTTGAAGCATGGGAATATTGAACAAGCTGTTATATTAGACAACTTGGAGGTGATAATGGACTGAAGGATTGTCACTGATGGCACTGGTGAGAAAAATGTAACCTTGTGAGGTCTTGTGAGGTTTTAATCTGGAATATATGCATTTCAGAGGAGCTGTATTTGTTTTGAGAAATACAGAAATACACATTATTATTATACACATAATTTTTCCATATCTAGATGAGAAATTGAAAGAGAGCAGGCCTAAAGCCAAAGAGAAAAGACATAACAAAATACAGCTTCAGTACTCTGGTTGTAACAGATGAACAGACACTTTGAGAGAAGCCCAGAACTCCCTTGGTACAAAAGCACATCCAGCCTCCAAATTCATCCTCATTAGTTTCCCATGATGAGTTTAATGAGCACCTCGTTGGGAAGGTTTGGCTTGGCCCACTGTCCTCTGGGTCCTCTGGCATCACAAGCCTGAGAGCCCCTCAGATAGCAGAAACTGATGAAGCGACATCCATCATCAAACAAGAGGCAAGAAGAGATGGTGAAGGAGAGACAGAAAGAAAGGAAACAAAACCAAGACAGAGAGAGGAAGGAGAAGACGGAAGAGGACGACAGGGAACAAAGCAGATGGAGCTGAGAGAGGGTTTCCCAGTGGATGAGGGACAGGGGAGAGCTCATGATTAGCAAAGCCACATCCATCATCGTGCAGAGGAGAGAGAAGGTGAAGAAGAAAAAGGACGAACAGCATGACAGACGCACAAAGTGGTGAAAGAAAGCTTTGAAACAAATTGCATTTTTTGACAGAAAACAAACACATTGCAGAGAAATGATGTAACAAGGACCCGGCAGCCACTGATGGATGAGAACAGAGTGGCAAATATTTGCTCACTAAATGTGCAAAGTACACATCTGACCAGGCAAGTATCAGCTTTCTCTAAGTATTTTTTAGAACCCAGCTCTTGTAATAAATATCAGTTGGTTGCGTAAGCTGAATAGGACGTGCTCCACTTCCAGAACTTGATGAATTTTAAAGTCAATTGTAGGAAATGTTTCAGTTGACTCCATCCATCCATTTTCCGTCGCTTGTCTGGGTCCATGTTGCAGTAATAGCAGATTAAGCAATGTAGCTCAGATGTCCATCTCACCATCCACATCCTCCTGGGGCATCCAAAGACATTCCCAGGCCAGGTGGGATGTGTAATCCTTCCAGTATATTCTATCTAGTCCATCTTGGGATCTCCTCCCAGTTGAACATGTCAAGAGAATCTCTAAAGAGAGGCATTGGGCTCACCTCAACTCACTCATTTTGATGTGAAGGAGCAGCAGTTCTACTTTGGAGCCAAACTCATTTCAGTTGGGTTGAGATGATTGAGATGTAGACTGACTGGTATAAATAAAGAACTTCACCTCCAGTCTGAGCTGCCTTCCCAACACAACAGTTCGATACAATGGCTGCTGACACTGCATCAATCTGCCTGTCAATCTTGCATTCCATCTTACCGTCAATCACTAATGAGACTCACTTCACTTGGGGCAGCAACTCACTTCCAACACAGAGTGAGAAACGGCAGAGTATCATGGCCTCAGAATTGGAGGTGCTGACTCTCATCCCACGTGTTTCAAACTCAGCTGTAAACTCTGGAGGTGGCACATAACCATACAGTCTACAAAGGAAAATCAGTCAGAAATATATATTTCCCAAAGTTTTAATGACTGTTTGTGACTGTCAGTGCTCGCCAATTTGGACTTACTGTCTTCCTCATGCCTCACAGTGCACAATTTGTTATAACACTGTTCAGGTGTAGCCAATAATGTCAAATTCTTCAATAATGACTGAAAGGCTCTCTGTGCTTTGAATGTAGATGATTGGTTGATTAGCCAATTTTTAATTTTTAATTTTTTGGTCTTTCACTTCACAAAATTTAAAGTTTATCTCTGTAGGAGTCAGACCAGTTAAAGTAGTTTGTGTTGAAGGATTGGGTTATAAAAAGCCATAAAATGCATGGCCAGACCAATACCTGTTGAGATTATTTTATGTGTTCAAACAGATACAAAACAATAACTCAATGCCATGAGAGATTATAGCAATGTCCGAAAAGGTGCAGACAGTACTTAAAATGTAAAACGTATGAAAAAAACTACAGTATATACAGCCATGGTCCACCTACACAGATGTTTTTACTTATAGTGCCTGATAGACCTTTTTTGGGACTGCACCTTCAGAATAGGGCAATTTTATTTATTTTCATCATTTCAATTTAGTGCAGAGAGTTTGTCGATGTCATGTAATCCCCAAAATATAACGCCAAATTTCAAGCTGAGCAGACGTCTGCACAGCCAGAACAACTGAAGACACCTGTGAGGGTTTCAAGAGTCTTTAAGAGAAATTACAGATTTGAAGATACAAATTTATATGTCTCAGAAATTACTAAATTGCCACCATAAACCATTCATGGATGGAATGTTTTGTTTTACTGGATTTCACTGATGTAAAGCCAAATGATTTTATCACTTCAGTTAATAGATTACTCCTGAAACAGATGGCCAGGCTCTGTTGCACTGACAGGCATTGTGAAATGTTACTTTCATGTTCAGTTTTTGCAGACAGCTTATTCATTTGCACCAGCTGGTTTATGTCTAAGAAATCTAAGCTGGAATTTGTCCGAATGACTGTATTCATGCAGCTTTATCTCCTGCATGAGTTGTTTGGGAGGGAAGTAATGCTCTGTGCAACAACAGCATACAGTAGGGTTCTCCAAACACAGGATGGTCTAATGTTTCTACATTTATTACATTAGGCTTTAATTTTTTTCCACAGTGCACAAGTCTTATACAGCCAATATCACAAATGTACAGTATATATTACAGCACAGTACCTCATCCTGTTTCCATTCAGAGTCAGAGCAGTTATGGAAAAGCTTACACCTGACAAGGAGTACAGTGAAGTTTGGCCATGGTGAACTACTGGGGCAGGTTTTTACCTAAGATGCCAAAAAAACTGCAGCACTAAGAGAGCTGTTAAACACAAACAGTGACTGGACATGGCACAGACAACACCAGGATGTATGAGGGAGCCTAAAGAGCACTCACAAAACCTGTACTTGCAATTGATCCAAGAAAGAGAACAGGGGTCTCTACAGATGATTGGACATGCTGAGAAAAGGAAGGGGGCATCCAATTCTGATGCATGAACAACTTCAGCTGGCTCCTGATGTGAACTACTCCAAGCCTCTTCCAAATGTCCGAGCTCCTCACTCTATCTCTAAGGCTCAGCCCAGCAACCCTATGGAGGAAACTTATTTTGGCTACTTGTATCTGCAATCTCAATCTTTCTGTCACTATCCAAAGCTTGTGGCCATAGGTGAGCAATGGAATGTGGATCTACTGGTAAATTGAGAACTCTGCTTTCCTGCTCCCTTCCCTCTTCAAACCACATGGACCACAACGGTCTAACACAACGTCTGCACTACTGCTGACACTGCACCCATCTGTCTGTGCATCTCACAAGATCCTGGGATACTTATATGCCTTTATTTGGTTCAGGAGCAATCCACCGTTACAAGAGAACCATGGCCTCAGACATGCAGGTCACTTCAAGGGTGTTTCACAGTAGTAGGTAAGTAGAAGCATATTCCTACATGCAGCATTTTGTGTATTGCTTCTCCCACTGCTCCTGTTGCTATGTTATTTCCTCACTCTTTTATCTTGAATAGTGGTCTTCAAGGATCAGAACATGAGTTTGCATGCTATGATCTTAAGTGTTTCACTGTGGGACTTCCATTTGATTGCCTTGGTTCAAAAGCTGAATTTGAAAAAACAATGCAACATACCAACCTACTCCATTGCAGTTCATATAAAAGAACATTATGATCACAGCCTCAGCCCACTGCTCCAGTCCCCACAGACTGAATTATCAGTAACTATAGGCTGAAAGGTGGAGCTAAACCCAGGGGTAATAAAATATTCTTTAAAGTGCTCAAGACTGCAGGTTGGCTTTTTGGTTCCAGGGTTTTGAAACCAGTGGTGAAATGCAGCCTCTCATCCTGGAATATAGTCTCATAAAGAAATTATGTCACTGCTCAGGGATGGCCTGCTGGTCATCCTGAAATGTGGGCTGAAATTTAAAAGGTGGTCATCTGTCTTCCCATCATATCTGCTCTCCATTTTTCCTTTTTGTAATGCCATTAAATTGTAAAATGTGAACCAGTATTTGCAGAACCTTGACTTACCACTTTTTGTAAAGACTAAATCATTTTATAAATACATGAGTAATTGCTTGATTTGCCAGATGAGCAAATAATGATTTTTCATGTCTCATTTGCTCCATTTCACAACATTTTGTGAGCCATGGAAACAGAAGGTCAAACCACAATTAATTGCAAAGAAAGGTTGAATGATGTACCAATGCCATACTGTACAAATACTTTGTAACAAGTAAAAAATACTACATTGAAAATGTTAAAGTCCCCATGAAGTCGAAATTGATGTTTAAATGCATTTACCACATATCCCTATTGCTGTATGTTACCTATACAAGAGTATCTGGCCCAACAATGACAGAAAAAGCAATTTATGTAGCTTCTGGTTTTCTTCATAATATTTTAGAGTTGAAATTTCCTAATAAAGGATAAAAACTTGTTGATGACTCATCCTGCACTCAGGGTGTATACTAACTTTACCTCCAATTAAATGCTTTCTCGCCTCTGACATTGTACTTTACTGTGTATCCAGTGTAGATGTAAAAGACTATTCCAAGGTAATGGAAACACAGTGATTGTACACTAATGAAAACATATGTATTCTATTTCTGCCATTTTTTCTGCAAAGAGTTCCCCCTTAATCTTCCACACTTGACCTTTAAAGTAAAAGTCATGTTTAAAAACACATGTAGCAAACATGTGTGGGTATAAAACCATCCATTTACAACCATTAGCTCATAATTAAACCTTTTTATATGCAGCAGTAGCCCACACATATCTACGTTTTAGAATTTTAGAATTGCTTTAACCCATCACTAATGTTGTTCCATGCTCATAAAGCAATTTAAGTATTTGCAGATTTCAATGATAGGATCGGTTTCAATTTAACAAAGTACTGTAGATAATTGTATTGCCAACCTTTAAATGAAGTTATAAAACTGAGAATTGCTACCACAATTTTCTCCAGTCTCGTGGGCTCCTTGTGTCTGATAGAGTGAATACAAGTACCATTAGAGCCCTGGTGAATTGGTGTTTGTCACTGCCCGTGAAGTCAAGCGTTTTCTTAGTTGAGCAAATTCAAGTAACCCAGTGTACCACCGTTATGACGGTGAACAAATAAATGAATGAAGCAGATAGCAGACTGATGAAGAAGAAGAGAGCAGAAAGGAAAATATATAAGGAAGAAGACCTATGAGCAGCTTGTGCCAGCTGAGAGAAGAAGCTGCAGGGGGTTATGCAAATGCCCAAGTCGCAACCTGTCAAGAAATCCAAATTTCAGCTCAAGCACGTGTCTGCGCTCACCCTCTGTGGAGTCCTTACACGCTTTATTATTCATTTCCAGACATCACTTGTGGCTCCTGGCCATATTTTCAGAGAGCAGAGAGGCAAACATCCTTGAGAGGCGTCGGGCAGCGAGACGGGGGACTAGCATGAGCACTTCAGCTCACTCCAAAGGCATTACCAATCCCTGCGGACAAGCGGAGCCCCACAGAGGAATGGATGGGATGTAAAATAACATATGGTCTGGTGCTATCATTCTAATTGCAGCTGTCTGCGGATGACGGGCTTCTGCACATCCACCTTGTGCTGCTGAACGCTCTTACATCTGCTTATCACTCTCTGAGAGCAGAGGAACACTTCAGTGCTTAATAAGCAGGCCTCCCTTAATAAGCTGCTACACAGAGAAACAGCAAGAACAGCAGGAAAGAAAACATAATCATATCACTGCAACTTATACACAGTTGCAAGCTATCCTGGAAATATAAGTTTACAGTGCAGACTAAATAAAAGTTGTTACTGGAGGGGTGCAATTTAAATTGTTCTCCTTTGTTTCATTCCTGTGTTTTTGCTTCTATTACTGTGATGCTGTTACTGCAGTGGGAGTTTGGGAGATGATTACACTGGGCCATAGCAGAAGTTCTGCATATCAGCCCATTGTCTACAAAACAGTACAGCATGTAATTGAAAATGAGGAAATTATATCAGGCATGGTCCCAAACATCTTCAATCTGTCATTTTGATCAAATAAATTAACTCTAACTGTAACACCTGAATATTTGTCTTTTACCTCAGATATATAGATAGACTGCTGAAGAGCCTTGTCCTGCTTTACAAGTTAAAACAACCAAAGAGCTCATAGAAGATTTGTGCCAAGGAGAAGAAATTGAACATAAATAAAATACACTAAAATAATATAATAATAATAATACAGACAGAGAACTGTAAAAAAAAAAAAAGTCACTTAAAATATCAGGAAATCTTGGCTCTGAAAATAAGATCATTTGAAACAAATTTCCTGCAATAACTGCGTCCACTTTCCGGGTTAAATGTAATTTATCTATTGTTATAGTACTGTTACTGTTATAAATTGAATGTAACATGACATATCTGTAATATATGTCACTCAATCAGGGGTCATAAGTTTACTCAATGATAGAAAAGGCTGTCCCTTAAAGAAAAAGGCTGGGAACCCACTAAGGCAAATGCAGAGTGGTGTTCTTGTTCTTATACATTGCAAACCTCTTTCAAAGGACTTTGAGGTTGATAAATGGATCAACAAAGCATGTGACAAGGCATACAGAAATTTCGCTAACCAGTAAGTAGTGAATGACATATTCATCCTGCCAACGTCAGAAGATATGGTAGTGGTTGCTATTTCCACATCAATCAAAGACATATGTTGTAAGTTTGTGTACGCTGAATTATAACAGCCTGTGCAGCTGTTTTGTGCAGCTCATTTCTCCGGTGTCACTTTTGTGGCTTTGGCACAGGAAGATGAGGTCCCCATTCTTCATTCAGCTGCCAAAGCTCTGACCTGCTCTCCTGTTTGTTCACCTGGGAAAACATTTGTCAATAAGCACAACGGCAGACCTTTTTGAGTGGGCAACAATTCAAAAAAAAGAAAACTGTCAAACTAGACAGTGCTGATCTAATATGAATCAAGATCCTGCTCCTGCAAACTCGTGTTTGTTTTCAGAAACACATTTTAGACTATTAAAGCTGTAATATTAGATGGTCGACTTTTTTTCCTGCTTGGAAACAGAGTCAAAACCAATTTGCAGTACATCACCCACCAGCTCCATGCTCTTGTCCAACTATGGTTACTTCTGGCTCCAAAAAATCAAGATGGCAGTGGCCATAATGCCAAACACGAGGCTTCAAAACAAATCACAAACCAATGGCTGATGTCATGCTGGGTTTACACTTGACTGTTCATGTTAGTAGTCATGATCTTTTACCTGAGATGGTGTAAAGATTAATGTTTTAACAGTCATTAAAAATTAAAAGGCCAGGTCATTATGTTCCACTTATTCAGATTTACCTCTGACTTCACTCCCAAGTACAGACAACATCCTAAACAAGAGGCAGTAAACGTCAGCTGGCCATCGCCCCACAAATAAGTTGAGAACAAGGCACTGCTGTAAAAAACCTGCTTTAATTCCTGCTTTTATGGCAGTGAAGATATCACGCAGGCTTAACGATTTAGCAACTGAAGAGCTTCCAGACGCCGGCTCTAATTCAATTTCCTTTCCTGCTCATTAACTTATAGTCCAGTCATTAGTTAAAGGCAGTGCTGTTTGGATTGGCTCAGCATTTTGGGTAAATTAAGAGCAGGATGTTTTGTCAGGCTGATATACCCTGAGATCAGTGGAGGAAATTCTCCGAGGTAATTGGAGTTTGTCAAGAAGCTGCCAAACATGTTTTTGCGCTGTTTACAACAATTTACAAAGACGTTAAAGAGGAATGTTGAGCCTGTGTTTGCCCTGAGTAACAATGGTAACTCCCATCTGTTTTGCTTCAAAGGAATCTGCCTGTAATTTCAGCAATTCTGGTTTATTAAGTATTGATTGCTTCTCTTTAATTTGTGGGTTGCTTTAAACCTTTAGTGACAATCTACAAAGAAACTCAGTGACTCGGTGATAAAAAAAATAAAAAAAATGTCCCTGTATGCGCTCTTATTTTTCCAAGGGACTCCATCTTATCCTAAGATAGATGAAGGTCAACTTTTAAGGCACTTTTTGTGACACTTTCATAACATCTCCAAGTTTTGGAAAGACTTTCTCACCATTAATTCTTTTATCCACCCCCTTACAGCAGCCTTATTGCTAAAATTATTTATAATTTCTGACAGTGCGAGTGGGAATTTGCTCCTGGCAGGGGGAGAACAGGAAGAACGCCAGGGAGTAAAGTTATATCTTTAATTAATTAACATGGACAATGTTATCTTTCTGACTTCAACGGCAGGTTTTTCAGCCAGAAGGCCCCATTTGTAGGACGAATATAATATTAGCTCAGGAGGAAGGAGGGTGAAATCACTGGAGGTCACAGCCGGCAGACTCGTGCAAAATGAGTCCCGTTGATGTAAAAATGCAGCTGAACCTGAATTTAAAAAGTAGATCCAAAACTAGTTACTAGCAATTATGCAGGAAAATTGACAAGCAGCAGGTTACAGACAGGACAGGATAATATAAGCCCGATTCCAGAACAGTTGTGCAAGACCCTGTGCAAAACATGACGTCCATGATTTCCAAAAACAATCTGAAATGTGGACTCATTAGTCGGTATGATGCAGTCATAACTGAGCCAAAGGCCAGAGCTATGTGGATAGTTATAATAATTTCCTTTAACTCGTACATACTGTTCGGGTCAAAATTGTTGTAACAGTAAAAATACCCTACATTCTTTTAACCTGAAATTTGATGACTTTTCATAAAGTGACCCAAATTACGCAAAAATTTGAATATTTAAAAATGTTATACTTTTGTACAGGTGCTACAAAATTTTGTACATTGAGGCTGTTCTGGGTCAAATTTGACCAGGATCTATTGAGGTGGATTTTAGACACACTAGTGTGGGTCAGATCAAGGAAAATGGTTGTTCTGGGGAACCTTGAAACAGTGAAACTGTATTCTATGTAATTCTATGTCTGTGTGTATTTTTATGGGACAGTGGTGACAGAGTTCAGGGGTGGGGGGGGCCTTGACACAGTCTGTGTTCCCACTACAGGTGGCCAGGTTCCTGCAGGGACAGGCACCTGCTGCTCTTTGAAGGGTCATGGGGGAACCTCGAAACAGTGAAATAGTTAAACAGCATAGGAGTGGTCATACAGAGGTACTGCAATGTGACAACATAATCTAAAAATAGACAAATTAGAATAAATGTGTGTGTGTGTGTGTGTGTGTGTGTGTGTGTGTGTGTGTGTTGTGGCAGTAAGACTGACTATTCAAGAGGCCACTGATCAGATCTTCCACAATGAGGAAGCTGATAGTGATTTGGAGCAGGATGTGTTTGTTTCTCCAAAACTGAGTGATGTAGAACCTAAAAAAATAGACTCTCATGCTATATAAATCATAAATTAAGCATTAATAATGGATCTATTAATGTCAAGTATAAACTGCCACTATCTGTAAAATCACATGGACTTGAGATGATGGCTTTTTTGGTTTACTTTTGAAAATCCAGTATAAGACAATCACACACAGAAATGCACACACACACACACACACACACACACACAGCATGTTGTACGATTATAGTGTGTGTTTGATTATACTCTTCATTAAGTGCCACACCATGGAACAAAGCAGCCTTTAAGCTGCCTCAAGGCTTGAATCTAAACTTATCTGTCTGCTCTCCCACATACAACTGCTGATATACTGTCTCTGTAGAACATAGGGAGACTAATTGCATATGACTCTATTCTTACTCACTGCACGGTCTAACAAGGTGCCTGCACCAAAGCTATAACTCCTTTTTTTACTTTCACTAATTTGTTTTTTGGAAGTTAAGAACAAGAGATTTATTTGCTGAAACTCGCTTCAATCACCAAGGAGGGATATAAATTTAAGAACAGATGGGTTAATTAATGATGTTTAAGTGAGATATGAAAGCTTGATTTACTGAGGCTTCACTCAGACTGAAGACAAAGTAGAATTACAAGCAGAATAATTGTGTACGAAACAGTGGAAAGCCATGAGAAGAATACGTTGCATTGCACTCTGGGGAAAATTAGCTTTTTGATCAGAAAACTGGATGCATATCACAGGTTGCATAACAGAGAATACAGCCTGAGGAAGTAGAAAACTTTAGCATCACACAAACCATTGTGCAATAAATATAATGATGAATGCTGCAAAAAAATGCCTACAGGAGCAATGACTCCTGATATAAATTTAATGAATCTGTTTTAGACAGAATAGATACTTAAAATGAACATGAACTGTGGGGCTGTAATTATCACCTGATATGAGGAAAATGTCTGAAGATTCTGTACTGAAATTAAAGAGAAATGGTTCCACCTTTGGACATCTAAAGTGCAACACACACATGACCACATTTTGGAGCATGATGAACTTTAAAACCCTTAGCACACACAAGACACATCATTCAGAAGTTGAGGGTCGATCCCAGGAGTGAATGTGATAAAAAAAGAAATGTCATTTTGGAGACTTGCCAAGCACCAGTGCTTGGAAATAAGACTGTGGCATATCCCAACAAGTCCCAAACTGTGATGATGTGTCTCGAGTTTTGCCCAGAACGTTGGAGCAAAACATATCCGGAGATACATCCTTTCAAGTAAGTAGCCCCTCAAAGGGGAGAAGCACTTTTTTAAGCACGGATTTTCCTTGCTGACAGTTATTAATTGAGCTTGGGCAGATGAGTGAAATATTTCAGTTTAAACATCAACTAAATGAGCACAGACAACTACAATTATTAAGCAATGATGCTTATTCTACAGGCAGACCTACAACAGAAGAGGATGAGGAGAAAGAAGAGGCAAAGAAGGGGTTAAAACTTCAATACTGGACTAATGTACACATACCTTTGGATAACCTTATGAGGCAGTCAACTCACAAAAAGATCACAAAATCATGTGAAAATCCATCTTGCTAGACTTTAAGTCATACTCTTGAACTAGAACTAGAGAGTATAAACTACAGGTTATGGTACAAATAACCGTACAATTCTGTGTGCCAGTGTGTGGTTTTATGTATATGTGAGTGACTGTTTATCATTTGTTGATGCACAGTGCAAGTGTGTCAACCACCTGACACCAATCAGTTATAATGCAAAGTAGTAAAGGTTGAAATCTCCATAAGCGTTTATTAGGAACATCTGATGGTAACAACCATTGACATCTGTCATATACGGTGTACAGCTACATCACTGGCAATACCAAATAATTACATGCCTGAGGGACAAATGAAATTATAAATGAAATTGAACAACTGAGGCTATAAAATTACATATGAAATATACAGAGTGTTTGACTCTAACGATGATTCAGTGGATAATTTGTTGGAAGTCTGCATTCATTTCTAATCATATATCGAATGAACTTAAGTTGATTCAAAGCTAGCCGCAAAAATCAAAGACATGACTCAAGCTGAAAACTTTGTTTTTCTCTTTTCTTTATTTTGATTATGAATAAGTCTCCTATGTGATAAGGCCTGCAGATAAGATCAGAAAATCCATGACCAAAATATATGGTGGTAAGCTTTTTAAGACGTCTCCAGTCTGGGCAGAAATAGTGGCCTAAAGGCTCCCGCACCAACCTGGAAAGGCCTGACCAGGGAAATGAATCAGTAAGGCCTTTCCTTCCCTCAAAAACAATTATGGGGCTTCCTCAAACTGGCCACTGAAGTTCAATGTGCTTACTATGCATGAACATGTCATGCATGTCAATGACTGGAAAACACAGGTGTGCAAAGGACATTTGCAATAAAAAGTCAGGTTGTGTTATCCACATGTGATTGAAGTGGGTGAAACTATGTTGTTTTGGGTTGCAAATTAGCTCTGAAACCACCCGGGCTGCTTCGACAGCTGACAGTCTCGAAAGAGCAGAGCAAGCAAGCTGCGTTTGTGGTTTTTTATGCTGTGAACTCACTATTGTGTGTGTGTGTGGGTTTGCATTGTGTGTGTGTGTGCTTGTCAGTTGTCTTTTTAACAGAATTTGTTGATCTTTTTCGCAGCCAACCCACACCCCATAATTAATAGAGCACTGGCAGCTTCTCCTCATATGCACCGACTGAGCGCTTGGCTTCTTCCGATGTCAAGAGCCAAGAACGGGATTCAAAAATAACAGGGGAGTGTTTGAAAAAAATGGAAAAATATGGCTGGGGAGACGTCTTACTGAAGCAATAAAAGACAGAAAAAAGTCCCATAAAGCGGTTGTGTACATTTCTGAAAGCTATATATATATATATATATATATATATATATATATATAAATATTTTATACATCTCGAACATACTGTATAGATTTAGATGGCAGAACTTCCCTAACTTAAACTTAAAACTCTGTAACTTTTAAGACAAAACTTTTTTTTTTTAAGTTAATTTTAATGGTAGGCTAACTTGGATTTGTAAATAATTATTCATTAGGTAACAAGACAGACATGCCAACAGAGTATCACTCCAAAGCATGCAATAGACTAGCCAGTCCACCGTGGCAGTGTCACCTTTTCATGTTTAGGGAACAAAAAGCCTTTTGCTTGTGTTCTTTTGGTGTCTTTTCAGGTATGGAAGATGTGAACACAATCGTTTTTCAGACCTGTGGGATTCAGTGGCTGATTTGTTAGTAAAATAATGAAAGCTTGTCAATGTTGCTTGGCACATTGCGTGGCTGACCTCAGTCTTTCGTCCCTTCGTTCAACTCCGGCTCGAAGGATGTCCTTTTTGCCGGTGTCCAATATGTGTCTGTTGAGATTTCAGAGAAGCGAAAGCATTCGTTTCAGAGCCGTGCATTTCCTTCTCTGGTCTTTTTGGACAAACATAAAGGTTTTTCCACTTTCGCTGATACATTATGTGGCTGTCCTCCATCTCCAGGATCCTTGTCATGAACGTACCTTTGAAAAGAGCCCGGACGCTTTTGTGTTCACTTGCTGTGTGCTCCCTTCGATAGCTCAGTTGGTAGAGCGGAGGACTGTAGGCTCATAAAGACAGGCATCCTTAGGTCGCTGGTTCAACTCCGGCTCGAAGGAAATGCTTTTCATCAGTGTCAAATGTGTGCCACTTTAGATCAGAGAGACGGGAAACCAGTGAATTCTGTTGCTTGAGGTGTTCGGATGCCAAAACCTTGCCCACATCTGGCGCTACATGGCATGACCCATGACAAAGTCTGTCATGTTGTAATGTTAATTGTACACAAAACCAAATACTGAGAGAAAGCTGAAGGTCTTTACCAGTCATTGCAAAAAAATTTTAATAATGGGTCAGAGTTTGGTGCTAGAAAAAGATCCTTGGCAACCTGTATCAGGGGGTCTATCATTTTAAGAGATGTGGATAGCAGTAATAAGCAGAGCTAAATGAAAAGTCAGGAATCACATAGTTCACAAAAAACATCAACGTCTTCACCAAATTACACAATAATCCATCCAACACATATAGAAAAAGTTAGGATGATCACTGTAACTATGGTGACCATAGTAACCATGATTATCATCCATAAGATAAAGTTCATGTGACATGAATCCGAGGTTGTAGGTATGGATTTCCCTTCAGTTCTTTGGAACAGCAGTGATTCAATGAGTGAACGTGAGAGATCTCTTTATGATTTCTTTAATTTATATTGAAATACTTTTATTGGCATCCTTGTTGTTTCTGGTGTCATTTTTTTATGTCGTTTGCTATCTCCAGGTCCTTGTGTGTTAAACATTTAATTTTAACATGACTCATTTTCCTGTGTGTATTCAATAATTATTTCAACCACAAGGTTTCAGCTTCAACAAATCATAAACAAGAAACCTGGTCAGGTGACATGGTTGTCACAATGTTAGCTAGTTTTTCGATGATAAATTGCTATTTATTGTCTGTGCTCTTTGCTGTAATTGGCCTTCTCTCTCCAGTCTGTTTTAGATGGGAAATGTGAGAGATGATCTGAATATATGCATCAGTCCAGTCTGCCTCAGTTGAGTTTGTTCATTAGAAGCTTCTGGCAGTTAGACGTAAGCATCTGTCTTATTTTACCCATAATCCCTTGTGTTTCAGCATAGTTTCCCTAATCACATTCTCACCAGTTTTGTTTATCAGAGAACTTAGATCTCTCTTTTCAAGTATAGTGTGTGTGAGTATTTTGTAGTTTTTGTCTTTAGATGATTAAGCCCACAACAAGGATTACTGAAGCTTTTTTAACACATGGCTAACATTATGAAACAGTCACAGTTTGGTTAGGTTTTGGAAACAAGACGTGTTGATTATGTAAAAGTCCATGTAAGGCAACTCTGAGATTTATTTAAAAATATGTTAAATATGTTGGAAAATAGTTGCTGAAAAACACGTGAAAGACTTGATATATTACTGAAATGTGGAGTCCTAAAGGGTGGCTCAATGACACTGAGGCCACCCTGAGCATACCCCTGCACGCCTAACAGAGAGATAGAGATTCATTTATCTCTTCAAGAGTATTTCAAAGTTAGTCATGTCATTTTCTGAACTCATCTGACACGTTCCAGTCACTTCAAAATTGCTGCTTGACTGCTCCCAGGAGTGGGCATGGAGCTGTGAATACTGCTCATTTTGACACCTAATTTCATAAACTTACCGATATTTTTAAACATTCAAATTTGGCTGGGTGATTAATAACACTTTCTTCTTTGGTATGACAAACATATTTATTCTTACTTTACATGAACTTTAAGAAAAGATCCTGATTTGGGTTCAAAAAAGTACATCCATCCACCACAACCTTCTCCATTTACGGACTTTCTCACTCTTTACACTAAGTGACCAGATGCAGATGGTTTACATTGGAAAAGACAAGCGCAGTGTGTTTACCTTGTGGATCTGTATAAGATGTCAAGGGGTGTTACAAAATGACACCCCTAGGAATGAGAATATGAAACTGACTATATGGGAAATACAGCTGGTTAGTCTGAACTTTTCCACTGAAAGCCTCTGAACAGCCTGAAGTCTGACAATTCATATCACCTCGTTGGACAAAAATCCTGTCCAAACAAAGCTTTAAATTCTGTATTTCTATACCTTTCATATGTTCCAGTAACAGATACATTCAGTGTGACGGTTTGAGCTAAACCAATCTGAACAGGTCTTCCTGTGTACTCCACACAACATGCCAGCCAATAACAATGCCACCTGTGTGTTTTCCACTTTGTCTCAGGTCAGATGTATCAACCACAGGTGGCAGGATCAATGTAAAACATTTAATTATTGTTGTGACAAATGGCAGAGGCATTTAGCAGGGTTTGCTGAGCAAATGATCTTGGTGATTGCAGTGGGGGAATGTGCCATGTTTCACAATGACAAGTCATGAATTATTAAGCCACCAGAGCCGCCTGATGCCCCGAAGCCATGTTTCTCTCTGTAGACGGAAGCCCAGCAGGGGCAAACAAAGCGGGGGGGGTGGGGGGATTTCTATTCAAGCCACCCACAGAGCCGAGTCTATAGGAAATTTAGGTTGGTGTCGGAGCTGCCAGTCGAATAAGAAACGGAGGATTTGCACAAGCCTGCACTGTAATTAAGAGGAAGAGAAATGACTCATGAACTCATGAACTAATAGTGCTGGTTGAAAAGATGCAATTAGGGAAGTCAACGCCTACATAGCATCAAAGGAATATTATATCATTTGATTTAAGCAAAACACATTTTGGTACATAATGACATGACCCAATTTTACTCTATTCCATTACATAAGCTGGAATCTTATGTGACAATACTATACATAAAACAGCTCAAGCTATAACTTCAATTACTGCTGGAGAAAAAAAAAGTCCAAACACCAACAGATAATTCAAAAGTCTCTAAGAGTCACTGTCTACTTCCAAACGATATACTGCCCCTTGGCACTTTTCTGGTATTTGTATCCATTTCTTGTATGAATCACTTCCTTGTGGGTAGCAGGTACAACAAATAGGAACAGCTCTTTATCTGTCACAGCATTTACTGAAGGTGACCTTATTGTCTAAACTACTTTAATCTATCAATCCATTTCCTTCCACTTATCCAGGGTCAGGTCAGGGGGGCAGCAGGTCTAGCAGGGCAGGTCTAGATGTTCCTCTGCACAGCAATGCATTCCAGCTACCCCAGCAGCAAATTCTGGGCCTGTTCTCCTGCCTGTTGGACCTCCTTGGAACACCTCCAAATGAAGGCACCCAAGAGGCATCCTGATCAGTTCCCCGAACCACTTCAGCTGGCTCCTCTCAATATCAAGGAGCAGCAGCTCTACTCTGGTACTGCAAGTCCTTCTTGAGTCGATTTATAAGGGTCTTGTGAATCACTCTTAGCCTGATCCCTCCCCTCAGACCAATTTGCCTTGGGAAACCCTACCAGGGGTTATTGCCTTGGACAACATACAGTAGCAACCAGGATCATGGGGACACACAGTTTCCACTACCACGATAAGGTACTGATTCATTGGTGAGGTACAAAAAAGTAAAAAATGTGTATTCAGTAGTTGCAGTAAAATGCAGAAAAATGAAGAAAAAGCTTTAAAAATGTTTCAAGCTGAATTAGTTCTGGTACACGCTGAGATAAAAATACAGGAAAATATACATACATGCATGCATGCATTATCTGTAACCGCTTATCCTCACTAGCTGACATTGGGCGAGAGGCAGGGTACACCCTGGACAAGTCGCCAGTTCGCAGGGCACATAGAGACAAACAACCATTCATGCTCACATTCACATCTACGGACAATTTAGAGTCACCAATTAACCTATTAAGTGCATGTTTTTGGACTGTGGGAGGAAGCCGGAGTACCCGGAGAGAACCCACGCAGACACAGGAAGGATATGCAAACTCCACACACACACAGAAACTGGACCAGGAACCTTCTTGCTGTGAGGCGACAGTGCTAACCACTGCGGAAATATACATTTGTTTTATACATTGCTTGAGGATACAAAAAAAGTTGAAAATGCTGAAAAAACCCTACCTATGTTTGTTCATTGCTGTCTCTTCTCGCCAATGCGCCTCTGTCTTAACACTTTTCCCACTTGTCCATTTCTCTCTGCTGCACTTGAGAATGGCTGGCAGTGAAACTTCTACTGTTGTGTCATTTGATGTTCATCAGTTGACAACATCTCTGGATCGATGTGATTAAATTGCTGCTTCTGGAGAAAAGGCACATCAAGACACTGCAAGTGTTTCAGTGCGCATCACACGCTGATGGATACACACAGAAAGGCAAATTGACTGCGATTTGCTTTGGCAGAGCGCAGAGGGAGATTACCACACGCTTCAAAAATACACCTCAAATTCCCTCCTCATTCACCACATTTTCATCCCGCTTCTTTAAAACCAGGCAATATTAAATATCTACATTAAAATATTATATTCAGCATCTTGTGTACTCTGCCTCGCTGAGGTGACATCCTTCCTTCCTCCGAGGTGGGTGAATGCTGCAGTGAGGCATTTTAATTTGTTTACCTTTTGAAGGTGCTTGTACTTTTCATATCATCACACAGTGATGTGTTTGTGCATACCCCAAGGTTACAGTGTTTTCCTTCCCTCTGAGAACAAATATTTGAGATATATATAACTTCATAACATGTCAGTTCTGTGGAATAGTTGGTCAAGCTTTTTGCAAAGAAACTGCGGTTTAATTTTAACTTTTCTGTCAGGGACTGTTGCTGCTAAGGGACATTGTTTTTGGCTTTAGTTTGCCATCATCCTCTATCATACCACCCAATTTGGACCCAAATCTTGTCCAGAACTGTCACTTATTGAGACAAGCTATTTGTCTGAGATCTGTCTCAAACCAGAAGGGTTTATTCTAATAGCTGTGCCAAAAGAAAATGCCAAATAATGTGCAAATTAGGCATTTTTAATCCTAAATTTCATCTTGATATTTCTCTGTGCAAAAGTAGAAATTTTAGGTAATTCAGCTAATTACCAAAAAACAATAGCATTCATGCTCTGGGGACAATAAATATCCACAGGATATTTCATAAAATCTGGACATTAGTTTATGTTTGAGTGTGAATTTTGACATGAGAGTGGTGTTACAGGTCAAGGGGTGGACAAAATCAATATTCTGTAGGTCCTCTGTTAGTGCATATGTTTGTATTTCGGGCCTTTGCCTGTATGATTACTAACAACAGCGTGTAAAATGGCTTCCCCAAAGCTTGAGCCATGTTAAAATTTAAATTATTGTTTTGTTTGTTTTCATGCTTTTGATTTGTTTTTTGATGGCTTCTATACATATTGCATGTTTTCTGTTGTATTATTACAGACTTATTATGATTATTTGGCTTCTGCAAGGCAAATTTGTTTTTTTTATGTCCAATGAAGTGTAGTTAGTTATGAGAACAGATAAAACATGCAATCTTTACTTTAGTAATACCTGCAGTTCTGTGTTATTATTCATATACATTCAACTTACAAAACTGTAAAGTATTGTTGTGATACTGAAACATGAAATGTACTTTACAGAGAAAAATCTGTTAATTTGTTGAGCGAATTCGTAACCCGGTGCTAATAAGCACTAAATTAGAGACAGCTGAAAGAAAAGCTATAGTTAATGAATCACACATTACTAATACATATCAACTAATAACTGGTAAATAGGATTTTCTTAATTGGAAGTCTTACTCACCAGGGTACTGCCATTTTGTACAGTCAATGTTGCTCTGAAATAGAGAGCTAACTGCTGAAGAAGTTAGGAGGAGTGGCAGATTTACCAGTTGCAGCCAACATTTATTTGGTTTGAATAACGTTTACAAGACAACGTCCTGACACATGAGGGGCCCCATCTTCTTTCCTTGACACTTTTTTTATAGAGCTGCCAATAATGAGTCACGAGGTGACGTTTTCCCAGCAGGATCGCTGAGGGCTGTGATTCCCCCTCAGCACGCCGCTGCCTCCTCCTGACCTAATTACCACAAATAATTGCTCATAATACTATACCTCCAGGATCCCGAGAAGAAACACTCGAAAATAACATCCTCAGCAGTTATTACCAGCTGTTACATGACAGTAATGAGAACATTTTTTATACTAAAACATTATCCACTGTTAAAAACAGCAACCCATCTCAGTCATTCATTAAAACAAGCTTTGTGTGTATTTTCTATCTTAAAATCCATGGACTTTGAGTTTGAGTCTGATGGAAGGTTTTCGATCTCTCTAACATGAGAGCTTTCTGTAATATTTAAAAAAGTACAGATACTGTAGACAGGTAAACACAGATCTGAAAGTTTAAGCTGAAGCCTTACTGCCTCCTGCTGCTTGGCACTTAAGATAAATGGTTAGTTTTAGGATTATATGGATAGATCTTTAGATTATAAATTGTTTAAATGTGGTTACTTTGGCTGGGGACAAGTGCTGCCTTATTATTATTTGTATTTTATGTACATTTTTATCTATTTGAACACTTTACTGGTTGATAGAATGAGGCACATCTGAATTGTGTGATAGCTTTTCATTCATTGAACTTTACTCAACTTGGTACTACATGGACTTTATTGTTGAAATTCCTTCCTATCCATTTTTGTGTGAATCTGTTATTATCATTTACACTGCTGCACTGGAAGAACATACTAACTATTGTATATGGAGAAAATAGACAGTAACATTTACCTTGAACCTTAAGAAAACAGGTTGTACAGAAAGTCTTTGTTTAGCATCTCAAAGATCTGCTCAGAGACAGACATGCCAGTTTAAAATCGACCAGTCAGGTGGGATTAAACAGCCATGAAGCTACATCCAAGAAAAAATAGTGACAAAAAATGGCTGTGGAGACAGGCACAGCTGTACTTCTTCAACTGTGGAAAAGAAAACTTCCCAAACCTCGACCACAGTTTCTTTGTTGAATGAAAATGATGATGACGATGACGGGGCGGATATGTCCTGATTGTGTTGGGCACATCAAAAGAAAATAACCCCATGCAATAGAAATCTGCCGCCATAAACACAATGTCGGGCTGAATGAACCAGTATAATGACATAAAATGGCAATTCCCTTTGATAAGACTATAGCAAAAATGGGTATGCATTGGATTATTTTTATATGGAAAGTGCTTCCAGTTTGACTTTATATATATTACTTTGTTTTGGCCAGTCTTGCAATTGCAGGTTTGTTGTGTTTTTACACTAAAATATGGAAATTCATTTCACATTTCTTTGCAAACCCTTTCTTTCCAGGTAACAGTTGTTTTTATTTCTTTTTGTTGTATTCGAGCATGAAAAATTAAAATTGTGTTTCAGTTCAGCCTAATGTTGACTTTCTCCTCCATGTGTGGTGAGTTGTGACCTTACATTGAACTTTTCCCCTCCTCCTTGTCTGGTTGTAAAGAAGCTCCGCAATCAATCATTGTGTCCCCTTGAACACTTTTCACCAGTATTTTTGGGTGTTTGGCCCCTTGATCACCTTACCCCAATGTGTGACAGGGAGATTGGCACTGATATCACCTCTGCATCTGTGGTTCTGTACAGCGTGCATCCCACCCATCTGGTGTTCTAAGTATGCAAATGAAAATGCACATTCGGCTCCTGCGGGTCTAGTTCTTACGAACGGAGTCGGAGGGATTTGGTGCCGGATGAAAAGTTGGGGATGAGATGACTTCTAGTATGACTTTAACCACAGTTTTTGCTCTTTGTCTCTGTCTGTCTCACACCAGAAATACACAAACACACACAGGCAGACGCGCACACACACACACACACACTATACTGAGGTCTAATTGATTTTTCTGTTGCTGTAGATAAATCCATGTTCCGCATCTCATGTCACTGGCTGCAGCCCTTGTCTTCTGACCTAGTAAACCCCATTCATCACATACAGCCTCTGCATGCGCCAAACCCGCTCGCCAACGCCTCTGTCACTGAGCTCGCTCAACCTCAAGCTGCCCTTTCAACACACACATGCACACACCAAACACACATTGGAATATAGTGATTTCAGTTATCCTCAGGGTACATGTACAATATAGATTCACACTGATATAAACTCCCCCCTTATTTAGTCATAATAAGTTGGATCAGATCACATGGACACAGACACACACACACACATACACACACACAGATGGGACATTATGTAAGTCCAGTTCATTTAAAAGCCCGGGGCTGATTTTACATTCTGCATTTGTCAAACTGCAGTCCAGGGTTTTGTAGCCACACTGACCCTGAGCTTGTTAGCTGACAGTTACAGTGGAAGTCTGTGCATCGAGCTCTCCTCATTCCTGCATTACTACTGCATACATAGTGTGCTTTAATATTACACAGCAGGATTTGAATAGTGTGCTTTTTTTAAACAGAAGTCAAACAATGAACCAGTGCTCAGGCCATAATTTTGAACTTTTATTCACTAGCGACATCATAACAGGCTGCTGTCTGCCCTAACCTTTGCATGAGTCCAGAGAGACTCTTTTTTTTATTTTTTATTAGCCAAGTCTTGTGACTTTATATTGTTGCCCTCCTTGTCTGTTGAGTGTAGGGGAGGAGTGGGTTCATAAATCCTGTAGCTGTCGCTAGGAAAGAAGCGACAGCAAACATGAGCTCGCATTCAGCTTGACCACAGAATTTATTCTCATTTTCTTCCAGGTAACAGAGCTCCTCATTTGTGTGCATGTGTGTGCGTACACACGAGAAATGATGGGTAGTGCAATGGGAAAGCAGAAGAGGAACACCCCCCTTCTTTGTTTTATATATTCAGTCACTGTCCGCTATCTACAAACCCCAAAAGACATCACATCACAAACATAGCGCATAAACTGCTGCACAAAAAATTGAAAATAACAATGTACACACAACCAAGTACCCACAAAAGTTGAATTCCACTACCACAGCAAAACACAGTACGAGAAACCCTGCACTTTCACCACAGTGGCAGCTTTGGTTTTGACTAATACCCGGCAACATTCATTAGCATCCAATAATGTCTTTATGCAATGGAGTAGTGTCACTACTGCTTCAATGTCACTACTCCAGTAAACGGACAAACTTTAGATACGACTTGGCAGTGGGGGGTATTTCTAGTCTACTCAATGCTACAAGCCAGAAAGATAAAGTTATGCTATCTAGATACAATGTCAGTAACATTGAAAAATTATGAAAAGGTCCACGAAAGATGATAGATATGATCACTTAAATAAAATTTGAGGAAGTTTACTCGTGAATGTCTTGCAGCTTGTGTGTTACAGTTGCCCTCTTGTGGTGTTCAGAGCATGAGGACTTCACTTAGTGAACTTTCTTTTCCCATTCATTTTATTATTTTAGTAGTGTTTCATTTTATTTCAGCGCATCTATTTAGCATGGACAGTTTCAGTAGAGCTATCTGGCTTTTATCAAGTATTCATGGACACCCTGCAGCCAGTCAAAATGAAGTATCCCCCCCAGAACATTGCGTAATATCATTTACACGATTATTGTTTCACAATCTTTTATAACGGACCTCTGGGAGCACATGACCCTTACACATGTTTAGTAGTATGAGCAGTTAGTTTTCCCTGTGTGTTTCCCTTTCTTTATCATGGCTTATGAGCTGGTGTGACAGGTACTTTTTTATAGACTTCAGGATTACTTTGAGAAGAAACTTTAAATGTTTTGGCTGTAAAAACTTGCATGAGGCTGAAGCCAGGGTGTGTTTAAGGCCCGGCAATTGTATTGCATTAATTATTGCTTCTGAATCAGATAATGTTTCAATGTGTCAATGTGATATTGATTTAATCCAGGTGAGAGACTCCATGATACCATCGACTAATTAATTAGCTCCCAAAACTTTGCATGTGGATCATTTCCTCCCTTTAGGGTTCAGCCCCAGGTATTTCAAAGGTCCATAAATGCCCCTGGGTTGGATTCTCCCTACAGAAAGTGATTCCTTTACATGTATCTTTCATGCTGAATTAATTGATGTTCTTTCTATACTGAGAGAAGTGAAGACAAAATGGGGTTATCTCTGTATAGTTTACTCATCAACCCGTGGAGAGCTCAGCACTTCCTGCTGAGGCTCTTGTGATAAATGACAGAGCTGTCGTTTCAACTCAAGCAGGGTGAGCAACACGTGCCACAATTCATTTTCCCTCCAGCCCTCAAAGTGCTGACAACTGCACAGAGAAATGAGATGTGCCATCAAAGCTAACCTTAGCCTTTATTCCTACGTGAACCCAGCTATGTTTAACCAGCCGAGGTCCCGCATGGCTCCCGGCAGGAGAGACGAATCAAGAGGAGCTTCGATCCACACACAGAGCGAAGGTCGGTGTTCCACCAGAGCGGTTAATTCAATATGAAAATCCAAACGCAGAGCCCAACACGGCCCGCTGTTTGATTCCTGACACTTGAAAGTGTAGTTCTGAAATCGTTGTGAATCTAGTATCAGTCCTGTCAGGGGGGCCAATGTTGAATCAAATTTGGCACAGAGCAGGGAGACTGAGCTTGAAATCTGCATGTCCTTTGAAAAATCACTGCAGGAATTTTCATTCCTTTGTTATAAACTCAGAGAATCTCCGTCCTGTTCTGAATAACTTTTCTGTTAAAATGATCTGATTCCAGACATTTATTATTAATTTTTACTTTTAGTGTACAATTTATAAAGACTACTTTTATTCTGATGATAATTTCTACCTTAACTGACATATTCATTCATTATGGTTGTGTTAGTTTCTGGATCTGCCTATATTCACTGTACAGTAGATTGCAATGCACACTTGGTACTACTGGCTCCTGCAAACACTAATCAAATTTTTACAGGGCAAATGTATATGCAGAAGCAAATAGCACTCCGTTTTCATGGGAACTTTAAATTAATGTTCGTCCAACAGATACATTTAATATATATTATTACTGATCTGAGCAGAGCAAAAAGTGATCCAAAGGGAAAGATGGAGAAGAGTGTTGTCATATTAATCATCCCACAGCCACTATTCATCTCCTCTTTTAACCACACTTCACGTAAGGAGTCACTCTGGCCTTGTGTAACTCTTTCCTGACATGTCATTTTGTCAAATGAGGAGTCTTCCTGGATATGACGCGTGCCAAGTTAAAAAGCTCTCACTGACTGGAGCTCAGAAACTCATAATTTGAGGTAGAGTGGCGGTGTGAAACATTGGGGTCAGTGTCTCCATCTTGCACACCTTTTGTACCTAGGTTTCGCCAACTGATTCCTGGCAAACTATGTCTTTTCTCCCACAATGCTTAAATGCATTTTGGCTATCTTGACTGCCTGTAATCTCTAGCTATAAACAGTTATCTGTACATGACTGTGGAAAATTTTGGCATGTTCTGGTTGCCGTTTGTAGTCTGAGGCATATTAAGCAAACACGTTTGAGCGGGCTTTGGTTGCAACAGTCCATGTGGAGAGTAAAGGGTCAAAACACATTGGCTGAAATACTACGACAGAACTCATCAGTTATTGTCTGACAATGATTTAGCTTTTCATTTGCTAAAACCTTAAAGTTATCTGCATTCATACGCAGATATCCACTCCATATCGACACTGGAAGGCCAGAAACATTAGCTGTCGCCATCAGATCAGTCAACCACCAAATTTGAGAACCCCTGGTATAGAGTAAACCACCTCTGAAAAGGGAACAAGTGTGAAAGGGAACTCAATTTGAAAGCGGGATGGATGCATCAATGACCAAGGAATTCACACCGCAGGACATTTATCCCAAAGCCAGCTCCTCCAATTATGTCTATGTCTTCCTCTTGAAAAGAGTTTCCTACTCAAGGATCTTTGAAGTGTATTAGAATGCTTTCTGGTGTTAATGGCTAAATACACCTCCAGTCAAGTTGAAGGATGGAGCTATATGGTGTTATTTGTCGTGAAAAAGTGATACAAAATAGTGAGTGTAACTGTCAATCAAATCCAGTTTGTGCACAGTCCTGAGAAGATATCTAATCTGGGAACATGAGTGAAGACACCTGTGGAAGTGGATTATGGGTGTGCAGGGGCTTTAAAAGCAAGTATATACAGTAAGTGCTCTTGGAGTCTTTCTCTGGACTCCCTGCAGACGTGGCTGATACAAAAATATAGTACCCTAATGTATCAAACTGTGGATTTCATACAGTTTGAAACATTAGGTGAATACAGATTTTTACAGAGTTTCAGTCTCTAAGTTTTTTTTTATGAATATTTGTGCAAGTGGAGCATCCTTGAAGTCCTTCTTTATTGTTAAAGTTTTACAGGTTAATCTTGAGCCAATGAGTTCATTTCTCACTGCAGAGCTGCTGCGTGTCCTCTGAGAAATGATAGCATACTCAGATTTTCAAGTAAAGCTGACCTGCGTTTTTAGGCTATTGAGATGAATCCAGGTAAAATCAGTTGCTCCTCGTTGACTCCCGTCTTCTGTGTAGCTCCCAGCTATCGTACGTTTCGTCATGATTAAACATCACCTATGCTGAGAGGAAATAGGATTATGTCAGTACCATTTTAGTAAGAAAGAAAAACACTATAGCGATTTGTGTGAATAGGAATGTGTGCATGGATGTGTTTTGCCTGCCAGTGAGAATATGCATCGCCTGCTTCATTACAGAAAGGTCACTTAATATTTCAATAAACCTGCAACAATGACAATGTTGGTTTTACGTGGTGATTGAGGACTGTCACTATCTATGTATCTATTTTTTTAAAAAGGCATTTCTCCCTAAAATAGATACAGTTAGCAGTGAAAATTAACTTTTGCTGTGAAAAATTAACATTTTAATAAAGTCTTATCTTTAGTTTTAATATAAGCTTAATCACCACTGGATATATAATATAAACCTCCCATAGCCTAAAGCTCCTGTACCACTGGTTTTGATGTTGAATGATGAACTTAGGGTAATGAGTTTGGTCCAAAATGGATGCATAGCATGGTGCAAAATATAAATCTTAATGTATTCCATGACAGCTCTCTCTCTCTGCTTTACCTGTTATATATAACACAATTCTGAATTTCATTTTGGGTGGTGGAATTACTTACAGTCAACACATTCCCTCATAATGGTGGCTGACATGAAATAAATTCAGCCGCAGTAATGACTTGGTTTTCTAATCTGCAGATGGGTGTGATGGATCTGAGGCAGCTGCTCACAATGGAATGATTTTAACACGCACATAAATACATGTTGGACATATAAACCATAGATGTTCGTAATCACACATGCTATGCCCACAGTCAAAGGAAATTGCACATCATGTCTGCTAATGACGCATGGATGAAGACCTGGACAGGGCCTACATACTAATGGGACTGAGGTGATGAAAGCAGGACAGCAAGTGCACTATCTTGTAATGAAAAGCGAATAAGGGACTCTGAACTTGTTAAGTGGATTTTTAATACCGCAGCAGAGATGATAAGGAAGAGCCCTGTAAGAGGAAATTTAAATTAATGTTAAACGCAGAAAAAGTGACATCAAATCTTATCTGGAGATGATCATCAGCTGCTGTGATGAAGACCTCTGCACAGAGGGAAATAACTTAAATAAGTGCTACATGACTCACTCTGATATTGGATGCATTAATATGCAAGGAGTCACCCTGCCACTGCATGCTGGTTATGGTCTTATTCATGTGATGTCAATAAACCAGTAAATAGAAGGTTTCTGCTTTGAGATCCCTGTTGAATGAACAGCAGGTCACTTTGAAGAAGAAGAGAGGATGGTGGACGTGGAACCATGCATAGATTGTGTGGTTCCTGATGGTAATGCATGCAAATGTTTGCAGGAGAGATGTGGACTTGAGTCGAGTCGCTTGATGGCCTTAGACCCAACTTGTACTTGGAAGGAAGGAGGAAGACTTGTGACTTGACTTGACATGATGACTTTCATTACTTGTTCATGTTCATAATCATAATCATAAAAAACAGGCTATTCACATTTGCCAAATTTTTAGGGGTGAAAAACAAAGGCAAATTATTCACAAAACACATCTGTTAAAAAAAAAAATCTATCATAGTTTAAGGAGTGACTTGCGATTATGCTATTATCTCAGGTCTCAGCTACTACTTTGGTGAGTGCAATGTTCTCATAATTTGTGTATTTTGATTATTGTGATTAAAGAATTTTCCCCTAAACATCAATACATTTTTTTTCCCAAAGAGAAAATCTGTCTGTTTTCTGCACGTTTCATACATTCGACATACATCATGTGTTCAAATGTACCTTTAATGTACTTAACAGTGCATGAGTTACATTCATAATAATGAAAAAATAATGAGAAACACATGCTTCACATGCTGTCAGATTAAACGTGTTCCTGCTGCTTGGAAACACTTTTTTTTTTTGCTGCCTTTGCAAAACAAGGCATTAAAGTTGGATTTTGATGTGAAGACTAAAACAACAACTGAACATGGGAGTGTGCAGAACTGGTTATTAAAACTGGGATCCTGATATCTTGTACTGGTACTAGCAGTAATATCATGCTCAGCAGGAGGGAGTAAGAGATGCCGTCTTCATCTGTTTCATCCAATTTCCTGGCACACTGCTATACCTGTGAACATGACAATTATGTTAATTGGTTTATTCATGGAAACAAGTCAGTCGCAGGGTATCAAAGGTTCATATAAAGAGTCTAACTTGACTTCAATGGAGCCAATACCTGGTTTGCTTTCAACTTAACGGGAACATCTTTCCTGGGGTGAGGAGGTGCCATTTAGAGTTCAACTGGAAATGGAGCAACATAATGAAGATGAGTCAAAGAGAGAGGATGAAAGAGCGTCTTCACAGTACAGAGAACAGCTGACATTGTGTTGTCACATTTTAAACTTAAAGCATGGCCGCTGTTTGCTGCCATCCTAGACTATGCTTGTGATTCAAGCAGAAGCGCTGCCATGCGTTTCAGAAATGTCTCAGAAGCATCTCTTACCAATGTGACATACTCAAGGTAGAAGCACATTAAACTAAGGAAATAATTACCAAATCTGAGCAAGTTAAAGTCTAGTGGGCAAAACGCTCTTGCTGTGGTATGAGGTCACATGGAGTACAGACCAAAACAGCATTGTGCCTGCGACATCACAGGCAATTTAAAATCTTTGTTATCATTAAATGTTTATAGAAAATACATGGGATAAAAGGATCTGGTGGAGTTTTGTCACAAGATATACCGTTTTTTTTTGTCAATAAAAAGATCATTTTAAACTAAATTTTCTCTGTAGATGTTGGAGTGGACATAAAGCAAAAAAAAAATGTATTGTGAAAACGCGAAATGACTAACCACATTGACGTGTTAATCATATGGCATTTGATGATACCCCACTGCCTCTGGAGGTTCCAACACTTGGTTTTTCATTCGTTTGTGAAGTTTATCTCATGCTTTCTCTGTGGAATCTGCATTTTTGAAAGATCTGATAGATAGATTTGAAAGATTCTTTTCGGCTGCTGTAGTGTGTTTTTGTGTTGTGATAATTTATCACATGTTTTTAAAAACATACTCCTGATGTGAATCATTTCCCTGTGTGTAACGCGTTGCAGCGGCCGCGAGGATGAAAAAGAAAATTTAACACAACCGCCGCTGGTTTTGTTTTCCTCTCACGTGATTGATCGGGCAGAGGTATTGATCGGTGCAAAACTGTGGTTGGCTAGGTTTTAATCTGGCTGAAAAGTAAACAGCAAGATCCCGCTGTGTGTGTTTGTGCGTGTATTTGAACATCTGCACTTGGTGTGAATTATGCCTCATTCATTGATTGTTTGTCCCTTTTCATCTCAAATCGTTTGCAGAAAAAGCATTTTCCGGTTTAATCAATCTTTGTGATGTCTGATAGCTTTTGCTTTCACATATCTCATTATAATCACTCTCCCTGTAACACTGAGAAATTCTGAAAACTGTTTACTCTTCACTTAGATCAGTATGCTTTTAGTAAGATCACACAATCCTAACTTTCTTAACAAATGTAATGAAATGTTTGTTGAGTTTGTTGTGTAGGCCTATCAAGGTACCAGCCTTTGTACATGACAAGTTAGTGGCCAAATCCAGGCCGTTCTAGTCAATGTTTGGGAGCCCACCAGAAGCGTTTCTCCGATCTCATCTGCTGAGAATATGCAGCTGATCTATTTTTGATGGATGCTGTGACGAGTTGTGTCACACAAATTGCAGAGAGAATCCGGTTGATTTTCAAAATAAAACATGATGCGCAAACTTCAGATCATAACAGCCAAAGGGGAAACAATTTAACTACATAGTCCTATGTATTTAGCACATAAACCATGGAAAAATGACCAAATCTGAGCCAGTTAACAAAGTGTGGTGGACAAAACTTTTGAAACAGTCTTGGTAGGATTTGAAGCCACATGGAGAAAGGAGCAATACAGCATTACAAAGAATGTTGCTATGGGTAAAATAACGACAATAATGAAACTGTCTATTGATTTTTATGCTGTAGTGAAAAGGGCAACCAGTTCCTGCCTGGAAATCATTTGACAATAAATAAATCACTAACCTTTCACTCATATTGAGTATGACTTGTTGTAAAAGAACAATTTAAAAAAATGGCATGATCCTTTAAGATTAAAGAGAGAAGCCTGTCTTGTCTTTACTGTCCAACGGCATCTAGCAGCCTCATAATCATTTATACAAGCATCTGTGAATACCAATCAGGGCCGTCTGTGTGTTCAGTGTTCCTGCTGTCTGTTTGGCAGCGAAAATAAAGGGCAGCGCGGGAGCTGAATGTTCATCATTTGATATTAACACCAGACAAAGCAGGCCTCTTTGATCAAGACCCGAAGGTCAACTACAACAGCTGTTGCGATGCACCGACAGGAGGCAAACCTTTTCTTCTTCACCCCCGGGGAACGGCAGCGTCCCGCCAGGCAAGAGCTGCTCCACGTGTGTGTTCGGAAATCTCATACCACAGTGGATTTCTGGGAGGTATTTTTGAATTCCTCTGGATAGGAAAGAAACAAGCACAATCCATTTTCTCTACAGATTGTCAAACTGCTGATGCTTTTTAAAAATCTATTTTTAAAATAATTCTTCATTTTTTTAATGATTTTTTTGGGTGGTTGTATGCAGGGATCTACTCTTTGTCAGGTACATGCTGTCCACGTGTGGCCACTTCAATCCACTGAAGCACCTGGCTGGTCAAAGGCCTTGGGAAGGAGGAGAAGCTTCTCATTCACTTTTTCTAAGATCAAAGGATTCTTTGGTACCTCTTTTTTCACTCCTATTCCCTCATCTGAGCCACTTTGATGTAGCTGATAGCCCATAGTGACATACAGCAGTTATATGCTTGGTATATAAGGCCCAGCTTTTAAGAGAAAAACTACCATGAAACTCTGCAGCATAAAATAATTCTTTAAAGTTTTAGTAGAGGACATACGCTGACTTGTTTGTTGCAGGGAAATCCTTTCAAGACTGCTGTCCATACCAGAAAAGGTAGCATTGCTTGTTTGCAAATCTTTTGGACATACAAGTGAGGGTGAAGAACATGTTGGTTTTCTACCAACAGCTGACATTGGTTCCTTTTTTAAGCAATTTTTTCTTGGGACACAGAAACTCAACCAGACTTTGTCTTCTAAAAGCTAAACAGGACTAAAAAGCCAGTGGAACAGAAAAGTAACTTGGATTCATTAACAGGACCACAAAGGTCTGTACAAAATGTCTTAGACCTGCTGGTGGCACTAGAGAAAAAGTGGTATGGGATCACCAAAGTCATTTGTATTCACCTGGGCACCATGAATGTCTAAAAAATTTCATAGTAAGCATCTGCAAGACAGGCTACAGCATAATCCTTGCGATCCATCAAAATCCATCCACCAAAAGTGATTGTTATCTGATCTCTGTCAAGCATCACTCAAAGAGAAGTCTTGTTCTGAAATCTCTCCTGTGGGTATAGGATCACAGCCCACACAGGGTCACTACCAGTCTTTCAAGTTTTCAATCTTGGACCATTTGGTTCACCCTTCTCTGCCTGTTGCCACACTTTCTGTTCTCCAAGACAACAAACTCTTCCCAGTTGGTGCATTTCTATGCTCATGTTTCCACTGTTCTTTCATGCAACAAGTCCCCTCACCACTTGTGAGATTACAGAACAAGACATCCTTGCCCAAGACTGAGCTAGAAATACAGCAGATCAAACTGAAGATAGAAAAAAAACATTTCATTCCCTTGTAGAAAATGCAGAAAATGTGCCAGTCTGAGCCGGTCAGTGGTAAACACAAAGATTTTTAAAGGACGTATTATTAAAAGTAATCCTTTATTTTTTTTACTCAAGTAGTATTGATGTCCATTAAGGTGATCATACAAATTTGCTTGCATGTTTGGGCACTCCACAAGAAATGACCATTGTATCACTGCAATCCATTTATTTGCTGTGCCCAGAATATCAGAGTGGATCTCCTAGGAACTGCCGAGCCACAAGGTTGTTGCTTGCTCCCCTTGTACATGTGACATTGATTTTCCTTTACATCCAGCCCTGTAACAGCGCAGTAACACAAGTTTACTTGTCATTGCAAATGTCAAGCAATCAGGTACTCTTAAAAAGGTCATCTTTTTATGGGACGTTTAACATGTCGAAGAGATTACAGCAGCATTTTCCCAGCAGAGCACAGGAAGGACCACTGTGAATATTAACACGTTATTAAAACGGTTGTTGACAACTGGACAACCTCAAGCTGTGTGACCTACAAAAGGTGAGAGAAACTCCATAACCAACCTGTAATCAATTTATCATCCATGGATGTATATGTCATATTTTTAAATGGCATGGCATTTTTTTCATCTGAATAATTGCTTTTCCATAACTACTAGCTTCCCATGCAGAATATGAAACACTGAATGAATATCAACCACAGCTATACCCACTCATGATCAGGATTTCCTTTCATGGTGAGGATCCTATCTGCTGTGTCTTTAAACTTTTTAATTCCAGTTTAAATTTAATCAATCTCAAATGGCACCAGTAGCAGTTGTATCCATTTATAGACTATCTTTGTTTCTCTGATGTGCACCTTCTAAGCAGTTTATTTCAAGACTGTAGAGAATATATACGGGTCTGGTAAACAGAGTCTGGTAATTACTTGTCACTCACTGGTGGGAATATGCTCTTGCAAGAACAAGTCACAATTCTAAGGGAGTTGAGGACACCAAAGGATCAGCACCATGGATAGCATTTGTGACAATACTTCTTAAATTAATCCAGGCATCAACCTCTGTGGCTATGAAATGAAGCCAATAAGGACATATCAAAAACTGCAGTTCCTCGAATGCCCACTTGAGGCTGGCTACAAAACAATCTCCACAAGCCCCCATATTAAAATGCGTACTTTACAATAGAAATACATGTTTACAGCCTGGTAGAAAAACAAACGTTTGGGTCTGTATAGCTAATTTCCTTGTTCATGACAACTGTACTGGAGGTGTTTATTACATGCCTCAGCCTATCAAATTATATTAAGGCTTAAAGTTAAGCGTAATTAAGCATGACTGCTTTGATTGACAGGTGGCTTGTTTGAACAACCAGGCTTCATTCAGCCTGCCTCAGATCCACCCACGCTCCACATCTTTGCCCATGTTTTGGATTAGTGGGAACCTGGCGGAGGCAGGACTGCCAAGATGGCAACGACCAGACCACACTCTGAGCTTCACAACCGCAATTCAGAAACCTACAGGGAACATCACAACAGCAATTCAGAAACCTACAGGGAACATCAACAGTCAATGATTTACCCACGAGCCAACGCTCATTATTTGGAGGGCCACGGGGCTGGACCAACTGACGTTAGGCAAAGGCAGGGTACACCATGGACAGGTTGCTGAGTTGACACATGGAGACAAATAACCATTCGCATTCCCAGAGCCACCAATTAACCTGCAGGTCCAGACTTTAACCTTATTTTTACTGTTTATGCCATCTAAGAGGGATACAAACTGAGTTTTGCACAGTGCTGCTTCTTTATTTGACCATGTGAAATTAAATGTCTCTTAAGCTCTGTGCAAAAGTTTCAACCTGTTGAAGTCACCAGAGGATTAATACTAATGCTTTTAGTATCTTCTTTCCACAACTACCACATTTTACTTTCATTACATCCATCCATCTATCCATCCATTCTCTTCCACTTATCCAGTGTTGGGTCACAGTGGCAGCAGGTTTAGCAGGGCGATCCAGACGTCCTTCTTGCCAGCAACACATTCCAGCTCCTCCTGGGGGAACCTGAGGCGTTCCCAGGCTAGATGGGTTATATAGTCCCTCCAGTGGGTCTGCTCTGGGGTCTCAAGTTGTATGTGCCCAGAACAACTCCAAAGAGAGGCAACCAGTAGGCATCCTAATCAGAACCACCTCAGCTAGTTCCTTTCGACGTAAAGCAGCAGCAGCTGTACTCTGAGTTCCTCCTGGATGTCCAAGCTCCTCATCCTATCTCTGAGGCTGAGCCCAGCCATCCAGCAGAGGAAGCTCATTTCAGCAGCTTGTATCCATTCTTTCGGTCACTATACCCAAAGTTCATGACCATAGTTGAGGGTTGGAATGTAAATGGACTGGAAAATTCCCTCTTCCCCACAACTGTTTGGTACAACGTCCGCAGTACAGACGCCACACCAACCCCCCGGTCCAGCTCCCACTCCATTTTCCCATCACTCCTGAGACACCTGAATTCTGAACTACATTTTGCTGCTAATACTGATGTTCTTTTATTCAAGTACGTCTTTGAACGCACTTGTTCCACTAACTGCACTGTAGGTATTGTGTTCATCATTACTTATCAACAGGATCTCCTCTGTTTCACTGCACAGGCTAGAACAGCTCTTTATCGCCTCACCTGTTTGCTTATTTGATTTTCCAAGACACCTACAACTTGTTCACATCCACAGTTCAATGGAGGAGACACTGGCACAAATTGACATACGGTGAGCTTTTTAAATATTTACTCACATTATGTTCCTGCCTGCAGTTGGCAGACTTTAATAAGTAGCCTATTCTAGTAAACGTAGCTCTGATTAATAGATGAGGTGTCTGACTTGGCCTAACTGCTGACACAGATGGTGACCTCTTTCTTTACTGTGATGAGGAGGAGGAGGAGGAGGCGAAGGAGGAGCACAAAGGCAAAGAAGCAAAGATAACAAGGAGGAAAGAGAGGAGCCAAGAGAAAACAGGGGGAGTCTGTTCCAGAAATTAGGACACACTGATCCTTCACCAAACAGAAAGTTAACAATGTCTGGCTGTATTTTAACTGGAACTCCTTCCAGCTCTGTGCGGTGATGCTGCACCCACAGAGAGTTGTGTTAAAAGGAATACTCCACTAAAAATCTTATAATACCCACCTATGTAGTCCTGAAATGTCAGTCCAAAATGTTCTTCTTGGGAGGACTGCAGCTATATTCAGTTGATTCACAGAAGTTAACAATGAATTCTAATGGAGATACAGTGTTACAGCAAATGTCAAGCAATTACCTTTGCAGCATAATGCTCTACTGTTGAACCATGAGCTTGTCCCAAACTTTACTTGGAGGGAGGAAGTAATAAGTACCTCTATTTAACTATGTTGTAGAACACCTACTGAGCGTACCTTCCTACATCATGAATGCAGTATTTTTGAAGGACTGTTTCCCTTGGAGCTCTTTAGACAAGACAGACTTTCTCTTCTGAATGTCAGCTAACCGTTAGCATCCTGACAAGTTCTGTCAGAGAGCATCATAGCCTATGACACTAGGAGCCAAGGGCTAACAGCCTTGACAGCGACGCATTGATTGACACACATGCAGACTAATCAGTGTTGAATTCAGATATGTGCATGGGTGCATTGTTTATGTTTTTATTGTGGGCTTGGTAGTAATGAGCATGACAGAATATGATAAATGTCTATGTAAGCACTGAAAACGATCACATTTTTTAGGTCCATCATGTTTGGTGGTTTCGAACAACTCTAAAATGTGTCTCATTTACACCTTTTTTGTGGTGATTTAACACTTCTAGGAGCAGAAAATGAGACTTGTGATTAAGAGAACAGTCAAATTATGCAGTTATTTTTTCTCGGTTATTAGCTTAGCAAACTTAATATGAAGTAAAATTGAACAAAACCACAGGTTATTCTTGGATCTATGCTATGTTATGTAGTTTGCTAGCAAACAGAGCATTGTTACATAATGTTCTTTCTACTGTATTCAGATCATAAGAGATCTTAATGGGATTTCCAGATTAAATACATGCTATAATAATGAATGTATATTTTAAGAAAATGTGTACTTATGTAACAGTTATGCAGAGACACAGCGAAGAGTTGTTGAATTAAATTCCATTTTACTGGAATAAAATCATGGTGTAGGCCATGAATATGCAAACTGCACAATAGATTGTATGTAAATGAGACAATGATAGAGTTTCTAGAAAGTGGATTTCTCTGCTTTTTGTGGCCTTTGTTGTTGCCTTGGACCAACCTAGGCTAAACACACCACAGACCTCTCTGTGTATTAAATGTACAATGCAAATTATATAGAATGCTTTTTACTTGCAGCAACTGCAAATGTCTGATGTACAACAACTCTACGTGGTTCACATTTAAAAAACCTGCACAACCTCAAGGGTACTTTAAATTACTCTAACTAATTATAGTTCTGTTCTGGTTGAAGGTGGGCAGTCCCGCCCAAACAGGTGCAACAAAAGCTAAGATGAGAATTGGAGAGATGTCAATCAAGTCTGTACACGCCCACACCATTTAGAGAAGACGTCTAATCAGCCAAAATAATTAAATCACCTAAATGGACTTTTAAATGCAGACTGTATTTTGTATTTTTTTGTTTTTGTTTTAAGCAGTATACATTTATTTACTTCAATTCATAGATGCTCACATAGTACACAGCGGTTCCATGTTGGTTCCTCTGCTCCATCATTCTGTTTCCTCCTCTCCTGGTACTCAGTATGATGCTCTGAATAAATGAACAGCAGCTCTAGTAACTCTCTGAATTCATGAAGAGTCCATTTCAGTGCCTGACACCCTGAGTGCCAATTTATGAGTGCACACACACACACACACACATACACACACACTGGTGCCAGCAGTGTTTGTTCAAGTGGCAGTCAGACACACACACAATGTATGTCATCTGTTTCACTGTGACTGCACTGCTGAGTGAGGAAAATACAAAGGCTGTGAGTCGAGTAGAGACGGAGAAGTGCATAGAGAGACAGGGAAATGTGTTTTTTTATGTATGTTCATCTTTGGAAAATGATCTAAAGAAAAAAGAATGATTTATTTCTTGCTGACTGGACTGGAGTGTCCACAAATGCACATCCCACATGTGCTTGTAGCAGACGAAACAGCAGACTACGGGGGCAGATTACTGAGAATTTAATGAAATTTAAACATATTTAGAACTATTATTTATTTTACAATTCACATATCTGTGTAGGCATATTGGAAGGTAAACAGAAAACATAATTTAAGGACAGAAATAATTGCCACATCTGTTGTCTGGGAATTTTGATTCATGCACCCCATAAAAGAAATAAATTCTTTGCTACAGCAGGGTGGTAGTCTAGTAACATATGCTTATGCACTGAAATTTGTCCAAACATGATTTATATCACTGCGAAAGTTTTGAAAAAAAATCTGAACTCCAGATCTTCTTTGAAACTTTTTTCAGAGCTTTAAACAGCAGAAGGCGTGTGTTCAAATGTCTCTTTTTCCAACAACCTATGTTTATATTTTCCTGACTAGGACCTCTAATGGCCACATGAGTATTGACTTTTGCCTTTTTGGAACAAAGGCAGAAGTAGCATGACTAACTCAAGCCAAATATTGTGTCTTAATGTGAATATTTTTTCATTCACTCGCCCTTTCTGTCTCTGTCGTCTGTCACATATTTGACAATCAGCCTGGCCGCAAGTTAACAAACAAATATAGACTCAATCAAAATGGCAGAGCTATTTCTCCTACTGTACCCGTACTGTGTTTGAGGTGTTTCTTTGTTTTGTTTTTTTCTTGTTTTTTTTTTTCAACAATATGAGAGACTATTACAAAGCGGTGAAGCAGGTAATTACTCCAAAACCAATTAGCTGACGACTCAAGGACAGCTAGGAATGCAAAATAATAAAGGGAGGGTGGGGGAGTTTTTCTGTCACAAGAAAGAAAAGTGGGGAAAAGCAATTAGATGGAAAATGTCTGGAAATGTAGCATGCAAACAACAAAGGAAAGCAGTTAAGGAGGGGATCCAGCAAGATGGAGATTAACAGGAATAACAAGACTCACAATACTATCAACACACGGACAAACACTCACAAATGTATATTTCATTCCCTCCCTCCGTCCCTCACCCTGTAGATATAATCCTCTTCTTCTAAATGTTATCTTCTTCCCTCAAAATGTCTTTCTCTTCTTCCATTCATCCTTCCTCCATCTCTCTCTTTTTTTTAATTCTCTAATATGCCTAAACAGTTTTTTTTCGCCTAATCTTTTCCTTGCTCTTATTAAATTTTCTTGAGAGTCATTAGGACCCAATTACTGCTTGGCCTTACTGCAGATGAGGACCATATTACGCTATTGTACAATTTCAGCACACACACTACACACACACGTCCAATAAATAGGATGCATTTAATTAACTTCCCTTTCCCATTCACCTGTGCTCTTAAGACTTATCATGGATTATTCAAACCAGGCTCCTTCAGCCTCTGGTACTCCATTATGTTTTTGGTTTTTTCTAATTATTATTACTTTTATTATTAAAGCATCCTCCTTAACGTAAATTTGGTTTGACAAACAAGTCAATATATTTCTGACCAGACACGAGATACTTTCTTACCACTGTGAGAAACTTTCAGTCACATTATATTTGTGCAACAATACATCTGCTGTTACTGACAAGTATGTCTTTATATGTCAGTAGAATGGACATTTTTAGAACCTGCATTCTGCCTAATAGCCAGTAGGGAACAATAAAGTTTGATGGTGAACCCTACTTATCATTTCATTTATTACCTCAGTAAATGGTTTCCTCGTGAGTTTATGGTCTCAATCTGTAGTTTCAATGTTCATTTTGTAAATTATGGTCCCATTTAGAGTAAAATAAACTGTAAAGCAGAATATGCTTTAGGGCGTGGCTACCTTGTCATTGACATGTCACTATCAGTGAGGCCATACAGCGCAACACACCAGGCTCATGAAACTCAGATCACACTGTCAAACTAGGCAGTGTTGATCAAATATGAATCCAGATTCTGATTCGCATTGACTATTACTTTCCTCAAATTTTAGTGTACTGTTTAGCAGTGCTGCCAAGACCGCCTAAGCCGAAACCAAGTCATGACTAAGATTAGAGTGTATTGACACTGAGACATGACCAAGACTTTGAGACCAAGTTAAGACCAAGACAGGGCAAGACCGAACCATGACCAAGGCCAGACAGTATATAGCCTGCTTAGGCATCTAATAGCTTGGGTGAGGCGTGGTCCCAGCCCTCTCGTTAAGTGTTGCATTGCAGGATTTACATACTACTGTTATTACATATTACTACTTCTACGACTACTATACTATAGTACAGTACTATTAGAACTACCACTAGTCCAACAGCATTAAGAACTGTCGGGAAGAAACATTGAAACTTTCCGTTCGATGAGTTAGAATGGCGTAGGATATGCCTAAATCAAAGAAAGCTATCAAATAAGACTCATTCAATCTAATATGCTCAATGGCTTTGGACACCATCCGATTACACTGATTAGGCCTTAAGAACACAGCAGGCTGCTTCCTTTAATTATTCCCAGCTCGTGGAGTTTTTTTTTTTTTTTTTTTTTTTTCATGTTTTCTTTGGCCCGAAGTGTGTTTTGGTGCCAAATAGAGCAGACGCTGAAACTATCACTGCAGATTGCGAGGTGAGCAGCACAATTGGTTAACATGGGTGCCAAAAAGGAAGTGAGTAGCGCTTTGGGGGGCTTCCACTTCCTGTGTGTCCCTGCTGATTGGCTACAAAAGTGCAGATGAAAGGTTTGGATACAATTCGTGTAGGAGGCCTGCTTAGTAGTGAATTATAACTTTAAAAGTAGCAAAGTAGATTATGGAGTGTAATGCATACTGAAGAGTAAAACTAAACTACAAGTACCGAAGTTACTTAATAACATAACAGTGTGCCTTCTTATCAGAAGGGGTTCATGGAACTTGGAAAGGTGGCTTCATATGAACAACTTTTCTATAGAAAGACAACGATCGATCAATATCTGTATGTTTACCTTAAGTACCTCTTGTGTATATTTTAGTATACTGTATAATGCTGTTTTTTTTCCATTTCCCCTATTATAACTGTTACTAACACTGCTTGAACTTCTACAATAACTATTGCAACTCGACTGATTCAAGGGCAAAAACTGAGAAAGATGGGTGAAAAAGAGGGGAAAGTGTGAAACGGGTGTGTGAGTGGAAAAAAAAAAGAGAGAGAAAAAAGGACAGGATTTTGTGTGTGGAAACGGGAAGTGTTTGAATGAAAGTGTGAATGAGGCAGAAAAAGAGAACGAAAGTCCCCCTACGACAATCCTTCTGTTGTGTTTCTTTCTAGTCTTTCTGATCTACGGCACCGCGTCACATTTACTTACGGCTTTCCTCTGACATCCTCCCGCCAAATCCCCGCGGTCATGTCAGTTTTCTGAACCTACCACTTTTGCGTCAACATCTATTCTGTAACAGTTTAGCCGGAACATTAAGCTTCAGGCCCACAACTGGAGTGACAAATCTCTGCCGCGCCCACTGCGATCCCGTTCACGGTCAGCCGCTCGGCGGTGGAGACGGGGGTTGGTGGCGGCGGGGGGGTGAGTGGAGGCCGGTTGTCATGTGAATACAGATGATGTCACGTCTGAGCGGTTTGTATTCGGTGTTGAATCTGAACGTATATCACAGAGGGGAGGAATTTTCCAAAGCTGGTGTCTCACTCAGCGAGCAGACAGATGTTCTGTCCAGTGGGAGTGGAACTTGTAGAAGATGGATGAAGGGATGGGATGGAGAGGCACACGGAGGAATGAAGGGATCTTTTCATCTTATTATCACTATCTCGTTCTCCATCGCTACAGTCCTCCATCTGTCCATCAGGTCACCTCACCTCTTCATCTCTGCATCCTTGAGTTCTTCTCTCCCTCATCAATCCATCTCTCTGTTTGTCCTCTGCCCTTCTATGAATCATCCTTCCATCTCTTCATCCCTGCATTACTCGTCTCCTTCTTATCTCTCCTTCACTTCATTCTGTCATCACTCTATTTCTTCATCATTATATCTGTATGTCCTTGCTTTCCTCCATCCATCTACTTCTCCATCGCTGGACTCTTCCATCCCTCAATCCCTCCATCTTTCCATCCTGCATTTCTTCATCATTTTGTCTATCTATTGTTTCATCTATACATCCCTGCACAACTCTATCTCTCTACCTTCCTTTAGTTTATTCCATCTTTCCATCCTCTTATCCTTTCACCATTATTACATCTCTTCACTCCACCCAATCATCTCTCCATACCTGCAATCTTCCATCCATTCCTCTATTCCCTCAATCTCTGTCTGCCCATCCTCTCACCAACTCTCCATCACCCTCTCGCATCATCCATTCATTCCTCTACCTCTCCTCTGTTTTCCTGCATTATACCACCTTTCTATCTCTCCATCACACCATCTTTTTTTCCCTGTATTACTCCTGATTTCCACCATTCCTTTATAATTTTTCCCAGTCATTCCCTCCGTCTTTCCACCATCCTTCAACTCTCACCATGCATCTCTCTCTATTCCAAGATCTCTCCATCCATGCATACATATATTCCAGATTTTTTTCTCCATTATTCTATCTGTCCATCCCCCTCCAACTATCCATTTCTATGATCCTACATCGTCCATCCATCCCTGTCTTATCATACCTGTATTCTTCCATCTCACCACTCCTCCATCCCTCTGTTGCCCACCTCTCTTTCTCCACCTTTCTCCCATCACTCCATCTCTTTATCCTTTCCTCTTGTCCCGTTCTATTTTTATCTTCTCTCTGTTGCGCTGACAGCTCATTGTCAGACAACAGAGGACACAGTTGTCGTAGCTTTTGTCACTCACTCGCTCTCCCTCCCTCAGTTTATTTGCCACCTCGCTCTTTCAACCCTCCCATGTGACAGTGTCTCTTCAGCTCGTCCTGTCAGTTGACGCTGATGTCACCCAGTGCTCACCTTTTACCTTGTCACTTACCTGTGATGTGTTGATTCCACTGCCACACTGCTGCTGCTGGGCGTATGTGTGTGTGTGTGTGTGTGTGTCTGCGTGTGTGTGCATGTGTGTGTGTGAGAACATCATTACAGCCATACAGTGACATACACCCTCATTATTTCATTAGTAAGCGACCATTTCTCCTTTTTCACACCATCAACAAATCACCTTTTCTGTTCACATCGGCTCCGCTGCAGGGTGTCACCTCCATGAAGCCTGAAACACACATGCACAAACATGGACGCGTGCACACACACACACACACACACACACACACACACACACACACACACACAGGAGCCACTGGCAGGCATCTGTGCTGCTGCTTCCCAGCGTAGCGGGCTGTAAATGCGAAGTGAAGGCTTTATGACACACTGGTTGTGGCAGGAGCAGAGGAGGCGAGAGTGGAGCCATTTAAAAAAAAAAAAAAAAAAAAAAGGGCCGCAGCTGCTCCAGTGCAGTGTGGGATAATGCTTACACTGTTTATGACCTATTTGTAGTGACTAGGATGATTATACTTTTATTATTAGCGGTCATGGTCTCAAGAGTTGTTGAGGTAATAGAAGCTGAAGTGCCGTAAGGTGGTTAATACTTTGTTTTTCCTGACTGCTCTTCCCAGATCTCAACAATTATTATCAGGAGGACAGTAAGTTATTATATTCGATAGAAACGTAATAAGATTCCAGAAGTTTGTATGTTCACACTGATGCTCAGTTCCAATTTTTGTTAAAACAACAAAAGAACCAACACAACAAAGTCTGAAAAAACACTGAATTCATTAGAAAAGAAGCCTATGAAGTAAGTAAGCATCTAACCCTAACCCTTCCAAAAAAAATATATAATATGAAATATCCATATAATACTGTATGTCACTTTGTCAGAGGTTGACAGTTTAACCAATGATAGAAAAGGGGTTCTTTAAAAAGAAGGATATAGAAGAATAAAATTCACTTCCAGCATGCAAATGCAAACAATTCAAATACAGTAGACGTCTGTGTGTTCACAGAAAAAAAAATGCAATGTTGGAATCCATCGCCTATCATCTGACATTGATTTAGCCTGTGGGGGCAATGGGCTAATGGAGGCATGCAGTGTAGCCAGCTTATATTCAGAAAACAGACAGTCTGATAAGCAACTTGATACACGAGAATGATGAGAGACTAATCTGTTAATCTATATAAACAGATATCGCATATGAATCTTCTGAAATCTCTGTCCCTTGCCTACAGATTCTGCATTCATATTCAGATATCTGTTTATTGAGTTTACACCTGGTGTGTGAACATCTGTGAGTCGTGTCTGTATGTATTATCTGTATGTATAATGACATCTGATCCAACCATCCTTTGCATTGACACCTAGACCATTAATAAGGATTCATGTTATTGTCAGATCTTGTCAACAAACATGATGTGGTCCAGGCCAGGGGAGCTTGCAGGAAGAGACGGAGTTAGATGATCTTTCGCTGAGAGATTGCTGAGATTTTTCTTAATAATGGTTGCATGTACGCCTGCAGAGATCACAATGTGACAAGAAAAACCTCCAGATGCAGTCTGATCTGTCCGATAGCATTCTCATTGCAATGCGCTCTGCATGCATTTACACCTGGCAATAATGTGTTTTTCCTTCTACTGAAAAGAAATACAGATAGATCATACTATAATGCAGGTGTAAATGTGATCTTTTCTACAGATGGATTTTGAACATTCAGGCACTACTCAGTCTGTACTTCTGTTGAGGTCTGATATCCACCATTAATCCTGATGGAGTCTCAGGATACTACCGTACAGCAGTCAAGTCAAAATTAGATCTCAAGCCCCCATTTTTGTGACTTAACTTGGGCTTTCTAGCATACAGCAAGTGAGTGAACTCCATGCACCATGAGCAATGTTACAATAACAACCTTTGTCAGTCTTGTTTCTATAGATTTAGAGAAGAGTTTGAATTAGAATACCTCCTAGTAACTCCCCACCAGACTCCCCATTTTCTTTCCAAACTTTGTTGTTTTTGAGGATATTCTCATAAAAAGGGCGCTGTGGATGCTGCTTCTCAATCATGGTTTCTGGCAGAACGCCCCCACTCTCTAAAGCACTGAAGGCAAACATGTCCCATGTGCCCACGTTGAACTAGTCACACATTGCAAGACCTTTCCACACTTTGTTTTAGTAGCTTGGACATGGAGCAACTGTGCAAAATTTTGTAAACTTTGTTTTTGAAACAAGCGTCAAAAGCATGTAGCAGGATAGAACATCTTGAAAAACTGAAACATTCTGATTGTTGTTTGTTCGTTTCCTCAATCACATTGCTTCCACTTAGAAGGTTGTGTCATGTCTACAGTCAACAGTGCTGATTATCACTAGCTCGACTAACTTGATAGACTCTTCTGTAATACTTTATGTTAATAGGTTGACTACTGAGGACACTATATCATATTCAAGGAAAATAATCACTTATATTAAGTTTTCACAGATTTCATTGTCATTTCAGTGGTGAATTCTCTAGCTGGCTTCACAAAGAGAAAGATCAGTCCTGCATACATCACAACAGCCAGAGGGTAAAAAAAAAGAGTCAGAGAATAACTCCCCTGTGATTAGACCATATGCACCCGTCAGCTTTTTCCTTGTGCTGCTGGGAAGAGCAGATCCCTGCGTGTGAGAGTTTTATATGTAAGATATACTGTATGCCACTGTAATTAACCAAAGCCATGCAGGGTATCTGGGCTTCCCATCTGTCATCGCAGAGACACACATCGCTACAGCTTCTCACAAAGTTTTTATTCTCCAAGTTTTTATATGGCAGAGAGTGGAATACATTTTTTTTTTCTGGAGTTTTGGATAGTTGCAGGGGGTATTGATTATCCTGTGAGGTGTTGTTCAGACACGCGTGGCATGCTGTGCAGAATATTGATCATATTATTTGCATGCGACTCCAGATGTTGGAGGAAGTTTATTTGATTTACCAGCAGTAGGAGGTTGGCAGTATCACTTCTTTAGCAGTTTTGTCTGTGCAGGATACTTATGGCAGACATCACCACTGGGAAACTGGTATGTTAACGTCCTGTTCATACAAATGCACTCAAACATTGGAGTTTCCAGGTTGCTGCTTGAAAGCACTGGTCAACTTCAAGCTTCCTAATTTACTATGATGTAACTGTAACAAATAACCAGAAAAGAAAAAACAATGCAGCAAAATAAATAATTTAGATAATGTTCGGTTAGCCTGTTTTTTTTAATGTAAATAGGGAGTTAGTTTGTTCCTACAGTCTCATTTGGATTAATAACAACAAAAATAATAAACTTTTATTTATATAGCACCTTTCATTACATAAGATGCTTTAAAGTCATGATAAGGATAAAAGGCGTAAAAGGGTAAAAGAAATAAAGAGCCAAAGTGATTTTTGGTACAAACCGGAGCTTGACAACCCAAGGGGACAGTTTGGAACAGACTTAATAAGCATTCTGACAGATATGAAGGTTCAAAAACAAGCAAAACTATTCCTCAAGGATACAGGTAGCCAACGCAATGACACTAGAACAGTTGTAATTGTCAAGGTTTGGTTCAAGAAATGGACCCAAATGCAGACATGACACTGAGTAAACACATACTTTAATGAATTACAGAAAACAGGCAGGTAAACACAAAATAACAAAAAGTTGGCTGATAAGTCCAGGCAAACAAACTAACTAAATCCTAAATCCAACAGACGTCCAACAAACAAATATACAGAACTGAGAAAAACTCGGAGCAGGAACATGAGGAGGAGCAACAAGATGGACCAAAGGACTTGGGAACAGAATACAAATGACCTGACAAGTGGAGCCAAGAAACACAGAGACTAAATACACAAGTGAAGGCATGATGACGAGACATAGGAAACTGTATAGGGACAGGTGAAATTAATCAGGGTGGAAGAGATAATTAAAAGTGGCGTGAAACATAACAAAGGCAGGAAGTAAAGCCACAGACATGAAGAAGGCAGAATTACAAAATAAAACAGGGAAAACTGGGAAACAAGACGCTCAAAACCATTAAGACAGTAATATGTTTTCTTTTCATAAAGAAGTTACAACCTATCCTTCTCTCTGTGCATTTGTATGAATTTTCTGTTTTATCTTCTTTTTGAGAAAATTGTTACTCATCCACTGCACAATGCTGGAGAGGCAGTTTATCAAGGGGTTTCAGGCATCATCTGGTGCTACAGATAAATAAAAGCAAGTGTCATCAGCATCAGCAAAAATGAAAATTCACTTGATTTCAACTTTTTTTTCCTGAATGGAAGCATCGACAGAAACAGTAATGGAGAAGAAGAATTGAGGAATACCAGAGAGGAAGTCATGCTCATCTTAAACATGGTCACTGAGGCAAACAAAGAATCTTCTGCTAGTGAGATAAGTATTAAACCAATTCAGAGCTGTTTCTGTGTCAAACACAGCACTTAGAGGAACATTTAAATTATCTGTAAATCTTGCTGTGATGTAAAAATACAGCTAACTGTCTTTTCCTTTATTAATGGAAGGTCAGTCTTAAAATATTTGCTTTGCTCCTCGGCCATTGTGTTGGACTGCATTTTAGCCATTTCCAATTTACAGGATCTGGTTCTGAACACAAGAAAATACTCTGGGAAAACAGAGATTAGTTATCATCTGTTATGTTAGTATAGCCCATTTGATAAGTTTCCAGGGTCTTGCTCTTGTATTGTTTGTTTTTTCTCCATGGTATGAGTTGAATGTCAATGTGACCTATCAAAATCATTTTCTTCTTCTAAAGCTATTACATAAAACCCAAACAGCACTGAGCAGATGAAAGACAATAACAGTAAACTCAGAGCCTAATGCACACTAATGTTACCAAAAGATGAATAAAATATTAAAAATAAATCACTGAAATACATTCTGTCTGGAAAATATTACAACTTCTTTGTTTTGTATAAAAGGTCTCTGCGATGCAATTCCATTAGCATAGACACAAAGCGCTTTCAAACATAGCCTCAAAAGTACACTCCAGCAGTGCAAGCAACATGGCATCCATGTTACAGATGTGCCTCGACAAACTTACTCTTTTAATTAGCAAATGTGTGCATGAAAGTTTGAACAATGAATGTTTTGAGTATTTGAACCTATGAAATATTAGCAACACAAGACAAGAAACAAGAAATGTTGGATATATATCACACAGTGTTCTTCAAAATAGAAGTCTCCATTAAATCTATGTTGGATTCCACAATACAAGAAACACTCAGAGATGCTCTTTCAAATTGCAAAAGTGTAGCTCTGGACACTAACACATATTGTTAATTAGGGAAACACCAGCAAATAAAACGGCAGATAATCTGCAATTATTGGGGTAGGGTGTGAAAAATCAGACATACGCACCATGGACCGGGATTAAAATCACTGACCATAACATATAATCCTTTATAGAAATAAAGTGAGTGCATGAAAACACCATGAATCATATATTATAATGTTTAAATATTTCAGGGATATATTGTTTTTGTAGCTGATGGCCTGCTCCACGATGTTTAATATGTCAGATGTTTATTGGACTATATCAAGGCATAGGAAGTCAAATTAACTCACTTTGTCAACAACGTTTCTCTTTATCACTTTTTCATTGTCATTTTATGCAAGATTATTAATAGGGGCCGCTTTGCCTAGAATTGTGCCTCTGAAACAGTGCTGTTGTTCTGATTCATGATAATTAAGGTCGTGTGAATGTGACTCCTGTTTATGAGTGATTGGGACTCATTAAGATTTGTGCAGTGAAATGATTGAAAACAGATGCTTCTGAATGTTTGATTATTATTTTATGTCCAAATAAATTCAGAAATTTATGTTCCTAACACATCGGATAATGAGAAACAGTGAGTATAGTGCTTTGATTTTACAGCATTCACACCTGTATAAGAGCTCTCACACTCTCACACTTTTAAAAGCAATATAAATGACAAAGTTCGTGTGTGCAACAATTTAGAAACCTGGAATGGTGTGATTGGCCTGCCTGATCTGAACTTGAGTGGTGCTTTGTTATTGGACTATGTGCCAGGCAATAAACAACGTATTATAGGTAACAAGTATAGGGTTATTCATAAGCGTATTTGGTACTAGAACACATAACATCGAGGGCCAACCATCAGATCTGTGGCTGTATGCCTTTACTTGTGTACAGAGCTGTCGGAAGATCACCACCTGGTGGTGAGTTGAATTAGCAGGTGTGACAGCCTTACAGACCTGGTACACACAAATATGTAGAGAAGGTGAACTGGGCCCAGGCCCCACAAGGTCTTTTTCTTGCATCCTGGGGCAGGTTAGGGACATGGAATCTGAGTGGGTCGTGTTCACAGCTTCCATTGTGGAGGCAGCAGTTGTGGTCAGGAGGTCATGGGTACCTATAGTGAAGGAGCTGAATCCTAGGCTCGTAGGCCAACCGAACTTTCAAAAAAATCTGGATGTAGGAGGAGTTTGTGGGCGGCTGTGGAGATGACTTTTGGTTTAGCATTAGACGGCTCGGGAAGGGAAATCAGGGCTTGGCTCAGGATGTGTTTAGCACTGGAGGATGACTGCTGACCCTCACTGGGGGGTTTGTGGAGTGGTGGAAACAGCACTTTGAGGAACTCCTGAACTCTACCGACATGTCCTGCTTGTGGCAGGTCATGGAGGAGAGTTGGGGATAGGGATTCCCATTTTAAAAAGGGGGACCAGACAGTGTATCACACTGCTCAGCATCCCTGGGAAACTTATGCCAGAGTGCTGGAAAGAAAGCTCAATTGCTTAACCTCAGATCCAAGAGGAGCAATGTGGATTCCATCATGGTCATGGAACAGTGGACTAGCTCTTTACCCTTGTCATGAAAGTTTGCCCATCCAATAACATGTTTTGTGGCACTGTGTTGACAACAAAGCTTTCGATTTACTAATTGATCTAAGTTCCAACCCTTACATATGAGATTTGTGCAGTGACTGAAATAATACGATCACTGATTCAGGCGACCGAAATAAGTTTATTTCCCCCCTTACAGATAGGGTAAGGAGCTCATACATCTGGACACCTTACTTTGGAGGTTTTCCGGGCACTTCCCACTGATAAGAGACCCCAGGTCAGGCCCATAACTGGGCTGGAAAAATTATATACCTCATCTGGTCTTGGAACTGGAAAACAATGTGGCGTAGAGAGACTTCTAGACAACCTTGCTTAGCCTGCTGCCACTGTGACCCGACCCTAGTTAAGCAGCAGAAAATTGATGGACATTATTGAAAGTTACAGAACATAGATTGATAGTCCACCATCCAGTATGACCCTGAGCCAGATCCATCAGAATACCGAATGACTGCGACTGAAACAAGTGAAGTGAACATTAGTTCAGTGATATTTTGCACTTTGTTTTAATTTGGTCATATAGACATCATGGGAGCAAGGTGGCACCTTTGTTACACATATTTTGTCCTTTAACAGGGGCCTTGCAAGTGAGTGCTGTCCTGCTGAAGCGTGTAACATCAGACCTCCAATCAGATCTCCAGAGACATCACCCCTTTTGACCTCTTCAGACTAAACAATGCTTTCTCAAGAGTAATAGCCTCTCAGCAGTAATAAAAAGTTGGCAGATAAGCTATAAGTTGTTTTGCACAAGGAGAAAACTTTAAAGCACTGCTAGTGGCCCCTTAAGGCTGCTTTTCCTGCAGTTGGCACAACAGGAAAGGTTACATGGTCGTTAAAATGAAGGGTTCATTCCCTTGACATCATTAATGTGCTCATACCAAATGTAAGGTTGACATTTTGGCTATGGGCAAAGCTCATGGAGTAACTACAATGGAATTGGTTTGTCCTCTGGGGAGCATGAATATACTCACTGACTGTCATGGCAATTTGTTGATTAAAGACTGAAATTTGACTCACATGATAAATTGACAGACCAAAGGCCTGGTCGGCCAACTGACCATCTGCCTTTCTGCAGAAATTGAAAAAAATAGATGATATATGGATGATGATGATACGATTACACACTTCTGAAATAGCATTTACTCACCTTTTTACTCACAAAATTACACGAGAGGGTGTGCTTTAACGTCATTATCGGCACGACAGTGATGTTAGCGTCACTAAAGTGCCAATAATAAGTTAAAGCACACCCTCAAGTGTAATATTGCGATTATACAACAATTACTAACTTAAATGAAATATATAATCAAAAGAAATTCATGTTTTGGGGCAATTTGCTCTCAAAATAAACATTTCTTTGCTCGCCGTTTCTGTTCTGATCTCTGTTTCTATGGAGATACATGGGGTCTGACTAATACCTGGAAAACAATCAGTCACAGCAGTAGACTCCTGTATGTAATGGAACCCAGTTTACTACTCCAGCAAGTAGCCCGCACCTTAGTAACAACCTAGCAACAGAGACGCTTTCTAGTCCTGTCAAAGCTTATGGAGATCGTGGAGTTTCCCAAACTGAATAAATAGAGCACATATGAACACTAAACTGCTTTGCTAGTTCAGTCTTGTAGTAACTAAGATATCTGCTGAAAAATATATTTTTCCATGGACACATTGGCCTCCTAACTCCTAACTCCTAACAACAACATTTGTTTTGAAGCTAGCGCCGTATCAGCGTCTCACCGGGACAGCTGATGGAGGATGATCCAAACATTTCCAGTAACTCCACAGCGTTGTAAAGTCCAAAAGTCAAAATGTATTGAACAAAGATAGATGTAATCGAAATGAACAGTCCTTCAGTCCATATTAGTCCACCTTTAGTCTTTCAAAATGTTTTCTCTGCGCTCACTGAATTGTTCGATCTCTGACGTGCTGCACACGAGGCGGTCTAACAGCTCACAGAATATTCATTAAAGAAAGCCGAAATTGTAAATTCAGATGTATTACTTTATTAAAGTTGACTTCCAGTGGACTTACTCGTATTTGTTTACATGTTATGTATTTTCAGGACGCGACAATGTGGTGATGGCGGAGTAATATTTTCAGTGATTAGTCAGGTGTGCTGTCATGCTGATTTGAGCACATTCTAAACGTCTAGTTGACCAATCAGATTGCTTGGTTGGACCTACTTGTTGTATAATCACTTGTTATTGCATTATTTTAACATTTTTTTAATCATTCAACTTTATTGCTTACTATCATATGACAGTTCAGAACTCAGTTTCACCTGGCCTCCTCCTCTCCCCTCTCGACTTGTCCTTAGCAGACAGCATGGTCGCAGTGCTTCCAGGCTCATGACATTAAAGTGCTGTGGCATGCATGCACACCCACCGGCATGGACATCTGTCCAACGACAGGAAAAACTGAGTGCACACATAGCTACAATAACCTTGTAACCTGTAAGTTGATGATAACACTATGCAGTGCACGTACTGCCTCAGATGCAGCAATAAATGATTGACAAAACATGTATCTCAACAATCACTGGTCAAAAACTCAATTTAAGCTTGAGTGTAGTAAAATATTATTAACATAATGCCAGTATCTGACCATGTATAAAGACAGAATACCAACTTTGATGACACATTGCTCGATTCTTTTAAAAACACTCTTTTGGACATACTGTACAATCACAGTGACAATATTTAGGAAGTCTTCTTTATGTTTACCCTCTTCACAAGAATAAAACCCAACAAACTGTATATTGTGTACCTTTCTTGCTGAAAATGCCGCTGCATTGCATCTTTGGCAAAAATGTAAATCCCCTCCGAATGCAGAACTGAAAGAAATAGATGCAGCAGGACGAGAAGCAAAGGGAGCAAAAGACAACTGTTGATATACTTCTTCAGAGTGACGGAGAAAAAACAAAATTTGAAATAGAATGAAAAATAACCCCAAGCAGGGTGCCTATCTTGGCTCATCCACTGGGCTCCTGTTTGCTCTAATTTATACATTAGCTGCTGAGGCACTGTTTCTGAGGACACACTCTGCAGACTCCTGGCTGTGGGAATAAATAGTGCTGACATAATGTTATGCACATTGCACCCCTAAAAGTAAACTTTAAGCTGTCTGCCTGGTGACCGGGTTCCAAGGCGCAGTCATGTATTGTGTCTGAAGTCTGAGATTAGTCTTTTTTTTTTTCCCCTTCATGTGATTTATCCTCAGTGAAATAGAGAAACTCCTGCGGGGGGTTTGGTTTCCTCATATCATATTTTCATTCCTCTCAAATGCAGTTTCCCAGCAAATATGGATTCAAAATAATTAAAGCATAGATGTAAAAAGAAATGATGTGGCAATAGAAAAGTGTCTTTCTTCTATTTGAAACTCCTCTCTTCTCTGATAATTTTTCCAAGTTCCATATTCAAGTCGAGCGCGTAAAGTGTTTATCGTTTGCCAACAGCCATGAATTCCTTGTAGAGAACAGTTACATGGAAAGTGAGACTGGTGAGTAAAGCAGTCGAAAGAACTGCCAAGCAGATACAGAAAGTTAGTCAATTGGTGTCAACATTTTGGCATTAATACTTTGTTTCATCATCCCTTGAAAAGTGTCATTTGAAGCCAGAAAGCACAAGAGCAGAGAGAGATCAATGAGTGAGATGCCAACGACATTTGTTTTTCTCAAGTGGCCAACGTGCAACCAAAGTGACATTTTGCCTGTCCCAACAAAGATGTCATGAAAAAAAATGTGAAAAACAGAATTTCCACTTACTTTCTTTGATATTCTGTGTTTCAAAACATCTCTCAGTCCATGGAATTTCAACAACAAATGCCACAAGTCCAAGATCAGACTGCACATTTATACCTTTTCAGATGATCCAGAACTAATTATGGTCCTGTAAGGTCTTATCTAGGGTTAGGGTTAGGACATCAACCACAGTGGCTGTAGTGTTACAGAAGGCCTATTACACCTTCTTTTTGCATTGGAGCCTTATCATCTGACCCAGACAGTTGATTTACTCCATTACATACTTTATGGGCCTGAAGCACCATCTATCTATCTATCCCAATCCAACCTATCTGTTGGATTGGAATTTTCAGGCCGAAATCATATAGTCTGATCCTGGCATTATCCATTAGCATGGCATTAGAATCTCTGTATCTCTAAGCTGTAGCTGTTCACAAAATTGTGAGATTTTTAAAGAGCATTTGGTGAGTTTTTAGTGTAAATGGTCTTAAAATAGTGTGTTCAAACAGCAGCGTGTTTTGCGTGTAGTAGTTTGCATCTCTGAACATGACTGACAGGTCAAACTGAAACAGTTTCACACTAAAGCAATCAACTTGCTTTGAATACAATTTGATCGGCCGTTTATACCTCTGCCTTCAAACATCCATTCATTTATAATTAGTGACAAAAATAAAAAAAGAAGTATCAAAAAAGCTGTTAACTCCTGTGGGTTTAATTTCCCCAGTCTTCACAGCATCACAGAAGGTTCATTATTTTTTACTTTGAGTTTATGTTCTGAGGATCTGTAGTTTTATTGAAAGGGACGATAGTTTACACAAGATTCAAGTCAATTTATGATCTAATTCAGGTGTTGTACTTTAATCCTAATTGAGAGTAACAGTTCACATGACATGCAACAGTAAGCAGCTAATTACAGCAGCATGGTGTTTAGCAGATTCAGCCAAGCAGATCCAGGATCAACAGTCCTCTGCCTCAACTGGTGTACCACGAATATACCACTGTATATTGTATATATAATGATGTTCAAGTCATAAAAGGGGGAAACATTTCCAGTTGTCCTAGGGTACAGACTAGATGCTGAACATATATAACAAGTAGAGGTTGTCTATTCATGTCCACTTCATTATGCAGATAACTGAGTGCCACATTGGAAATATGGAGAGAGGGCACAACAGGGGAGGACACTGGTAAGAGAGACATATGAAAGAGGGGAATGAGAGGATAAATGAGGAGTTGATGACAGGAGCTAGAGGGGGGAGCGACAAGATGACAAGAGGAAATGAAAAGAAAGCGAAAGAGAAGAATTTGCTGAGATGAGGACAGGTGATGGGAGACGATGAGAGGAGAGGAAATTAGAGAAGAGTAGATAAGATGAGAGTAGAGAACATGAACCGTGGTGCGAGGAGGTGAGAACAGATGTGAGGTGGATTAAATGTCAGCCTTCCTGTTGATTTTCTAACGACAGGCCGAGCAAACATTTTGCATGACTTTCTGAGCAACCAAGTTGTTTTTTTTTATTCATCAGATAGAGGCAATATAAGGATGACACATTTCTCAGTTGCACTGGTTCTTGAAGATATTGGCAATTAACATATTTAAACAGTCAAACGGTCAGATCGTCTTCCTCCATCTCTATTGGATAAAATAAAATAAAAAAAAACATTTCCATCCCTACATCAGATTAGATTGACATGTGTGCTGAAATATGGTGGTGTTTTGCCTCTGGTTTTATCTCTGAAGAAAAAAAAAATAGGCGCATAAAGAGCTATGCAAAGTCAGATAAATTAAAAAAACACAAAAGTCACAAAACAAGGATGGCCACAGTCTCAAAACATTACCTCCATAACATTTACTCGAGGCACACGATTTTCCATCCTTTATCATTTAGAGACCGTTTTGCACCACTTGAGCCTGCAACTCCTGCCTACTTCTCTTAAATAGGTCAAAGGAGGTGAGACAAATCCTTTGAGTTTAAGAGCTCTTCATATACAGTTTTCTAACTTCACAATTTATACAGATTGTGCTCAGACCAGCCGAAATTGGATGTATATGAGAATAAATAACCATTCGCAGATTTGTTTTCAATAGGGTAAACACATTCTGTCAGCAGAATGTTTGACCCTACTGTGGCCCCCGAGTGTGCAGCAAAGCTATTTAAATTACACAAGAACCGCATCAACCAAGGCATTTGCATACACAGTACCACACTCAGAGTGCGAAAGCTCAGACATACACCGTCTTGACAGAATGAAAACCACCGTGGGGGCTTTAGCCCACAAAACTCCAGACTCCAAGACATAAACTCTCTCATTTAAGCTCAGGCATTAAGTCCAGGCAGTGCTAAAGCTACCAGACAACAGATAAACAAAAGCAAATTAAAAGCGAGAGCCCCTCGCTGATACTAAATACTCCATAAACCTCCCTGAGCAACCTCTAACGTCTTCAATGATTATATGGCAGTCAGACTTAAAACAAGAGGGGGCGGAGGCAGAGCAAGCAGAGAGACTGTTGAAACAAAATTAGTGATTTTATTTGTGGGGGGTGGGTGGGAATAGAGAAAGCGGGGGTTAGAAAAACGAAGATGAAGTGAAAATAAAGTAACAAGAAAAGATCAAAGTAGTAGTGAAAACATCAACCCAACAAAAACTAGCAAGAACATCTATCAGTGGGGCTGCCAGTGAAGACAGATGTTTATTTGCTCAGATATTTCAACCAGCTCTTCTTCTACCACACAGTGTTGGGCTGTTTGGATGTGATGCATCATTCTGGCAGTGAATCTTGGGAGCTTCCAATTAAGTCTCAGCCAAGTCCAAACCAGAAATATCTGTTGGCGAGTAAACTCCTCTAATGTTTTGTTGTGGTGCTTTACTTTGGCCATACTATATCAATCACATAATGAAAGATACAAGAACACAATGAGAGAAAGACCAAACATTGAGCAGTGTGCAGTAAAGGAGACGCTAGTGAAAGGTGAAAACATTTCATTATTGCCTATACCTGTCTATATAAATGTTCTTAGATGGTTAAAAGAGTCTTTGGGGAATATAGAGGTACCAGAACATGCAGTGCTGTTAAACGACCTTCTGTTATAGCATGGTGACATCCTGTAAGGTCTCAACCCAGCACCCTATGTGCCCCCACCACCCCCTGTACAGTTGTTCCCTGGTGGATTGATCATCATGAAGGTGGAGTTGTAATGGATCGTAGTCCTTGAGGACAGCATGCTGGCCTCTGATGCTGCCTGTCAAACCAGAGATAAAGGATCAGGGATGGAGGTCTGTTCTGATTCATCACCTCCCTCTCACCCCTCCACCCCACCTGCTCATTAACATCCAGGTTGGATTACGGATGGCCTCGCTCAGCCAGGGCCACAAACGGAGCAGCTTGCTCTCTTTTTCTTCCTCTGTCTTGTTCCCATTTCTCTCCATGTCATTCGTTCCTCCACCTCCTGTCCATCTCATTTCATCTTTTTCACTCGTGCTACTGTATTTCTCTCCCTTGCTTGCTCCACCTCCCCTGTCATTTTTTTTCCTTCTCTATTCCCTCTCATCTGTCTCATCCTCACCCTCTGCTTTCTCTCTGCGCTGAGTCTCATCCTTCCTCACGCCTTTTCTCTTCTACTTCAGTCACCCTTCTCACCTCTCAGCATTTGTCTAACCCCATCATTGCCTTGTTCTCCTTCCATCTAATTTTCCCTGGCCTCCACCGTCTCACCCGTCTCCTGCCACGGTTATTAACCATGCCTCCCCCACATGCTATCATCTCTGTGCATGTTGTTATTCTCATATATCTGAAAATGTGTCCTCCAGCTTCTCTAATACAGTCTAGTACATTTATGAAGCTCGGTGTTATTGTATCTTTTCTTATTAATATCAACAAATTCCCTTGAAGACGGTTAAGTCAACATTGCATTTATCCTGCTATAAGTATTATCTTTGTAGCTACAGCCTGAATTAAATTATTCCTCCATGCCACTGAACTCAACAGTACCCAGAAAAGTATTTAAAAACACATTAAAGAGTCTTATTGTAGCATTGGGACACTGCATTCCTTCATTACAAATGGATATGGACATTGTAATGTATTCTGAAACAACTCGACAGCTGCATTTTTGATTTCTGTGTCATTGAGCTCAGGGATGCAGTTACATGTTTCATTTAGCTTTAGCTGAGACTTTGTTTATTTTAAAGAAGAAATGTGTCACAGAGTGCAACATTGTGGCTTTTTATGTTAATATATTAAACTGGCAGTCGACATAATGATGAAGAGATTATATTTTCCCTTTTTTGGATGCAATTTCAAAACGACAGCACTTTAAATGTCAAGTGTGTCCCAGAACTGACAAACTAAACACTGGCTCTGGACAAGTACTTTTTCACAGCCGCCATAGTTCATCCAGGAGAGGGCCGAACGAGGTGGTTGCAAACCACAACGACACTGCTAGATCCTACACAATGGTCCTTTAAAGGTGCAGTGTGGAACTTTTACCTCACCCTCTGGAAGTGAGAATTATTACACAAAGCACAAGAAGTCCACCACAGTGTATTATAGTTCATCCATCCATCCATTATCTGTAACCGCTTATCCTCATCAGGGTCGCGGGGGGCTGGATACACCCTGGACAAGTCGCCAGCTCATCACAGGGCACATAGAGTCCATTCACAAACAACCATTCACACTCACATTCACATATGGGCAATTTAGAGTCATCAATTAACCAATTAAGTGCATGTCTTTGGACTGTGGGAGGAAGCCGGAATACCCGGAGAGAACCCACGCAGACACGGGGAGAACATGCAAACTCTAAACAATCAGGTTTGCTGCAAGGCGAATAGTGCTCCCTATTATAGTTCAACTAACAATTAACTCTAAGTACTGCGACTGTTGGTCAAACTTAGTAATGCCTATCTAGATAACAGATAAGCTCGTCTACCATAACGAATAGCGTTGGGCTAAATCACAAAATTACTAATGTCTACGCAATGTTGGTACTAACCTTCATGCCAAGCCCAGTCAAACCTGAGTAGAAGACACTTTGCATTTCAATTTTTAGCATCTCCCCGTTTGTCAGTTTCTGCCCAGGCACTCTATCTCCTTTTCTAAACTTTGAATGAGGCAGAATATGTTGTGGCAGAGACCTTCCTGCTTCTTTTCTTACATTTTCAGTCTGGTGGTGAGAGTCTGCCCTTTAGCTGAATGGTTCTCAGAGTCCCTTTTCAGCTGCCAGTTCTTGGCAAAGAGCTTCCAGGATCTCAAAGTCCCTTGGGCTGTATGTCTTGTTCTGATCCCTAAGGTTGTTTTGCATCTGCTGGAGACCATCTTTTTCTTTTCTCTCTGCTATGTACCTGTTGGCCTAATCTTGAGTGCTCTTCTCCATATTGTTGAGTGTCTGTGTGGCATTATCAGAGCACCTCTTCATGTCCTCTGCTTCTTTGCAAAGTGCCTCTTGAATTAGTTTTCCTTCTGAAAGATCTGTTTCAGCTACATAATTTCCAAGTGTAGGCCTTCCACCTTTGCTTTAGGCTCAGCATCAAGCATCTGGGTTGTAACTGAGGACTCATCCAGTTTCTGAATAAGTTCATTTGGACCTCATCTGGACCTTGGACCTCAGGTCCCTCTCTAACAAGAGCTGGTGATTGAGCTCCATGATGTTTTGAGAGAAGACTTCCAGCTTCTTCTTTTTCTTCTTTTTCTTCAAGCTCACTAGCAAGTATTTCGTATTCAATTGAATGCTTGGCCTCCAGGTTTCGACCAGGTGACTTCACAGTTGAGGAGGAAACCACTTTCACATTAGTCCCCTTGTTCATGTTCATGGAATTAAGATCTTATAGCTTTTTCTTCAGTCTGCCATTTTCTTCTTCCTCTTTCACGGTGAGCCTGTTTTTGAAGTGCATTTGAAAGGTGTCATGTTCATTGCAAAGGACCCTTAAGTCATCCTTATCTTGAAGAGGTCCATGATGTGCTTTTGGCTCCTCAGTTTTTCCATTTTTTCTGATATTTTCATATCTGTCGATGAAAGTGCTTGTCTTTACTGATGTTGGACGCTAAGTCTTACACAATCTTCTGTCTCATAAAGACCTGCAGTACAACAGATATTTGTAGAGAAAACGTACCAAAGGACTGGATGTAATGAGATAGACATGGGGAAATGTAAGAATGTGGCAATAAATTAAGGATTTTTCAATGAGACAGAAGGTGTAGATGCAATGTTAAGAATTTTCACAAGGTAATTGAACTTTTTTTGTGGAAAAATTACTACAAATCATTAAAAGCAGAGTGGTTTTTATATATCCTACAGCATGTCTGGAGGGGAACTGCAATGAATAACATATACTGTGCATAATAATAATGATAATTAGTATGTGTAATAATAATAATTCATAATTAATATACACAAATGATTTTGGTTTGATAGTCATTTAAAAATAGTTTTTTTTTCTCCTTGAATAAAATTAATTTTTTGCTCTCATTTACTCTTTCTTTACCATGTATAGTTTTGTATTACCCTTAGATAGCCAATGGATTCAAAGAATGCACTTCATCTATTGCGCTCCGCCTACTTTGCTCTCCACATGGACTGTTTGCATGCAGCCAAAACCCATTTAAACATGACTGGTCAATACTACTCTGACTACCAACTGAAATTATCAAAACTACCAAATTCTTGGTCCTTTGCCTACACATTCTGCATCCATATGCAGATATTTGTTCATAGAAATTATTTAAACTGGCAAGAGTATGGCAAGAGTGTTATGGGTCAGGTTATCTCTACTGGCCTGTCGATTTGGGCCATTATGGGATTCTGAGCAGACAAAATATGTTGTGTGTAAACAGGGTGGAACATTTTAATGAAGCAAACAGAGGTAAAAGTTTGAAACCAGGTGACACAGGTGATGGTTTGATCACTAAATAATGTGATTATCCAATAGGATGCTTTTTAATGTTGAGTGAAAGTAATAAAGTGGTATCTAGACAATGCTGCTCCAATAAAGAATTGATGAAATAGCATTTAAATGGATTATGCAGCTGTGTACACATCATAGAAGTTGTCAAACTAGGTGATAGAAGTGGAAGAGAAATTCTGACATGCTTGAACCTTCTACATCTTTCACTTCCACACACTAACATTGGATAAAACAAGTTGTTGCATGCAAAAGTGCCCCCATGCCTGTTGTGTAGTTTGATATCTGCATTAACTATAATCAAACATTGTAAAAAAAAAAACACACTCAGCACGAGGCTGACTAATCACAGTTTTTGTCAACTCAGTGGTATCTCTGTAGCCGTGTAGCCAAACTTTAAGACCCTGACACAAGTTTATAAATCCAGATTTAATGATCCACCAGCACTGATGAGCAGCCAGCGTTTAAGTGGTCCAACTGTTGTATTCTTCTTCTACATATCTATTCATAGTCAAGGATAAATCATCATAGGTCTCTATGAAAAGTCAGTAATATAGGCTCTTATACTTGCTTTCATTTCTGTGGTTAAACGAACCAAATAGAAGAGTAAACAAACTCCCACAGCCCTTTCCTCTGCCAGCCAAACCTGGATGATGTCCTCAAAAGAAGCTGCCAAATTAATTAAAATCTCCTCCTGCTTTCAGGAGAAGCCCACCGCTGGGGGAGAAACCTGATGTAATCACTTATACACGCCGTGTACGCCTGTGTGTCCGTCCACATTGCACCGTGAGAGTCGAAGGAGAAGCTGCCGGATGCCTTAGGTTTGGAGAGGTGAAGGGGGGGGGCGGGCATGTAGGAGAAAGGCTGGAAGCAGCAGCAAATGTTTATGATATCACACACACACATGCACACGCACAATGTTACCGACACATTTCCCCCGACAGCTATGATGAGCCAAGCCAATTCATGCAGAAAATTGTTAGCTTCCTACCAAGCCCACTTCAGCTCAAATGGATTTTTATCTCAGTTACATCCTCCTCATACCACTGATATCTGCCTGCCTCGCATCCATCCACCCTCCATGTCTACATCCCTTTGGTGTTCCTTCTTTTTCTCCCCTCCTTCGTCCATCCCCTCTCTCTTGGCATTTATCACTTAATGGTGGGTGTGCTTCCTCCATGAAAAGGGCAGAGGAAACAACGGTAGGAGGGAAAATGAGACACGAGAAAAGAAGCCAGTCTAGAGCAGTGTATGTGTGTCACGTTTTCCTTGGTGATATCAAAAGAATATAGGATTATATTATACTTAACTGTATTTTCTCTCAATATGTAGCTTGATATTGAGGAGAAGAAAGAAGGCTGCAGGTACAGTACTGACAAAGTGGATTTCAGAAGATATTAGCTGAATAGAACTGTTCCCTGAGGCACTGGGGTTGAAAGTTAAAATAATTTGACATTATGCAAATAAGAATAAAATTCACCTCAAAGTATACCAATCACTCATTATAGATTATTAGACATTACATCATTAATAATCCAATAATCTAAGTAATAGCATACCAAACCAGAATGGGCCAACCACTCACATTAGTTTTCATGCTACAGTCTCCTTCTTCCATCGCAAGTCTGAAGTTAATTCTTCAGAGAGGATATTCCCAACTGTTGTAGAGAATTGTATTCATCAATGGTCAGTTCAGTCAGTGGAGAGAAAGTGCACAGGAGTCCAAGATGTCATACACTGAAAGGTTTATTGAAGTTTGGAGACGAAGCATTGAAGGTTTATCAATGCACATATCATGACATGATGCCATCTCAATTCTGAAGATGTTGTACTCTCTGGCTCATATATATGGCCTCAGAATTATGCCACAACTACTGTAGAGGACATTCTACATTATTAACCTCTCTGTTGTGTCTAGGGAATAAGACAGCCCTATCCTCTGACCTCAGTTACCATAGTAATGATCAGTGCGGCACCTAGGCTTCCCTAACGTACATACAAACATAAAGCTGCTCTGTATCTCAAGGAGAGAAGTCGATGTCCCCATAACAATCCAAGATTTAACACTGTCCCTACAGTGACCTCAGGATATGTGCTTGAGTAATCCCCATATGTGGCATTCTTAGAATAGAAAATGTCCTTACACATTCTTTCTATCTAAATGCATTGCATTGCATCTGCTGGAACATCTGCTGGTAAAACCTGGACAGCCGCAGCAAACACTGAACTGCAGAGACATCTACTTTAAAAGAGACGAGAGGTGCAAGAGAACCACATGACTGCAAAGATGTCAACCAAGCGCAAATCAACAACAACAACAACAAAAAAAAATGTTACAGGTTCACAACACAAACAATAATAACAATTTGATGAAAAGTTTAATACTTACTGTGTGTGCCAGGCAAATTCGGGCTAGACAGATCTTGCCGTGTTTCCAACTTGGAATTCCCACTTGAATGACAGCTCCTTTGCACTTTTCATGTCGTAGGTGGTTTTAAATTTCACTAAACATGAACACGTCCTGTCCTGAACCATAGATTGTTGAGCCCCCAAACAAATATTGACCAGGAAATAGCGCACTGCTGACATGAATTAGCTGCTCAGCTGCAACTTGTACAGGTACCTGCAAATGTCACTTGAGTCCGGTTAGATGCTGGTGTGCTTGTTAAGGCTTTGTTTTAGTCAGAGTCAGAGGTCGTAATTTCCCAGTTGAGTTTTTCAACGTCTGGACCTGCAAACATTCCAGATGCAGAATGCCAAAAAACATGGCTGGCAAAATTTTTACATCAATTTACACACAGAACAGGTTCGACTGTATAATAATGTATGTATTATTTTACCTAAATAGTAAAGTAAATATACTTAACATTGCTTTTTAGTTGATGGTTTGCCATTTCCAATGGCCACTTCCATGGGTGCTGCTTGTTGTGTAACTGCATCTTCTTTAAGTTGTTTCTACCTCAACAAGCACTTCATTTCTCCAAATGAAGCACTCCACTATACTTTCTCCAATAGAAGGTCGGAAATCTTCGAGTTCAGAGTTGTTTGAAATGCAGCATTACTCTTGAGTACCACTAACACACTGTCTACCCATGACACGCAAGTTTGTTCACTGTCTCTCATTCCCTAGGTATAACATCGTTACTTATGCAGCCTGCCAGCTCCTGTCAATCATACACGACACTGACACACCTCTCCAGCTGCTGAGACGAAAGGAGAATTTCTGATGTTAATGCTAAATATATTTTTTCTTCCTCTTAATAATATAGTGTTATAACAGTTATAATAAATATTAATATTTTATTTTATACCATATTGCCATTATGTCAAACTACAAAAAGATATGAGATGAATATGATTTGAGCTGGACTCAAAGTAAAGGATTTGAATACTTTACTGAATATGCTGTGAGCAGCCAGAAATTATGGATGGATGGATAGATAGAGTATGTATATGATAAGTTTTATTGCACAAGGGAATTTTCAGAAATGTCTATGTTTCACAAAATGCTTTGCCAACCAAATTCCATCAAGAAATTGAAAATGATTGTCAAACCAGGCGATGGAAACGTCATTGAGCGTATGACCTTTTGATTACTGATTACTGTGTTGCACTCCCTCCCACTCACCTCTACAACTGCAGCACACAAGGTCTTATTTTGGAGTTTCCTTTTTTTTTTCTTATTTTGTTATTTTGCTCTTTTGTGTGTGTGTATATATAGAAACATTTTTTCTTTCACTGGGCTTTAATGTTAGGCCTTTATCTGCGTGTTTCTTTCAGATAAAGCAGCACTCATGAATACATGAGGGAGGGTTTTTTTGTTTTTTTTCCCCTAGCTTTGTTTTGCTCCTCTAAGCATCTGCCATCAATAACACATGGTTTTCTGGGGCTTTGGATAATTGTTGTTATTCATCATCATTGCTGGAGAATAACATTAGTGAGCATGTGGAAATCCCATTGAAAGCAGAGTGATCTGGCTGTAAACTTGTGTTGGGGAGATCGTTACATCATACAGTACAATAATCTAGCATGTTTGCTGTCAGACAACCACTATAGACCTTTTTCACAGTCAACATTTTTGCTTTTACTTACTAGTTACTCAGTTACTGGTGTTATTGGCAACAGCGCAAATGTTCAAATGTCCGAGTAAACTGTGAATCTGTGACAATGTAACGGGGCACTAAAACTGAAGCAGCTAAATGGCATTCAGCCGTATTGAAAAGGTGACTTTTGTGTTCACACCAGGCATGAATAGCAACCTCTCCAGGTAAAGGCTTGTGTTTGTTTGACCCATTAAACCACCCCTCCTTATGCAGAATTTGTCATTCTTTACTACGTCACCTGACTTCAACGGTACCACACTAGCACAAAACATACAACAGAGGGGTACATTCAGAAATTACATTAAAAGGTACTGAGTTATCATTTGAAGCACTGAACAAGCTGCCACATTTGAAGACTTGGGAGAGAAAACAGGCTGGTGCCGGACATGTCATGTAAACTGCCAAATTCCTCTCACAAAAGGTACACTTGACTACATAACTACTAACACAGTTTCTGGTTAAAACATCAAAAGTTTATGCAAAACCATGATGGATTATTACTTTAATAAGTGACTTTCTTTAGATTTATACACTTTAATATATTAGAAAATGTCATTGTAGTCACTTAATGTCTCTGGACTATTCAGCTGTGAATTCTCTGTTCGCCACTTCAAAAGTTCATCAATTGGTTTTATAGATCGTTAAGTTATGAGGGTGAAGAACCCACACGAGCCCTTGCTGGCCTCCAGTTAAATCATGCTGAAGCCTTCGCTGTCTCACTAATTTTGTTGCAGAGACAGAGAGTAAGTGGAGTGAACTGACCAGAGACCTTTAAAATATATCATATTGACTACTATCTGATGACACACAAAAAAGGCACAGCTGGGAGCATAAATGTCAAGAGCAAAAGAAAAACTAGACAGAAGTGTAATATTTCATTTACATTCACCTCTTCTTATCTGCTTTTCCTTCATCTGTCTTTTTCTTGTTCTTTCCTCTTTTTTTTTATTCACCTCACAGTATGAGTAAAGGGAATTGAATAAAATGTCACACCTACTGAGCATTTTCTTGTCTGTATTCATTTCAGCACCATGTGGTTACAAATACATCTAATACACTGACCTAAAAGAAAGTCTTGAGGAAAGTTTTTCTTCAAGGTCATGCCCGTCGTCCATTTCTTCTTTGGGTGCAGGTTTAAAGCAGAATGTGAAATGTGAAAACGTTACAGGAAAAACTACAAGAAAATGGCATTACATCACCTTCCCTCTGCTGACTCTATAGACTTACCTCTCACCTCTTCTTTGATCTACTGTACCTACTGTACAGTATGTCTCCATCCTTCTTTTAATCACTTTCTTTAAGAAAACGATGGGGCTGTAAAGGAACGCATGAAGGAAAGAAAAATGGGGAACATTAACGAAGAAACGGAGGTGAAGCACTGAAAGGAAAGGACATAAAGAAAGAAAATGGAGTAAAGAAAATGTAATTAAATGATTAAAAAAATGAAAGAATGAGAAGAATGAGAAGTGAAAAGTAGGAATGGGTAGGACAGGGGGAAACAGGAAAAGGACAGGTCATAGAGCAACTAACTTCAGGAAAGTTGCTCAGGTCGCAACCTAACTTTTAGCATATTACATATTTTATATAAGTATTCTGCCATTTTATTTTGCACCCACACACAAAAAAAATAAATAAATAAATAAATAAATAAAACAAACTATTTTTCAAAGTTGCACAGGTACAGAGTCATACAGACTCATTCTTCTGAAAAATCTGTGTTCTATGTGGGAAATCTAAGGTACTTAAGAACTCTTGGAACAACTTCCAGCATTAGGTTTTCACTGTAAAAGTAAAGTTTGAATGGTTGTAAAGATACTTGACAGGTTTATATCTGTAGAAGGTCACTGTTATCACCAAAAGAATGATTACTCTTTTTCAGTGCCCTGTAAAGCTGGCTCTGAAGGTCATGCAAATGTCTTCTTGCAGAGGTTAGAGGTAGTATGACCTTCTTAGGATATATAAAGGTCTGGGTGAGTGGTTATTATAAAGGATGTCACTTTAGCCCCATTTCCACCAAGCAGTTTGGTTCAGTTTGTTGTAGATTTTTTGCATTTCCATAGTCAATTTCAAGGGTATTATGTGTGTGTTATGAGTGTTTGATGGAAATGAAGCTTTTGACCACAGAGGCTCATCACTTGCTGGCTCCTAACCATAGACTGTAGAAATAAGAAATGGATGTACTGTCTGTGATACCACCCATGGGTTTCTGAAGAGGAAGAAGCTCAGAGTGTGCTGGCACTGGTGATCATAGCCATTTTGGCAGTCCTACCTCCATCAGCTCCTGGGTAATCGAAAAAGATGCTGTTGGCACTCCCATGTTAGATTCATATCACAGCTAACAAAGGTCAACCCTGGTATCTCTTAACTGTGCTCTTCCTCTGACTCTAACCATGTAGTTGTAGTTGCCTGAACTCAACCAAACCTTTGCCATCAAGATAGCAGATCAGAAAACATTCAAAAGTTTTGTGGTTATATGGGTTGATCTGGAAGGTACTGAAAATGAACTATTTTGTCACTAGGCAGAAGAACATGTTGCTCTTCAGTAGTAATTTAAATATTGTTAATATTTTAACAGGACAGGAATGCAATGCTTATTGCTTAGCAACACCACATAAAGCACTAAAACAGTGGGGATCCAACAGTTGAATGCTTTAACACACAGAAAATGATTCCTTTGATGGTTTCCAATGTATTTTAGACATTCAGCGATGGACTTAATGTGAAGTAAAAAGTAGTTGTAGAGTTTGATAATAGAATTTTTAAGTGCCGTAAACTTTTGTATTTGTGTGTGTGTGTGCGTGTGTTGAAAAATGAGGGGTCCAATATCATAAAAAGGGCAGTGTGACCCCATCAGCACTGAGGCTTCCCAAATTTGATATACGGGCCAATGAATCAGGAAAGATGAACAGTTCTATTGGTTTTCTCATCAATACATTTCCTCACAACATCGCTGTCTTTTCATCCAGAAAAGGCTTCATTACCACAAACAGCCTTTTGACCTCTAAAGGAAAAATAGACTAACACACCCACACGTACACGCGACTTATGACATGGCATAATAAAATGTTTAATCGTTGTTTGTCAGTAAAGGCAGGATACATGGAATACACACAAATTGAGCACATATTTTAAATCACTGAGACCTTGTCTGGTAAGAAATCTGTTTTTACTTCAAGGGTAATAATACGTAATCTCACTATGTTCATATACTGCAGCCAAACCCATTAGGGCCTCCCAATGGGGGGATCAAAAAAAATGACATTAGTTATAAAAAGGAGATCACATAGAATATCCTAAATGTGATTAGGATTTAGTTAAATAGGTTGTTCATTGATACAGTAGTTTTCCTATTTTAAACAGTCAGAAATGCAATATTAGAGTGTCTATGGGATCAAATAAAATAATCATAATCCCAGTGTAGTTACTTGTAACTATATCTGTCAGCGCCTCTCAGCAAGACAGTTCAGGTTAGTGAGTGACGTAAAATAAGGTTACAAGATGGTGTTCCAAAACCCAGATTTTTATCTGATTTGGTCCTACATGTGAAGGTGGCTCAAATGAGAATTAAAAAGATCAGATTCCATGTGATAGGTGTTGTTCACGCTGTGAAAAAAAACATACAAAAAAAAAAAACAGATCTAAGTCACATATAAGCTACAAAAAAATCAGATTTTGGGCCTGCAGTGTGTGAACATACCCTTTGGGTCTTACCTTAACTGTAAACACCTTAATCATAATCGAGTTGCCAAGTAGAGACAGCCAGTGAAGAATACTTTGCAGATGCATTAAATATGAACATTTTTCTCACAAATTCAAAGCCTGGCAGTGAACATTTACTTTCACCTGAGTGGATTTGTTTAAAATTGTGAAGCCCCACAGAAATGAATAGATAAGAATGAATATGATGGATCATTGTTACAGTTGCCTGGCAGGCGGGTGCGCAAAGTGAGAGAAGAGGTCATGATATAAGAGGTGTGAGGCATTCTGAGTGAATGTGAAATTCTCCATAAATTAATGATTTTCCCTCTCCGGCCTCAGCAATGGCACAATTTTCCTGCAGGGATTAATTGTGTTTCATCTCATACACCCACATGCACATTCATACAGCACAAACACAACCTGTTCATACATATGGATTCATGTCCACGATTGCACACAAGTACACAATACCACACACATATGTACTCATTCAACTGTCATCTTTAAAGTTGCTGTTTTGGTATATTGCAAGGCGCCCGATGATTCCGCTACCCTCTGGCTTGAAGACAGGCAGTTCGATGAAGCATGGAGGATCAAGGCTGTACCAGAGAGCTTAGACACTGTGCTGAAAAATTAATGACCAAACACAGACATCTACATCATGTAAACACTACAAATAAGATGTCTCTATCAGCAGAGAGCGGAATCGTGGCCGGTTAACGATCTTGTTTTTATGGGTGGTACTGAACAAAGACAGCGAGCCTGAATTATGCAGCAATCTCAGCAAAATGCATGAGCTAGTTACAGCTAGTATTGCTCCTAATGCGAGGTTCTTGTGAAAACAAACCTGACGAGTAGGCACACAACACATACATTTACACTAAACCTATGCATAGACACAGAGGAACATGGTCACACAAATTTACGCTTAACACACAGTGCTGGAGTACCTACGGCATAGCTTTCCTCTGGGGAAATATGGCTGAGTAAAGTTTCTGTGCAAAAGTAATTTAAACTTTGTGTGTGTAAAATGATCATATCTACAAATGCAACATCAAATAATGCAAAATACCACTGATTAATGAGGCTCGCAAAGAAGGTTTAATTAAGACATGGAAGGGTTTAAGCAATTAAAGATAACTGAAAATAAATATAATGAAAAAGTGTAATTTCTTTTCTCTTTTTAAAGCTACTAATCATTAGTAGTTAAAGGCCTTCTTCTTAAAGCTGTTCTGTTTGTAAATGCCATGGCAGTGAGTGGTGTCAATTTAAATTCATAAGACTTTGTCAATACTTCATATAACTTGCTGTCAGTAAACAAGAGGAGCTATTATTTATTAATCAAAAGTGGCAACAACCACAGCTGAATGTTCAAGTCAGCACAGAATTGCCTTCTGGATTGCCTCTCACTCTTTTGTCATTCTTCACACAGCCACTTTCATCGCTTTTGTGTGTGTGTGCAACCCAAATTTGCGTGATTGATCTCATCTTTCCTCTCTATGGTTGCAGGATTGTCACAGCCTGTCTTCCTCTTCCTGCTCGGCAGCCACATTTCAATTCAAATCACCTGCTCCTCATTCCCTAATCAGCCACATATGACATGTACCAGCCCAGACCCTTTGTTCCTTTACACTCAACCTTACAGTATGTCACCTGGACATGTACCTTAGGCTGTTTGCTCCTCACTCTGCTAAATATTAAACTATCCATTCTGTCTTGTCTGTCCGTATTTGAATCCCCCTACTGAAATTTACACCACCACTGTGACAATGATTTTTACCTCTAACATTGAAGGGTCAGTTCAGATTTATTAACGTAGACAAGTATTAGGTACTTCTCCATAGTCTATATAATACCTACACCTGTATTTGGGTGAGAGTGTGTGGGAGCTGGTGGGCGACGTACTGTGAGTTGTGCTGCGCTTGGTTTTGACACAATTTTCAAGCAGGAATAATTGGTGACCTATGGAACAAACCTTTGTACAGAATACTAAAACATATTTGTGAAAACATTAGAGGAGAGAAATAGCCAATGCAGTAATAGAATCTGTATTCATATTTGATCAGCACTGCCTAGTTTCACAGTTTGATCTGAGTTTTGTTAGCCCGGTGTGTTGAGCTGAATGGACTCACTGACTTGTAATCACAAAGTAGCCACATCCCAAAGCATACCCTGCTTTATCATCTATTTTACTCTAAATGGGACCATAATTTACAAAATGAACGCCATGCTATATGGTAGAAGACTTGAAACTACAGATTGAGACCATAAACTCACGAGGAAACTGTTTACCGAGGTAATAAATCAAGTGAGAAGTAGGCTCATTTTCTCATAAACTTTGCGTTGCCACCAAATGTGATGCCTCCTGCTGGCCATTAGAAAGAATACAGTTTTAAGACACATCTGTGTTGCCTTCATTTTTCGATATCTGACATGTTAACAAATCATGTGACCCCAAGTGGGTCTGGGCTTTGAAGTCAATATGGCACAGTGGCCAATGGCGTTCATCATGTGATGCACACTGGCCGCAAAGAGAGAAAAAGAAAAGGGGTAGATGTAAAATTGAACATATATTTTTTTTGAGCGTCCAACCTCCATTTGACTCGTTTCACTATCAGAGTTTGATCTGTTTGGTCTGATTTTCAAAGTCTAGAAAAGCCGCATTCATGTTGGCAGGGAGCTAAACTGGAAGTTTGTAGCTTGGCCAGTGGAAGTCTCTAGTGTGCTTGCTCTGTGGACCACTCAGTGTGGAGGCATATGTGGAATATCCGGGTGTATAGAACATTTTAGGTTTTAATGTACAACTCAGTAGCTTCCCTGAGAATGACTGGAGCCCTGCCTCCAAAGCTTTATCCATTTCTCTTCATACATCTATGGAGAGACAGTGGTCAGAGGCTTATTTTTACCTTGGTGAAAACAAACTGAGGACCCCAAATTGTCCCCATTGTCAACAAGTAACAGGTTTAAAGCCTGAAATTGGTCCCCAAATGTGATTTAGCCCAGACTCCCCCACCGCCACCTCCCCCACCCCACAGTATGTCTTCCTGTACAGTACACCTGCGTGCCCTCATCATCATATCACCGTCCTCGTCCCTGCCGGCAGCCTCAGGAGAGCAGCTAGCTCTGTCTGCTCTTGTTTTATACATAACCAGCAGGCTAATCTAATTACTCTGTGATGGAGAGCAGTCAATTTCACAGTCAGCCAGACACTTCTGCTGCCTAAAAATTGGGGCCACCCAAGTTTGATATATGAGGCAATAACCTGTAATGTAATGAAGTCACCTTCAGACCAAGACCCCTGTCATTGAAATAATAATGAATTATAACAAGTATAATAGTATTTGGGTTTGACACGCTGAGACTCTCTCACGCTCTCCCCCTACACTCTGTCTTCCTTTCTCTCCCTCTCTCCTGCTTGAAATAGATTTTTTTTTTTCTTTTTGAGATGCGATATCGAGGTGAATTTAAAGTTCACGGGTGAGTCTGTCGAGTAAGCAGTTTGACTGTGGGCTTTAAAATGAGAGACATATGCAGAGGGTGAAGTGTAAAACACCTCAACACTCATAGTTCAAACTAATTTACTTAAGCAAGGTGGAGGGCCATAAAAATCAAATCTGGCTCTTGTCATCGTAATAGTAACGTCATATTTAAAGTGATGAGTTCAGTGGCTTTATGTCTTGGCAAAATGGGCACTTATGCTTTGTAGCAGAAGAGAATCGGTTAAATATGTGGTCAAGCTGAAATACTGCCTAGCTGATGATGTGATGTGAGTCTTTGCAGAGCAGTTGACTAGAAACACAGCGTTTAACCCTACCTAAAAGAAATACCAGTGGGAAGTTTTCTGATTTGTGAAAAAAACAAATACATACTAAAAAGCTTCTCTAATCATTACTAACAATGAATCAACTGGCTACTTGTTTGTAGAGACAAACTCACAGAAAAACTCTGCAGTTTCCCTCAGCTCTATAGAACATTTTAGAGTCTTTCGTCTTGTTTTTTTCTCACCGTTTTCCTCAACATTATTAGCAAAAAAAGATTTAAGAACCCACTGTACAATAGCTGTGCAGCAACGAATGACCACCGACTAGAGACTAGCTGGCCGTCTCAGGAGTTGGTGCAGACTCAAACTAAATGAGGGTGAATATTAGGGCTTTGTATATTTGTCAAGTGCAGGCAAACACAAAGCTTAACTTCTGATCAATATGTAAGCAAGCTACTGTTTGCTAACACAATTTCCATATCAACATTATGAGGTGACAATATATGTTTAGAGTATGTTGCGTTGACCCCAAGCTAACAAAATAATGAATTAGGCTAAAGAAAGATCAGCATCTATATTAAAAAGTGAAAACAGTAAAACAGTGTCATGAATCAGGACTTTTTTTCTCCCTTTTTTCTGTCCTTAACTTAACTAGTGTGTTGCTAGTGTTACCCACCCAACCATCTACAATTTCTTACATAAAACATAAAACATTCCACACAAAAATGTTTCCTTCAAAATGTTAGAAAAAAACCATTCAGCAGTTTATAAACACAATTTTTAGCAGATATATTTGCTTCTGTTTTGTCCTTTAGTTCATGCAAAGCATTTGAAGAGTTTTTAAAGGATCAGTGCTGGATTCAAGTAGACGATTGACGTCAGTCACACAAAGATTTGGACAATGAGAAGAAAATAATAATAATAAAAACCTGGACAGAGCTTGAAATGCTACAGAAAAACCCGACACATAAAAGGCAATCAGCACAGTGCTGGGTGAAATACCAGAATACATAAAATAATGTTGTTTATGTTTTATTTCATTCTTTGCAAACAATACAGCATCACCATAGCAACATATTGACGTGTGTGTTTCATTTTACCATCCTGCCATTATGTTTTATTTCTGTCGTCCAGAAGGTTTTCTGTCTGCCGTGGGCCTGAATCCATGTGAATGCATCATAATGTACCACTTTGTGAAGGTTTCATTTCAGAGTAAATCCAGGAAGCCCTGGTTCATTCTCTCTTTTTTCTTTCATGAATACAAACATTTAAAGATGTGAGGGTTAATGATCTAAACAAATTATTGTTTTCAGAAATCAGAAACGGCATGTTTTGTGTTGCTTCAACAGGCACATATATTATACTGCTGTGGCCCTCATAGGGCTTTTATAGGATTTCTCTAATAATTGTTAAGATGTAAACAGGAAAGAGTTATTGACTTTGTTTTGTCTTGATATTAAAGTAAGAGCCTGACCTCAGCACTGTGAAATGTAAAGACAAGATTGTTTCTCTCATTTTTTTTTTTTTTCAAATGTACAAACTCATGAATAAAAAGTGTTAAAAAAAATAATAATATTCATTGATTTTAAGACTAGTATTATGAATATGAGGTTCTGACTGGAGCCACAAGCTACCAAGAAACAAGAGTTGCCATCAATTATCTATTTATTTATCCAAATAAATATTTTAGTTCTCGCCATGAGTATTGGCATGGTTATAGACAAAGAAACTTAACTAGTATCTGATTGCTTTCACATTCGAAAGCCATCAAACTCTCTCATGATTGAAGTTATATTTCAACAACAAATACCTTATTACTTTCTAAGCCACATTGGAACACAAAGCACAGCTTGAAGCCAAAACACTGGTAGATTTTTACTTAGATTGTTTATCTGAGGTCATCTGGTCTCGTTGGAATAATCATGTGGGAGTCACACGCTCATTATGTAACACCCAGTCAAACAATTTGTGTTTATCTCTGTAAGTAAAAACCTTGAAACTCCACGACTGAAGTCTTTCTGATGTTTGACTGCCAGGCACTAAAATCATAGGGGTGGAGGGAAAATTGGTGAGGATTGAAGGGAGGAGCTGTATTTCTTCACATTCTACACATTCAACCAATTACCTCAAAATCTCATGAACCACTCTTAATAATCATATTATCTACTCTTATAACACACTTACTCACAACAAACACAGCTGTATGACAATGGTGTCCTGTAAAAGTTTATTTCAGAAATGATTTTAGTCTGTATGCTGTCTTTTTAAAGTAAAGTTCTGTCAATCTTCAAGTGTGAACATACCAACACATTTTCATACCTAAACGACAGAACAGGTCACTTGCCATGTAACGGACTTTAGTTGTCATGGTAGCAATAATAAACGCATGGTTAATGTTTTGCAACATTCACAGTTTGGCTAGGTTTAGACACCAAACGTACTTGGTTAGGTTTAGAAAAAGCTCATGGGTTTTAATTTAGTTCTAAAACTAGACCATGCCTTGAATTCATTCCATTTCCACACCTAACATATTTACTTTTCACATCCAGGAAAAAACCTATTAAGTGGACCTAGAACCAAAGTACTATTTCTGAAGTCATGGATGATCTTGAAAGGAAATTAACACTGAATTACGATACAATATGTAATTTAGCCATGTCTAAATTACATATTGTATCGAAATTCAGTGTTAATTTCATCCTTTAAGTTCATCCTTCTTAGAGCTTCCATTAAGTAGAAACATGTCCAAACCTTTAACTAAAACAAAATTGTGCCCTCTATTCATGATTGCACTTGTCCAGATGCTGCAAGATAAAAAAAAAAACTTGAATTTGTCTGCAGACAGATGATGACGCAAATGATGCAACAGCCTGCAGGCTCAATCACTGTTATTTTGAATCGCACAAATGCTGTGATGAAATGAATTATTCATCATTGTCTGATAATGCAAATGACAGAGCACAAGTGAATCCAAATAGCTCATACATTCTTTATACCTCATAAGAACTGGGTTAATATAACTTGAAATGATTATCGTTATGCTGTTGACAGTATTTTCACTGTTGCTTTTCTCTCTTCATAGTCTGCATTTGCAAAAGAGGTTTCTTAACACTCATGAAGGCCCCTCAATGTTTTTAGAAAATGAAGTAGAGTGAAAAGAAATCTTTTTTGTATTAGAAATAATTTTACAGGATAACCTTGTGGTTAGAGAGCCACCATCAAACCACCAAAGGTGTGTTCCCAAAATCACCAGGTGTATTTGTGTGAGTCCTAATTCGTATGTGAAGAAAACAAATGACATTGTGTGTAATATGACCATGGACTTTTCTTTACTTTGGAGGTACAAGGTTTTCATCTGGCAGCACTGATGTCCTTATTTCCCCACAATGGCTCTGCACAAGGTCACAGCTTTATTCAATTTAGACACAGTGAACGGCAGCACTGTGGGTTTCCGACCCCTCCAGCACAAAGACAGATGAAACTGAGGCAGGGAGGCCAACTGACAGGGGTGTGTGCATGTGTGTGTGTGTGTGTGTGTGTGTGTGTGTTTCATTGAAAATTTAAACTGTCTTCCCAGAAATTTCAGCCAAGCGTACAGTCGTGACCTTTAGTGAACCTTGTTATCCAAAGTGACCTGTGGAGTCACATGACCACATTTGTGTTTCACGCAGAGATGAAACCAGGCAGATTAATGCGTTCTCTTCGCATCAGACAGACAAAAATGGTTAACCCCTTTTTAAGATACCGATGTTTTAACAGATTTAAGAAAAGTAGACTCCGTTCTAAGGCATCTCATTTCCAACAAGACCATATTTTAGGATCTTCCATCCAATATGTTTTGAAATTTAGGCAACTAAAACTACTTGGTTATGGTTACAACCATAGACAGTATATAAAGATGAAACCAAAATCAGGGTTGGAGCTGCAGTATTGAGATTTATTTTTTTATTTTTTTTTACCTTGGCCTATTCGGATTTTATGGGTTTCTGTTCTATACTGAGGTTTGTTGATTAGCTGTCACAGTGTAATTTTGATGCTCATTTTGTCACTAAATTGCATTCACGTGTTGTATTAACCCTGTGCTCCGAGCTGGGCTCCGAGCAATCGCTCACAATTGCACAACTGATTGATAGGGCCATAGATAGGATTGTTCATTCTTACCAGTAATGTCATACATCAGGGACATGTACACAAGTTTTGAGGGCTGCTAACCCGGAAAAAAAAAATAAATAACCCTAACACTGCTGCCTAAATGTTTGGTAGCTGGCTAGTTAGCTACATTTAGGATCATGGCTCACGTGGTACCCCCTAATAGATAGTGCGTGATAGTGCACACTGTACTGTAAGGCAACATTGTACGATGTAATGGAAATGTGACAAACTATGCATTGTCTCTGCTCAAGACTTAACTTGAGGTAACAACAATACCAAGTTTGGATGCAAGGGGCATAGGGCATCACTTTGCATCACATTTTTGTCACGTTTCTGTCTCTTAGCTTGTTTTATGACTCTGGGTTGCCTGAGCTAGTCATGTTCATACAGCCACAACTGCAGAAATAATATAGCTCAGCCAAAGAGGGCAAGTGGGCTATTGCTCAAGGAACTTTACCCCAGCCTTTTGATTATCCTTGTCATCTATGAATTTTTGTAGATTATGGTCTGTTCATTTCAATTCAGTAAATATCAGGAACACTCTGGAGTAGTATGTGTGTTTCAGCTATTTGCAGAATGTGTGCACTTTAATTTCTAATTAAAATGAACACTACCCTGTGGAGGTCTCATTGCAGCTCACTAAAATAACTGTATCCACAAACCCAAACAAATTTATTGAATGTACTTCCTTCCTATAAAAGACTAATCTTGCCCCAGCCTCTTTTACACTTGGTGATCAACAGTTGGTGACCAAAGGGACAACCCTATTGCAAAAAGTTAATTGGTTAAACACTTTTGACCTAAGTCACTAAAGACCAGGGATCTGACCTGAACCAGTGTCCCTTAGAGCCCAAAATTCAATATCATTATATGTGCAAGTTAAAAACCCTTAAAGATGAAGATGACAGTGATAAACAGAGTGTTTAAAATCAAAGGTATCCCAACTGTTTCAGACATGGATGACACCAGAGAAAAACTTTGTGTGTGGAATTTACTTTAGTTGTGTTTATGTGTAGTTGCAGGACCTCTGGGGAGTCCTCTTCTTTGGGCACTGCTGGTTCAGAAATTGCTTACCATTTTGAATTCCTGTTGTGTCTGGAAAAATGTGGGTAAATAACATCAATAAGTAATGCTCTCCAAGAGCCCTAGGGCAACACATTTAACTGCCAACTCTTGAAGTGAAGCTGCTCGTCAGCTACCAGACGCCAGCCGGGGTTCTACCCTCTGAAAGAGTGTGTGTGGATATGAAGCAGATGTTGCTGAAAGGAGCTGACGTTCCCAGGATAAATAAAAGTTGAAAAAAAAAAAAAAAATGAATGTGTGTGTACTCTTGACATTGTGTGATACACGTTTTTGTGTTTGTGTGTGTGTGTAGTGCTACTGATGGGTGTAATAGCCAATACGAGACGTGTGAACAGGCTGTTTGCGCTGCAGCTCAGACTGCCAGACTTGTCAAGACGAATGAGGGATCTGTCTGTGAGAAGCCCCTGTGTTGGCCTCTGCTCTGCTCTCCGCTGCCCTGATCCGCCTTCATCTGCTTTGCACTTCACACGGCGATGGAAGAGAGCAGCAAGGAACATGGGAGCTAAGAGTGTGGAGTGGAATGAGGGAGCATCATGCGTAATGCATTTGTGTGTGTGTGTGTGTGTGTGTGTGTGCACAGTGCCAGATTTCATTTGTTTTTTGTCTTTTTTTTTTTCCAACAGGGGGCAGTTACTGTAACATAAGGGTTATAACCTGCTATTGCTTGCATGTGCATTTGGGCTTTCGTCATCTTGTTCTTTTACTGTTGTTGTTGCAGTTGTTTTTATTTCATTGGGCAATATGTCAAACCGATTGTAACCTTGCTGGCAGCCCTGTGAAGCTGTAATCAGTGTACTCAGTATACACCAAGAACCAAAATTATTGGATAGATGATAAATATAGTAATAGGCCACTGGAAAATTTTTAAAAAAAAAAGTTTGAAAAACTTTCTAGGTATTCAATCTCCACATAGTGCTGAGGTGAGAAATAAACACCCTGGCATTAGAATGGCTACATTAAAAGGCAACAGCTACTACTACTTTGTGCTTGTACTGTTAGTGATGAGGCTAGACTCAGGGTAATTTGCCCTTTTAAGCATATACGTAGGTTGCCAACTCAGAGATTGTTGTTGTTTCATGTAGGGACTTCGAAAACAGCAACACACAGGTAGCGGATGGGGAGCAGAGTTCCGACTAAAATAGTCGCCCAATGGCAGACTCATGCCAACAGCCACTACCATCTCTTGAGCTGTTACTGTATATTTGCAGTCTTTATATTATAATAGGGGCGGCACAGTGGTGCAGTGGTTAGCCCCCAGCGAGAAGGTTCCTGGTTTGAACCTCGGCTGGGGCCTTTCTTGTGTGGAGTTTGCATGTTCTCCCCGTGTCTGCATGGGTTCTCTCCGGGTACTCCGGCTTCCTCCCACAGTCCAAAGACATGCACTTAATAGGTTAATTGGTGGTAAATGTGATTGTGAATGGTTGTTTGTCTCTATGTGCCCTGCGATAAGCTGGCGACTTATCCAGGGTGTACCGCGCCTCTCGCCCAAAGTCAGCTGGGATAGCCTCCAACCCCACCGTGACCCTGATGAGGAGAAGTGATTACACATCATGGGTGGATGGATATTATAATGTGCAACTGCTGCATAACAGTTTCCCTCTGGATCGGCAGCCCACTGTGATGAACCTAAACCTGCACACTCATGTTAGTTGGCTTATGTGCAGCTCATCTATTCACACAATCTTCTAAAAATGTTTAGGATTGATAACATATTTCTCAGAGGGAGAGCTGCTGGAGGCGAAAATAATCTCATTGGTTTAGTGGAACCTCAATGAGTGGAGTTAAAGAAGCAGAATAATTTCCTGGAGGGGACTTTCATTTCTTCACAGGAAGCAGATTTATAATCTTTCATCCTGAAAGTAAAAGCTGCCCGACCAAGCTGTTTTCTATTAAAACACATTGATCAATAGGCTGATTGTTTAACACAAATACTAAACTCATTTAATGGGTAATTAGTCAGCATGTAGTACATAGATGCAGAGCAGTTCGAGCCAGCTGTGATATCAAACAAGATTATTCACTTCTGTAGATGTGTTTAATTCAACATATACTATTGATATTTTAATATCAAAGCTGCTGACAATATCTAATAATCTGAAACTTGAAGACTGCTTTAACAAAGGCCATGTTACCTCACGAGTTACTATCTATAATGAGAATTCATTTAGATATGTTTTTTCTGTATTGTCCTGTGATATAAATATCCTTCTATATCTAACACTGAATGCTTGGAAATAGGAGCATGCCTAATTAGAATACATGAAAAATTGTTTAACACTAACATTATATGTGGTGGTGTTGATGAAAGAGATCAAACATTCAAGTTTACAGCGTTAATTTGCAGTTTTTTTCTACAGGAGCCTTTTGAAGCAGAAAGTCTTTTCTAAGTTTATTACTTCAGAACAGGTGAAAAAAAAAAAACTTTTCTAAGTTCCTTACTCTTTCTCATCTCTGAAAAGTTCTTCCAGGTGAAAAAAAAAAAAAAAAACTTTTGCCGGGATCATTTCTTTTTCTAAGTTACTTCTTTTTTCATTTGTGAAACAGGTGGGGACCAAAGTTTGGAGTGCATGGAGAAATTAAAACTCACCAAATATGAGCCTGGCGAAACTTTATTCCCCACCTGTTACATAGATCAAAATAAAAATGAAGACACACAAAGATCATCCTGGTAAAATCCATTTTTCTCCTTTTTAAGTCATAAACACAGGAGAGAAAACAATTTAGATTAAACTTACCAGCATGTTTGTTCGCCTCTCAATGCATCCTTATTGTCTACATTTCAGTATAATTAAAAAAGCCTGTTTTCTGATGCTTTTCCCCGTCATTCATTCTGTGTGGATCTTGCTGAAAATAGAAAATTCATCATAATTAGGTTCTGAAAAAGTCAATCATCAGAGCCCTTGATTTTCACAGAGTTTACTTCTTTTGAGCTGCTCGTTTTCTCAGTAGGCTGTTGTGTTAACCCCATCTGTTCAGTTTTAAACTGCATTACAGACTGCATTAGTAATGACTCGAGTTAGCCTCCAGTTCACTTGGTGAATCCAGCAGAAATGCAGTTGAGCTTTTTTCTGGCGAGAGCAGCTGTGAGTTCATGGCCCCTTCAGGTCTGTGATTAACAGGTGGGTTTCAAATGGAGATTTACTTGAAGTGGACGAGTGGTCTGATGAGGATCGATGGAGAACAAAGAGGCTGAAAAGGAGAGAGAGACAGACAGGAAGAGCAAAAAGGGCTGACAGGAGAGAGCCTTGTAGAGCCTCACAGAGGGATTTGAGGTGATATAACAAACACAGTGACAGCCATACTGGAGAGGTTCAGCTGTTGGTTCAGTCATCAGTGTTAGACCTTGAAATTTCAGATCCTTGAGTTCTAAGTTTCTTTGGTGAATTTCATTAAAATCATACACATTAATTATTAGAGCTGCCATGATTCTTCAAATCTATGATTCTATTCAATATTCTATTAAAAATAGATTTTTACCACTCAGATTGGCAGTGCATTGGTTTTAAGCCATGACAAGTCAATTACATTTTCTTATTCTTTAAACAGATCATCTAAATGGTATGAAGTGTAAAATCACCGCCATGTCTTTTATTGAATTTACCACTCTGAGACCACTTTTAAAAATTAAATTTAAATAATTTATTTAAATAACGTTGACTTGGGAACAAACTGTTCAGAAAGAAGAATCAAAGGGTGACACAAGGACAAAATCCCCATGTCCCTCCCCCAAAAATTAGTTTTGCTGATTCCTGAGAGACAAGATTGAGATATTCAAAACACAGCGACAAAAGAGATTGAGGCAGTGTGACAAAACATGAAAGAGGGAGTGTGAGATCCACCCAGAAGACAGACAGAACCCTAATGAGACCCTTCTCAGTGAAGTCAGATGGTCTGGTCTTCACACAAGACCAGAGCACGTTAGCTTCTCAGAACTTCACAGCAAACCACCCTTTTGTGCTTTGCAGAGTTTCCAAAGGGCCAAAGGACATTCAGTTCTTTCAATGCATAGAAGAGTGTGAATGAAATTCAGTATGAAGTATGGAAATCATCAAAAAAAAAAAAAAAACCTCCATAGGCTCCTCAGTCAGAACGGTTAGATTAAACAGGAAATGAAGAACCCACCGATCAACTGATAAAGGGTTTATGGTCGCTGGTAAATACTTGTTTCTGACTAGCTGAATGGCTGAACAGTTCACCAAAAACAAAGATCAAATGAACGAGGTATATTGAACTACAGGTAACCATAGCAACAATAAGCCATCCACCAAAGCTGTTTTCATTTCTCGTCAAGGAGCACACGTACTGAATAAACCATTTACTTTTTTATACTTAAGTGTTAATTAAGTTAAGTCACTGTAGCCTCTAGGCAAAGCTGGCAGGGCCTCCGATTTTTTAGCTTTATTTTCAGTGGCCAAGTCAGTCATCTGCATTTTGACATGAACACACACATGTACATTTACAGTAGGAAGCAGCAGAGAAAACAAGTGTGCAGACTGTTTCTTAGCAATCCATTTAACAAGCAAATTAAATGTGTTAGCGCTCTTTTTAGCAGCCTGTCTCGTTTAATTGATGCTAAAACGTGTCCTCTTTAAAACAAGTTATTTTAAGAAGCAAACAAAACTAGTCATACCCTTCTTATGGCTACATTTCATTCTGGTTATTTCTGCCCCTGTCGTCAATTACTTTGTGTTTTCTTTTATGAATTTTTCCTCATATGATAGTTCAATATCAGTTTAAAATGAATTCTCCACAAAAGGCGCCCTTTGCTGCCCTTCATTGCTGAGGGAATGACACCAAAACCTGAGGGTTGATGTTTTAGAGTCAATGAAACAGTTTGTGTGCTTTTTTTCTGCTGAAGCCCGACTGAGCAATGAGTCATGAGACATCAGAGGTGAGCAAGCAAATCATGGACCTTGACAATGCCTCTTTGTACAAGCCTGACTTTGATGTCTTTCACTGTCTGCCTCTTTGAGAATTGTGTGCTGCGAGGGCTGTGAAAATGTTGCCTGGAAACAAACTGTGTTTGTGCCATTACTTTGTTCTGTGGGTCAAAGACCAAATAATGGATCCATGTAGCCACCTGCTGCTCACCATCATTTTCTCACCATTGCCATAACCTGTGTTGGACAATTGCAGAATGACAGTCAGAGGACAGACAACAGGAGCAATTTATCTTAACAACATCTGCCTATGTGTGATAGACACCACACATCAACATGACACAGAACAAAATTATTAACTCTAAAAAAACATTACCAATTAGGGCAACAACTAATTACGATTTTTCTTTGGTCAATGAATGGTTTATCAGCCTGTCCTCTAATCTAACATGGTGGGGACCAGCTGCCCATATTTTCTGCTTCCAAACCGGGCTTTGGAAATCTACAGATGATGTCACTCATGCTCTGTCCATTCTTTATACTGTTATTGGTTTGAAGCGTAGGGTGCAGTGTCTAAACAGACCGTAGACCAAGACAAAACCAAGAAAACGTGGTCGATTCCATGACTAGACTGAGACCTTTAAAAAAGTGGTCTTGAGACCAAGACTCATTACAAGTGCTTACAACACTGGCAAGCTGCTGTTTTTGACAAGTTGGGAATGAGAATGTTTGTGTGTCTTGTGAACAATTTTTCCTGGTACCAGTACTTTGTCTTGGCATTTTTGCTCTTCATGAACACATATAATGTGCTCTAAATATTGGATAACACATACCAGCGGTTTCACCTTCAACCCCATCAGATCTTGCAACCGTTTTGTTCTATATATAAACTCCCCACTTGGGATGGTTCCTCAGTATGTGTGCACAGTATATGTGCAGAAATTGAAACATATGGCGTGCATTGGGGAACAACAGTTAACAATGTAAAGATTGTCAGGTTATTACTCTTTGAATCTGCAATATATGCACCTCATAGCTCATACCTTTATTGGGTTTACTTTATGAGGATAATCCAAATACTTGCATCTTAAGTGGTGATTTGTAAGCTTTTTTGCAGCATGTTACATTTGTCGTTGTCTGTTTAAGTCGTATTGTATCATTGTTGTAACCTTGATTTAATGTTGTCTTCTTGGCCAGATCTCTCTCTTGAAAAAGAGATTTGTATCTCTAATGAAACCTTAAATAAAAGAAGAAAAGGTATCCATGAGACGGAGCCAGTGGTGACTGTGGGTGAGAGTCAATACCTGTCTTTTCCGTTAATTCATTATAAACAAAGACGCTCTAATATCTCTTCAGCTACAGACAAAACTAATTTTTATAACCTAATTAGAGAGTTTAATAAATTCAACCGTAATAACATTTATATCAACTTCATTGCCTGTGAGCTAAAACTTGTTTGCATCCAGGGTCTGTTACGGGTGAAAAAACCAATAAACTGTAATCTGAGAACAGAGCTGATGTCTGCTTAGCAAGCAGACATTTATGAAAGGAGATATCTTATTTTTTCATTGCTCAATTAAAGAATTAAAACATCACATTATTAACTTTTTAATCACACAGTGGTGCAACATGCTTTCTTAAACAGGAAATTAAAATGACAGCAGCTGATTGTCAGTGGTCTTAACATGGAGAAATATTAGGTTTGCCCTACATAAATCAGCTTTAGTGCAGTTTATGTTCAACAATATGCAAAGTTCTACATTCAAGAAAGTATCAACCGCATTTTTAATTTGTGAAAAGCCAAATAAACGTGCAGCCTGTCAAAAGCCATCCAAAGACAAACTCCACAGGCATTCTATCTTCATGTTTATTAATACAGCTGTTGTGACAAGCCTTGCATGTAATTTCTGCCGCAGTATGTTCCCGCTCTTCATCGTCAAATGCAATTAGCCGCGACCTACTTCATGAGAGAGAGAAATACTGTTCTTTAATTGCCTCGCATCCTGGAGAGCAGCAAATGGGGTATGTTTTATATAATACTGCCAGTCAAGCTACAGGAAAATAACTGGGAAAATGTTAATGATGCGCATTCAGGAACACTTATCAGGAGGTTAATGAATAATTACTAAGTTTTGTCTGAAAAAGATCCCATTTCATTCAAATTATGGGTAATCACGAGAGAATTTATGGGATGAACATTAAGTGAGCAGATTTATGGTAAACGCAAATGGAAACACAGTCAGTCGCCTGGCAAACCAGCAATTTATGAATATAAAGAAAATCAGTTGGGGTGAACAGAATACAGCTTTTCAGTGATTTTCCTTCATTTAACTCCTGAATACTATAATAATAACAAACTGTCTTTATTATACGCTGTTGTAACATATAGTTAGTATGATTAAAACATGCTTGAACACACATAACCTTAGTCACACGACATTCCATAAACCTGCTTTGTGTTTCGGTGTTTATGTACTTCAAGCTGAAGTTGAATATTAAAGTGATGCTTTAACTTTTAAAGTACATTATTGATTTTGGCTTTGTCTGAAGTGGTGTGACATTCAAGACAGAGCCCAGTCTAAGTCTCGTAAAGGTAAAATAAATAAAGTTTTATCAGAAAAAATCAGCTGAAGGATTTCCGAGACAAAATGGGCAATTTCTCAAATCTGCTGCATTTCAACATGAAAGAAAACAAGACCAAGAAGTGAAGTTGTGCTTTGTGTGAAATCCTATGAATTGTTTTTGCACGTCCATGAGTAAAAGTATTGCACAAACTGAAATGTTGACCTGTCTGTGGCACTAAACGCAGTCAGAGGATCAAAAAGTCATGAGGATTCATCTTCTGGGGGAATGTGGCATCATGCCATGGTTGAGATATCTTAGTCTGGCCGACCAACTTCAAAACGCACAGCTAGGATGGCCATTAAAATGTCTGAGGCCCACAAGGTATCTGTACCCGCGTAATTACAATGACACCGCCGCGGATTTTAAATAAATAAAAATGCTGCTTGTAAAACTCTGAATGTTAACACATCTCCGCTCCTTTGCAGATGTGTGTGACAGTCGTGTGTTGTTCAGAGTTTCCTGATCCTGAAGGATTCCCACACCTGATTGGATATATAATCCCTCCAGGGTGTTTTGGCCATGCAGTCTCCTCTCAGCTGTCACTTCAGCCGTTAGCATGTCGGGTATGTCTTCTATTTTTTTATTTAGCATCTCACTCCCAAACCAACCTGGAAGTTTTTTTTTATTATTTTTTTATTTTTGTATCTCTGGTAAGGTCCTTTGGGGTCATGTTCTACTCTTCCACTTTCTCTCACCTTCTCTGTTGTGACTTCCTGTCAGTGTTCTCAGAAAGAAACCTTGTTTGAATCTAAAGAAGGCGTCAGTGTCATAACCTTCCCCTGGACCACACACACACATGGACACACACACAGTATTAACAATCTTGGCCCACACCTGTCAGTCAAATGACTCATGGCATGCTCTCTGTCAGACTCTCTTGTTCACTCTGTTCGTTAGCATCACTCCCTCTCACCTCCTCTGTTTCTTCTCCTCCTTTGTCGACAGAGATGAAGTCATCAGTGGGAATCTCTTCATCGGCTCCTCTTCTATAACTTCCATCCAGCCTCATTCTCTGCATCAGTTTATCTCCTGCTGACATGAGTGCACATCGAAATGTAATTTAGTTATAATCACCTGTCCACACACGCACACATGCTTACACACACATAGGTTATCAGTCAGCAAAAAGAATAATAATCTGTCGCTCACTAGCCAATTTACTAGCTACATCAGCTCTGGCTCTGAATCATAGACTGCATGAATAAAAATGGACTTAGTCTCGTCACCCACAGGTTTCTGAAGAGCCATTGTGAAGGTCAGTATGGTGGCTCTGGCCGTCACCATCTTGGCAGCCCTGCCTCCACCGGCTCCCCACTAATCCAAAAGTGGGCAAAGCCATGGAGCATGGGTGCAGCTGAGGCGGGCTGAATGAAGACTGGTTGCTCAAACATGCCATGCGTGATGGCATGCTCTCAATTATGCATAACTTTAAAGCTTAATATAATTTGAACAGGTGAGTCAGTACAGTTTTCATGAATGGGAAATAGAGACCAAAACCATTTTCTGTACAACTCTGCGCTGGCTTCATTTTCCAGCTATGGAGGTTGCCGCTTGGCACAAACATCACATCTTTTGGATTTTCCTGGAAAATCTTTCCTGAGTCCTTTACATATAAATTAGTCCACAGGCTGGCAAGCAACCACGTTGTGGAAGGGCTGATTTTTTTATTCCAACCTGTCCACTCGTTGACAATAAAAAGTAACCAAAAACATAACAGAAAACAGAAAATGAATGTGCAAAACTCTTCAGAGTTACATATATATGCATTTGCACACAGAGAAATTCTTTGCTTTCTTTGCTTGCTTGACTTTTGTTTGAGACTTGAATAGAGAAAATATTAATCGTAAAAACAAAGAAAATGAATGCATGGAAAAAAGTCACAAATTATTTGAGAGGTTGAAAATGACGTGTCAGCCAGCTGCTTTTATAGACCTACAAGCCTGCACAACATACAGAGGCTGCTGCACAAATTAAATCCAGTGTATGTGTGAAACACGCACAAACACTTCTGTATGCAGAAGAGTGCCAGATAATTAATCAAAATTCGTTCTCCTTTTCTCTCCATCTCATCTCTCTCTCTTCTGCTTACTAATTGCTTTTAGTAAGAGCAAGTCAAGATGAGAAAAGTGCAACCTGCATTTTCCACATAATCTGTTTAGCTCCATTCACTTTGTCAGACTCTGGTTTGCTGCATCTGTAAAAAAGTTTTTTGTTTTTTTTTTGTTTAGAAAATGCATTTTCTAAAAATTCTGAAGCTTGTGACTCATTACAGACCAGTAATCCAACTAATCTGTTATTCTTTTGCCAGGAACTCTGAACTTACCACAGCCTCATAATTGAGAAAAAATAAAGTAAGAGTAAAACAACAAACATTTAGTCAAAGTTACGTTTACTCAGGCTTTACTCAAACCTAACTTATCTGACTTTATACTGTAGCGATCAAGGGTCAACTCGACTGTAATGTGAATTATTTACAAAAGTATCCAGAGTGAAGTTTTTACAGCCTCCTCAACCATTAAATAGAATTGGACATGACTAATCGAATTGCCATGAGAACACACAAGGAGGGGTTACAATCAGGCATGATAACTCAGTATGCTTATAAAGCCCAACTATGTGCCAACAGTCATACGTACAGTTAGCAGAAATAGAAATATAAAAACAAGGCATTCTCACCTACTTTGCTATTTATTGACCAACACCTGCTGGGCACTGCCTTGTCGTATGTGTCTAAGGACCACCTTAAAAACAAAAATAGTTCATCTCAAGAGGTTTATTTTCTGATTTTTTAAATAAATATGACAGGTTGCAGGAACAATATAATACGTGGGCTAGAGGGATTATAATGAATGACTCATGCTGGAAAATAAATCACGGGGGACAAAAACGGCAAACGAATTTTGAGCACCTTCATGTCCACTCCTGAGAGGTGCGAGAATATTGAGTAAATGATGTTTCGAATAGGAGGGAGTCGTGCTGCACCTTTCACTGAGAGGTGGATTAAAGCCAAATGAATCAATCAGAAGTTAATACCTTCCTGGCCAGTCTTAACCTGCCCCTTATACACTCTCAGTCACATACACACCTTTGCCTACTGCCAGATAACCCTAGAGTGGAGATTGATTCATGAGGCGAGTGTCAAGTTCAAGCCAAGGACACCTGAGCACCTGCTTACAGCCAGTACAGCTGAACAACACACAAACACACACACACACAAGCATGCACACACCTGTCCAGATAAATGCCATCAAGCAGGTAGCAAAGAAGCACACACACACACACACACACAACAAATAAACAAATATAATGCATTTTTTTAAGCAGTAATGAATCACATAACTACTCATATGTGAAAGAAATCCCTCATAATGATGAACCCACAGAGAATCATCACCCAATCGAAAAATTAGCAACTAGCTGGTGAACAATTGCTAAAATTTGAATTTAGTGAGCCAGACTGTTCACTATGAAGCCCTGGAATCACATTCACAATAGAGAATAAGACACACACACACACACACACACACACACAAACGTGTTATTGTGCTATATAGCAGGTAATACAGATTACTCTCTCTTCATGTGTGACTCACAGGCAGGAGAGCAGAGGTCAAAACTCAGCACTGAATCAAATTCATGACTCTACCTTCTTGCTGGAAAACTGAAAATGTCCGGTGGTTTCACAGCGAGCAGCTGATGCCTATAGCAGCTTAACGCTGTCATCCGGATTAGTGTGTCATCAAGCAGCATTAAGGTCCTTGATCGTCGTGTGACAGTCAGTAAGGGCGAGCAAATTATATAAGGTCGAAGGCTGGAGAAATGGGCTTCCATCTGAGGAACACGTTCACCAGGCTCTGGAGGATATTTTTAATGCCTGTAACTTGAGTATCTCTAGTGGCTTTGACTTTTACTGTTGTTCTCTTCATTCTTCCATAAATTTTTTATATTTGTTTGTGTTCTTTCATCATGTGACATTTAAAGCCTCTATGTATAGGAACGTTGTCTTCCAAACAAGGCATAACTTTTTTGTTTTCCTTTACAGCTTTAGTTCCCAAGGTAGCCAAACTTATCTGGAAGAGAAAATAAAGACAAATGGTAAAACTGTAATGCCGACTTCCCTAGTTCAACGTTGATCTACCGTACTCACCTTGGTTATGTGCACTCATAGTTTTCCTGATATAATAAGGCATCATTACCAATCTGTTAGCTGTCACTGTTGGACTTATTTTTGGATATGTTGTCACTTTCAAGGATCTTAGGAACTACTTTGATATTTACAGAAATTCTACAAGGACTTTAAACAATGCAATTATAAGCTTTGGCAGTTTACACACACAGTTTGTCTTGCCTGTAAAATGTTGAAAAACATGGATGTAAAACCTGTAACATGAATCATAGCTTTCTGGAGGTTATTTTATTTAATTTGCTGCAATATTGACAGTTGTTTGGAGCTGTGAAATCCAATTTAACTCAACACTTTGAGACCTGGATAAAGTTAAGGTGGAGATAGCAAATGGCAACCAGCATCATACCCCCAAAACCCAAGACTGGTTCCAACTCAGGCATGTCCTGAATTTCTCCAGGCCTAAGATCTGTGCTGAATTTTAATAGAAAAAGAAAGAGTCAATGCATTTTGACTGGAAATTGACTTTTTACTGACATGTGGCTTCATCATATTACAGATTTTGTCCAGAGGCATGGTGACAAGAGACCTTTTCCTCACATTTGACAGCCTCAGATAATTTTGCTATAGACTTATAGTCTTATACATGTATTGTTGACATGGAGAAACATACTTCGGAGCAATTAGGGAAGATGATTCCAGATGGGTTTGGCCAAAAGAATGAAGACTTCATTCAAATATGAGTTATTGAAATTAGTTATTCAGAAATGGGGGCCAGGCCATGCAGTGTCTTACAGTGTATGTGATTAGCAGGAGTTGTTTGTCAATTTTACAGGAAGCCAGTTGAGGGATGCAAAACCCAAGGTAATGTAGGATCAACAGCTAAGTTAATAGTCTGGCAGTTGCATTTTGGACCAACTGTAAGGAATTCAAAGCAAGAATTACAATATTTTAGACAATAGAAAATTAAAGTATATCTGTGGAAGAAACATCTGATTTTTGCAATGCTTGTTAGCTGAACAAACCAGGATTGGACAAGCTTAGCAATCAAAAGTCAAAAGTCACATAGTGGTCAAAGATGATCCCAAGATTCTTAGTGGAAGGTTTGACATTTGAGTGGAATGGTCCAATGAAGTGCATCAACTGCAGTGACAAAGTTATCAGGTTCAATCAAAATAAGGCAGTCAGTTTCTGGTGGTGGCTAAACAATCATGGAGGGAGGACAGTTGATTCAGCTTATTGAATTTTGCAGAGAAATAAATTTGATTCATCAGCATAACAGTGATATGACACATCTTGTAAGCAGCTAAACAAATTACCCAGATGGAGCTTGTACAAAAAGAACAAAATAGGACCAAGAACCGATCCCTGAGGGACCCCACATGGTAGAAATGCAGTCTTATTGCTATGCTTGTGGCAAACGCTGGATTGAAATTTGTTGAAAATTTTATGACCGTCCACTAACTTCAGGAGTTCATACCAATTCTTTCAAGGAATTTGGATAAAAAGAGTAGCTTGGAGATTGAGATTGATCTCTAACTGAGCTGGGTTGAGAGAGGGCTTTTTTAAGAAGTGTGAGAACACAGCCCATTTAAAATAGTCAAGTACAGAACCAAATGTGACAGAGTAATTGATAATAGAAAAGCAGGCTGGGACATATGACTGGAAGAACGGCTCTGGCACCAACATTTATCTATGATGGCTGCCACTTAGACCTCCTGATCAGTGACCCAAGAAGTGAAAATTGCATTTGTAAAAAGGCTATTCCTCCCAATACTTTTTCTATTTCAAGTTCTAAAAAACAGTTAATGTGACAAGGTTTTCCATAACAAGAGCCTGCTCCTTACAAGGCCAAACACGGCAATAGATGAGAACCAAAAGAAAAAGAAAAGAGAAATACATATAAAGCAAGGAGACAGGGCAGAGACCAGAAAGAAATAGAAAGGAAATGGCAGTGGAGAGTGGAGGAGAAAAGTTGGAAAGAGTGAAAGAATACTGAGAGGACAAAACTTTGGAAAAGAAAGACAATCAAAATCTTCATGACTGCAAACTGACAAAAACACAAACACAAAATACTATAAAAACAATATTTTCATTGACTGGATCCCATTTCACATGCTGGGTTCATTGTTGCCCCAGGCAACCCAGGCTCCTTGCTCAGGTGGAAGTGAGTGGCTGCCTTGGGCCATAATAACATATTTACCTGACTGTTAATGAAGAGAGTGGACTCTCAGAGGGCCAGAGGTCATGCTGACAACATCATAGAGATCATACCATATCATCCCTCCAAAGGAACGAGTCAGTCAATGATGATTTTCAGATGAAATCCCTGTGGACATTTGTATATTCCCAGTCCTCCCCACTACAGAGAGAGTGACAACAATGTATTGATGGCTTTTTCTTTTTAGTTTTAAGATTATCTACATCAAGAAACATTACAGTAGATAGCAATTATGTATGGGTACATGAATAAAATGTTCACACTGGGTTTAACAACAGTGTCACCACAATGATGCTTCAGACCGCAGTGGAAAGTTCTGTGTTCTGTGTCACTGTATTGTTAGTCAGATTCACAGTTGATATAAGCCTGCCCCTGGGCGACTATTTCAGTTGGCATTCTCTTCCAATTTCCTTATCTGTGTTACCGTCCCTGTAACACAGATACAACAACACAACAACAACAACAACAGCAACAACCAAGCTAGTAATCTTCACGCTAAAAATGGTAAGTTACTCTAACTCTGACCTAGTTGCTAATGGTATGAACATCAGGGATTTAGCCATTTTAATGGCAAGGCTCACCTCCCCACATGCATATGTTCTGTCAAAATAAGTTCCCCCGATTTGCAAGTACACCAGATCGCAAAGTTGAGGCTTATCAAACTTATGATTAAATATTATTATCGTGTTTTTGGACCACTAGCAGCAGGATGTAATAATGTGAGGTCAGTCAATCTGTGTGCTCTGTCTACTGGGCAAATCGCAATGAGATTATCAACATTCATGGTCCCCAGATGGACATGAAATTTACTGAATAGGGTAATTTTACCTGGAGGATGAACCCTCTCAGTTCCTGCTGCAACCATTGTGAGACCAAAATACTCACACTCACCTGAAGATATAGTTCCTTCAATAACCACAAACTTCAACCAAATTACAGTGCTAAGAACACTATTGTAGTGTGATCTAACAGTACAGTCTCTGAGGGCCACCGGCAGGGACTAGACTTTCAGTCTTGTTATCTCAGTGGTCAGTCTGGTGCTGATGGGAAATAGGAGAGGGGAGCTGCTCTGGATGAGTCTCAGGAGGGCGATGAGAGTCAGCTGAATATATATGAGCTCATCTGAAATTCAGGTTTGAGTTCAGGGGGTGGCCAGGAAAAGGTCAATGTCATCAAACCTGGACTGGAGACATTTTGTTCTCAGACCCCTTGTCAGTGACAGAAGAGGGAAGAGTTTGTACTTCAAGCTCAGAAGCCCCACCAAGACATCTGAGCTCCTCCCTCAATGGTCACATGAGCAGGAAAACATCACTCTGTTTAAAAATTGCAAGGGGTTGCTTCAGGCATTGGTGACACATATAATCCAGGAAGGCCAGTTTGAGTAATAGATCCATGACTTTGAAGGCTTGTAAAGACACCAAAACAGTGCAGGGTTGGATGAAGGTTGCATTAAGGTTTATAACATTCTGAGCCAGGATTTTATACCCCTTGAAAGCTATCATGGCTGCAATTATTTTATCTTCCATCGTGAAAATTGCAAGTTAACAGTAAACATACTCAGTTCACTTTCATTCAAATGCAGAGCCAGGTGAAGACGTTGCGTTTTGTTTGCCAGAGCTTTATGCGTTGGCTCCCCCACTGCTTTGATAGATTGGTCTCAGTCAAATGCACAAGTTACCCAGGGAGTAAAAAGTCATGACAAAGATCATCAATCATTGAATGCTGGTTTTATCAGTCTCCAAGAAAAAGTTGTCTCAAACAGGCTTCAGACTTTTACATGGGTAAATGTCCCATACTGGCTCTGATATCAAGGTAGAAGTTAGTTCTCAGTTATCTACATACATGAAGAGTTTTCAACTTATTTTTCAACTGAAGGGTAGTTAGGGTAGGAAATTTTCCTAGCAAATTTTTTGATTTGTTATAGTAAAAAAAAAGCACAGGTTACTGACAATATTAATGAGGTTTATTAGGTTTAATTTATTTGGGTGTAAGCTGTGACAATACCAGGACGCTGACACTGAATCAATAATTTCATTATTTAGACCAGTAATAAGTGATTAACTAATAAATATTCTTATCAATTACTTTAGATTTGGTTGGTTTATACAGTCTGACAATATCCAGTTTTGAATGAACATTAAATTCATTTTCAGTTTTTGTGGTTTGATGTTACTGTGGTGATCTGACATGATCTGACACAGGAAGAATTTCCTCAGCAGTATTGGTGGTTCAGTCCCTGATTCTTCCAGTCTGCATGTCAAAGTGTCCTTGGGCAAGATACTGAACCCCAAACTGCTCCCAAAGGCTGTGCCATCACTGAGTGTACATGATTAATTCCTTAATTCCTTCATTATCATTGTATGTGAATGTGATGTGTTGTGTAAAAATGCCTTGAGTGGTCAGAAGACTAGAAAGGCGCTATATAACTACAGTCCATTTATCATTTGTGACTTTATGTCTTGGTTGCTCATTAAAGCATGAGACCGACATATAAAATCACTGTCACATTTACGTAATGAAGTGTCTGAAAGGGGCTTCTGTCAATGTCAAAATCTGTTGGTTCCCACTGTAAGGAGCAGAGAGCACAGAGCGGGGGCTAAATTTAATTTCCTTTCCCTGGAGATCATGTTTGAATAGATGAAGATAAAGATAATTGTGAGTGAGAGCTGGAAACTGGAAGCAAACTGGGAGCATGAGGGTGCAAATGTCACCCAGATAATACTATATCCCGTAGGGGAACATTGCCCTTTCATGATGGATCATGGTAAGCTTTATTATGATTGGCCGTGTCTAAACTGAAAAAAAAAGCTGCATAGTTTAAAGGAGGAAATTAACTAACATGAAAGTTGGGTTAGTAAAATTGCAACTGACTCCCGCCATATTGTATAAAATGGAAGGAAATTTGTTAAGGGGTGGTATTGAATTAAAATTGTTATTCAATCAAAGTGATATAAGAGCCCTTGACAGTGTGTAATTGCAATCAGTTAAATTGCTTAATTCAAAGGGAGAGCCGTGGGGAGCCACAATTTGCAGAGAGAGAGAGAGAGAGAGAGAGAGGAGAGAGGCCAAATAAGAGAAAGAAAGAAAGAGAGAGACAGTGAGGATTTTATTTATTTTATCCTAACTACCTCTAACTATGTTTACATCAGACTGTGCAATTAATTAAATCTAGATATTGCGTTGATTCTATTGTGAGTTAATGTGCCAGTGAATGTACCCAAGAACTGTGTTGAAAACGGTCGTTTTAGTACACTAGTAATACTATTTTTCTAAGTGTTCACTTAGTGATACTTGGTGTTGAATCACACTGAAACTCACTTGAAGTGAATGCCAGGTTACTGTTTAGCAGTCAATCTGAGACTGTTTTTTTTTTAATCTTAATCAAACAGCGACCTCCGTGGCTGAAAGTGAAAGCTGCAGTTCCTCAAACGGCCACTTGAGGTTGACTCCAGCGGTGAGTCAGTCTCCATAGGCCCCCATGTTAAAATGCCCAACTACAGCCGAAATAAACATGTTTACATCCTGGTTTTGGACTTTAATTTTATAGCTAATTTGACAACTGTACTGGGGGTGATTTTTTTTTTATATAGCACCCGTTCAAATTATATTAAGGCTTAAAGTTACACATAATTAAGAGTGTGGCAGCTTTGATTGACAGGTGGGTGGCATCAAAGATGTGTTCTTAGATCAGTTCTTGTCATCTTGATCTTTAACATTTTTGTCTTGCACACAGGACTCAAGCATGTGTGTGAAAATATATAAATAGTATATATAGTATAAATAGTATATATAAATAAATAAAATAGATCACATTGTGGTACTTACAGGCCAGAGAGAGATGAGGAGATGAAGAGAATAAAAGAAAGAAGTCTGAATGAAACAACAGGAAAGAGCAAACATGAGCGCAAATAAAGAGAGACTTTAATTAGAGCCCCAGAAGAAACCAGAAATAAAGAAAGAAAGAATGATGAAGGGGAGGAGGAGGAAGAAGAAACAAGTAGCTCTCTATCGCATCATTTCATTATTGCAGTCAGTTTTAAGCGAGAGGAGAGTCTCTGATTGAAATAATACATTTGAAGTGTTAGTAATGCCACCTTAAGTGGTGCTGGAGGAGTCGAGAGAATTAATCACCTCCCTGACTCGATCTCAGCCAATCACATTATCCCCTGATTTATGAAACAGCAGGCCAGAATGGTAACATAACCTCGAGACCAAGAGGTGCTGAATAAAACCAGATCTCTGAGGAAAAATGTACTTTTTAATCTATATATTACAAATAATCTCAATATTACTAATAATAGTAATGAATTGACCAAACAATGTGTTACAACGTGTACAACCCCACTTCAAATAATCCAAAGTAACCCCTTTAAAGCAACATGACTATAACTTGCCTGCTACTTTAACTTTCACATTTAAAGGATGACCCCTTTGGTTGTTGGTTGGACCATAAGGACATGTCATAAGCTGTGGAGAATAGTTCATAACTAAACGATTCCACTCAAACTAATGCAGAGCAGCAAACCACGTCCGCTACATCTGTATGTACATTATGTTCCTGAGAGACAAGAGTTAGTTTGTACATATTTTTCTCTTAATTAAAACTCTGTAGCTTCAATTCGTTGTGAGATTTGGCTGCTTGCACCATTTCTGAAGCACTGTTAAATGTTTTTTTCTGCATCAACCATTGAGCGTGTTTTCCTCCAAGGGTATTTAAAACAAAGGTTGGGTAATTGCACGGACTGAGTGTCTGCATTGTTATGCAAAGCTAAAGCAGCAGATCCCAAAGTAGACCAAAGAAAAGGTAAAAGAACGCAACTTCAAAATGAGGTCAGTCTTTTAGTTTCGTCCTTGACAAAACAAAGCTTAATCAGAACTTTGAACATGAGTTGTTCAACAGATGACAGCGCACTACTTTGATTTATAATAATAGTGTTCTGAGAGGTTCTATCCACAGTCAGGGCTCATGAGCGTTTCATGGCTCCTCGGCTCAACCAGGTGTTCACAATCTGGACCATACCAAGTGGGATTTCTCCTTCTTTGTACTTTATGTTTCCTTTACCTTCTGTAACTTTTGTGTGATTTTGTGGAGGCATTATACAGTTCAAGCCTGTTTGTGAAGGTTTGTGTTGCTTAATTTCTTGACAGCTTTAATTGTTCAATCTTTCAAATTTTGCTGATTGAGCATATATACAGCAGCTATTTTGTTAATTCGGGTTTTATTTGTTGGCTGCCTCTTCTTTGTTTCTAAGTTCTTTGGCAATCATCACTTTGCACCATGTTTCTAGTCAAGCTGGAAATAAATATATATAAAAGCAGAGCTGGATAAGTTTCTTTCTGTTGTTCTCATTTCCGCTGCTCCAAACTTCCCAGAATTGCTGGCTCATAGTCTGATCAGATGAGCCTTTAGAGCCATAGCTAACAGACAGTTGAATAGATGGACCATGTACCGATAACTGTCTTCAGGGAAATGTCAAGTTGATTGATGGTGGTTCAGCTGTGTGAGTGTGAGGTACTTAGACTGACAACAATCAAAAACTACAACCAATGTGTTTTTTGCCATCATTTAATCATTTCCTTCAACTTCTTTGTAGGCAGTGTTTTAGTAGATTAACGCTCTAGACAAGGCCCCATTAATATGTTTTTTTTTATAATTCTATGCTTTTAAGAAAGAAAAAATGTAAAGAAAAAACGTGAAGTTTGGGGTTTTTTAGGTACAATATAGATATAATATTAGATAAAGATATATAGATGCACCACTGTAAAAAACAATCAGATTACTTTACTTTTAATTTCCAAAGACTCTGCAGCTTTATTCCCTGGAGCATCTTAGAAAGAGAACAACCAGTAAAGTCAGCAGCGGCGACAGACCCTCTTTCTTGATGGGCATTGTGGGTGATTGGATTGTCTGTATCAGCGTGTCGGCGGCCGAGAGCCGCACGATGGAGACCCTGAAGCTGATTAAACGCTGGCGCCGTCCACCGCCTCCTAAACAGCTTGTGACAGGCTGGAGTCCGGCGGGCTCCATGGAGGCTCCTGCTGCAGCGAGGCGGAGACCGGAGGTGCCATCGCTGCTTAGACTGTGTGTGACAGCAGCAGCTTTACAGAAGGACAGACAAAACCCACAGAAATCAATGGATGCTCTGCAGCGGCAGCATCGGCATCACAATTCTGGTTGGCTGCTGTTGTTAGTTGCAGTCTGAAGGCTGATCTGATTGTTGTTAACTGGTGGATTTGAAAAAGAGAAGCAAGCAGAAATAAGAAAAAAAAAAAGCTCTCGAGACGGCCCTTTTCAAACTTAGAGTACTATCTGTGTTTTTGAATGGCAGGCCCACAAACAGTCACCTTAATGGTTACATACAATAGCAAACACAGATCAATGAGGGACTTTGTTCGATACACAAGTCCATCACAGCTAAACAGACAGTCGCTGCTTAAGATATCCAAAATTACCAGATTATTTTCAGAGTCAAGGAGAAAACATTATTCTGAGCAGTTAACAACAATAGATTACCAGGCCTTTTACTTTTTGACATTTATTTCTGTTCTTTCTCTAGCTCCAAGGATACTAATCCCTCATTTATTTTTCTTTTTTTTTTGAAGAAAACATGCAGCCTTTTTACCTTTTTTCAGCCACTTCAAAAGAAAGCAGAATACTTTGAGCTGCAGAAATATAAATATATGTTTTTTCTCTTGTACATTGGGACAGTCCCTGATACAAACATAAATTGAACACACCATGAGCTTTAATATGTCTGTACATGATCCCTGTAAACATATCACACACAATGTCATTGTTGCATGCAGCTCTGATACCATAATTAACTGGCAAAGTGTGTTGACAACTAGTTTTGACATTAATGATGTTTTAATAAATGTGGCATACTTGACCTCGACTGACAACACAAAGCGATATGTTTTCAAATTAACTCATGACCTCTGTTTCTATATCTGTGAGCTATCAGGCCTTTAGGGTTCAGATGAGAACACCAACTGGATCAGAATGTCCTCCGCAATCATAATTATGTCTACATGCTGCCATTATTTATTTCAGACAGTCGTTGGGCAAGTGTAAACACGTTGCAGACAAACAGAATTTGTTTTTTCTCTCCACTGATTCGTGCAGGAAAAACAAAACGTTTCTTTCTCTTTCTCTCTCTGGTTGTTTTGACTTTATCATTGTTCAAGATAGTAAAGCCCCATTGTGTAACTTTTCTACCAGAAAATAACAGATTTTAAATCATTTTGATGCTACACTGTCTTGTAATCAGGTGAATGATGTCTCTATTATTCCCACTGTGCCCTGTTTCTGCATTATGTAACTTGTGCTGCAGGTACAATCACCCACAATAAGTATGTAACACTTTGCAGCATTAAGTCACACAACACAAACTATTTCACAGATTTTGTAGACTCTTGATCATTTTTTATGGAGAAAATGTTTTCTGGTTTTCCCTCTGATGTCCTCTGGCTGCTCCACATAAACTCTGTGATTTACAGAGTTTCCTGACGGACAGTAAAGTAAACTGCTGCAAACTACAGCTGATGTTAGCTAATGTTAGTGCAGTTTGTTAGCCAGACTGTAAGCTCTGAGCACAGAAGGGAATGTCAAGGAGCAGAACCAGTGTCATGTCAGAACCAGAGTTGGCCAAGTGAGCAGCGTTCACAGAGTCAGAGCATGGCAAAGGCACAGAGGATGTCGATGGTGGAAGCTAAGAAGATAAAAGGAAAGAGTGACCAAGCAAGAGAATACATCTGGGACTGACATTAGGTTGTTGGCAAGAGCTTGGTGAAATAAAAGGCTTCTTGCTGTTGGACTAGTAAGTAATATTAGCTGGCTGCTATGTCTTGTGTTGTTACACTTGCTTGATGTTGGGGCTCTTAGCAAAGTTGTCATCTCGCTAGTTTTTGATCATAATAAGTAAAGTGATGAAATCATAGCAACAACTGGCCATATTTATGACAGTGGTATCACTCAGGCAGAAGAAGAACAGGGAGCATTCCTTCCAGTGGCTGAAACAAAAACATACTTGCTGCAGCGTTGCAGTTAAATCAGTTAAATGTGGGACTTTGATGATGGCTGCATCTGTATAGTGACTACGTGTGAGAGAGCAAATTGCTTGCACCTCCCTCCCATCCCGTGACTTGGGGAGGTGACAGTGCAGGCCCAGCCAGACAAATGACCATTTGCAAATACACACACACTTACACTCAGGGTCAAGTGTTGGAGAACCACAGATCCATTATCAAGATCAGCCTGCAGAGGGTCCAGGTGTCTAGACACAGAGCACATTACATGATTAAGAGGAGTTAAGATGCTGCACAGGTGGAGTGTGTATGTGCATACCTCTGCGTATGTGTGTGTGTGTAGTACAGGTTTCTTCAGCAGCACAGAGCCCTCGTTGAGCTTTCAGATGAATCAATCCATGGCCATCCAATTTAGACTGTGGGGAAAGGCTGCATCGATCCAGGGGGGTTGGGGTTTTCCCACACATGGTGATAGCTTTCCAAAAAAAGAAAAAACCCTGCCCCTACTGCATATTTTACATCTTGTAAGACACTTGAAATCTTTCAAATTCTTCTTCTTCCTTATTTTCACCACCTGACAAGTGCAAAGCCATGTTAATTTCTGAACAATCTCATCTCATCTTTAAGGAAGAATGTAACTGTGCAGCATCTGACCTTCTGTACATGTGAATTCAGACCATGGACATGGACACAAGAAGGACGTGACGGCTCCCTGCTTAAGCCATGCAGGTTTCATTTGCTGCAGATGCTGAGATACCCATTCAATTGAGATCACACTATTACACTCCCAATACCAATGACTTTTTTACTTTAATTAACACATCATCTTTTTCCCAAAGTTTTTTTCTGTCATTTAAAGTAGTTAATTAGCTATTTGATATAACAGCTGAGTCCGGCTATCGAATGAGTTGACTGGGTGTATGGGCGAAACCTCTGCACACTCATAAAGTTAGCTAGCTAGTGACATCTGTACAGTGGCTATAGTAGCGGGTGGTCCTGTGTGAAGTAGGTAGTGATAATGGTGCTAGTGGCAATGTAGTGCTAGCAATGTTATGCTCATTTAGCCATGCAGGTTTTGCTTGCTGCAGTTTCTGTGATACCCATAATTGAGATTTGTGCAACTATCACAGTCCCAATACCAATGAATATCAATGACTTTTTTATTTTACTTAACACACCAAAGAGTGAAGAGGAATGAAAGTGGTAATCCACAGACCTCACTGCAAACTTTTCCTGGTTGCTGTCATCCAGTTTAAAGCTTGATTTATTGGAGGCAATATATATCTCTGCAGATTTGGTTGGCAAATTTATTTTATACCGTGTACGCAAATCACAATTTCCCACTGTCCTTAGAACCTTAGAAAAATGTTGTAACAGGGAAAAAATGGAAGAAACCTAAGTAAGAGACACAGAGAAGGGGTCCCTCTTCCAGGACGGACAGACGTCACACCAACAAAGTCACATTATGTACAATTTTGATGACAGTGTCTGATACATGTAAATAGTAAAATGTGTGTAAAAAAATGGGAATCCAGGAGGGTCTGGATAATTTCAGGTGTTGCCAAGTGTGACCTGAGACATTACGACCCCATCTCCATCATGGAGACCTGGAAGAGGACAGACCACACAAAGAAAGAAAGAGATGAGTGAAAACAAACAAATATATCGAAACATTTTGATTAATTGGAGACATTTAGTGAAGAGTATGGACCCAGGAGTCGCCAAATAGGTAGAACCTCAGCCACATAACCGAGAAGAAGACAGGCCACATTTGGTAAATCGAAAGACGGAGACTGACTGGATAGAGAGGAGGTTTAGGAAAACAGCAGAGAGGGGAGAGGATCACAGACTGAGGCAGCAGAGGAGCTAAACGTCCTTGTTGAGAGCAAAAATCGAACCACATATAAACGTTTATCACTCTCAAGCTTTGACATTAAAAAAAACCGCCTCCAGAGTAAACAGTCGCCCCCATAACCAATATAACCAAAGCTCTGCGTTTATGACCCTGTCGCTGCTGTATGTCTTATGTGTTGATCACCGTCAGAAAAATCAATCTCAATCTGAGACTCCTAAAGTCATCCGTCCTTTCGCACACTCATTTTACAATCAGCTGCAAAGGTCTGGAACATGGACCATGTCCGTTACCGCGTTTAATCCACACACAGGTCTTTTTTTTTTTTTTTTTTTGTTATTTTAGCAAAAACTTAAGGAGGAATGGGACTCAAGTCAAGATTGGTTTACCCAAATCACAAAAATTATGTTTCATTATATCTCTGTAGGAGTTTGGTTTTCATTTATTTTATAATTCCACTATAATACAATGTGGGTGAGAAAGCTGAGAAGAGACGGAGAAATAATTCCAGAAGGGGCTTTAGCATCTACCATGTGCATAACATACTAATCTGATTATAGTTTTGTTTTGCCTCATTCTACTCCTTCTCCTTCTGTAGTGGAGACTTTTATGTAGGTATGTATGGTAAATAAACAATTTATATTGTAAAATATTGATATATTTCCAAAACAGCAGCTACAAATTGCATTATAGAAAGAGAGAGGAGAAAACAGAGGCTGATTGAGGCAAAAACAGATTGACCATCCCAGAACATAAGCAGAGCTCTCACAGAAGGGACAAAATCCTTATTTCACATGTGCAATCTTCCAAAACTACATGTGCCTTGTAAATGTATATATTCTGTGAAATTGTTGTTGTTTTAACTTGTGTAAACTTGCATTTCACATGAAATGTGCTCCTATTCAACCAATACCAATGGGACCAATGTAAAACCAATGCAAACACTACCCTAACTTCAATTTCACTGTGGCCCCTTACAAACAACCAATTCATGACCCATTATAACATGTCGCCTGAGTTGAAAATATTAAACAACATCAGTGGTAATGTTGGCAATATGTTCATGAAAATGGATCTCACATCATGGTAAGACAGAGCTGTTGATCATTTTACCATCACCGACTCCAGAGTCTTTGAAGCTGTAATTGCGAGGCAGGAGAATGGCTCCTCGAGGGTTTTTCTTTCCTTTCACAGACAATTTCAGTTACATGGTGCCTATCTTGTCAGACTTCTTGTTAGAACATCTAATCCCTCTCCAAAGATTTACTGCAATCAAAATAAAGGGATTTAAACTTTCATTTGTTGTATTGAATTGTGTTTACTCTTTGCATGAAAGATTTAACTAATGTAAACCTTCAATGGGTATAAAAAATAAAGTTAAATGCTGTTTAAAGGACAAATCAAAGGAAATAAATGATCAAACTGATGCTTTGTTTTTTGTCATTTTAGTAAGCTATGCTGTCATGATGTGAAGCTTGTTTAATGTAGGTAATCAGTGACCAACGAATCTGTATTTTGTATCAGAGGTATGTGAGCATTGAGTGGGAAGGACTGTTCTGAAACTCCTTCTCAATAGTGGTACATTCAAGGACACACTGTCCATTGTTCATTGTTCACTGATCATAAAACCCAGACAACAACCAATAATCAAACATGGACTTGAGTTTCTTGCAGATGTCAAAGCATCTTAAGCATTGTCATTAACTTTTAAGGGACAACTATAATTCACTCTGAACCAAGGGGAGGAAGGGAACCGAGAAACAAAATGATTATCTGGAGCCTTTTAAAGGATGCAAACTCTCAATGAAACAAATGATTCTCTTTGTACAACTTCACCTTTATTTTTGTTAACTTTCATTGTTGTTGTTGTACAAAGCTAAAACGACATACTCCCTGGACAATGTCACCATGCCACTCATGTCTATATGAACTCTATTTCTGAACATTTTTGCTGACTTTACTGGCTTGCCCTTACAGATGGGAGACGTATCACCATGTTTGCTGACAAGTCTGTTACCTTGGTTAACCTAAATTGCATACTGAGATCTGATCACAATACAGGCTGACACAAGAAAACTAGAAGACTTGTGATTGTTGAAAAGGCCTGTGATAACATTTATTACCAAACCCAGAACCCAGACACTATGCCTTTATTTCATGTTTCAGGACATGATTGGTTATGATATGTCATCATGAGTTTGCAATCAGTCAAGATCGATCATCAAATGCATCCTCAGTCAGCAGGTTAACTCCCGCGGTCTTTACATCTCAACTTTCTGTTATTTTGGAGTCACACATCAGTCTTCAGATAATAAATCAAACACATCAAGGAGGGCAAGAACATACACTAGTTTCCAGACTTCTCCATCTTACATCCAACGGCTCCAGCAGCTTGTTGTCCTTGAGTTTCGATGCCTCCTGCATCTTTGCCACAATCTGCTAAAGAAGATGAGGTTCATTTATCTTTTTAAGTGAGAGGAACACGCTGTGATGTTTTGCCGCTCGCAACAAACCACAACCTTCCCCCAAAACAAACTTGCGTGCAACATTTCCAAACCAATTAAGGACGTAATTAATGAAACCCAGCACCTGTAGTGCCAGAGCAATCACCAGAGAGGGGACAGTGAAAAATGTAGCAATCAAATTAATCAGGCAAAAGGCACAGGCCAATTACTCACAAACCATCTAGAGTGTGGTGCCGCGTTTGGAGAACAGGTGATAGTTATCATTAAATTAGAGGGAGATCAGTGGCTCAGGCTGTTTCATCATGAGGGACCTTGATGAACCGTGGGCCGGGCATTGCATTTGTTGTGGGCACAGTGCAGACAAGGCAGCCCATATGCTCGATTGTTTAAGAAGAGAGGAGGAGAGGCGTTGGAATAGTGATTAATGAAAATGTGAGTGACTCTGTAGCAGCAACACAACAACAACATCTGGTCCTGCATCAGGCCCTCATGTACATATCCATTGGATTCGCTGGTGGTCCTTTAGGTGAGCGCACACACAGCCTCCAGAGAAGGTTGTTGGGATCAGAGGGTTTGAGGAGAAATTGCATCTGTCAGACTAATTCCCTCACCACCCACAGTGGCAGCAGAGGTGGGAAAAGTGTCCAAATTCTTTACTTTTCATACAGGATTTCAGAAGGAGACTGCAGGCTGAAAAGCACTCATTCAATGATGGAAAATCAGATCTGGAAGACAAACAGAAAGCCAACGCTGATATTGTGAGTTTAATTAGAATCATGTGAATTTGCAAATTTCTGGCATTACAAAGTTGTTTGCGCGTCCTTAAACTCATCATCAGTCTTAACGATTCCAACTGTGAATCGTTGAATACATGAATACATGTATAGATTTACAGTAATGTGACCCTTGTATGCATGTTGCATGCATACATAGTGATTATGTCACTACGGAACTGATGCAGATCTAGATCAACCGGGCTGATTAATTACTCTGAAATTAACAGTTTCTCTAGTGTTAATCAAAGGTTGTAATGCTGTCAATTATTCACTTTTTTAAAATGTCCAAATGGAGGAGTGGGTGTCTTGTCCAAACTCGATCAAAAGTGACAGATATGGCTGATCGACATCTGTCTATTCCTCTAATTTCATTATGACATTATTAAAAGTGTCTGTGGTGTGTATTATGTGTAATAAACTAGGGAACCATAAGAACGGGGTCCTGGAAGGATTTTCCGGTAACAAATATTACAATCATCAAAAAAAAAAACCTAACTACATCAAAAAAAAGTTGCTAACCCCAAAACCTATACAGATTTTGACAGCCGACATCTGACAACCTACTCCAATGGTCCAACATCTCTAAGGGAGGATCCTACCTCAGCAACCGGTACACCTAGGAAGCTGATTAAGAGTTGGGAAACAGGCTAGAGGAGAACCAAGTAGAGGACAGTCAAGGTCAACACAACGGAGGAGCTCAGGACAATACATCTGCCACCACATTGTTCACATAACGGATGTCCAAGCAGAGCGACTGCAAGAATAATGACCATCGCACCAACCTCTGGTTGGGAGACTGCAAGGAGTTGAGGAAGTTCTGTGGATTGTGGTCAGTATAGATTACTCCAGGAGTACTGCTGCCATCAACATACACATCGAAATGTTTCAGGGACAGAATTAGTGCCAAAGCCTCTTTTTAAATCACAGAGCATTTCAACTGACATGAATTGAATTTCTTGGAGAAGAAGCTAACTCGCTTGTCTATCCCCAGGTCATCAGCTTGCATTGAGGTCAGAACCTGCACCTATCTTGCACACCTAAATATTCTGCAAACTGTGAACTTTTGCACACTGCCTGGTGAATACTTTGCACATTTCTGTACATTTCTTAAACACATTGTACATAATTTTATATCTTCTAGTACTTATATTCTAGTACTCCTTTCATTTTTATTTACACCAAGACAAATTCCTGCTAATCCTTCCTACAAGAACCTTTCTGATTCTGATTCTTTTGGCTTTGTTCTATTATTTATACATTATTATGTTATTACCAAGGCAATTTGCTTATGAAACCCTATTAGGCAATAAGCCCTATTCTAATTCTGAGTTTTAACCTCTTGAAACATTGCAGTGCCACTTTGCATGATGATCATTAATGGTCTTCTTGGTGTCATTCATCAAGGTTAATGTAGAAGTTGGTCTAAGAAGTAAGAAGTTGCATCACCCTCTAAGTACAAAAAAAAAAAAAGACTTACGCAATAGCTCCCAATCAGGCTAACCACATAATGTTCTTAGACACTGGAACACAGCAGGAGGTATTTAAGCTAGCCAACGGTACAACATATCTGATGAGTTTTAACCACAGAAGCACAGCCTAAGCGTAGGATATTCATGCATATTAGATTGTGGAAGAACTCCATGAGGATGTTTTAGCTTTTCTGATGAAAGAAACCTTACATGACAAAAACAGCACTGTCCACTGAAACCACTGCAAGGAGAGCAAGTCCTGCAGTGGGGTTATCTATACTACACCTGCTGCCTGAAATGATCTCCTGAGAGTCATATTTGAGGGACAGGATGACAGATTTACACTAAAATACAACTTTCAACGTTTTAAACTGATGCAAGCAAGACATTTAGAAAGACATCCAGAATTTAGCAAAACAACATGTTGTGCAGTGACTGACCAGAGAAAACGTCAAGATTTCTTTTTTTGATGCTCTATTTTAAAAGGTTTCCAGTGCTGGCACAGACTGTCACCTCAACATCTATTCAATGCCAAAATGTGTTGTTGGCTGCTGTTTTTGATCTTGCCTTTACTATGTTGTGTACCACTGCAAAAAAATGAATTGCTCCGTGCAGGCAAAACTTGATTAAAGCTTGTATTGCAATGGTAAATAAATGGTCGAGAGCTGCCCGTGCACGGAGTGAAAACAAAGGCTGGACTACGTGCACTGGAGTGTGAATCGCATTGTGAATTTCAATCGTGTGTAGCGCTGCTTGAGCTGAGTGAAGTGTGAGAGGTCGTGTCCATGGCTCTGATTAGGCTGGACGTGTGTTACACGTTGGCTGAATGGAAACGGCTCTGATGGACTGTGTGTAATAAACCATGATGACCTCCTGCTAATCCAGACTCTGCAGCCCAGAGTCACTAAAGCACAGCCATTGAATGGAAATCTGCCCAGTTGAGATACTCTACCTGCTTTGGTCATGTAAACTACTAAAATTCAACAACTGAAAGAGACTTCATTAGGCCATTGGCACCTCTAATACAACCACTTAGTGAGATATAACCTGTTTCTTCTCTGTTAAATTGTCATTGTGTTGAATAATTGCCATGTTTCACCAGTGTTTCCTACATCGATTCCGAAACCATGTTAAGCGACAGTAAAGTCTTTGCTACATGCTAATGGGCAGAGGGGAGACTCACTAATTTGACACCAAATCCATTCAAAATAATCCCACCAGATCAGATTTAACATTTGAAACTACTGTCAGGAAAATGCATTTTTTTTTACATTTCGTTGCCCCGTCTCCTCCCTAATTTGGATGCTGCTTTTATGACCCATAATTTACTGTTTTGGTTGTCTCACCACACAGACAGCTGTTTAAAGTGGCAAATCTCCACTTAATACACTCTACTCAACATGATGTCAAAGGCAAAGAAAGCGAAGAGGAAGAACAGAAGAAGAAGCTAAGAAGAGAGAAAGAGACAGTGACCAAGTAAGAAGCCACCAGACAGAATAAATCTAGGACTGACTTTTAGTTGTTGGCGAGAGCTTGGTGAAATAAAAGGCGAAAAAAAGAAAGAAAGAAGTTTAAAGAAGTTTAATGCAGTATTGAAACACTGTGTTTGTTTTGGTGCGAATACTTTTGGCTTTTTTATTCACTGCAGTGATGGTTAGTTTTATCTCTCAGTTTGAGATGTCAAGGTTCAGTGAAGTCTCCTGTTCAACACTGATACCAAAATAACCAAATTCAGGCAGCAAGTGGTTTCCATTTGGTTTGGATTAGTTTCTTATCTGTACTGTACAGATGGATACTACAGTGCAGACACATTCGAATTTTTGTCATTTTTGATTCACGAGGTTCTCGAAAATTGGCCCAGCTCGGACACCAGAGACCCATAATCCCGTTATACCGAGTCGCTGATTGTAAACTACATTTGGAAATGTGACTAATTCTCTTTTTTTTTCCCTTTTTTTTTCTCTTTTAACAGCTGAACTGGAATAGGAACAAACACATCATTAAATCAGCAATGTTCCACTGTCGTCGTCATTATAAAACTCAGTTTGATGCCAACATCTTTCATTAAAAAAACATGCAGTCATTTCGGTCCCCGAGTTCCGTCGGTACGGAAATATGACGCTAATCGCGGACACAGTGCACGCCAAGCCCAGGGAAAACTGCTCTCTGCTTTAGGAGCGTTTTCAAAGAATACCATTAAAAAATAATAATTGATGAAGTTGGCTCTGAGCAAAGGCACTAAGCACTTTAAAAGCCTTCCGTCGTCTTACAATACAATTTCCAAATCAATATTTCATTAACTGGATAGAGGTGCAATGTTCCTTGTTAATAAAGAAGGTTTGGCTCAGCGCAGAGTTAACGTTTAGCTTTAGTGAATTTCAGGCAGGGAGGTGGGCAATTATGTTCCACCTGGCCTTCACACAAACACATACATTCAGTGTATTCTTTACACGCAGCACACACACACACACACACACACACACAACCACACACAAAAGCCTCGTCCTCCCTTGATTGTTTCTGTGTTTATGGGCCGTTTTATGACTGGAGAGCCTCTGATCTCCAGCGTCGCCAGGCATCAGGTGACTTTCCCCGCGGCAACAGAGAGAAACAAACGTGGGCTCCTCTGACTTTGGCCCTAATTCAAGTGACAGAGAAGGTGCAGCCGCCTTGCTAACGACGCTGTAAATACTGAGTGAAATTCAGGACAGAATTAGCTCGCTGAGAGGCCATATAGATCACGTTTAAAGAGCTTATTTGAATTCAGGTAGGGTTGGACTGATTTACAGACTGCTAAGAATATTCAGCTCTGACTATTTGGGATGGGTGCATAATTTTAACATAACCACACAGCCGTGACAGACAGCATTCAAATTTTATATTCAAAGTTAGAATGCTACTTGTTTCAGTTAATCTGATTTGACCTGGTTTTATGTTTTCCATTGGATCATAGATTGTGTCTTTAATTACCTGATGTCACTTAAACTATGTTATTAAAGTGGATTCCAGTGCAAGTTTTATGCACACTCACTCACATTTGTGTCTTGACAACACTTAAGCAAAACGTATTGCAGAGTATAACATATTTATGGAATGTAGAATTTGTTTGTGAAGGGAGCGTCAATATGATCACTCATAATTAATACTGATAATTAAATCTGGCCTAATCATGGCCTGGTCTAGTGCTCTAACACTGTGGTTCTCAATCTTTTGGAGTCATGACCACCAAAAAGAAATATTGGCAAGTCACAGAACTCACACAGGAGGGTGACTGCTTTGCCCTCAGACAGAACAACTAATTCAATTTGGGCTTCAATTTCTGTTTTTGTATTTATTGAAATAACGGTACCTTCACAGTCAACAGTTAACATGTCTGCTTTAGGTCTAAAAAAGCAATAATAACAGAAACACATTAACATATTACTGAGGTAACTGGGCCTGTTAACATGTATAAAAACGTTGTTGGTAACCTATAGCATGCTGTGTTTTTAAGTTCTTGTCCCCTATGTTGAGTGTCATTGAATGTTGAGTTTATTTTATTGTATTTTGCACAACTATTTGATCCTTGGAAGTTCCTGGGGCTCTTGAGGTTGAGAACAGACATATCACAACATGACAAAAATGGCTAGAAAATATCCTGAAAAAAATAATCTTCAGTGGATGTACAGCCTCGACTGTCAATCAACTGTAGATTATGAGGTGTGAGTGTTCGCCTAGCAACAGTACAACTGGTTGGATGTAAAAATACACTATTGCTTTCTGTTTATTTTATTTATTTATTTTTGTTCATCCATTAGAGATGACAGCAGCCTTGCCTGAGGCAGGTTAAAACAACATTATGTAACTTTTCTACCTTAAAATAACAGCTTAAAAATCATTTTGATGCTACACTGACTTGTTATCGAGTGAATGGTGCCTTACGCCTGTTGTCATGCTATGTAACTTGGGTCCAGGTTGGGAGAAGTAACACTTTATGGCACAAAGTCACACATAACCAACTATTTTACTGATTTTTCTGTGAAATTGGATCATATTTTATAGAGAAAATAGTTCTGGTTTTCCCCCTGATGTCCTCGGGCTGCTCTGCCTCAACTCTCTGTGATTTACAGACTTTCATGATGGACAGTGAAGTGAACTGCTGTGAACTATAGCTGCTGTTGGCTAATGTTAGCTTTGCTCAGTTAGCCGTACTGCCTAGACAGTGAGTCCAGACCATCAGGGTTCATATGAGTGTTTGTCTTTACACTGGTGACACACAAGTTTGGAACCCTGAGAGGAGGAGGTTATCAAGCCCAGGGCAGGGAGGGGGATGCTGGCTTAGAGTGGCAAGACATGAATGGGCTCAGCAGCGTCTATGGAAATAATGGCAGAAGTGAAGAGGCTGAAGAGGACGTTGATGGAGGAAACGGAGAAGAAAAAAAGTAGAGAGTGACCAAGCCAAACGTCACAAAACAGAGTAAATCTGGAACTGAATTTTAAACGTTGGCCAGATCTTTGTGACATAAAACACTGAAAGACAGATGCCGAGTTGGGCTTCTTGCTGTTGGACTGGTTGTCTGTTGGCTGCTATGTCTTGTGTAATTGCATGATGTACAACTGATGGTCACTAACCAAGAGCCAATTATAATCATGCATGCACAGAGAGAAAACGTGTCAATAAACAGTTAAGTTAAGTCATTTGCAAGCAATTTGCCATCTGTCACACTATGTAGTCCTCTTCATAGAATTCCCTTTGGAGTGAGTGGTGAATGAGTGACACAGCCTCTTGTCTTTCAACTTACTTTTGCCAAGGAATAAATGACATTGTACCACATAATATGTTTTATTGAGTGCAAAAATTCCACTTTACCGTCCCTCCATGATGTTTTCACAGGCTTTTTTCCACACTGATCAAAGGATTAACTGATCAGTTTGAAAGGACGCATTAAACATTTGGTAATAAATATAACTTTTAGCACATGTCTAATTAATAAAACCAAATGTCTTGTAAGGACCTTGAAAGACCAATATTTGCAGGTCTTCTTTAGGTTCAAAACAGGAGAAGACACCTCAGGTTTTATACATCCATAACAGCTTGATGAAAATGAATGTCATTCGAAAGTTTGAGGTTTGAAGTTTTGGAAAGTTTGCTTGCCTTATGTTTTTGACTTTGTGCCTTCTTCACTTTGCCCAAAGTTTGGAGAAGTTTGGAGAAGGTAGAAAAAAACCTTGTAACTTTCAGTCCTTTTTCTTAAAGAACACCATTGTTTGTTATCTAAGTAATGTACCCTTCAAGGTCACCACTCTCCATTTGTACTTGTATATTTTCATATATTATATGGTTTGACCACAGAGCATAGAAAAAACAGTGACATAGAACCTGTCACATCACCCAAAGGCCTCTAAAGTGAAGTCTAATTTTGTAGCCAGAAAACTCGACAATGGAAAGGAGTGCTGAAGGAGGTGGGGTGGAAAAACTGCTTCAAACTTATTTGTTTGCCTTGTGTTTTGACTTTGGGCCTTTGTCGCTTTGCAAAATGCACTTTACTTTGATTCAGCTTCAGATGGATTTGTGTGGACAGGAATCACTGTGGGGTTTTGGCGTCAATGCAAATGCAGTGGTGCTTGTCATTCAGGGCAGTGCGCCTGGACATTTGATTAACTATTGTACAGCTGTAATGAAATATTGGAAAGCATACGGCCGATATCAGAATTACAGAAAGCCAATTTTACCGTCTTGCAGTCTTTAATGGTAGTTGTTTTCTCAGCCTGCTGCACACAGGCTCCCTGCACCGCACAGCTCTGCGCCAACAGCTGCAGCAGGCGTGACAAATTGAAATATTGAAATTCATCTTGATGAATTGAAAGACATGCAGTACACATACCCAGCAGGATTGTATCAGATTGGTTTCTGGGTCTCTGGGTTTCAAGTGGGATGTGATCCACTGGAGGAGTCTGCAGACATGCTAAGGGAAGCCGTCTTCTCCCTCCTGTGAGTCATGATGTTCAGGCTTTGAGTTGCTGCTGCTGAAGCCTCTGAAATGCAGTGTGGCGCAGGAGGATTCAGAAGTGATGCAACAGTGACACCCAGTGCTGCTAAAATGTAGTCATATCATTGTGCAGTCGAAAACCTTGAAGGAAATTACAGATAACATGACAATGATCATTCATTTGTAATATCAGTGTTTCCAATTTGAATACACAGTATTGCGTCAGTATGGGATGGTGAACCCTGGGAGAGCGGAACCAGGAGGGCATACAAAAAATAGATTGAATTTTAATCAACTCCATCTCCTCGTGATCAAAATGTTTCACCCAAAAAGCCACTTGACAACTGGCTTCAACGGCTAAATTATTTCAGATGCTTGATCAAATTAATTCCGCAGTGATCAACAAAGCTTCATTGTTTGAATTCCCATGTATCTACCCTCTGCAGTTTCCTCTCTCAGCTTTATTTGAGTTTGTGCACCTAATCATGGTAATACCTTACTTTTGCTTCCACTCTGCAGCGATGCCACTTAGTGCTGCTTGGCGCCCATGGGAGCTGCCCACTAGTTACCCATGCTTTGTCTTTTTGAACAAAGCATTAACACAAAGCAGAGTAGGAAGCTGCTGTTCAATGCGGATCTTAAACCTACAAGGCCTCTCCAACTCTAGTGACAAAGGAACAGCATTTCAATCTTCCTTTAGTATTTACATGTATTTTTAGTGCTAAGTCTGGAAACCAGGCCGGGAAAATGGCCATTTGGAGTGGGATCGAGATAAGTTGCTGTCTTGAAGTATCTTGGCCACTGATTTTATGTTTATGAGTTCACCAAAGGTATGAGATTGCAGATACAAGCAGCTGAAACAAGTTTCCCTTGCACACTGTCTGAGTTCATTGCAGGGGACAGAGTGAGGAGCTTGGACATCCAGACAAAGCTCCAAGTAGAACTGTTGAGGTGGTTAAGCTGTCCTGAGGAGGTATTCTGGACAAATTCAACTAGGAGGAGTTCCTCGGGGAAGACTCAGAACACACTGGAGAAATCAGATTTGGCCACTGGAAGTGTTCCAGGGATTCTTATCTGACAGAAAGCCCTGATGACATTATCACAGGAGGAGCTGGAGGAAGCCTTACTCAGTATGCCTCAGTATGCTTAAAACAGCACCAGATAATTGTTCTAACTTTATGAAAACAATCCAAAACACAGTGAATGGCTTGGTCTGCCCGAGCTGAGAAAGAAAGCCAAGGTTTGAATGTCTTTCTCAAGCTCTCTTCTTTCATTTTTTGTGTGTACACTATGAAGGCCCTCGAGGAAAGACTGTCCAAAAGGTTGTCTCGCTATCGCATTTTGTGTGATTCATAACTTCTCGCTCTTTTCTGTGACTTTTTTTCCGTCTTCGAGTGTCCGTCTTCATTCATAGAGAAACCTTTAGGGAAATTGGAAACCTTTTACGGTCATCTTTCAAGGCTCCGGCGCATGTTTGATACTGAAAAGATCTGAAAGGTCAAAAAAGTTTAGATGGTGTTGAAAAACTGGTATTAAAAAAAAATAAAAAATCAACTAAAATATTGAACTGCAACAAGAACAGACAAGTACTTTTGTTTCTGCTACTTTCTTTTCCTTTAGAAACAGATGTGTCCCTGTCAGAGAGATAAAGACTGTGAGCTTTTTCAGGGAAAAGGGGGTGAATGTGGCTTTATTGGAGGCTGTCCAGAGAGCTAACAAAGTGTTTCGTGTCTGGATTTGTTTCTCAAGGGCAAAGCATCCAGCGCCGGGCCAGCAGGCAGCCTGCTCTGTGGTGTTTGTGCTGGAGATTTCATTTGGGAGCTAACACCATTTTGCGGCTGTCGTTCTCTGCACACCGCCGCCAAAGAGAGACAGGGAGAGAGGAAAAAATGGAAAAGTTAAAAGGAAATGAATAACACCCCGAGGCACTCCCCACACAACTGGCTTCTGATTTCTATTTGTTTCTCAATCTGTGCCTCTGCAGGGCTGCCCGGCACGTTGACCGACAACCAACATTAAAAACAAATGAAAGGAAGCATCCTGACATCCCATTCTTTCATCCAGGTGTGTGTGTGTGTGTGATGGCACCAGCATACGCTTGTGTACAGAATATTTTCAATGCACAATTTCACCCGTCATGAATAATAAATTCCAGACTATTTGAATGGTTCCTCCGGTTAATTCCCAGCCTGGTGGCACGTTTTCTGCTCTTGTTTGCCCAATGAGCTCATGCTTGGAATGAGACGACACGTAATTCACTTCATGTAAGCAATGAACTCCACCACGGTGCCCCCACGGAGGAATGGTGAGGGTGAGTAACAGAATTGGATAGTAGCTTAATTTTGTTTCATTTTTGACCATTTATTCATGTGACTTCTCATGACTATATGATTATAGTCATTTGACATTTATTGTACATACAGTTAAGAGACATACAGGAAACGAGGAGAAAAGAAATAAGTGTGACTTACAACAAAAATCTGTGTCCAAGAGGAGACTTCAGTGTCAGAGAGAACTACTGCAACTTAGCAAACAAAAACCAAAATCTCCAACTCTAAGAGAGAGAATAGCTGCTTGAAATCAAAGTCAAGCATCAATTCTCAAGATAAACTGAAGTTGGAGAAGTTTTAACATGCATCTTCTGAGACTGCAGTGATTTATTTCTCTTTGTTGCATTATTTAAGAAGTTTCATCTACTAGTGCGGCTCATTGCTATTGGGGTTTTAAAGAGATAGTTGCTGATAGCTGTAGTATCTATTGTGAGTTATCCAACTAAAGACAACTTTCCCATCACTACTACTAGCACTACCACTACATTGCGCGTCTTCTAAAGGTCATTTTAACTCTTCGCAGGCATGTTTGGTTGGTTTTGTAGATTTTTGCCCCAATGCTAGCAGGAGCTGGTTCGACCGACAACTTGATAATGATATGATCCCTAACTGTCTTCCCCAGATGGCCATTATGTTTATTGGAACATGCAATCAGAGGTACCGCTACTGGGAATTTAAAGGAGTAGTTTGCATTTGGAGAAGTGGGGTTGTATGAGGTTTTAGTACCTCTTAAAATACAACAGCATTATTTCTAAAATGGCCAACAGTGATGTAAAGTAAATGGGCAACAAAACAAAACAAACACTGGTACGATTCCCTTCTGATTTTCATGAAAACTCATCAGTACAGGACAAGAGCAGAGTGATAATCTACGGATTCTCTCAAAGGGATTGTTCACCCTCTCTCATGCACACAGACAAACGTGGCACAATATTCACACATCTGCTAATCAGCAGTATTGCCGCTTCACCAACACGAATCACAGAAACATGCTCTTTTCTGACAGAAAGCCCAGATGGACCACAAGCCTCTCAGGTTTATTGGCCGAAGCTTTGCCAAGCATTTTTCACTTCAATCTCAGTGTGTATCTGCGTGTCCGTAGCCGCCAGGCAGAGGAAGTCATCTGTCCAATGCTGACTAATTAATGTAGATGTTACACGAGTCGCATCTGTGTGTGCACGATTGTAGCCTGTCTTTGCATGATCACAGTTGGAGAAAAGCAAGTTGGTTTGTGGGAAACAAAAGTCATTGCACTATTTTGTAGTTTTCTGTGGTTCACTTGAATGCATCATTGCTCAGTTTACTCACTTCATAGATCCATTCAATCCTCCAATTAGTCTCAGTGTATTTAAAGGAACGCAAACAAACCATCCCGAAGATTCTTACTCCATCTTGAAAAACAGCTCATCGACCTCATGTATCTTTAAAGAGCCATGTCCATTTGTTTGTGTTTTATACATTTTTGCCCTTTTTTTGTCCCAATGCTAGCAAGAGCCAGGCAGAGTGAAGTGAAAACTTTAACTTCACTTATTTTACTACTTATTTTCACTGATTTATCTTGCTGTCAGTTTTCCCTTTCCAACATGAAACTGAAGCATTAAGGTAAACCGGCGAAAATAGTCACCCACTAAATACAGTGTAGACTTAAACAATATATTATTGTTATATTTTGATCTTCGTCTGGGTGCTTCTTTAAACGGGAGGCATGCTGACTGCCATCTGTCTGTACAGTGACTATGGATAAGTAACTCATACAGCCCCACTTCAGTAAATCTCAACCCTAACCCCTTAACACCGATACAGAAATATTTATGAATGTTTAAAATTCAGTGAGAGAGTGATTTTCAACAATGTTTTTAATATATATATATTTTTTTTTTCTCAATTATGATGTTGGCTCAAAAATCCAGTCTCATTCAGGCTGAATATTGAATGAATATTCCATGTTTTCTGCATGTTCGTATTTGTGCTTGTAGAGGTTGTGAGAGTAGGAGTAAAGAGAGACGATCAGGTAGTGAAAGTTTATGGGAAGAAGGAGGAAAATGAAGCCTTTGCTCAGGTCGCTGCTGCTTTGTGCTGTGGGACCGAACCGGCCTCCAACCTGAGATTGAGGGCACTTGTCTACTGAAATTGGGGCCAGCAGATGGCATTTTATTTGAAAATACACTCAAAGCTCCTTAGAACTGACAAGGGCTTTGGAGGGACGTGGTGACAGGCAGATACACTAGCCGGATTACTCACATCAGGAACAGAAAACTAAAGGCCAATGACGCGTGTGTGTGTTTGTGTGACTATAAATGCAGCGCGTGTTGTGAGAGCAAAGCGTCCTTATAGCTGTGTGTTGCCACTTATTAGACCGATCACCCACCCCCCCACTGTGTATTCAGACAGGGACAGGGAAACCGGCAGCTGGTGGTGGGGAAGTGCGGTGTTGGGGGGTGAGGGGAGCTGAGGTGTGTTGCTGTGGGCGTGTCTATACCTGCTGAATGTAACCACTGTGAAACAATCAGGAAATAACTTTTATTTCTCTGATTAATGACAACTTTATCGAGGCCGGCGCTCGCTCTCTGTGTTGTTACTCTATGTCTCTCTACCAAAGCGCTCTCTATCTCTCTAATCATCGGACACAAATCAAATTAAACTTCTTCGTGTCACTATATTTTGCGGCGTAAATTGTGAGTCAGACTCAGATTTAGAAGCTGGTACATGAAATAAACAAAGTGAGAACACACACACAGGTAGATTATCAGAGTTTAGTCCGTGAATCCACCTGGATAGTCTCAGAGACATTTCAGGCTGTCTGTGGAGGTTTGACTGATCTGAGTGTCTGACTGGCGGCCGGAGCGTGACGTGGGGCTCCGTTTTCCCAAAAGTTGAAGCTGGCTCAACTTCTTCTACTACTACTTCTCTCCCGGACACCGGCGACGTTTTTTTGCGGTAACACACCTACCAGCAACACCGTAACGCAGGTGTGTTACCCCCACTGAAAATGAATTGAAAAACAACGCCGGCGTCCCTGTCCCTGTAATGCAGGGATAACAATCATATGTTCACTTGCTCACCTGTCTTACCAAATGCATTGCTCATCTTGTTTTTTGAACAGATTGCAAAGTGGCACTTTTATTTTCTCTATTTCTCTATTTTTGAACTTGATGCAAGTTATGACACAGCTGCACTTTTATTTTCCCTATTGTTGAACTCGGTTTAATTTGATGTTATTGAGTTAGAATTTAGATACAACATGATGTTACTTGAAAATGTTAAGCTTGGCGTATTTCATTAGCATTGTGTTGGGGCAATGGGGGCAGGTGGGGCTTGAAAATTCCCCCTTGTCCAAAGTGGGGAATGACTGAAAAAGTTTGAGAACCACTGAGTTAACTAAACTCCAAGCATGCCTCAAGGATATAAAAAGTTGGATGACCTACAATTTTCTGATTGTTCAGATAATTCAGACAAAACTGAAGTTCTTGTAATTGGACTCAAACACCTCAGAAACTCTCTTTCTAGAGACTTAGTTATTTTAGATGGGATCACCCTGGCCTCCAGCTCCACCGTAAAGAATCTTGGAGTTGTTTTTGATCAGGATTTGTCCTTTAATGTCCACATAAAACAAATTTCAAGGACTGCATTCTTCCACTTACGTAACATCGCCAAAATTAGACGCATTGTATCTCAAGCGGATGCAGAAAAACTAGTCCACGCATTTGTTACTTCTAGGCTGGACTACTGTAACTCTTT